>CM060915.1:763293000-764524875 GCA_030737875.1 Allium sativum
TACACAAATTCAACAACAAAACATATAACAAAAAAAGGAGCTCAACAAAAAATCTCATTAGACATTTCTGTAATCCTTTTTTTGAATTTTGAAATCCAATCATTTTGACATTACCTCATTTTCATTAGGCAAATTTTATCAATACATCATAAGCTACTTTAAATACACCATTTTCTCTCTCTTTCTCTCTCTCTCTATATATATATATATATATACACACACACACACACACACTTTAGGACAAAAAGACCTTTGTATATTAATAGTTGTGAATTCAAAGTTTTTAGTTTAATAGTCTTCAATTCGATACTTAAATTCCATTCTAATTATTCTGTATTCGAGTTTTAACGATTTAAATTCTTAAGAGTTTAAAATCAAAGTTACTAATTTTTTTAATTTAAAATCAGGTTATAATTAGAAGTCTAATGTTTAACATCATAATCTCTACTTAAAATCAGAATTTATCTTTATTTAATATCAGATTTGAACTCGTAATTTTAAGTTGAAAACATAAATTTAAAACTTACACATAGTTTTAGCTTCACAATCATACACATCTCTCCTTAACAATAATGATAATACAACATAATTCCATACTCCTGTCTTAATTCAAAAAGCCCTAATCAGAAGGGGAAAAAAAATCAAAAAGCAATCAAATTGAGATTTCATGACATAGTTATAAATTTTGAAACATGCTAAACTAAATCTTAAAATTAGGAATTATGCATTTGTTGGTTGAGGAGAGATAATCGCGGTTAGTGTTTTATCTTATTTTGAAGTGAGGATATCTTTGTAACATGAATTGCGTACATTAAATAACATATGATGTATAAAATTTTGATGTACATAAAGTAATTTACGGTGTATTGATAGAGTTTGCCTTTTTATAGATCTGTCAATGTTGTTTAGAAGGTAGCGTTCATGAGCGAAACAAAATCAGTTTGAGTTGGCATCACATCAGATTGTCATAGATACACATCTTTGTTCCGTTTGGGGCAAAACCAATGAAATTCAACTGTTAGCAATCTTACGCATCCAAAGCTAATGGCTAGTTACCCCTGCTCTCCCCTTCCTCCTCTCGATTTTTACTTGAATCTTCTTCCTCTTCACTTAAATTTTCTTTCATGCTCATTTCAAATGCTACTTTCCCAACACAAGAATGCATTCTCCTTTCGTCTAACATGCTCTTGTCAAATGCCCTTACGTTCGCGCCTTTGGTTAAAAACAAGAACGCACCCTAAGTTCATATTCATCTTTTATGTCTTAAGTAAATTAACTGGATTGGTGAATATATGGATTGAGAAATATTGGGGAATAAAGATAAGATGATATAAAATGCCGCTGCTTTAGAAAACACAATCATAGAAATTTACAAGAGATTGTTTATTAAGCCCGTTTTTCTTGAATGTATTGCACACGGAATTGTTTTTCCTAGGTTTTCAATGAACTTATAAGCTATAACGAGCATCAATAAAAGAATTAATTGGCTAACGCAAATTATGTATTTTTCTTAATCTTACTGGGGATCTGATAAATGATCCAAATTATGGGTTTGTCAAAAGCCTTGGGTAACACTGAACCAGCCTCGGAGGACAAGACACAAATACAGAATTAAAATTGTGTTTAACCGACCTTGAAAGAAAATGATGATATCCATAGTTAAACAAGAGTTATGTTAAACGAGTCCAATTTATTATTCTAATTTATGCATTCTTCATTTTATCCGCAACAATATCTACTTCATATTACTAATGTAAAAAAGAAAAAAAGAAAAAAAAAAAAGAAGAGTTATTCAAATAAATCGACGATATTTTGCTGATGCACATCATACTGCTTAACACAGACGCTGTTTCTCAAATATTTATTATTGTATTTGGCTTATTTTTCAATCAATGATGTAGTATCAATCGCCTATTCGCTGTCCACGAGTAATATATCATTGATCGACTAGGTAATATGAAATAACTCCTTATTTTTACTTTTTTTTTCTATTGATCTGTCAAAATATAGTAACTGTTAGGGTGCATTTGGCATCATACTTAATCAAAAACCATAATAAAAGTGGAGCTGCAACTATAATCAGTAGTAGAAAAAAAAAATTTGAAGTGTTCACATTTTGTGATTGCATTAAATAAACACGGTTTGACAAAATAAATTCCCATGGCAATTTGTTTATTTATCGTTAAAGAAAAGAAATCAGTTAAAGAAAAAAATCAATTATAAAACAGTAATAGATCTCCAAACAACAAAAAAGTAAAATGCTTTGTTTCCCCAAACCATTATTACTGTTCCGCAGTCAAATTCAAAGCTCCACACCTTTCCCAGTTTTCAAGAGTATAAACAATGTAATACGATGTTCATATCAACTATGGAAACTACATCTACCATGAAAGACAAAATAAACTATTAGTGGTGGTAAATGAAAGGAAAAAAAAAAAAAAAAAATCTTACTTGGCCCAGCAAGCTTCCACGAGGGATGCTAACTCAGGGCTTGTGTTCTGGGGGATTGTCAGCCTTCTGTTTTGAAATGCAACAGCACCAACCACCTGAAACGTGGATTATATTAAAACCTATAGTCGGTTTCAATATTGTGATGAAGTACATTGTTTTCAAAAGAAGTCAGTGCCACTCTTTTGGTGAGTGTTAACGGTAATATACAAAATTTATCATGCCCAAACACACGCCTTCGTCAAATATTTTATGTAACGTGATGAAAATTAAAAAGCTTCCCAGCAAATTCAAAATATGTATGTATGCATTTGCATATATGTGCGTGTGTGAGCTAGCATCAATAGCCCCCCTTATTTAACACTATTTATTACCTCCTGATATCAGCCACAAGTTTTCATCTAAATATTTGTTCTTTTATCGTCACATGGACCGAGTTTAAATATAAACTTTTAGCTGACATCAATGGGCTAAATAAAGGGGGACCAGTGATCACATACATATACATAGACACAAATATGTGTGTCTATATGTCCAAACACATATACATATATGCCCAAACACAAATACATATACACAAATACATATACATATACATATACAAATATGTATACATATACACAAACACATATACAATACATATACATACACATAAACACATATACATATACATAGACACAAATATGCCCAAACACAAATATGTATATGTTTATATGTGTGGTGTCTGCATGAAAAATGACACCAAGTACATAGACTTTGTCTAGCATATGTGACCGCAAAGTATACATTTCAGGACAGTCTATACAACAGAAGATGAAAACAGTCCATCTCATTTGTACTAGAGATAGGGAGGTGATAATCATGTCAGTTTCCACCTTCAAAAGAAGCCACGAGCAGAAGCAGAAATGGAAATGAAAAAAAACCAATTATAGGGAAAAGTTTGAAGCTGAAAGAGAGAGACAACATGCGTCAATGATCCATTAAAATAATAATTTAATTAAATTTGTTTCATGTTTTAATTTCTGTTAGATTTATAGTGGAATTTATTTTGTACTTAAATGCTAAAATTCGATACCTTTTATAAAGAGAGATTAACATGGGCATTGTTATTGACACTCCAAATATTGTTAAGGGGAGGTCAATTTTTAATTTAAAAAAATTGTTAAGGGGAGTACCAACGAGGAAAGTAGCCCCTTAACAAATAAATGTAATTTTACCTTATTACCCATCTAGGCTTAATTTCACTCTTATGTTCGTTAATCAACTTTTTAATTTCACTCTTATGTTCATATACAAAAAAACATGAAGGAAATAGACAATATGATACCGACACAAGAGAGTGGAGTTATTGTGGGATTTATCACCAAACATCAGTAATTGGATCGTTTGTCCTCATGTAAGGGGTGGAAATCAAAGGAAAATCCAAAAACTATGATTTTACGTCAATTTTTTTTGACTAAGTAGACTTTCTTTATAAATACATACAGACATAAAAACATAAACACACACATACATATTATTAATACATTGTTTATTATATGTACATACACAATGTTTAATTGTTTTATTATTATTTCAATATAATTTCAACTTGCAATAAAAATACATACTAAAATTATATATACACCTTAAATTTAATTAGATATATTTTTACTCTTGAGTTATAATTTCCAACCAAGATTCTATATATATATATATATATATATATATATATATGTGTGTGTGTGTGTGTGTGTGTGTCTTCCATAGAGTATCAAGTATAATCCGATAAAAATTGACATATTCTAAGTCAATCCCTGCATGTGGTATGCCATAATATGAGCAGATAGTGTATAAACATCATTAATGATATTATTCCATAACTGTAGCAGTATGTATGACTGCATGTATCATTTATACATACTGCTACAGTTATGGAATAATACCATTAATGATATTTATATTATTCCCTCATATTATGTCATACCATTTATACAGTTATGGAATAACATCATTAATGATATTTATACTATTTGCTCATATTATGACATATTATATGCAAGGACTGACTTAGAATATGTCAATCCTTATCATAATGTTTGGGCATATATGATTTAACAAAGGAGATAGTGATATTTTCTTCGATTTTGCCCTGATTTAAATTCGCAGTTGAAACGATTTAGGGTTTTTATGATTTAGGGGACTGATGATTTTACGGTGAGTAATTTTTAGAATTAAGGGTAAAAGCGTAAGAAGTAAAAAAAATAGTCACCAACGTTGATCTCCCCTTAACATTTAAAAAAAAGCGGAATGTTCTTAAAATTTGGTCCACCCTTAATAGAAAATGGAGTGTCAATAACAACGTCCATTAACATTTCTCAAGCTTTTTAGAAAAATATGTTCTACTTTTAACAGTTTGAATTTAGAACATTTTCTTAACACAGATTTCTTCCTTTCTTCTTTATTTTCCTCTTTTTCTTTTATAGTGAAAACACGGTACAGAAAGAAAAACAGTTCTTCGTCTACTTCCAGCTGAGTTCACATGAAATTTTCAAAAAAAAAAACCTACTTGTGTTCTAACTAAAAAACATCAGCACCCTAGAAGACTTTTGCTTCTAAGGACTCCGCAAATGAGTTCACGTGGAAGTACAAAGGTGCAGTTCGCCGCAGAAACTAGTCACGTTGGCGATGCGTTCGCGTCCGACACGTCAGACGCGTAGCACCTTTTGGAACATTATACAACAGTCAAAAGAAGTGTTGGAAAATGGACCGTTAGCATCCAACGCGTCGGACGCGAACTTGAGACCCAAGCAACGGTCCATTTTTCAAACAGATCGAGCTTTCCCTTTAAAACTCCCTTCCCCCTCCTTTCCACCATTCTAGCCAGCAAACACCTCCTTCCACTCCTATTTTTCTTTCTTTTTGCGACGAACGAAGCTACAAAACAGGTTTTTTGGTATACCGTTGTGTTTAATTTTCTTAATCCTCTAATATATATTTTTCTTGAAATTTTTCTGATTTTTTCTGTTTTCCAGTGTGTCTTCTGATTCTGCTACTTCCTAGCCTTTTGCCAATTGGACAAAGGAACGGTAGGCAGCTTTCATCGATACATGTATCGAGTTTTTGGAAGAGCGAACATGTGACACTAGCAGTTTTATGGGACGGTCGCGGTGGCTTTGAACGACCGTTTTAATCTGGGTTACATAGAAACCCAGATTAAAAACAAGTGGAATAATTTAAAATGGTCGTTTCATGATTGGGACAGACTGCTGTGGACACCAGGCGAAGAATGAGATCCAGTGAACGATAGGTTGGACAGTACTGACGAGTGGTGGGCTAGCGGCCCAGTCAGATCATATAGACGATTCAAAAAAAATGCACCGATGAAGTTTCGAGAGCAAAACATACTTTTTGGTGGTTATTTGGGTACGCTTGCTTGCATATATCTGATCCCTCCTACTGCACTTGCACCTCCACCTGCACTAGCTGCTTCTTTCATCGCTGCCGACGCCGGTTATTATTCTGATTGGATGACTAGTGGCAACCCGTCTTTTGCTCAGCCCTCTAGGCGCATACACACCGAGCGTGAAAACATGAGCCGCTCTTTCATGACCCCAACCTTCAGAACATCGTTTTCCATTGCTACAATATTATTCGAGCTGTGTCAGATGTTGAGCGATGAGAAATTATGTTGATTTTCTGCAATGACCCACGAAATCTGGAGATTGCCGAGGCCCTTGACGACGATGATGTACGGGGGTTTATTTTAGCGGAGTTGAGGTGATTAAATCATTGTCGTAGTTAGTAATTTTTTATGTATTTGTTTTATTTTCAGTGTACTAGTATTTCTGTTTTGTTTAATGAAATGTAGTCGTTTTTTATATGCAATTAGTATTTAATTAATTCAAAACAAATCGCATTACATATAAATACCCCGTTCAAATAACATGCCCAAATAACTCGTTCGTAGCAAAAAAATACATTCCCCGTTTACAAACGTGTCACACTCAAATGCCCTATTACCGTTCGTAAAAAACGCTTGTACCACAGATGGAAAATGCGGCAGATTACACAACAACCCAATTTTTTATTTCTTATTCACAGGTTTTGACAAAACTAATTTCGGTAAACCTGTTTTTTTCCAATTACAAAAGAACCAATCAGCATCCTAGAAACTCTACAAAAAAACCATACGACAAAATTGTATATCTTGTGTTAGAATTTTGTATGACCAACCTTATGTGACCTATAACATTCATATTAAGTTAACGTAGTTAAGTATATATGCATTACTATTATTATGACTACTGTCTTCTATGAAATTTAAACTTGTGTTGTATAAGATAACACATATTGATGCGAGAAAACATTCACAACTTTTATAATTATTAGCAGAATACAAAGTCTGTAAAGGATGTACCATTATTTATAACGTACAATATGACAGTTGTAAAATCAAAGGACATAAATACCCTTGTAACCCTCGTCGATATTATACAGAGTGCGGTAATACTTTATCCCCCCCCCCCCCCCCCCCGATAATTTTAGCTAGGGTTTTTGTCTTCTCTTCTAATGGCTGCTTCTTTTTTCCTTAACCTTTGTGATTCTTAGATCTGTCTTGAATCTTTCAAAGCTCTTTCTGGAGAGGGGTTTTGTTAGAATGTCAGCCTTCTGAAAGACGGCGGGAAGATGGTTATTCTCTAGCTTTTCATCTACAACTTTCTCTTTAACAAAATATAGATACAGTTCTATATGCTTTGTGCAAGAGTGAGGTATTGGATTCGCAGACGTTAGCACGATGCTGAGGTTATCGCAACAAATGACTGGTCTTTTGACTGAATTTACTTCAGTTTCTCTGAGAAGAGCTTCAATCCATGTGATTCCGGCAGTAGCACTGACGATGTTCCAATATTCAGCTTCAATGCTTGATCTGCAGACAGTGGGTTGTTTCTTTGAGCACCCCGAAATGGGATTTTCTCAGAGGAAGATAACATACCTTGATGTGGACCTTCAATCGTCTCGATCAAAGGCTCAGTCAGCATCACTGTAACCTCTAATCTCAATACTTTTCTTAAGTAATAGCCCCTGATTCATGGTTTCATTAAGATATCCGAGTACACGTTTGACTGCTTTCCAATGTTCCTTGCTTAGGTTATGCATAAATTGAGATACTTTGTTTACACTGAACGATATGTCTGGCCTTGTAATCGCTGCATATTGCAAGACTCTCATGATACTTCTGTACATTTTAACATCAGCAAATGCATCTCATTTATGCTTGGATAACCGTAAGTTGTTTACCATAGGAGTAGGTAAGGGTTTAACTTGATTCAATTTTGCCTTTATCAGTATCTCTAAGATGTATTTTCTTTGATATAGCATCATTTCAGAGTCGTCCTTTTTTACAACTTCTATACCCAAAAAGAAGTTTAACCCGCCTAGGTCTTTAATGGAGAAGACTTTGTCTAGATATCTGATAATTTGATTGATTTCTTCATTGTCACTTCCTATTATTATCAGATCATCTACATATACTAATATAGATTTTGTGCTTATATTTGACTTTCATATAAAGAGAATTATCTGATTTGGTGGCTTTATATCCGAGAGTGCCTAGAGTAGTTTTGAGTTTTTCATATCAAACCTCTGGCACTTGTTTTAATCTATAAATAGCCTTATGTAGCTTGCACACAATATTGTTATTTTGTTGTTGATATCCATGTGGTTGTTCCATGTATACTTCCTCATGCAGTTCTCCATTTAGGAATGTGTTGTTGACATCCAGTTGCCTTATTTTCCACTTGTAGTACAGAGCTATACTTGAGATTATTCTTGTAGTAGTCGGCTTTACTACAGGAGAAAAGGTTTCTTTATAATCGAATCCATATTGTTGAGTGTAATTCTTTAGCTACAAGCCTTGCTTTATATTTGGATATTGTTCCATCAGGATTTCTTTTAACTTTTTTTGTCCATCTGCTTCCAATAATATTTTTGTTGCCAGATTTTTGAAGTAGACTCCTAGTTTTATTTCTTTGCAATGCAGAGTATTCCTCATCCATGACTTCTTTTCAATGTTGATATTTGATAGCTTCATTGGATGTAGTGGGTTCTGTGTCTTCATAAGTTACATTGTAAACCTTTGCCTTGAATATTCCTCTTTTGGATCTTGTGATCCTAGGATGTCCAGTATTTTGATCAGTTGGAGAGTCATTGGTAAGATGTCATTTTGCTGATTCTCTGGTTCATTTCTGTTATCAGATAAAGATTGATTGTCTGTAATTCTTTGACCGTCAGGTTGAACTTGATTTAGTGAGTCACTACCACTTTGACCTGACCCTACATTGGATAAAGTGTGTTGAGGTTAACTTTCACCTTGACCTGATTCAATGATTGGTATTGTGAGTTGAACTGGTGATGACTCACTATTTGTAGTAGCATGCTAGTAGATGGGAACATGTGGCAAGGATATCTTGGCATTGTATACTTTTTGTGGTTTTGACAGCAAGGTTGGCAAAAGGGTACATATGTTCATTGAAGGCTACATGTCTTGATATGATTACCCTTCCTTTGTTGGTAAGACACTTAGGGTGTGTTTGAGGATAACAGTAGCGGAGCATTATAACGGGTTATTTTAGTTAGCGGAGAATGCGTTTGCGGGTTTAAAGAGACCATTTAAACGGACATTTATATTTTTTAATTTAATTAATTAATGTTTAAAACATAACAGTATCATTAAAGTAGAATAACACGGTAAACCAAACATAATAGTCCATTACATAATGATATTACATAATAATATTATATAAACTAATAATAGGGAGAAATGCAACACACTACTAACGCTGACGGAAATTTCTCATTTGATAACTTATATAACCAAGGAAGTCTCGGTCAGATAGTATCTCCACCACATTCAAAATTGACGGATCAGTGCGAAAAATCTCAATAATCTCCTACTTCTCAACATTAGTAACGGTAGAGAGAACGGAGAAACAACATTCTACAGCGACTATGAAATGATTCGTTTGAACGAACAAGGGTGGTCTGGTAGGTTGTCTACTAGACGTACCCACACACCACTTTTGGAATTTAAAACAGATCGTTCAAAGCTGTCCATATCCTCTTTAGATTATCCCATTTATTCTTCATCTGAGTCTGCGTCAAATCATCATCGAACCGCTCATTAAAGTCCCTCTGAACCGCGGTCAAAATCTCCTCGTGCCTTTCAGTTGAAAATGATTGAGAAAGATTTCTATGAAAACCTCTGTTCTTTCCACTGTCCATGCAGCGATGGGCGTTGACAAAAATCCTAAACTAGAGGAGAGGAGTGTGTCATTTGACTGAAAAAAGAATAAACGAAAATTTTGGAATATATATATATATGATATACGAACATTTAAAATATAATAACGAAGAAAATAACCTGAAATTGATTGGAAAAAAAATGGAGAATGAAGAGGAGAGAGTTGGATTTGGTGAGGAGAAGAAGGGGGAGAAGCTCCAACGGCTCAAATATGCGTCGCTTGGGCAAACGGTTCAAATTGGACCCTCGAACGGTACCTTACATCATTTCTGATTTTGTTCGTATCTAATAAATATAGGGCTGCACAGTATGGGTTGGGTCGGATTAGACCAAATACTTCATTCGACCCACATATGTATGAGTTTAAGGTAGTTCGGCTCATATCCGACCCTATATGAGGTTGGATATGGATTAAGTTGAAGTATGAGTTGTGTCGGGTTTAGTAGGGTTGGGTTGGGTTGCATGAAACTAATAAAAAATGAGAATATGAGAGTTTTTTTAAATAATATTAAAGTATTCAGCATAATATATATGGTTTTAGCTAGCATAACGCATTTAAAATAACTAACTCATTATAACACATATCTTATTATAATTTCATTATAAAACAGCATATAAAATTAATTCACTACATTGTAAAACCAGTGTTTCATTTTAAAATACATTAAAATGTTCTTTAAAATATCTTTTGCCAAATTCTTTTTAGTTTGGATTAACATGAGATATCTTTTTCGTACATTTACTATAGTATACATAAACATTATTCTAGGATTAGACTGTTTTAATTATAAATGGGTCGGTATTAAAATAATTTTCTAATACAGGGTTGGGTTGGGATAAAATAAGGCTGGGTAGAACAAAACATCACATCCGACCCATATATAGTATGTGTTATAAATTGTAACTCATATCAATCCAAACTAGGATGGGTCGGATAGGGTTTATGAGGGTTGAGTCGGGTTGGATTGGATTGGATATGAGTTATGCGCAGCCCTAAATAAATGCACATGGCTTAAATCTGAAGTTCAGCATGTGAGTGTTGAATAGTCTTTAGGTTGGGGAAGCATCCAAAGTTTTTGAGAAACATGTAATCTGGTTTTACCTCAAATAACTTTTCAATTAGGCTGATGTTTTGTAGAACCTTTGTAGGTATTCTGTTGATTAGAAATACTGCGGTATTAAAGGCAACTTGCCAAAATTTCATAGGTAGAGATTATTGGGCTAACAGTGTCAGTCCATTTTCTACAATGTGCATGTGCTTCTCTCGACAAGGTCATTCTACTATGAGGTATTTGGACATGTTGTTCTATGTAGAATGTCACTTTTAACAAAATATTGTTAAAGTGGCTTGAATTATGTGCCACCAACTGTCTGAATGATTTTTACATGACGATTGGTTTGCTTTTCAGCAAGTGTTATGAATTGAATTATAGCATTACCTGTTTCTGCTTTTGACTTAAGAAAATAGATCCATGTAAATCTAGAATATGAATCTACAAATGGTATATAACAGCTATATTTGTAATCAGAATTGATTAGGACAGGAACCCAAAGATCAATGGCTACCATTTCCAATGGTTTATTATATGTGGATTCAGAATTGGAAAGGTAGCTTATGACTCTTGCGTATTTGACAGGAAGAACATATACGTAAATGAGAGCTATCTTTGAATTCAATGTTATTGCTTTTTTGAACATTTCTTACAGTATTCAGACTTGGATGACCAAGTTCACAGTGCAATAGTTCAAGAATATTTGAATTGGTTTTACTGTTAACGCTTAACACTAGAAAAATTACACCAATACCTTCTTTTAGATTTCAAATTATTCTTCAATAGGTTGAATGTGTACAGACCATTATATATATCACCCTGTAATAGAATTTCTCTAGTCATTAGGTCCTTAACTATGCCGTGATCAGGGAAGAATCCAAAGAAAACAAGGTTATCTTTTGCAAACCGTGACACACTAATTAGATTTTTCTTGATTTTGGGAACCCTAAGTAAATTATTTAAATATAGTTCTCCTTTTTCACTTATAGTGTCAGTGTGTGTAATACTTATGGGAGTGTCATTACTTAGGTAAACAGATTGTGTACCTTCATATTCCATGTTTCCCAAGTTCGGGTTGTTTAGACTGCTTGTTATATGATTAGATGCACCTAAATCTGGAAATCACTCTTCGCTTATTTGATCATCTGATCTGGTAATGTTGTCATCAATTTGGTTTCTTGTTGTTTCACTTCGACTTTTGGATTTCATTGTTTATATGAGCAATGTTGGTATTGGGGTAGTTGTTCTTTTGACTGTTGCTGCCTTGTTGATTCACAGTAAAGTTTGATCAAACCTAAAGTAGCACTTGCTGGCAACATGACCAATTTTTTCGTAAATTTAGCATATGATCACGTTGGAGTTGTTTCTACCCCTTCCTCTGCCTCTAATGTTTGCCTTTTGATGCATAATTGATTGAAAGATCAGTGCGAGATTTTCTTACATCTACTCTGCCTTCATGTGCAACTAACGATGAGTGTACATGTTGTAGAGGTGGAGTAATTGGTTGTGAAGATAGAAATGTCACAATTAACTCATTTTCGCCTTCCAAACCATTCCATATTGCAAGAACTTATTCGGCTTCAGAAACCTTGTGGCTAGCTACTTCAAGTAAGTCACACGAACTTTTGATTTTAGTTAGGTATTCTCTCATGGTCATGAATCCTTAGTTATGGTGTTTAATCATGGTTATTACGACAGTAAGTCGAGTCGAATCGACAAAGGTCCAACTAGTCGACTAGTAAACTAGTCGTAGACTAGTCGATAAATAAATTAATATATACATATATGTAATTCTAAATTTCTAATTAAAACATATGGATAAAATTCAAATATGTACTAACGTATCTCATTGTTTCTGATATTTGAATTTCAAACAGTACGGTTGTACATTTAAACAGTTCATTTGGGTAGCTACATAATTTAATCGTATGGTTCACATCTGCAGTGTACAACTCTTTTGTCGATACACTCAAATTTAACCGATCTGAAAGCAATTTAAACAATTTGAAAGAAATATAATACTTGAGATTAGTGACCAATTTAAAAAGAAAGCAACTCAAATTTAAACAACCATACAACTATATGAACTGAAATTTTCGGATTGCAATTTAGTACTTGGACCTGAGATTTAGCAATTTGACTGGCGGCTATACTGGAGAAGTGGCGGTGGCACAGGAAAGACGGCGGTTAGGGTTCGACTTCTGATTTTGTTCAAACTGTTTTTTACCGAAGTGTTTTTTTGTTTGTTCTTTTGTTCTGTTCGAATTCTTTTCATTTTCAATCTAACATGAGTTTCTTTTTTGGTCCAATTAAAAGTTAGTCGATAAGTCGTTCCGCCTAGTCGACCTATTTCATTCCAGCCACCCGAAATACTTACAAATTGCAAGTCGAGGCTTCAAGTCGATGTCTCAACCTCGATTAGTCGCTCGTCGTGATAACAGCATGTTTAACTGTTTCTTGTAATGCATAACATGTGTTGAGGATTGGGTGTTGAAAATCTGTTCAACAGTATCCTAGACTTCTTGGGTCGATTTGCACCAAATCAGTTGTGGAAGAATTGAGGCATTGATTGATGAGAATATCCATGAGCACAATGTGTACTTTTGATTAGTTATCAGGTCACCATTAGAATCTGTGCACATCCTGGCTGGTATAGTGAGAGTACCATTGATATATTCCTCCAGACCGTACCCTATGAGTGTTGTGCTGACTTGAAACTTCCACAAGAAATAATTTTCTTTGTTTAGTTGAATGGAAATCGCATGACTTTTGGGATTTACAACATTCTTTGATTCTGACATAGTGTTTTGATTGTTGTTTGCAGTTTGTGACTCATTGTCTCTGGAAGGATTTGCACGAGTTTGTTGGCCATAAGAGGGAATAGGAAAGACCAGATGATGCAATGCCGACGTTTTGCTCATAGATGCAACCGGGTTGCCTGAAAAGGTGGCCGAGGACGGCACTATCGGAGATCAAGAACAGATATCTTGAAAAACAAGATTTCACTTGACCGAGAAGGAACCCTCCTCGATGATGACGAAATAGCTGAGAGGAGATTGATCTTCCACTACCACAGAGTGGTGAAAGATGATCGGAATTGATGCTGTGAAGCGTAAGGCTCTGATACCATATAAGAGAACAGGACTGATGCGAGAAAACGTTCACAACTTTTATTATTATTAGCAGAATACAAAGTCTGTACACGATGTACCATTATTTATAATTTATAATGTACAATATGACAGTTATAAAATCAAAGGACATAAATGTCCTTGTAACCCTACCTATATTATGAAGAGTGCGGTAATATTTTATTTTGCTGGAATATTAAATTTACGTGATTAAGTATATATATATATGTTCATACCATGTTGCATGTGACACTTGCACATAATGATTATTTCACATCCCGCACATTAGAGATTACATACAACGAAAAAAATGTACATAAAGCTGTTTTTGGCACCAAATACAAATGTATGCAAAATGTCGATTGATCTGAACGAGTTCATAATTTCTGATAATTGTTCTTGATGAGATTATATATTTGATTACCAGAAAATTTAATAATCAACACAATATGAGAGGATCAAATTAAAACTAAGTAGCCAAACTGACATCATCAAGTTTAAAACATGTACAGTGATTCGATTTAAATGGATTTTCAATATTAAACACTAAAATACCAGTTTTATATAAATATAGCAGCTGTAGTATATGCCTTAAATACTGGTTCTACTCTTCTTCTACTTCTTCTTAATGATAATCCACTATTTTCAAAATATATCTCAATTTCATGGACAGCAGAAACTTGATTATAACAAAAAGTTGGGAGTAGGAAACCTGTGCTGGACTTAAGCCAGTCCATGGTAGTTGCATTGTAAGAAGCTCCCATAAAATTACTCCAAAACTGTATACATCAGATTTTTCATTTGTTGGCTCTCCTCTAAGAAATTCTGGAGCCATCCATTCAGGCTGCAACAATTTATCACGTCAGTATTTTCTTTTATTATTATCAAAATTGTTTAAACATGGCCTTCAGAGAAAGTACATGTGGGACTGTAACCATTCAACTAAACTGCATTTAAGAAGGGGAATTTTCTTAAAGAGGTGTTTTTTTTTTTCTTGGATTTAGGCCCGATCTGAAAACTAACCATGCAAAAAGGCCACATTTAAGCTATTTACAAATATAAACCACTCTTGACCATGTCAGTGCCACACTGGAAAATAATATTCGGACAATATAGAGGCGACATTTAGAAAGGCACAATATACTCTTGTATAAGCGACATTTCAAAAGTTGTTGGTGCTATTTTAGAAAATAACACAGGAGCAACCTCAATGGTCCTCTGTATTGTTCATTTGTTTAATATGGACAGCTTTTCAAATAGACCATGTTTTATGGAGCTACAAAAATACCGTCGATGTTTGAAATGTCATAGGTACATTTTTGCCAGTGTGATGTTAGCATGGCTAAAAATGACCTACATTTGTAAAAATAGTTTTAGAAGTGGTCTATTTGAGAATTTAGTTTTAAAAACATATCTCAATTTAAAGAATTTTCTTTCTCAATCTTTTTTATTCACCTGATGCGATAATTATTTGGTCAACAGCAGCTGAACATGATTTTTTACAGAAGTAACTTCTACATTAAATAAAGTTCACAAAAATAAAGTACATAAAATCCCTCACAAATTATCCTTGTAAGTTATAAGAACAATCCGTACTTCATCCAGGGAGGGTTTAAGTATTTATTTTCTTCTAAGAATCATAGGAGCTTGCATGTGATAATTGAGTCTTCAAAAAATAAAAAATAAAAAATAAAAAGAACACCAGGGAATAAGAAAAGCATGTACGGAGATAACCACTCCGTGCAAAATGTAGCATATCATCTTGTGCATCTAACATGGTTTCCCCTCTTCTTCATTTTACCTTTTTTATTTGTCCCCAATCATATATCATATGCAGGGTAATGTTAGGGATTTAATCGTGGTATGTACTAGGAAACAATGGAAGTAAATGAACACAACAATTTAATCTGGGAAATACTCCAAAAAATTGGAATAAAAACCACAGAAACACAATTTAAACAAAGACGTGGGATGACACCACTTCTCTCAAGCAGGAGAGCAAAATCAACAGTTCACTCTAGCAGAAGAAACCCACTTACACAAACATGCATGTATCCTGACTTAACACACTCTCTTATGATACTAGGAGAGAGGTTTCAGTTGGAAAAAATGAAATCTGCTTTGCCTCTAAGGCAAAGTCAAAGAGGCGCTCCTTTTTTTTTTTTTTTTTTTTTTTTTTTTGCCGCACTCCAAGAAATATTCGCCACTGACTTACAAAACGTGGTTATCCACATTAAAGCTACTGATAATCAACCAGCTAAACCATTTGTACTGTATCCGTTCAATCTATTATGCAATTGCTTTTTCCATGCTACTTGCAATGGCTCAATCAATAGAATACCGAGACCATGTAAATTTATTGGTATCGACTGACTTTGTTAGCACGTCTACTAGGTTATCGTTCATATAAATTTTCTGCTACACTTCCACTTTTTCATGAACAAAATGAATTTTACTCGAGTATGCTTTCTGACTGAATGAATGGCATACTTTTCGCCAAATACATTGCTCATCAACTACCACAAAATAGAGCAGTCACCTCAGCTTTGTGTTCTTAGCTCTTCCAATAACATTTGCAAGCAGATTACTTCTTTACTACTGTTTGGTGTACTCTGCTTCCATTGTTAAAGTAGTCAAATTGAACTACGGTTTTGACACCTAAGTCATGACTTTGCCAGCAAACATAAACACATACCAGGACCGTCCCAATGACCAAAATTCCAATCGCATGGGTTTAGAAAACCCGTTGGACCAAGAAAAACAGACTGATTTAAGAATATCACGAAATGCCAATTTTGAACCATTTACTTGATTGCATAATATTCGATCTCCTTAGCATATTAAAATGACTAAATCAATTTCTATATTAAAAAAAAAATCTAGTGTAGTCGTATAATAGGGGGTTCCCTTTTTAAATGGTCCAATTATTTAAAAGATAAAGAGAATGTTTGAATGTGGTGATGATGTTAGGCATAGTTGGGACGAAGAGATGACGAACGATCACTTCTGCTTCATGAAGAGATATCGGAAATGGAATTATGGAAAATATTTGTAGATACTTAATAAAAAATAAAAAAATGAATTATATTCCAAATATATTTTCCTTATAAAAAATTGTTCTCTATAAGATATATTTCTTGAGTTCGAAGTATATGGGCTGAAACTGCAGACTGTAAATTTGTTACAATAGAGAAAATAAACAGCTCATGGTAAGTGAATGAATGGAACTTCGTATTTCAAATGGTATTATAACAATGGAAATAATGGAAGCATAGCATATAACAATCGCTAGTAGACACATCAAATTACTTTAAAAACAACTTTTGTGTACACCAAATATTATTTATGAAATAACAATCATTTTCTTTTTGATGGAAAACAGATGCATCTTTGTTTTGATATGAATCCAATAAATATTGGTTATAAGATGGTGATGATATTTTTTTAAGGACAATAGCGATGTGTTAGCTATAGGAAACTACACAAACATCTAAATATATAACAGCTACTTTTGGAATCAAGGACTAAGCCATAATAGTATAAAATTAATCATATGATTATGAATCATATTGTGATTGTGAATCATGTGTTAATTGTGAATTGTATCTCAATTATTAGCCGCAAATCACTTGTTCAATTATAACGAAATAAGTATTAATGAACTCGTCGGAATGGTATGTGCAAATGTATGTAGTCCAATAGTGTTTATAACAAAAACGACTCACTCTCACAGTCAATCCTCCATATGATACATAATGATGTATAAATGAGAAGTGATCGAGCTCAACTGGACAAAGTGTGATTCATACTTCATTGTAAGTGTTGAGTTACTTATTTACATAACGATATATACTTAAGAGTATGTACGTATGTTGAATTTGGTTCCACCTAAAGCTGAAACTGCGATTCTATATATAAAAGGATAAGGAGAACATCTATGATAGTTAAGATATCTGGCTGTCCAACCTATATTATGAATTAAAATTTGTAAACTCTATCCTAAATCTATTTTATGTAAGTATATGGGCAGTTCATTAAAAAAAAAATTGAATGTTTATTCTGTTGCATTGGAAAACAAATTACTGTTTCAAGACTTATCACATTCTTATCGAAGAAATATCTTTGTAGAGACAATGGTGATCTAATGGATTTGGATAAGATCCAAAACTCTAACATGAATACTGGTTAAGTAGATAAAATAAATTTAACCAATTTCAAAACGAACATAACTCATTAGAATGTCTAGTAAAATTATTGTACATTGAAAAGAAACTAAGAGTTTCTTATCGATATGGAGAAAATGAATTATTCGTGATGACAATTTCCTCAGTCGTCGACGAATCATTTAACGATGGAAATTCTATTAACTGTACTTGCTCAGAAGTGCAACATAATTACCTTCACCAGTAACACATTTACGGTTTACACTTGACATTTCATCCTGTATCATTGCCTATGAGGACAGCTTGCCCTAAATCAGTATCAAATACGTGGTATTTAGACGATAGGTGTTAGTGGGATTAGAGATGCATTGACTCGGACCTTCAATATTTCTGTTCATGAAGGTCTGACGCTAGAGTAGGTATTCAACCATGAAAAAGGTGAGGAATAGCAAGCCGGGTCTTCTGACATTGCACTTCCACATTCAAATCAATTCTCAGAGAAATCAAAGTATCTCTTTAGAAAGCCTTATTTCCTGTGTAGTGTCAGAGTGGATAGGTTGGTTTCTGAAAGAAAGTCCACATTAAAAATGGTTTTAGATTTGTCGGAGCCATGTATACAAACATTATTTTACCGTTCTTCTTGTGATTACCTGCGGATTGGTTATATCTTGCATGCATGTAGGCTTTCGATGATTTCCTTCGCTATTTTTTAGTTTGATGACATCATACTAGATGCATTGACATGCAACTGAAATACAGGATTAATGACTACACAAAGATCGCTCATTGGTCTGCCTATATGGCTATGAAGGCTAGGACAATCCACTTGCTTCAGGTTCCCATTCCAAAATCATTACTTTACAAAAGCGCATTCTTCACTTGGACAACTTGTCTGAGACTGGATTAATACATTATTTCAAATGTTCTCTATTCACCTAGTGAGCTTATTCTATTAGAGAAGGTCTGGCATCAACCAAGCCACAATATCTACTATCAGCAGGGTCGGTCAAATCATTAGAAATCGATTTATGAAGTTAGGAGTCCACAATTTCGAACATTAGTACATGCTTGTAGTGCGTCCACGTAGTCATGTTTAGGATATATCAATTCCATTTTCTTCGAGACAAAATTGACAGCATCAGCTTTAAGGACGACCTTACATTATAGATGCACGTTCACCCTACAGTAGATCTAAACCTTGTAGAATTTCCCACAATAAATTTTTTAGGGATCATAACTCTAATAGCTCAGTAGGTTGACATTTCACCCGAAGACACAATATGGTGATAGGTATTTTAATTTTATTGCACAAGAAGCATGTTTCACACCACGAAGAGAGGACAATTATTCCAGAGATGGATCTAATCAACCAACTGATGCATTGTTGGAAGAGTGATAGAGATGTTTGTATCAACGATATAGTAGCATGACCCACTTCCTAGCATGACAAATGTTGGTGAAGCAGTCTAGAAAGCAGAGGTTTGAAAGAGAATACAATACACTGATCTATGTAGACAACATAATCTTATATATTAGTTTACTTTTCCATTTCTTTTTACGTCTTTTTAGTTGGTACAAAGAAGTTTATGAAATGCTTATCCACTGTCATGGCCAACAAGTCAACGACGCAACGTTACCAGTCCTTTCTAGAATTCGTCATTTGCGACACCATCATTGATGGGTTTCTCATATGTGATAGTCATCCATGAACTTTGATATTTTGTTATATATAATTTGAAGTGTTTTGAATGAAATCATTTTTTTCAAATGTAAAGATTTAGACTGCAAAGGACAGACCATCAAGTATTATCAGAACAACCTCAAAAGGTTGAGAACTATTGACAAGAGGAAAAAGCAGAAATGATGTCAACCAAAATTTACAACTAGAAATCAAATACTTACTGTTCCAGCCACAGATTTGGATGAGATGAATGTGTTTGCTTTGAATTGGGATAGCCCAAAGTCACAGACCTATATGCACAGATCTGACATTAGATAAGTAGAAAACATATTTCATGCATCAGGTTCTTACAGCTTGGTACCTTCACCGACCAATTCTTGTCAACCAATAGATTTGGAGATTTAAGATCCCAGTGAACAATTGGTGGATTGAGACAATGAAGATAGTTGATACCTTTGGCCTACATTTCAAACAGCATGCATGTTACTACAAATACAAATTAATCAAGGGTTCACTATGCTAAAATAACGATCTGAAGTGCAATTAAAATATACAAGAAAATGTGTGCACACCACATCTAAAGCCATTCGCAGCCTGCGCCTCTTGTCTAAAAGTTCTCCAGAGGACGCTTTATTTATAAGACGGTAAAGGCTTCCCCTAGCCACAACAAGTAATCATCCAAAATTTTATGTTAAATTATCCAAACAAGGTAATCCCACAATAAAAGAATTTTAATGAATTAAAAGCATAAAAGAATATCTAACATCCTGCTCTTCACATACAGTTACCTCGGTAAATATTCTGTTACTATCGACAAATGTGGAGACTTTGTGACTGCACCCATAAATAGTACTACATTTGGATGGCGAACACGTTTCATTATTGAAACCTATAAGCATTCACATTTATTAAAAGGGCCGTACGAATATTGTAAAATAATATGATAACCTGAAAGGCACTATCCATAAGCTATACCTATATAATCAAGTTAAATAGATGAACACAATTGCCGAAGCAGCTTATATTTTGGAATATAAACTAACATAAGTAAGTCTCGATTACATGTACCTCCCTCAAAAACTCCTTTAACTTATCTTCATGGAAATCCTGATCAGCAAGAACTTTCACTGCAACATCCTACACACCATTTTGTTCGTAAGCAGATTTTCAATTAAAATTACTGCTTTTCTTTTCCTTTTTTTATTTTTATTTTTAAATTTACTGCTTACTATCATAAACATTGTGTCTTTTGCTATGCAATCATATGGAAATGACAATTTAAATAATCTCAGCCATTTAATATGCAAGAAACTATAAGGAAAATACGAAGCTCTAGTATCGATGCAGATAACAAAAACTGAACTCGCAAACTAAAAGAGTAAGGGGAAAAAACATATCCAATTAACTATGGATCGCCTTTTTGAACAAATCATGCTAGCCTTGAGCGTAAACTTGAGAAAAGATAACAATTTCATCCACAATACTAAGATTGGAAATTAATATAACAGAAAACTGTCTTAGTAATATGGACTATTTGGTTTCAACTTCCGACCATACAAGACCACAAAAGGTCTAAATTGATATAAATATAAGTTTCAGTCCAAAATATTGCAGATGTCTAAGTGATCCATAAGCAACCCAACATTACAGGATTTGATTAACTAAAAAAGGGACAGAATACTTACAGAATGATGCCATTCTGCACGGTAAACAGTGCCAAATGAACCTAAGTATATCAAAAAGGAAGAAGAGGAAAGTCCAAATAAATCGACAATTTCATCATCCGATTATGCAGAAAGAACGGGAATAGAGTTAACATAGATACCAGAACCAATTTTCTCTTTGATTTCGAGTTCTTCCCATGAAATTTCAAGCCAATCCATCGCAAGAGAAGGCTCGATGCTTATATATTTTGGCAATATGGCATTTGGGGAACTCCCAACATTCTCGCACTTAACACAAGTCCTGTTCCATTTTACAGGTTTATGTGTCTCAGATGGATCATTCAAGTTCTTTGGAAATGGATCGTTACCTGCAACATTTGTAAGTCTATTTAAAGTGTTTCCTGCACGGTAAATAAATTCATCAAGTACAACAACAAAAATATTTACACGTAGAGTAGTCAACAGGAGGTTCTACTTCGGAAAGCGCGAGGTTATAAATTGTGTTTTTTTGTGCTAGCGGTTTAGCGCATACTTTTATTGTTAACCAAATCTTATTACATTTTTTTTAATTTCATTTGATCTATCATGCCCATTCAGAGTTCAATGCCTTCTTTTTTGTATAAGCTGTAATTACGGAACAGCAACGATTTCGAATTTATACATTCAAAAAAAATGATCAGTATTATGTTTTTGTTTGTCATTTGAAGATTATTTTCATATGTTGCCTCCAAACTATACACATGACCATGCTATAAGCCTACAACTAAAAGATTTTGCACAAAGATACATTGAAAACAAGACTTTGCACAAAAGGCAAGGCACAGGATTATTTGTATGCAAATGCCTAGGACCTAAGAAAAGATGCAAACAACAAAATTTACACATCCAAAAATATGAAGTTTAATGAGATTAAAGAAAATAAACTGTGATAGATTGTCATCTTCGGGTGCGATTTTGCAACACAAATGGGCACTGGGAAGGTGTATTCTGAAAGGGGGACCAACGGGAACATTTAGCAAAAGAAAATTGTGTTTTTGTGCTACGGTCATAGCAACGTAAGAGGGATGAAAATGGGTCAAATTGTCCAACTTTCTGAAAATAGCACATGGTATCGAACGCGGCGCCGGGTGAATTGAACAAGAGCAGTGTCAGATGCGGACTATCTACTTTTATCGCGCTTCATCAACTGGTCAAAATGGTCATTGCTTGGTTTGGACATCTGACAAGTCGAATGTTCAAACTGAACGTTTGAAGTCTGTGAACGCACCGTAAATCAATTGGGTTGGGTTTGCACCTATTTTAAGTTTAGGTGCATAGAACAGAAAAGGCATTCTTTTTTGCATTACAGGATTCTTTTTTGCTCATTATAGAGGTAACACTTTTCCTTCTTTTTCTTTGGTGACAAGTGTGCTTTTATAGTTAGAATGTACACGGCCTCTGCTTTGCGCTTTTCTACGCCATAGCACATGTTTTGACAACTTTGGTTATACAGGGCTTGTTTGCAACACTTATTTTATATCTACTTAAAGCTGGTTTTTAATATTAATTGCTATGTAGTTTTGAATGAATAGTAACAAGTAAAAGAGTTTGGATACAATTTGATTTTAAAATTACGTAAGCTAATATAGGTGTTTTGTTACAAAGAAATATTTATTACCAAATTACATAAATAGACATGTATCCAAAATAGTGTTTTGATGCTAGCATTCAGCAACAAGGGTATTTACGTTAGTTAGTAGATCAAAATAACTTAGCAATTTTTTCATAACATATAACCTAAAAATAGTTGCTTCTTGTATTTTTCTTAGCAACTTGTGCTCCCTACTATAAATAGTTCACAAACTCACAGATACAAATAAGCTACATATAAAACGTTTTTACTGCTTATAAGGAGTTGACTTACATGCTCTTAGTCAGAAGTATATATAACCAATACACTTAGGTCCAATAGGGGATATCATCCTAGGATACAAATATGCACAAAAATATGTTATCTTAATTTGCTTCTGTTTGTTGTTAAATATAAAAATTGGTAGGTGCTGGTTGGCTTGAAATTAGTTTTGTGTTTTGCATTTTCAAAATGTAAATTAAACGACGTGGCAAGGAAGAAGCGACAATCCTAATCATTCCACCAAGCTGGAGAAGCGGAGGGAGAAGATGGTTTTTTTTCAAAAAGAGAGAAAAAAATCAATTTTATATGTTAGAATCAAGGTCTGAGATATTAGTTTTGGTTTCAATCTTTAGTAATTTTAGGAATTTCGACTTAGTTCATAAATTTTGATTCCAGTTTCGGTTCTTGTTATTTATTTCTCACATATATTTGTTTAGTTTATTTTAAAAACCATAAAATTTAAACTTAATTGGAAAATAAGACATACATGAACAACTAATTAATATAAATATCTAAAACACTAAAAAAAATGTTTACTCATTACTTCAAGTTCAACTTTTTTAGTTACATCATTTATATATTTTGTAAATTTGAATGTTTTCTACGTTAAAATTTAATAATTTGAATATTCGTATATTTGAAATTCAAATTGATTCTTCTTTAGTTTTTCATGTATAGTTTAGAGTTCAATGGTTTTTTTTTTGGTTGAACTGGAAATTGGTTTAGTTTTGTTTCGGTTTCCACTGAAACCCAGATATGACAGTTAGAATCTTGATGTTTCGGTCGAAACCTCAAAACATTGTTAGAATCATTTTCCAAATCAACCGTTTTCCACCTCATTCTCCTATCCTGAGCATATTAAAATATAAGTATGAAAATGCAAAAAACACAAAAGTCGTTCTCAAATCAAACGTTGCCTTAGATTCCAGAAGCCCAACCGACCGTTGATTGCATCAAAGGCCAAAAATGACCTTGTTTTAAAGTTGGAAGGGATATATGTAACCAAAGGAATTATATAACTTCTTATATAGAGTAAAATTGTTGAATTCCATATTTTCACTTATGAATTCAAGGCTCAAACATAGGGTGTCAACGGAAACTTTCGGATACAAATAGTGCTATATTCATATCCGTATCCGAAATTATTTTCGGATATCGGATGTCCGTATCCACGGATATGGATGGATATCGGATAATTATCCTATCCGCCAATGATCGATAAATCAAGAAATCAAAAGACTTTTTTTAATTTAACATAAATGTTTTTCAATTCTATTGATCACAAAAGTGTTAAAAATAAACAAATATGATGAAATTAAATAGATTTGAGTAGCTAATATGCATTTAGTTCATATAATATACACCTCCAACTTAATAAAACACTAAAAAAATCTCATTCATTGCATTAAAATGTATGTAATTCCGAGTATAGTGTTAAAAAAAAGTAGATGGATAATTTTCGGATGCGGATATCAACGTATCCGTATCCGCATCTTTTTTTTTCGGATATCGGATATATCCGCTTTTCGGATACGGATGCAGACGGATTTCGGTTTTTTGGGGTATTCATTGGCAGCCCTACTCAAACATATCCACATCGCTGAGGGTGACATATGAGTTTGTTTGTACTACTGTAATAAAATAAAAAGAATCTTTGTGTTGCATGCTACCAAATTCAAATTTATACTAATCCACCTTTCTTTTTTATAAGTAAGACTACTCTTTCCAAGCTGCACCAAATTTGCATACACAATGTGACAAACCCCAACTATCTCCACCTTCGCTTCCAATCATTCATGGGTCTTCCACTATGCAAGTTCACTAATTGTACCGTTCTGAAACTTGCTCACGTCTTACTGCTCAGACAATAGTGTTGTAAATTTTCAATATTAGTTTGGGATATGGGTTTGTTTTTGAAGAGGGAAACAAGAATGGAAGAAGATAAGGTGTTGGGATTAGTCTCACATTGTAGAATATAAAGGAGTTTGTCTCTATATAGGTAAAAGCTTGATACATGATATCAAAAGAAAGAAGAGAAGGAGAGATAAGGCAATGGGCCTTAAGCATGAGCTTGGCATGGATAATAATATTTAAAATGTCAAAAGATGGGCCTTGGGCCTTGGGACTCTTGGGGTCTCGTGATCCATTAGGCTGCCTCTTCTCATCACCTATATAAACAACTACGCAAAATCATTTGAAATCAATCAATTTCCGATCTTCTTCTCACTAAGATATTCTGCAACGCCATTGTACTGTTGCAAAACAGTTCTGTCAGAAACGCTTTTATAGTGTTTCAATTCTGAAAGTGTTGCAGAATTGTTGTCTTCTTCTTGCTCTTCAATTCTATAATCTAAATTGCATCATCAGCAATCAAATCTCAGATTGTTCTTGGTCGGATCAAAGTCGTACAAACTTTGAATCCGATAATGCTGTTTCAAGGCTTCGTTGAATCCTGAGGTCAATAGTTCGTTAACTCGTTTGTACCTGGTGGTTGAACTATTGTCTGAAAGAATTTGCTACGCAAATCCTTGAAGTCAGAAGTACGGCTTTTATTCTCCTCCATTAACGTCTCAAACCACAAAATTCCCCAACAAATAGTGTGTTCCAACATTCATGTCTGAGAGTTCTGCTTTCAAGCTCAATCGGCTGCAATGGCCAATCGGGTTTATTTGTGTACCGCTCCATGATGGGAACATTTAAGTTTGGCGACACTACTGTAACCAAAAAAAATTTGTTGCAGTGTTATGTACTACGCTTTTTTTATTATTCCCATAGGAATGTTCATTCCAACCCACTATACCATCCCCACGCAATACGCCCCAACAAGGATTCTAAATGATTAGAAAAATTGTTTTAAATGACTGATGAAAAGATAAAAGGAGTACCAAGCTCAATGAAAATGTGTTTCATGCTGACCAAAGGAAGTGAAAATTCATACCTGGAAATTTATTATTATTGTTAGCTAGAAGAGCATCTGATTGCTCCTGAACAAGCACATGAACCCAAGAAGAATCTATCATGCAAGAATTTTGGGACCCTAACAAATGAGATGCATGAAATGGTGAAGGCACAGACCACAGCAACTTCCCATTTATTGATGAATCAGGGGCAAAAACGTGTCCCGGGTTCCTGACTAAATCAACCACATATTCCCTGCAGTTAAATGAAAAAGAAAATTCCAAGTTGGGTGTCTTGAATACAAACAGAACCGCATGATATATATGAGAAATATGCACCTAGAAGTTTGCGAAGTTCCTATATATAACATTCGGAAACCTACCTGTAAATAGCTCAATAGATGAAACAAATGAATGAATTTCTGATCATACAATTTTTATTTTATTTTTTGTATCAAAACCGCCATATATATGTTTTGAAAAAGCAAAGCAATTTTTTTACCATGGACTACCAAATTAATTAAGCTCTAAAACAAAAAAAATACATTTATGAGAAAGACAAATGTAAATTACTTTGCTGCCTGTTTGTCATCGTATACTTTGACAAGGCAAGAGGAGTGATGTGATGATGTGCAGTATTTGCAACCTTGAGCAATTCGGCAAGGCAACCCAATAAAATTAGCCAATTTCTGCAAGTTATATAGCATAAAACATAAGACAGCAGTAACCTATACCAAAATCGAAACCGCCAAACTTTGCAACTATAACAAGTAAACATATTATCACATGTTACAACTTTTCGTCATAGGTTGTAACTACATGTTTAGTCGAGTTGTATCGAAGGCAAGACACGTTCTCACTATATAGTTCCATACAAATATCATGTTTCGTCTGATTACTAATCAGGAGGCTCAGAAAATCATAAAAACGAGACTGGAAGAAGAACATATGTACTTAGTTATTGATTATTGCTATCAAACATTGCTTTAAAGATCATACACTGATCATCAATGTTAACTTCCACTGCTGATTACAAGATCGAAATCGTGTCTACGCCAATACTACAACAATATAAATAAATGGAAATAACATAAACACCTTTTAAATGCAAAATCTGATATTATTTCCTACTCTGTTGTTATCTTTAACTGAATCCATTTTCATATAATTAATGGTCACTTTTGTATTTGAAAACAATTTTGCTGCATGTATAACTTAAATTCTAATTATAACCGTCTCTTGTCTTCTTTTGCAGTTTTTGACACAGGGGGGGGGGGGGGTCTTTAAAAAGATATGGATTAAATGAATTGACAACTTAAACAAATTTTTATGCAACTGTTTTAAAAAAAACAAAGGTTGCATTTTAAAAGTAATGTAATTAGGGATGTGAGTCATAAATGCACTATCTGATAGATATGCTTGTTAGAACCATTAGATTAGTTCGTGTGATATACTGATATGTGTGTGCACGCCCATGCACGCACACACATATGTCAGTAGATAGATTTAGATTTAGATTTAAATTGGGTCATGTTGTATTAAGAAAACCAAAAATGAACAGTTGGATGTATATCATTGACTTTAATAGGAGTGTATCTACTATCTTCAGTTTCAATTTTACACACTCCCAAACACTAAACTTTAAGTCGGCAGGCACGAGAATGTAAGTAGGCCCAATGATGAAGAATGGTTCAAGTGCAAAGTTAATGTGTACGATTTGAGTCTAAGTATCGATTTCCAAATTTGATGCTTGCTATCTAATCATATCATCTTTGCATATAAAATATATAAGCATTTATTTAGAATATTTATATTTTGAAATTAAATATGTTATTCAGCAACAAGATATTAAATTTTGTTGGTTATATTTACTATTTATATACAGGCATAAGCAGATAGTTTACCAAAATATACATCTAAAAATGCAGCTAATTACCGATCAAATGTGATGTAAAGAACATACTAAGTCATGAAGTGGTGATAAAATAAATGCAAAAAATAATATATCACCTTGAACAAAACTGCTCGATGCCTGCAAAGCCCGAAAGACAGGCTGCCTATAGGAATAACAATGGATTTGTGGTGCTTCTTTAATTGCTTGCTATATGATTTCCACTGTTTGTACAGATCTCCTTGTTCGGTTTCAAATGCACCCCTGCAAAAGAAGAAATAGGAAAAAAAAAACATATGTTTACGAATTCGATCAAAAAATGGCAACGATAAAAGAACAAGGAAAACATCAAATACCCCATAAAATTTGCAACAAGCTTGGCAAGACTATTAGCAAGTTCTAATGTACATCCAGATGTGTAATAATATTCCAAAGCTTTGTCTTCGAGCATTCTTAGGCCAGAATCGGTAGATTTATCTATCAGGACTACTTCCATAGAAGAGTCTCTTGGATTGACTTCTTTAAGTGCATTTAAACTGGGTAGTTTTCTCCCTTCTTCTATTTCATTACACATTGTCCATAAAAATGGATCCATTCCCATAATGTTGTAAAAGCCATCTGTGATCGTATCAGAAAATGATAAATAACCATTCATCTGCAAAGGGAATTAAAAATTATTAACACAATGGTTTGTTTTTATTATGAACAAGAGACAAGACTGAAATAGAACGGGAATGATAAATCCGACTGCAAGATTATTTATCTACACTATGCTATTAAAACTATGTCTTAAATTTTCTCTCCTTCGTTCTCAACTTCATTTTTTGAGGTTTCTCCACCTGCCAAGTGGCATTCTTTCAATCCAATTCCCTCAAATGCATTCTCGTCTTCCTTTACTTTAAGGAATAAAAACTCCTCCCCTGCGAATAAATACCATTCCCTAATTTACCTAATCTTCTTTTTTTTCTAAGCTGCAAATTAAACTCTACTGCCTTCAATCTTGCATCGATCAGATTTGCTCTATAAATTCTATTTTTATTTTTATTGATTGTTCATACCTAAGTCATCTTTGTGTTTCTTAATTTTGTAACGGTAGCTAATGTTACAAATTAATTATATCAATCATGCTATTATTTTTTATTCCATTCCTCATATAATAGAGCATTCAAGGTAATTCAACTATCGATTAGTATATTAACATATAAATACATATGGTTTTATTTTTATGAATTTCTTTTTCCCTTTAAATAATTAATTTCAAACCCTGAATTTATTTCATTATAGTGGCCACCATATAAAATTTCACCTCCTAATTAATTTATTCATATATGTACATTTATCTTTGGTTATGGATATTTATTGTTAATATGTCAATGTAAAAAAAACTAGAAGGGATTTTGATTCAACTTCGTGCAATACACATGTCTATAGTTTGTTTTAGCATTTATTACATGTTTTATTTAGTCTTTCATTAATCCCAATTTCTTTTCAATTGTGCACACATTCACTTGTGATCTAATATTTGTGTTATTTGCATTATTCATTTAAGTCTTAGTACATGTATCCTTCTATTTTTGAATACATATTACTATTTTTTGTATTTCAACATAATATATTTGAACTTTCTTTCTGTGTTTCCATTGCTCTAAAGTATAATTTTTTATATGACCGTTTATTATAATTATCAAAGACACAATGAGTCAAAAGTTGAAGTGTGATAAGTCATAGGTATGGAGTTGACATTGTTACGATATGCCCCAATAATAAAGAACTTTAAATTTATATGATCTTATACACTTTGTATTGTTTAATAAAAGTAATAAAATATACATTCATATATATATATATATATATATATATATATATATTTCAGATCTAATCATTTATCTTTTCTTTTCTAATCAACTCCCAGCTCATATTTTGTATTCTTCTTAATTCTGGAATAAATTTCGCATTTTCCCCTTGTTTATATCCCAACCTATCATATGTTCTCTTTTGTTAAATTTTTAACATGAGATAGCTTGTATTCTCCACTAATACTGCTACAAAATGAAATTTTCACCAGAAATCAATACATATCACAACTTTCCCTCAATAATTAAGTTAAACACCATTCATACAAATTTCCACTTCTTTCTTTATTACATTTTCATGATCATTCAACGTTTAAAATCAACTTTCCCTTTTTGGATTCCACACAGTTGGATAGTACTAAAAATTCCCATCTTTTATTCTACTATACATATTAAAAAAAAGGAAAAGTCTATTTGAACACAAATTTTTGACACAATTGATCTCCACGTTATATTGCCTTCTGAATTCCACTCCTCCACATAATGACAAAAAGATCCAACTGTCGAGACTTTGTGTCTATGTTTGTGTCTAATTTTTTGTCCTAATAGCCATCCCCTAAAAAAATCTCTCACCTTCTTTAATCATATTTTAAATTCTTAATTCTTGTACTTGTAACTGAACGATTACAATAAAGTTTGTCCATCCCTTTTAAATTTTATTGAACATTTAAATTAACATAGTACTCATTTGTAAAATATATGCTAGCATAATATTGGAATATATTTCTACTTTCAGCCTCCATTTGAAAATAAACTCACATGTTTACTCCTGACTCTTCACCTTTTCATAACTTATAGTATAATCATGGTATATGTTGCACATGATCCATTCCTGATTAAATGTGTTTTTAGTTCAAAACAATAACATTTTATCTTCTACTTTAAAAATATTATTAATGTTCTCTACCAAATTTTGTTCTCACATTAAAATCAAAATTATCACTTGTTCCTTGCAAATCAAATAAACTGATTTATTTAAAATGCCAAAAACTCTTTATCTCCCTAATTTAAATCCATTTCATTTATTCTTTAAACTATTACCTCTCTTCTATTAATCTAATTTAAAATGCCAAAAACTCTTCATTTACCTAATTTAAATCCATTTCAATTATTCTTTAAACTATTACCTCTCTTCTATTAATCTGCTATCTAATCAATCCATCTACCTAATTATTATATATGAAATTTAGTATCTAACCACATATCTTCTTTCTTCTAACTCACAATTAGGCTATTATCAACCATATCATATGTTCTCCTCGAATCAAGAAATAATTTTGTAATTTTTTTCTCAATTCTATTTATATCTCAGTCTATTTTATAATTTTCTATTGTGTTATTAAATAGACTAAGAGATATTCATGAGCTGCACGCCTCCATGGTTATCAATTTATAGTTTCCTATTTTTACTAAATTTGTTTCATGTCGCACTTCAAAAAAATTGCAGTTTGAAAATGGTTATCGATGGCTATAAATTACAGATATGGTTATTCATAATGGTTATAATCATATTAAATATTGTTACCAAGCAATAATTAAACAAATTAAATGTTTTTTGTTTACACTAATTTGAATCAAAGGTAATCTGAGAATTAAATCGAAATTCGATTTATGACTGAATTAATTGCTTGTTAAGTAACTTCATTGCTATTTTTGTAACTATTTATTCATTTAATTTATTTCATCAACAACAATTCAAGTGCATAATAAATATAAGTTTTTTATAAAATCAGTTGATATTTCTTCGTTCTCACAATTTATGTTGAATTCCGTTTCCATAATTTTATTTTTATTGGTCGGGCTATGGATTTGGATTCCTCCATTTATTTTGTTGGATATTCTTGACTTGTTAATACATATATACCCAAAAAGTTGTAAGTTTTTTATATAGTGAAATTAAGGTGATGATGACTGTTATTACATCTAAAACATTAGTATGTTAAAAAAACAAGTTAGAAGAAAAACATTATATTTGAAGTAGAATATTATTTAAACTGTTATATTTCCGAGGAAAAGTTTATATAAATAAGAAACACTTACGTCTTACCTTCGGCAGACAATATTAAAATTGTTAAAATTTTAGTTTCAAATACGTGTTTTGAAAACATATTTATGTCTTGAAAACATATTCATTTCTAAATGTTTTACATTACCTTAGTCAATTTGAACTATTGTTGGCAGTCTCAACCATTGTCCTTTAATCAGTCCAAACTTTTAATATTCATGGTTATCATCAAATTCATGAAGATCTTAAGCAAGAATAAGGTAAGTATTTCAAATTTTTTATGAAGCTTGTTTTATCATACATTGTTTTGATTTTTTTATCGTTTGGAAATGTTTATAGATAATTACAAATTAGAGGTGTAGTTATTTATGTTGGTTATAAGTGAACTATTATCATATCAAATAGAATTATCATGCAAAAAATAATACAAATTAACTGCTTCTGATCCTGATCGATTTAACTTACTTAAGGTTAAATTGTAATTTATATTAATGAGATAACTAATTACATATTAATTCTCTTTGATGCTTACAAAGTATTTAATTAATATGCAACCAATTAACTGTTTTTAATTATTTTCTTTATCGTTGACATTTTAGATGAAAACTGTACAAGAGAATAGATAACATGAAGTATGCTGTAAATAAATAAGTATAAATTAGAGATGAAGTTATTAATTATGGTTATAAGTGAATATTCATTATGGTTATAAGTGACCTATTTTTGAATAGCAAGGATGACATCAAATATTATTACCATGCAATAAACAAACAAATTAAATATTTTTATTTTTGATCAATTTGAATGCGTTGTAATTCAATTAGATGAGAAAATTAGTTACCTGTTAAGTTTCTTTAACTTTAATCAATTATAGAATTAATATATAATCAACTAACTCTTTTTAATTTATTTCCTACAATCAAGAATAAAACATGTAACAAAAAGTGGTTTATAAATTCAACAAATCTTCCCTATATGTGAAAAATATGCATACTGCATATTAACGGAAAAATAGTGATACGGAAAAAGAAATTCCTCTTTTAAATATACTTCGGTTTCCTTTAATAAAATCAGCATAAGATTAAAAGTTTTAAGTATAAATATAGCAATGTTATTACAGCAGTAAGTCGAGTCGAGTCGATAGAGGTCCAGCTAGTGGACTAATCGTAGACTAGTCGATAAATAAATAAATATATACATATGTAATCCTGAATTTCTAACTAATACATATGGATAAAATTCAAACATGTACTGACATACCTCATTGTTTCTTGCAAGGCAGCACTAAAAAGTGACAGCAACCATAGATAGGCAGCAATATCAGTGACAGACCAGCAATATAAAGTGATTCTTGGAAGGCAGCATGTTATATAAAATTATGTATCAAATATATAATGATGTAGTTTGTTGTGTTTGTAAAAACCACACTCTTCAGATTGAAAATTAGCCTTCAATATCTAAAGCGTTTTCACATTTTAAAGCTACATATTTTAGATGTTAAATGCCCAGGTCATTGGCTGCTTTGTATTTTGCACAGGAGAGGCGACGGCTATACTGGGGTGGCGGCGCAAGAGAGGCGGCGGTTAGGGTTCGACTTTTTTGGCCCAATTAAAAATTAGTCGGTATAGTCGATTAACTAATCGACATATTTCATTCCAGTCGTCTGAAATATTTACAAATCGCAAAGCGATGCCTCAACCTTGATTAATCGACTAGTCGCTTGTCGTGATAACAGTGAAATATAGTTATAAAATAATATTTTTCAACAAACCTACCCATGCCCTACCCAACGCAAGGCGAGCAAGGACTTCGTCTAGGGAACCACCACCTGAGATGGCCAAGGGAGCAACAAAATATTCTAGATTCTTTTGAAAAAATTGATGTATTTATGTTTTAGGACAACAAAGTAGCAAAAACTTGTAGCACGTAATGATTTAAAGATCTAACTTATCTTGACAAATGACAACGAAGGTTCAACTTTAGGAACTGACATTTTTACCTAATTTATTAAAACTCCATTTGTCCTATATTTTTATCTAGGGCAACCAACATGTTAGGGCCAGCATTGAGCCTACCAAACTAACATTCGGGGAATATTTGGTTATGCTTTAAGGGAAACACAATATTTTTGACATATTTTCTTATGCTTGAAAGAAACCACTAGTAATTCGATATATTTCAAAATGCAACTACAATTGTTATCTTCCAAGTGAAATAATTGTATTAGGTTACATATTATATTAGATTACATGTTTATAATGACATATAATTGCATGATATTTTAGTGACTTGTTGAATATATTTTCTTATGTCATTCCATCTTATAGCTATTTTCAATATGATGTCATCTAAAGTACTTCTATGTGCACCCATGAGTATTTTCCAAGGTAATAATTATTTTACTTTGAATTACGGTAAATATTATTAATTTTCCCATCATTATATATATATATATATATATATATGTGTGTGTGTGTGTGTGTATATGTATATGTATATGTATAGTGGTATGATTACCTGGAGTAAACCCTAGAATTATTTGGTTAATCTAGAAAATAGACCGATGTCCTTGAGAAGTATAAACAGGTACAAGGATCGATTATCAATAACATCATCAAATCAATTTGCTAACGGCTGAAAATGGAGGAAGACTTTGATGCACTCACTTGGGAGTTTATGAAACTGTTAGTATACCTCAGTGTTCAAAAGTAACATCGTACATGATGTTTATTATTTATTTACGAATATAACATTTAAGAATATCGTACATGATGTAACCCAATTAAAAGTAATATCAATTAAGATTTAAGAATATAACATTTGAAGCCACTAAATATTTTTTAGTTCAATTAGTATTAATTTGTGTGAATAAATGTACTAACGCAAATTTGAGAATAGTTTTAATTTACACCAATTTTGAATCACACTTAGCATGATTTTCAGCTGTCGTATAATTTTAAGTAAACAAAAGGGAAAGTACATACACTCGGGGAAAGAAAAGTCTATTTAGACACAAAAAATAGACACAATGAAACTCCACCATCAGATTGCCTCATGATTTCCACCTCTCATCTAAAGGCAAAATGATCCAACAATCTAGATTTTATGTCTCCTAATTTGCGTCGAAAGAGTCAACCCTTTAATAAAAAATAGATTTAGAATATGCAAAGAATCTCAATTTATTACCTATCAAGTTATATTAAAATCATAAGATTATATTGCTCTTATGTCAAACACTGAAGTAAATTATAATTTACGAGCGTTACAATAAGGGTTCCATGCAGAATTTTGTTCTTTACAAATGAGCAATATTAAAATTTAATTAAGATATAACTTACCGGCTCAGATACAATAAATGAAAATTTAGTACTTTAACTAACATATTTTTTTTCATTTTATATAAGATATGAGTGGTTTTAGCCAACTGGGTCAGTTTTAATACACATAAGTCGGCATTTTAACTAGGGTACGAGCTATTTACTTTAAAATTCAATTGAGATATAATTAACTGATTCAGTTCTACTAGACTAAAACCTACATTTTAGTTAAAGAATAAGAATGATTGACCAAGTAATAGAATATAAAATTTCGAATTCGCATTGTGAGTATAATTAGATATTAAGATGTCATGTGATTTTAAATGATACATAGGAAGTTTACGATCACATCAAAAAGACAAAGTGATACGTGCACACACACGCGCACACACACACACATTTATTGATATACGTATATGTGTGTGTACATATATGATATATGTATATATGTATGTATATATATATATATGTGTGTGTGTACGCATGTGTGTGCGCGTGTGTGTATATAGGATCGACATCACCCGTACAGCCCACTGATTTTCACCACATGCAAGTTTATCCCTTTTTCCACTAGCCATCTATCTGCTCCACGGACTTATTTAATATAAATTTAAGGTCAAAAATGAGGTGCGTTCAGAATGCTTCCAAATATAGGTGTTATGACGTGTGTGTGTGTGTGTGTGTGTATATATATATATATATATATATATGTGTGTGTGTGTGTGTGTGTGTGTGTGTGTGTGAAATAAGATCAAGAGCACCCCAAATAGTTCAGCGCTCCTATATTCCCTCTGATTTCCATCACACATTCTCGTTTTTCTCTCCTCTCATTAATTCACTCTCCCTCTACTAACTTATTCAGTTATAAATAGAGTGATACTATTCACACCCCGGTTTACACTTCTGGTCACCTTTCTAAATTTAATACAAATGATTATTTTTTATATTTTTATGACCATCATATATTATTCTTTCACTCAGTTATTCACCACCGTACTTCTCTACAGTTTCAAACTCTAAACCCTAACGAAAACAGATATTCTTTTGTGCCTAATAGAGATGGAAGACGAAGATAAAAAAGGTTAGAATTGCTTGATTTTTATTATTTTCTATTATGTTATAGAACATGTTGTTAGAGTTTTTTTAATGATTAGGGTTTTCCATTGTGTTTTAGGATATTTTTTCCGCTTCATTGGAAATTTCAAGCTTGAAGGACATTAGACGTTGTAATAGAGAATGACAATGTAAGTTTTGAATTGCAAGGTTTTTATCCGTATAACTTATGTATTTTCTCTTACAAATTGATACAGCTTTTTTTTGTCATTCGATAGATGGAGTCTTTGAATGATGATAAATTAGACAATAAACATGATGGTTGTGATAATATGATGCAAGATGTTCGATCGAATGACTCAGAAGACATAAATGCATGATGTAAGTGAGGAAGGAAGCGTTCGTGTAGAGAAATGTGCTGGCGGTCTCTCCATTTTTAGGTTATTAATTTAGACGGTGGCCAGTAGAGGAAATTTAAAATATTTGAGATAATTTTAGTGTTGATGGCCAGAAGTGTAAATCGAGGTATGAATAGTAGCACCCTATAAATATGTGGTTGGAATGCAAAAGGGATGTCATGAAAAAAGATGTTATAATATATATATATATATATATATATATATACATATATATATATATATACATATATATATATATATCAGCTATTCAACTCAAATTAGGTTTTGGCCTTTGCTGTGTTGATCGCTAATAAAGGAAAGAAAATTTTGGGAGGACATGGTTTAACGGCTGGATCATGTGCATGACCTAAAAAGAGGCTTTAATTGTTAGTAATGTATGTAATAATAATTAATATTTGCATTGAAATCATGTATCTAGAATATTGAAAAGGCATGTCTATTGGTTATTGTAAAGTCATGTTTATTCGGTGAAAGGTTATGTAAACCACTATATATATATATATATATATATATATATATATATGATCATTTTGTATGTTAAGAAGTAAGATAATAAAATTATAAGTAATCTAATTTTTATTCCTCCAACAAAGTGGTATCAGAGCCATAGTACTCATAAGAGTTTTCTGATCTGGGGTGTTATCTACCGGCGACGGTGGCCACCGTAAAATGGTTGTTGTCCTCCGAATCGAAAAAAAAGTGTAGAGAATTGGGAATTCCTCCCTGACCTCATCGTAAAATGAAGAGCATGCAAACTCTCATTAGGAATGTCCAGGAGTTAGCGACAGAGGAAGGAGAGAAAGAGATGAGAAGCACAATAGAAATTCTGGAGCAAGAAAAAAATTTAATGGAGAGCGAACCAAGAACAAAAGAATAGGCAGCGGTAAAAACAAAGAAAGGGTCGGGAAGGCATCAACCACGGTTCAAAATGGCGAATCGGAGGAAACTTATTTTTCAAAGTCAGAATTGATAATTACAGCACTAGGCGTCGATTGTGTCGTAGCTGAAGTTGGAATTGGTGCTTATCTTATGTACTGTGCATGTGGGTCAAGTGCTCAGAGTAACAATAAAGCTCCCAAAATAATGTAAGCACCCAAGTAAAGTGTTGAAAGGGGAAAGTAAGGAAAAAATAAGAAGTGTAAGAAACTAAAGAAGTTCTTCCTCCATTAAAATAAAGTTCCTCCTCTTATTCTAAATTTATCAAATCGGTATCAGAACTCGGTCGAAATCATGACATTTCTATTTTTTATGTCGTTCGTTCTCACAAAAGAAAATTATGAAAGATTGAGTAATAGAAAGAAATAAAAGTTAATCTTCAAAGGGTTATGGGAGATCGTTAAAAGTGTCTATGAATGGCCAAAAGATGTTCAAAACATGACGGAGAAAGAAAGAAAAACATTTACAAGTTTGAGATTGAAAGATCATAATGCTCGTGTTGTGATGTGTGAGAACGTCGATGGAGTAACATGTAAACACATTATTGGAGAAGATTCTGCAAAAGATTCGTGGAATTTACTGAAAGAGGTGTATGCAAAGGATGACACAGAAGTAGTTAAAGAAGATGATGAACAGAAGGTCGAAAAAGGTAGAGGGGCCGAAAAAGAAGGAGAAGAGAAAAACTATGACGATGCTCCAGCGGCAGAGGAGGCTGCTCCGCCGCCACTACTGCCGCAGGAGATCGAGATGAGAGTCTTCATGCATTGTGAAGGTTGCGCTCGCAAAGTCAAGCGCTGCCTCAAGAGATTCGATGGAGTGGAGGATATGACAACTGATTGCAAAACACACAAAGTGGTGGTGAAGGGGAAGAAGGCAGCAGAAGATCCCATCAAAGTAGTGGATGGGATTAAAAGGAAGGCGGGTAGAAAAGTTGAAGAGAAAAAAAAAGGGCCAAAACCAAAGGGAAAAAAAAGAAGAAGAGCCAAAAGAGGAAGAAAAGCCTAAAGTTGAAGAGAAAAAAGGAGTCTGTAGTGATTGCAGTGGTGCTGAATGTGCACATGCATTGTGATCACATGCTCAAGAAATCAAAAGGAGAATCCTCAAAATGAAAGGTGTACAAGCAGTACAGCCTGATATAAAGGTTTCACAAGTAACGGTTAAAGGCGTATTCGAACCAGCAAAGCTAGTAGAGTACATTTACAAAAGAACAGGCAAACATACTACAATCATCAAGATCGAACCAGACAAAAAGTCTGAAGAAGAAAAGGCAAAAGAAGACAAGTAACCGAAGCTAAAAAGGCAGATGCAGATGCTAATATGGTTGATGTAGAACCTGCAAAAGCTGATGAAGATGCCAATATGGCCGATGTAGAAGTTGACAAGGCAGATGAAGAAGTAAAAAAAAAGATGGAGATAGCAAATATCCCTCTAAATTTGCAGAAAAGAAACTGCAGAAAATACAGATGGAGTTGAAATCAAAGATGCTCAAGTCAGTCATCCTAAAAAGGCAGAAGGCACTGAAACTGAGAAGTCTGAAGACAAGCCTGCAGAAGAAGCAGAAAAGAAAGGAACTAATGTCAACAAGGCCGTACAGACGCATGCTAAAGCAAATTGAGCACCATATGTCAAAATGAGGTTGTTGAACTAAAAGCTTGCAGTAAAGTGCTGTTATGAAAACGATGTGAATATGAAGATGAAGACGACGAAGTGATGAACGTCGCCTATGTGGTTGGATATTTGTGAATGCTCGAGAGAACTGTTTGAAGAAATATCTGTTAGAAAATAAGTGTTTGCCTACAAGTGAAGTGGGTGTGAGTGAAGCATACTTGGTTTTATCCAACAAGCAAAAGAAAAAGAGCCGCAGCTCTAGCTTGTTCGGAGAATGACAGATACAGAAGTATCCAAAGACGACCCGAGTGGAGAGGTCGATGAAGAAACCAAGTGCAGTTGTTGATGGTCAGAAGAACCAATCAACTGGAACAGTTGAGCATGCCCAATCAGATACAAATGAAAGTTGTGAGTAAGTTTGTCTATGGAAGACGATGACAAAAAAACAGCAGTTCGATGCTTTGTAAACTTGATATTAGCACATCAAGTTTAAGGGAGGGGGTTAGAAACAATGAAACGTATGTTGAAAAGTAAACACAAAGAGAAGCTCTTGGAGTTCAGTAACAACACATTAAGGAGGAGAATGTTAGTAATGTGTGTAATAATAATTAATATTTGCATTGGAATCATGTATCTAGAATACTGAAAAGGCATGTATATTGGTTTCTGTAAAGTCATATTTATTCGGTAAAAGGTTATGTAAACCAATATATATATATATATATATATATATGTGTGTGTGTGTGTGTGTATGGTCATTTTGTATGTTAAGAAGTAAGATAATAAAATTATAAGTAATCTAATTTCTCTTCCTCCAACGTTAATTGCCGGTTGAAACCGCAATAGGCCAATACCATTAAGCTTTCAATAAAGGAAATAAAAAGTTACCCAAAGTTTGTAAGAAACGGTGCCAGGATCAGACCCAAATCCACAAATCCCGGTCGCGCTTTCCTGTATATTCAACAAACCACTCTTCAAATCCTCCGCCAAAAACGCCTGACTACTAACCCTAGCAGCAAGCGTCGACTGCAAGTAGTAGCTCTCCCTTGCCCTCCGCGCCCATACGTCATCCGAAGCGATCCCTGCTACATCCGCCCTATGCAGCGGAAGCTCCAGCGTCGAATCCGTAGTGGATGAGAAGAAACTTCCACCGTCATCAAATCCGCTGCAGCTGGATCGTGATCCTATATAGGTCGTCATTGAGTTCGTCATCGCCGTATCTTCATCGAAAGAGTAGCGGGAATGGGTGTTAGACCCGATACTAAGATTCTCTAGGTGATCGGAGAGAAGATGTTGAGATGGATCCGCGCAAGAGAGTCGCACGTTCGGAGATGGAGCTAGAGGAGGACGGCGCGTGTAAGGCATTGAGTGTGGGTATCGCTCTTTTTTAGTTTGCCTTTTGGCCAAAATGGGAAAAGGGTTCTGGATTTGATAATGGATCCACTAAAGAGGAGGGGATAATGAAAATGTGCAAGTGGGAATGATGAGATGATAGGGCGGGTAGTTGGATTGAATTAAAAATATGAAAAACTTTTAGCGGCTTGCGACTTTTACGGCTTTACCCTTCTAACTTGCAAATATTTCATTATGCGAAAATACTATGGTGAGTCGCTCAACAGCGACTGGGTAAGAATTCGCTTACACCTGTCCTCAACTTTTTTCATTTTAGTCCAAACATGTGGCTTTGTGCAATCCTGGACATGTATTTTGGACTGAATGGAAAATTACCACGGACAGGTGTAAGCGAGTGCTTACCCAGTCGCATTTGAGCGACTTGCGGTAGCATTTCTCTTTCATTATGTTTTATCTACCCCTCTTCTAGAAACAAGATATTCAGTTTTGTTTTGCTGACAATCAGACTTCTAAACACAACCACTAACCCACTTGTTTAACTCTCATGAAAACGACAACAAGATGAAAATCAAATTTGTTTTAAGTATAACCTATTAACTATTAATTAGAAATATAGGCCATCAAATTTTAATACAAACAATCACTTCTTTGCCATAATCATGTTTAGATGAAGAGGCAATTTGTATTTTGTTTGTTTAAGCATCGTCTATTTTGTGTCAACAATATAGACTATCAAATTTAAAGCTAAACAACAAGTTAAACCACTTCTACTATCTCCATTAAGCACAAAAAGAGAACATAAAATCAAATAATGCTGCATCTACATAATCAAGAGAGAGCTTCATTACCCCTAAGTTGAAAGGGTTTAGTTACTCATGTATGTAATCATGCTAATAAATATAGATTTCAACATAAGCAAAAACAAAAGGAAAGAGAGAACTAAATAACAAGAATAAACTAAACTACTTACATAAAATAAAACTACACTAATGCATAAAGTAAATAACAAGAATTAAATTTCATTAACATGAAAATTACATAAGAGGGAAATGGCTAAGAAGTCATGAAAGAAAGAAAGAACTTTTGTTTTTGATCCTACAAACTAGCTAACTAAAAGCGAGAGGATTTATTTACATGACACAAAAGGGGTATATATACATGTTTGAAACCCTAAAACCCTAATAACTCTTGTACGGAACTACAAAAATACCCCCTTCATAAAGCTTCTAATTATATCTTTAGTCATTAATCCATCATGTAGAATGCATGAAGCCTTTTTTGTCTCATCTAATTGTGTACTAGCCACTAATATGAAGCATTAGAGAAAGAGGAAGAATGGGTGGGGTCCTCCACTAACTTCAGTGTGAATTATTTCTTTGTCTCCTCTTGTGTATGTGCATGTATTCTTCATATCTACATAAGCATACATCATTTTTGTTGATAAATTCCTACAAGAGACAACAACATGGAACAAGTAAATGATATCACAAATTAAAACATGCATAAATTACCGTTTTTACCTCAATATGAAGATGTATGCATGATAATTTGAGAATTGTGGGTTGTTGGTTAAAACATGTAAAATATCCCGATTATGTTATTTATTTAATTAAAATGAATAAACGTGTGAATATAAATGTGCATTTTCACGTGCACATCATTTACCCATAGATAGTGCTCCGCCGCGCAACCCAAAGCAAGTGGATTACATGAAGTTGCGCAAGAGGCTCTTAGGTTTATCTCCTCATATCGAACGGTGATGGGATAATGAGATTCTATTTACCACATGGTTCAAGAAGCAACTCGCTGGCAACATTCCACCAGACGCCTCTGAGATTCAGATTGAGCATGGCGCTCAAGCATTATATTGCATATCATCACTTTATATTTGATATGTGGTCATTCAAATACCCGTATCTAGATCTAATGACTTCTATTTTTAGAGAGCTTTGATGTTTTATGCTAGTGTATGAGGGATAGTACAGTTGTAGCCTATATATACATGGAACCAACAAGGCTTGCTTTGCAAGAGAACACATCTGTTGTTGGTTGTTTGAGTATAGTGCATGTATTAGCATTATTACTATTCATATGCATATAGTTCATAGGTTTATACACATTGCAATTATATATATATATATATATATATATATATATATCAGTTATGGCGTTGAACGTACCTAGCGGTCGGAATAATAAGGATGAAGAGAATGAATGTCGATTTACCTCTCTTGTATGGTGTTAGAGATATTTATTGTATTATTTGATTGCATGCACATGTTTTGATTCAATATCTCATATTATTCTCCTTTCTTAGGTGGGTAGGACCGAATAGCATGGTGAAGTCTTCCATCACAATGTAACATTCTACCGCTAGAACTTCGATGTGCTCAATCATGGTCGTAAGACAAGAACTGCATATTCACATGTGTTTAGAGAGCATCCAGACTTATGCACAGTTTCTATGCATTTATGAATGACATGAGTTTCACTCGATTGTTTGAGTGATGTAACACATCATCTTCCGAACAGAGTGATGCGACAATTTGGTATGTGATGCCCGAATATACACTTCATTACAAGATTGATATCGCACTTGGGGTGTATGATATAGAGATTGAGACATGGAATCATCGTCATCTGAATATGCATCGAGAACGGGATCTCATGTTAGCGGTCAAAAAATATTATTATTATTTTTGGAACATCACGTGCTACTATATTTTTCATGGCAAAGAACCTCCCATTGTGACAAACTCATACTCTCCTAAAGCTCCTTTTAAAGAGGAATTTTGTAACGACCCGACGGAATTCGATGCCCGAATTTCGATAATAATACATAAACATGTATTACTTGCCAAAACTCAAGTATCGAAAACACCAGATAGTTAATAAAAAGAATTTAGAGGATGAGATAAGAAAGAAAGAAATATTAGAATAGAAGAAGAACACAACACAACAGAATTAGAGTCTCATATCGCAGCAGAACAAAATATAATATATAAATATATCTTTATTGAGAGCTTTAAATAATACTTACAATCATCAGAGTACATCAACATATCTTGACAGTTATATTAATCTAGCTATATATTCATCACACAGCGGAATAAATGATAAGAACTCTTCCAACTCATCTTCTGAAATTTGTATCATCCAAAGCTGAACATGTAAAACTCGGTCTAACCCGAGCATTTCAAACGCCGAATCAGTCTGGTGAACCAGAGTGAGAAACCCATTAAGTTTATAAACAACATCTAACTTGATTTTAAAATTAATAATTTTTTTCTGAAAGAAAAGGATAATCGTAAGACCGATCCACACATACCAACGGACGATTTTTACCTTACGATGACCCAAAACATTTTGAAATCATATCTTAATCTAATATTATAATAATATCTAATACAAATAAATATTAATCTAGTGAAACGCTTGCATCTCACGCTCCACATACATAGTATACAATCAAAATCGCGGGCGTTTATTGGAGATTGGATTCCGACTACGATAAGGTATGGAATCACCTGCCGATGGTGTATCTCTAGAGCGGAATACACTGGGTTCAATAAGAATATCTTGTAACCCGGCTACACATGACCAACCATTCATTTTTTCTTGAGCGTATCGAATGTATATCGCCAATGGTTGGGATCAGCAACTGTTTCCCGAAAGGGAAAACATCGAATAGAATAAAGAAGGAAGTGAAATTTCTCTAGATAGGTGATTATATACCCTAATTGTGAGCGACCCACTTAGCCATGTCGCCTGTCTGATTTCTGTCATTCCCTAGTTGCGAGGTTTGAATACCCTTTTTAAGATAGCACGCCACCATTCACTTTGAATGCCACATTGTCAGATCCTTCAGAAAATATCTAATTTATTTCCACAAAAATACTCTGGTTGTTAAGCTAAGAGAAGGTGTCTTCTCCGCCAACAACTATGGTACGTTTGAAGAAAACAACGTACGTGAATCCTTTGGAAATACTCTGTCAAACATCCATCCATAACAAGTTGTCCTGAGACTGGACAACCGAAGGCACCCTCCTACCGCATCCTTGAATTACCTTATGGATCAGTAGCGAGTAGTCCTTGTAAATCTGCATATTCTATCATGACCGAATTACCATCAAAATACTCTGTTGCAATCCGAAGTAACTTATCAAGTAGCCCTTCATTTTATGAGCCATGGTCTTCAACTGCTCCATCTTCAATCTGCATCTTTGACGATTTCGTATTCGCTAGTTCGAAATGGTTTTCAAATATAAATTCGATCTCGGTCTTTCCGTGCCAATAATCGTATAGGTAAGATTTGATAGTCGGTTATTTAATTATCAAATAAACAACCATTTAACCATGGAAATAGAAATGAGTTCACTAGTTTAGTACTCAGCATCACTTGGCCTTTTTAATTAAAACTGATTAAACTTCTCAACCTTTCAATATTTTGAAACATAGTATTTTCTGCGTGTAATATTATAACAGTATTTTCAAAACCTTTCTTAAATGCATTAGAAATTAATCATATATATATATATACCAACTTTGGTTCCAACCCTTTTACATAAACATTTTAACGACCTGCAAGAATTCGACGCTCGAATTCTGACAATAATACATAAATCCCGTATTACTTGTGAACAAGTATCGAAAACACAGATAGTTATTAGAAAGAAATTAGAGGGTGAAAAAAGAAAGAAATATTAGAATAGAAGAAGAGGAGGAACCAACACAACTCAAAGTCTTACATCGTAGCGGAACAAAATATAATATAGAAATAAATCTTTATTGAGAGCTTTGAAATTATACTTATAATCGTTAGAGTACATCGGCATATCTAGACAGTTATAATAACTTATCCTCATATACAACACACAGCGGAATACATACCAAATATATCATACGTCTGAACTCCTCCAGCACGTTTTCTGAAGTTCACAACATCCAAATCTAAACCTATAAAATCTGGTCTAATCCGAGCATTACAAACGTCAGAGCAGTCTAGTGAACCAAAGTGAGAAAAAACACTAAGTTTAAAGGTATCACACCACTTGATTTTAAAGTCAAAATCTTTTCGAAAGAAGAGGATAATAGTAACACCAAATCCACACATAAATACGGACAGTTTTAACCGTACGATAACCCAAAACATTTTTGAAATCAATATCTTTTCTGATATTATAATAGTGTCTAAATACAAATAAATATCAATCTAGCAGAACGCTTGCATCTCATGCTCTAAGTACATAGTATACAATCAAAATTGTTGGCTCTTATTGGAGAATGGATTTCCTGGCAAGGTATGGGACCATCTTCCCGATAACGTACCTCTGGAGATGAATATATTGGGGTTCAACAAGAACATCTTGCAACCCAGGTTAAACATGACCGACCCCTAATTTCCCTTGAGAGTACCGAATATATCATCACCACGGCTGGGGGTCAACCAACCGAACCGATAACATACATACAAAAGTAAAAAGGGACAACCGAATGCATTTGATTTCTCCAGATCGGGTAATGATATACCCTTTTGATGGGTGCGACCCAGATAGACATGCGCCCCCGATTTTGTGTCATTTCCCGGTTGATGAGGCTTGAGGTTAAGCTTATCCTGTAGAACAACACATCTCCATCCACATCGAATGCCACATCATCAGATCCGCCAGAAAAATCATAATTGACGTCCACAAAAATACTCTAGTTGTTAAACTAAGAGAACCGTCGTTCTCCGCCACCAACTATGGTACGTTTGAAGAAATCAACATATATAATTCCTTTGGAAATACTCTATCAGACACTCGTCTACACAAGTCATCTAAGAACAGGATGAACCGAAGGCACCCTCCTACCACATCCTAGGTATCACCCTGTAGATCAGTAGCGAGTAGTCCTTGCAATCCATTGATTTCGATCACGACAGAATCACCCTAAGAATATCTCTGGGCGTGACTCCAGATAATTCGACAAGTAGTCCTTCCACTTACAAAGATCCATGGTCTTCATTGCTCCATCTTCAATTAGTATCTTTCACGTATTTGATGGTTCAGAATGGTTTTCGAATATAAATTCGATCCCGATCCTTTCGTACCAACAATCGTATGGATCAGATTTGGTATTCTGTTATTTAACTATCAAATAAATAACTAGGAAAATAAAAATGAGTTCAATGATTCATTACTCAGCATTACTTGGCCTTTATAATTAAAAATAATTGACGAAGTTTAATTTAAAACTCTTTAATCTTTCACTATTTAGCTTTTCACTTCTTATTTCACATAAGGTTTATTTTCAAAACTATTTTATTTAATTATTTAGGAAAATATCCTATATATCTATCTAATTTTCCATTCTACTATCACTTGCAAAACATTTGCTATCTCATTATTCATCTAAAATTGAAGAAATCAATTCATCTTATCGCTCGTAAAACAATGTTATGAAATCCTTTTTGTTTTATTATTTGAAATAAAAACCAACCCTTATTCTTTAGAATAATTCCATTCCAAAACTCCCTTTTCATTTCCTTTTTATCTCAAAAATACCCTTATGATTTCACAAAGCCTTCTTTTACTTCGGGAATATCATTATATATATATATATATATATATATATATTCTCCAATCTTTCCATTTCAGTTATTTGGAAATCCCATTATACATATCTCAAATCTTTTTATTATCACTGCGTTATTATTTCTCATATGGAAATAATAAATCATTCTATACCTCTTTACCATTACAACTAATATCATCCTCAGATATCCTGAAGTCGTTCAAGTGGAGTATTTTAATTACCACTCAGACCTTGATCAACAACGTTCTTATCTTAAGATAGAAATGAGTTGTAATTCAAAAACTGATATTTCATTCTAATATCAAAAAAAATTCCATTTAACTATTTTATTTAAAATATGGTTTATAAAACCATCTTACTTTTGAAAATCTTCTTCTTGAATAAGACCATTATTTCTTAATTTATCGATTTAGTCATTTCTTACTAAAACATCACCTTTTAACCTTCTTTAAACAATTCATTTTTATAACTCGGATTTTTGTTACAAAATCCTATTACTCGCTCCTTTACCAAATTCACTTTTAACACTTCCTTTTTCTAATCCATTCATCCATTTCTCGTTTGAAAATCTGATTTCAATTTCCTTCGTTTTACTTAATTCCATTATTAAATAACGTTAATTTAAAATTAACGTCTAAACACATCATCTCTTTGTAAAATCTTTGTTTATATAATTCTGGTTTAATAAACCCTTTTATTCTCAATTTCCTTTTATTTAATTAAAACATTAAGTAAACGTTGATTTAAGCTATCGTACTCACTAAAATTTCTTTTTATAACTTGGTTATAAAAGCTCGGGTTTTATGTTAAAACCCGTTCATAAACTCTTTTCACAATTCAATTAGATTCCATTTCAACTTCGATTACTTTTTAAATGAATTCCAATTAAAAATTATTCTCTTAAATTATTATTAATTAAAAATAATAATTTACATCAATCATTAACTACTGCAAAAGAAGTTAATTTCTTTATTTACTAAAATAAATAGTAAATTTCCTTTTTTAAATCTTATTAAAACTTGAAAAAATATTCGTTAAACTATTTCATTGGGTTAATTCAAAACAAACTAATTTGATAACCAATTCCACTTAAAAACGATTAACTTAGTCAACTCAAAACACAATTATCTCGGTAACCAAATTCAATTGATGCTTCTTAAATTAATTAATAATGTAATAAATTTAAATAATTCCATATAATTGTTTCTTAAAAAGAATTATTCAATTATTAACTGTTAGGTTAATTTTCTACACTCTTGCCTATAAATCTGATTAATATCAGAATTGGCTTTATAAAATCATTTAATAATTAAATATAAACATAAATAATAAATATTTATTCCCTTTTAATAACTTTTATTCCAAACAATAAATCTCATAGTCTATCTTCAGTTGTAAAATATATTTTATAACTTCATTTTTCTCGATTCACCTGATTGTAAATCAATATTTATAAAACGACTGATTTATAGGCCATATACTGCCAATTACTCAACCAATATTACCCATTGGTTTAAACAAAACAAATGTGGAATTTCAGGTTAACGGTCAACAATCAAATCAATCATTTAATCAAAATAGTTCAGATAATTATAATATGAAAATAAACAATATTTAATATAATTGAGGAATCCAGTTGGATCCCTCCAACCTGTTCTTCCTTGTATCTAAATAGGTTATCTCAAATATAGTTATTTAATAAGAATTTTCTAGTATTTAAACTAATAATCTTTATAATAGTTAATAATAAAAATTTAACACAACAAAACAAATCATAGCAATAAACATGTTTATTTTATAAACGTGACCAATAAGGTAAGTTATCTCAGTTGGTTCCAATTGTTAAAATAATGATTTGGTTTTTACTGAAATTAAACCACGTTTAATTTCATCGGGGCTATCAATATACAAAAACATATTTAACATACAAACAAATAGTCAACCATTAGCAATAACAAAACATAAAATAAAAACCCAACTTATATAAAATATAAGTGGGAAGAACTGAGTGAATTTAACTCACCTTGATTTGATTTGCTGTTAAAACGGCTCATTTCAGTTAAATTAAACAGACGTTTAATTTAAATGAAAACTGTTTGATTCCAATTCTGTCCAATTCTGTTCCATAACATAGTACTTGTCAAGACGATTCCAACGGCATCTTGTTTGTCCAATTCTGATAAGATACGTATAAGTTATTAACGTTTTAAAATTAATACCATTTAATTGAAAATCAATTATTCCTTAATTCTATAATTAATGTTAATTAATTATTACATTGTAATATATATATATATATATGTATTTATATGTATGTGTGTGTATATATATATATATATCTTGGCCGATTGTATTGGTTTCTCTCCCAAATCCATTCCTGCTTCCGTCTCTTACACAAATAACCTGCACAAAATTCACGGTTTTAGATTCAATTTGATTGACTAACTTTTTAGTTATAAAATCTAAATACTTTAATTACTTGTTTAACATACAAATTTTGGGGTAAAATATATACGGCCGGTTGTTTTTTGCTTCTGATTAACTTGTTTGAGAATATATAGGACCGACGTATCTGAAATAGAAACCAAAATCACGTGGCCAACTTTCGTTGTTGTTGTCCTAGTACTGTTTTGTTTCCTTCCAGAAACCCGCTGCCAAGCCTTCTGCACCCTTCGTTAATACCATCCTCTTCGTTGCAAACTATACACCACGTTCTCATTTCCTTTGCTCCTACTCTCTTCTGCCACGTTCTAAAGCCAAATCTTTTTTTCTTCACATATGAACAATAAAACACGATGCTCCCTTTCGTTGAAACAAACCCATGCATAAAACTCCAAACCAAAGACGTGCCGCCCTTCGGACCCCTGGCTGATCATCAGAATACACCAGACTGTGCGTCGTCATTCTCTCAACCAACACTATGAGCACCGCCCTCCCATACTTCGTCAATCATCGGTGGCCTGCTCCAAACTGCCACGCCCTTCTAGCATGCTCCAGGCCACAACAATGCACCATTCTCGATCATAACTAGTCAATATACAGGTCTCGCTTAGCTGAAGAACATTGTAGTCGGATGTTTATGAAATTAATGGACGGATCGAAATGAAAAGAGAAGGAGAAATGGAAGCTTTTTTCGTTGGTTAATCTTGTGGAGGCGCAGGTTTGGTTGACCACGCAGAAATTATGTTTAGGGTTTGACCGTACAGGATGGTATTTATATGAGAGGGTGTATAATTTTTTATTATTAATTAAACTTCGCGTTGAATTAACGTATTAAAACTATCACATACGATGCCCAATCGAGATGAAACTCCTAACCCTAGCGTAGAAAAATATTCTGGACACGATCGGACATATTCCGTCAAATTCCGAGGTCGTTTGTAAGAATCCCTTTATAATTCACAAGTGAAAAATCATGTGTTTAAATTTCCCACGATCACAAAATAAATCCAATCAACTTGAAACTTTGAAATTCTACTTGTCCTTTTCCATACGGATCTATTGAAATTTGTTTTGTTAAAATCGGAGTTCGTTTGGCCAGTCGTTTATTCCTTTAAAGTTACACCTGTCTAAATTGGCCAAAATAAAATAAACGATTAAATAAAAACATGGACGTTTGACGTTGTCACGATCACATGGTTAATCGGATTGCTACCAAAATTGAAAGGTAACAATAACTTACTAATTCGGATCCAATAAAACTCCTTCAGTTGAAATCCGACACCGTTTGGAAAACGGCGATATTTTATAATTTAAATTATTTGTCAATTTACAATTAAATTCCGTACGCTCACATATTAACTCCGTTTGGCCCCAAAATTTGCAGCATGCTATATTTTGATGCTCTGGATCCAACAAAATTCGTTTTATCGCAAACGAAGGTAGTTTAAAATTCGTTTTATCGCAAACGAAGGTAGTTTGAAAATTAGTTATTTCTAAGGCTTATAAAATATCGATTAAATATTATAAAATTCTAAAATAATTCAATTAAAATAAAAATAAATAATTATTATCTTATATGTCCAAATAAAATTATCATATAGCTTCAAATATAAATTTAACAACTCAGTATCATCAATTTCAAGTTAAACGTTATCTGAAATATATAAAAATCATTATAAATTTATTAAATAAACGTTATCGTTTATTAACGATTTCCATAGCGACTATTTTAAAATTTGAATTGGACATAACTAACAATCTATAACACGAAATCTCGATTTTTTCTCAACCATTAGAAAATTATAATCAACAAGATTCCAATGTTTCTTATTTCACAGAAATCCGACTTATATCGGATCCTGTATATTCAGTTGAAGTTCAAAACTCAATATTACAAACTACCACGTCATTACAAGCTCGATTTATATTATATATAAATTTAACATTTAAACTTTGTTTTATAAATGAATTAAATATTAAAATTCATTAATATTCCAAATATAATATTTAAAATAATAAATTAAATAAAATATTTGGCCACCAAAAATATGGGATATTACATTCTTCTCCCCTTAAAAGAATTTCGTTCCTAAAATTACTAAGGTGAGAAAAATGCTACAAACCCATTATTTTAAAATATAATTTATTTTAAATTGTAAACCAATTCAATATCGTAAATAAACATTTTCAAATATATCAAAAATTTTGTAACACTTTAAATTCTCGAAAAAATTCGGCAGAGTCTCTCATGTATGGAGTGACATCTGCGATATTGTAAGAACAATTAATATATATATACATCAACCCACACGGCCGGTAAACAAAAATCAAAAATCAAAATTTATATTTTCGCGTATTTGTACCTTTTACGAGCATTACTGGGCATACTTGCTCAATTTTCGTGCAATTTACGCAATCAAAATCAACCCTCAAGTAATTTGACACCTGTACTTACTCAATTCAACATATAAGTAGCATATATATCAAATTCTTAATTAATATTTCATAAATCAACAAATATGACTAGACCAATTCCAAAATCAAACATGAACATCAATTCACTTTCAAATACAGGGTTAAATCAAAAATTTCAATTGATATGCATTTTATTCCAATTTATAATCCTAGAATTTATTTTCAATTCATTCAACTCTATTAAATTCTTGATTATTTCTATTCGAACAATCTACCATCCAATAACACTTAACAATTAATAACCAATACACAACCAAATCAATTGAATTTACATACAATATTAATATTTATTTTTGGTTTAACATATTTGAACATCAATCGGTTAATATCCAATTGATTTCCATTTATTTATTATTCATTCAATTTCCAAATTCCAAATTTATTTTAATTTGTTTTCAATATCATTTCTTAAATTTAACTCAGCTTAACAAGTTAAGCTCCCACTCAAATTTTCAATTCAATTTGAATTCCATTCAAATCAACCCACACATAATATCTCAATAATTTGATAAAACTATTTATTTTCTAAACAAAAATATAATTTGGGTAAAATTATTTCATTTAATCTTTACAAAACAATATTGTATCCATTTCCAGTTCAACGCTTCTCAACACTTGAACCGATCAACCAACACAATACAAAACATTTGTATATAAAATTTACAAATCTGCTCTCATATATATACACTCAACTCGATCAAGGGCATTATCAACCCAATCTCTATCGAGTTATACCACAGAGCCAAGGTTATTACTAAACCAATAGCTTTGATACCACTGTAACGATCTGCAAGAATTCGACACTCGAATTCTAACAATAATACATAAATCCCGTATTACTTGCCAAAACTCAAGTATCGAAAACACAGATAGTTATTAGAAAGTAATTAGAGGGTGAGAAAAGAAAGAAAGAAGTGTTATAATAGAAGAAGAGGAGGAGCCAACACAACATAGAGTCTTACATCACAGCGGATCAAAATATAATATAGAAATAAATCTTTATTGAGAGTTTTGAAATTATACTTACAATCATTAAAGTACATCAACATATCTGGACAGTAATAATAACCTGTCCTCATATACAACACACAGTGGAATGCACATCAAATATATCATATGTCTGAACTCCTCCAGCACGTCTTCTGAAGTTCGCAATATCAAAGTCTAAACTTGTAAAACCCGGTCTAACCCGAGCATTACAAACGTCGGATCAGTCTGGTGAACCAGAGTGAGAAAAACACACTAAGTTTAAAGGTATCACACCATTGATTTTAAAGTCAAAATCTTTTCGAAAGAAAAGGATAATCGTAAGACCAAATCCACACATAAATACGGACGGTTTTTACCTTTCGATAACCCAAAACATTTTTGAAATCAATATCTTTTCTGATGTTATAATCGTGTCTAAATACAAATAAATATCAATCTAGCAGAACGCTTGCATCTCACGCTCTACATACATAGTATACAATCAAAACCACATGATCTAATTGGAGAATGGATTTACTGACAAGGTATGGGACTACCTTCTCGACAATGTACCTCTGGAGATGAATACACTAGGGTTCAACAAGAACATCTTGCAACCCAGGCTAAACAAGACTGGCCCCTCATTTCCCTTAAGAGTAATGAATATATCATCACCATGATTGGGGGTTGGCCAATCGAACCGATAGCATACATACAAAAATAAAAAGCGACAACCGAAGGCATTTGATTTCTTCAAATCAGGTAATGATATACCCTTTTGATGGGTGTGACCCCCATAGCCATGCGACCTACCTGATTTTGTGTCATTTCCCGGTCGATGAGGCTTGAGGTTAAGCTTATCCTTCAGAATAACACATCTCCATCCACTTTGAATGCCATATTTTCATATCCACTAGAAAAATCACTAATTGACATCCACAAAAATACTTTAGTTGTTAAGCTAAGAGAACCATCATTCTCTGCCACCAACCATGGTACATTTGAAGAAATCAACGTATGTAATCCATTTGGAAATACTTTGTCAGACATTCGTCCATACAAGTCATCCAGGAACAGGATGATCCAAAGGCACCCTCCTACCACATCCTAGGTATCACCCTATAGATCGGTTGCGAGTAGTCCTTGCAATCCATTAATTTCAATCACGACAGAATCACTCTTAGAATATCTTCGAGCACGACTCTAGAGAATTTGACAAGTAGTCCTTCCACTTATGAAGATCCATGATCTTCACTGGCCCATCTTCAATCAATATCTTTCACATATTTGCTGGGTCGGAACGGTTTTCGAATATAAATTCGATCCCGGTCTTTCCGTACCAACAATCGTATGGGTCAGATTTGATAGTCGGTTATAACTATCAAATAAATAATTATGAAAATAAAAAAGAGTTCATAGATTCAGCACTCGGCATTACTTGGCCTTTTTAATTAAAAATGATAAATGAAGGTAAATTTAATACTCTTAAATTTTTCACTATTACGAAGATAGCTTTTCACTTCTTATTTCACATAAGATTTATTTCAAAAACTATTTTATTTAATTATTTAGGAAAATATCCTATATACCTATCTAATTTTCCATTCTATTATCATTCACAAAACATTTTCTATCTCATTACTCATCTAAAACTAAAAAAATCAATTTATCTTATCGCTCGTAAAACAATGTTACGAAATCCTTTTTGTTTTATTATTTGAAATAAAAACCAACCCTTATTCTTTAGAATAATTCCATTCCAAAACACCCTTTTCATTTCCTTTTTATCTCAAAAATACCCTTATAATTTCACACAGCCTTCTTTTATTTCTTTTACTTCGGGAATATCATTATATATATATTCTCCAATCTTTCCATTTCAGTTACTTTGGAAATCTCATTATACATATTTCAAAAAAAATTATTATCACTGCGTTATTATTTCTCATATGGAAATAATAAATCATTTTATACCTCTTTACCATCACAACTAATATTATCCTCGGATAATCCTGAAGTCGTTCAAGTAGGGTATTTTAGTTACCTCTTAGACCTTGATCAACAAGTTCTTATATTAAGATAGAAATGAGTTGTAAATCAAAAATTGATATTTCATTCTAATATCAAAACAAATCCATTTAACTATTTTATTTAAAATATGATTGATAAAACCATCTTAATTTCGAAAATCTTCTTCTCGAATATGACCATTATTTATTAATTCATTGATTTAGTCATTTCTTACTAAAACATCCCCTTTTAACCTTCTTTAAATAATTCATTTTTTATAAATTATATTTTTATTACAAAATCATAAACACGCTCCTTTACCAAATTCACTTTTAACACTTCTTTTTTCTAATTCATTCATCCATTTCTCATTTGAAAATCTGATTTCAATTTCCTTCGTTTTGCTTAATTCCATTATTAAGTAACATTAATTTAAAATTAACGTTTAAACACTTCATCTCTTTGTAAAATTTTCGTTTATATAATTCTAGTTTAATATAAACCCTTTTGTCAATTTCCTTTTACTTAATCCAAACATTAAGTAAACATTAATTTAAGCTATTGTACTCGCTTAAAATTCTTTTTATAACTTTGTTATAAAAACTCAGGTTTTATATTAAAACCCGTTCATCAACTTTCCTTTCACAATTAATTAGATTCCATTTCAACTTCGATTACTTTTTAAATGAATTCCAATTACAAAGTATTCTCTTAAATTATTATTAATTAAAATAATAATTTACATCAACCATTAACTACTGCAAAAGCAATTAATTTCTTTATTTACTAAAATAAATAGTAAATTTCCTTTTTTAAAATCTTATTAAAATTTAAAACAAATATTCGTTAAACTATTCCATTAGTTTAATTCAAAATAAACTAATTTGATAACCAATTCCATATAAAAACTGTTAACTTAGTCAACTCAAAACACAGTTATCTCGGTAACCAAATTCAATTGATCCTTCCTTTAAATTAATTAATAATGTAATTAATTTAAATAATTCCATTTAATTGTTTCTTAAAAACAATTATTCAATTATTAACCATTAAGTTAATTTTGTATACTCTTGCTCATAAATCTGATTAATATCAGAATCTGCTTTATAAAATCATTTAATAATTAAATATAAACTTAAATAATAAATATTTATCCCCTTTAAATTACTTTTATTCAAAATAATAAATCTCATAATCTATCTTCAGTTATAAAATATATTTTATAACTTCATTTTTCTCGATTCACCTGACTGTAAATCAATATTAATAAAATGATTGATTTATAGCCATATACTGCCAATTACTCAACTAACATTACCCATTGGTTTAATCAAAACAAATGTTGAATTTCAGGTCAATGGTCAAGAATCAAATTCATCATTCAACCAAAACAGTTCATATAATGATAATATGAAAATAAACAATATTTAATATAATTGAGGAATCCAATTGGATCCCTCCAACATGTTCTTCCATGTATCTAAATAGGTTATCTCAAATAAAATTATTTAATAAGAACTATCCAATATTTAAACTAATAATCTCTATAAAGTCAATAAAAAAATTTAACACAATAAAACAATTCATTACAATAAACACATTTATTTTATAAACATGACCAGTAAGTTACCTCAATTGGTTCTCATTGTTAAAATAATGATTTGGTTTTTACTGAAGTTAAACAACGTTTAATTTCATCGGTTCGATCAATATATGAATATATATTTAACAAACAAACAAACAGTCAACCATTAGCAATCACAACACACAAAATAAAAACCCAAATTATATAAAATCTAAGTGGGAAGAACGAGTGAGTTTAACTCACCATGATTTGATTCGCTGTTAAAACAACACATTTTAGTTAAATTAAAGAAACGTTTAATTTAACTGAAGACTAGTTGATTCCAATTCTGTCTATATTTGTTCCATAACATAGCACTCATCAAGACGATTCCAACGGCACATTGTTTGTCCAATTCTGGTAAGATACGTATAAGTTATTAACATTTTAAAAGTAATACCATTTAATTGAAAATTAATTATTCCTTAATTCTATAATTAATTTTAACTAATCATTACATTATAATATATATATATATACATATAAATATATATATATCTTAGCCGATTGTATTGGTTTCTCTCCCAAGTCCATTCCTGCTTCCGTCGCTTACACAAATAGCCTGCACAAAATTCACGGTTTCAGCTTCAATTTGATTGACAAACTTTTTAGTTATAAAATCTAAATACTTTAATTACTTGTTTAACATACTAAATTTTGAGGTAAAATATATACGACCGGTTGTTTTTTATTCTAATTACCTTGTTTGAGAAAATACAGGACCGACCTATTGAAGTAGAAATCAAAATCACGTGGCCAACTTTCTTTGTTGTTGTACCGGTACTGTTTCGTTTCCTTCCAGAAACCCGTTACCAAGACTTCTTCACCCTTCGTTAATACCTTCCTCTTCGTTGCAAACTATACACCACGTTCTCATTTCCTTTGCCGCTACTCTTTTTTGCCATGTTCTAAAGCCAAATCTTTTTTTTCGCATATGAACTGTAAAACATGCTGCTCCCTTTCGTTGAAACAAACCCATGCATAAAACTCCAAACCAAAGATGCGCCGCCCTTCATACCCCTTACTTATCATCAAAGTACACCGAACGGTGCGTCGTCGTTCTCTTAACCAACATTGTGAGCACCACCCTCCCGTACTTCATCAATCACCGGTGACCTGCTCCAAATCGCCGTACCCTTCTAGCTTGCTCCAGGCCACAACAGTGCACCATTCTCGATCATAACCGGTCAATATACAGGTCTCGCTTAGTTGTCGGACATTGTAGTTGGATGTTTATTGTAGTGCCCTGAAATTCCGGTACAATTTGAGCTGACCAAATAACACAAGTCCAACCCAAATTACACTGGAAACCAGAAAACTAATAGAAAGAAAACAGAGGGTGAGAATAGATAAGACAGAAACTTAGAATAGAAGAAGAAGAAGAAGAAGAACATACAACATCAGAGTAAACACGAATCTCACAGTGGAACGAACAATATATAATAAATACATAACTTTGAAATAAAATCAGTATATGTATATAGTAACGTTATCAGAGTACAACACTTACAACACAGCGGAAATAACAATAGCTATAAAATCTTGAAGCCTCCTGCGCCAAGCTCTCCAAGTATATTTGTAAAATTCTATCTACTTGACTGCCCGTACAAAATTGGGCACCCAAGAGTTTAGGGAAAACAAAACAAAATAAACTCTGGGTCAGTCATGGGACTAGTGTGAGTAAAACAGTTTAAGCAATTAAACGATATCTCATAAGACACGCCGTATAACGGAATGGGGTTTTCCCTTATGAGAATCCAAATCAATTTGATTTAACTTTCAAATCATTTTGAAAGAAACGATAATCTTTATATCAAAAGTCATTGATATTATAATAGTGCCTATCAACCATAATATAATAATCATCTAGCAGAAACGCTTTCATCTCACGTTCTACATATATAGTATACAATCAAAACCGCGAGCACTTATTGGGTAATGGATTTCCAACTATGACAAGGTATGGAACCACCTTCCGATAGTGTACCTCTAGAGAGGAATACACTGGGTTCAACAAGAACATCTTGCAACCCGGCCACACATGACCGACCACTCATTTCGCTTGAGTATATCGAATGTATATCACCAACGGTTGGGATCAGCAACCTTTTCCCGAATGGGACAGCATCGACAATAGATTATAGAATGAAATGAATATCTCTAGATAGGTGATAATACACCCTAATTGGCAGCCAACCACTTAGCCATGTTGCCTACCCGATTTTTGTCATTTCCCGATTGTGAGGCTAGAGGCCACGCTTATCTCTGACAGATCACACCTTTATTCACTTTGAATGTCACATCGTCATACCCGCCAAATCACAAATTGATTTCCCAAAAAATACAACAGGTATACAGATAAGAGAAACGAATTCCTCCGCCACCAAACGTAAATACGTTTGAAGAGATCAACTTACGTGATCCATTAAATATACTCTATCATACATTCTTCCATATAGGTCGTCCTGGGACTGGACAAACCGAAGGTACTATTCTTTAAATCCATCTTAGGCAATTTCTACCTAGGATCGCCAGAACAACCCTTGCATAACTCTGTCTTCAATTATCTTCATCATATTTGATTCGCAATGCTAATGCCTATACAGAGTGGTTTCAGATAATGAATCTGATCCCGGTCTCTCCGTATTGACAACGGAAAAATGGTCAAAAACTTTGATAATCGGTGAGTTAACTATCAAAGAAAAACATATGTGCAGACAACGATATTATTTCCAAATGGAAATTATATCGATCAAACATCATTTAACATTTATTCGTTTCCCCGTTTCTCGTTTCCATATATTCATCAAATCCTTATTTTCTAATTTTAGAAAATATACATTATTTACTTTGGAAAATGTTTCCATCTCTTTTTCACGTATCACTGTCATTCCAGTATTCTTTATCATCAAACATTTCATTTTCTATTATTAGAAAATATCTCTGATTATATTCGGAAAACGTTTCCAAAACTCATTCATTAGATTTAAACAGATGTTTAAATAAAACATCGCTATGCCAACTCAAAACATTACACTGATTAACTAATTTCACTTAACCAACCTTCACTATCGAACCTTAACCATTCCTTAGTTAAAAATGGAGTCAATCAAGTTGGGGTTCAACTACCTCTCAGACCTTAACTGAACAACATTTCTAACCTCGCAACAGACAAAGTTCACCCTTTTAAATCTTTAACAAACTTCCATACGTAACTCTGGGATTTCTATTTACGAATCCACTTCTTTATTGAAAACATTTTGATTATAACATTAGTGTTATAATCCCTACTTCTGAAATATCTAACTCCAAAATATAACTCGATTAACTCAAATCAATTAACCCTAACTCCATTAACTTTAACTCGATTAACTTTAATTCATTAACTCTTTTCACTTAACTCCTTTCAAATAAACTATATTCGATCAACTCCTTTCGAATAAACTATATTCGATAACTCCTTTAACTCTATTCGAATAAACTATATTCGATTAACTCCTTTAACTTTATTCGAATAAACTATATTCGATTAACTCCTTTCGAATAAATTATATTCGATAACTCCTTTAACTCTATTGGGATAAACCACATTCGATTAACTCCTTTCGAATAAACTATATTCGATAACTCCTTTAACTCTATTCGAATAAACTATATTCGATTAACTCCTTTAACTCTATTCGATTAACTCTGTTCAATAACTCTAATCGATAACTCTAACTGATTTACTCTATTCGATTAACTCTAACCGATAACTCTAATCGATAACTCTAATTTATTTACTCTATTCGATTAACTCTAATCGATAACTCTAATCAATTAACACTATTCGATTAACTCTAATCGATAACTCTAATAGATAACTTTTTTTATATCTCGTTAATTCTCTTTTATAATCCTATTTATCTCCCAAATAAATATTCCTTTTATAATTTTATTTATTTAACAAATAAATATTTCCTTTTCAATTCCTTTTCAATTCTATTTGTAAACGTTTTACAAATATTTCCTTTTCAATTCTATTTGTAAATGTTTTTACAAATATTTCCCTTTCAATTCTATTTGTAAATGTTTTACAAATATTTTCCTTTCAATTCTATTTGTAAATGTTTTACAAATATTTTCCTTTCAATTCTATTTGTAAATGTTTTACAAATATTTCCCTTTCAATTCTATTTGTAAATTCTTTACAAATATTTCCCTTTCAATTCTATTTGTAAATGTTTTTACAAATATTTCCCTTTCAATTCTATTTGTAAATGTTTTTACAAATATTTCCCTTTCAATTCTATTTGTAAATGTTTTACAAATATTTCCTTTTCAATTCTATTTGTAAATATTTTACAAATATTTCCTTTTCAATTTGTTTTCACAAATATTTTCCTTTTATATTTGTTCTTTGATTTTATAAAAATATTTTATTTTATAAAAATCCTTTTCCTTTTATATATAAAATCCATTGATTTTATATAAATACTTTATTTTCAAAATACACTTTGAAAATCCCCTTTTCTACATTCCAGTATCTCTTACGATACTTAAAATACCTAAATAACAATGATCGATATCATTCAACACACGTAATCAACACAGATTATATATCACATCATATATTACAATATATGAAAAACAGTAAAATAAATGTTGAGGAATCCAGTTGGATTGCTCCGACCTGTTTCCCTGCATCCACAGATGTTAAACAATACAATTTCATTTCACTATGAAATATTCTGCTAAACAGAATCAATTTATATATATATATAACCAGATCTATAATTTCAACCAGTTACTTAGCAGTTCAACCAAATAGTCAATACACAACAATCAATCATCATTTACCAGTCCTAAATATACATTATAAAAATATAAACTGGTAGAGTTGGTGGGTTTTACTCACATTGGACAGTTATCGTTAAATAACGATTAACTATCTTTGATTCTGACGGACAATTTATTTAACTATAAATTGTAACGAGCTCTAATCCATTCCCAGTCAGTTCCATTATGTAGCACCCGTCCATACGATGCCATCGGATCTTGTTTCGCTGAATTTTGACATCGTATGCTACAGTTATGACTTATACAAGTTTCTATACTACTTATTTTAAATTAAATTCAAATAAATTCATAATTGGGCTTCACCTACTTATTTCCTTGGCCTACTAAATTAAACACCCGTTGAACCATTCCTTCTTCCTCCCTTTTTACAGTTCGAACTCCAGAAGCTTAACCCAACCATTTCCATGCTTTATTATAATCCAAACTCCATCATCACTTAGTTAAAACTAAAGTAAAACTTACCAAACTTCATCACTTCAACATCTCCTTCATCCGATAGCATCATCAACCAACCCACACAAATCATACCTATCGCAGCTTACTGCTGGAAACCCACGCTCCTATAGAACGCGCCATTCCCGATCTTCAACTCCCCATTACTCCTCCATCTCTTCATTAAAACACAAACAAACACTACTGCAAACATCCTCTTTCAAAATCGCGCCCTCCCATACCTACCATATGAAACTCGCACCACCTCCTTGACAAACGACATCGGGCCCTTTCCTGGTGAAAACGTACAGGTAGAGACATTTTTTTCTTTGAACTCCACCAAAATCTCGCAACTCAAGCCATTCTTTCCCCTAAACACCACTATAGCATCCAAACGGTGAATCAAAGTCTCAATCTTCCCATAAACCCAACCCTAGTTAACTTCTTACTTTCGAGCTCCACAAAAATTAGATCTCACCCCATAAAATTCATATGGAAATGTAGAGGAATGCTTGAGGATTACCAATATATATGTATATCGATTTATACTATTTTATTTGAATTATTTGAATTTGTTGAAGATCCATTTTTCACGTTTTCTGGAGAAGGAAATGTGACGGCGCGATTTCGATTGACTTGGGAGGAAATGAATTAGGTTAGGAAACGTAAGGGGGTATTTAAAGTATAAGTATAATATTTTTAATTCGAATTTTATATTAACATATATTGAACCGTTGTCTATATACGCTGTTTAAAAATCCCTGTGGTCACACATGATATCCAAAAATCACGAAAATGGACACACAACTAGAGTTTGACATTACGGACCTAAAGAAACTGGTTTCGTCGAATTCCGACTCCGTTTGCTCACACAGCGTATTTTTAACCGTCGAAATACTGACTTTTTTTCATATTAAAAATCCGTACGGCCACATACTGACTCCAAAAATCACGAAACTTGGAATCTAACAATAATTTAATATTACTGATCCAACAAAATTGTTTTGGTGAAAACGGAGGTCGTTTGCAAAACTGGCTAATTTTAAAGCTCTAAATAACCCATTTAAATGTATAAATATATTTAAAAATAATTAAATTAAATATTTATAAATAAATATTATCGTATATATTCACAATAGAATATCATACAGTTCTGAAATAACATATTTGGATTTATATCTCCATATTTCAAATCCAGAGTTAAATCGATATTCAATTTATATTGAAAATCCATTTAAATATAAATAAATCATTATAAAATTATAAAGGAATCCCACAGCGCTTTTCGAAAATTTGATTTGGGCATAAATTAAAATCTACACAATGAAATCCCGAATTTTCTCTTCCACTAGAAATATATACTTCACCAGCTCCTAACATTTCTTATTTCATAGAAATTCGGCTTAAAACGGGTTCTGTATACTCGGTTGAAGTTCAAATCGCCAATCTACGAACTGCTACGCCATTTCAAGCTCAATTTTAATTATAATATAATTATACGTTCAAACTTCGTTTATATAATATATTCGTGAATATAATTCAACTCTAAACTGAATTATATATTTTAAATAATCCAAATTACACAATATTGTGAATTCCACTATTTTTGATTATTTCAGAATTAAATATATTATTCTATTTATTATATTAATTAAATATTCCATATAATTTAATTAAACAACCATTTAATTCTCTAAACCCCTATTTAAATAATTAAATTAATTAGTTATAATACCGTGAAAATACGGGACATTACATTCTTTCCCCCTTAAAATAATTTCGTCCTTGAAATTGCTAAGGTAGGAAAAAAAACCTATTAACTGGTTAAAAATTATTTTTACTTCTCAACTTCAGTTTCAACTGAACCAATTTAATTTCAATTAAATATTAATTTATTCTTATCAATGAAAATTTTCAAAAATCCTAAAAAATTTCTAACACCCAAAATTTTCGAAAAATTTCGCCAGCATCTACTTTGTACTGGTCAATAGGTACAACTACAACTCGCCTCTCTGGGCCTTCTCTATCTAAAAGAAAATCAAACAGCCAAGCGGCTTGCCAAATCGGCTCATAACTCACAAAACTCATATGAAAATAAACTTGTACCTTTTTGTCGGGCATATCATTATATCCTTTTCCATCTATTATCAATTCAGCATATATCAATATCATTCCAATCAAATTCCAATCAGTTTTTATCCTCAACACAACCATTCGCTTATATCCAAACTGAATCTCATTTTAAACTTCTATCCCACAAATCCAAATTTCTCGATACCATCCTAATCCAATTCAATTCAATTACCACTGAACTGCCTTTATTCCAATTTCAAATTTGCTTTCACAAATTTCTATTTAATTTGTTTTTATTTCAAACAATCTTTACCTAGGAGTTTCAAATAGCTTAGCCTTTCCAAAAATCAAATATCCTTTTCTGGAATTTCAAAACAACTTGTGTTCTCAAAACAATTCAAAAACAAAATCTTTGGTAGTAATCCATCACTTACCACTCGAAAATGAACATCGATGATGTCCGGATCAACATCGGAATTTATTTTCCAGTGAACCAAGTGAGTTCAGCACTATATCACTTTCAAAACCATTTCTAAACACTTCCATTTTGAAATCACTTTCAAAATATCCTTCTCAATGTTTGTAAACAATTTAAAATCTCCCAAGATTTTAAAATTCTCATATATTAATTTCAACTCCATCTACAAACACCTATCCAAATTTCCAGGGTTTTAATTTCAATTCTGATTTAAATTCAGATTTAATTCATCTGATTTCATGTATTTCACTTATATGAATTCTGATTGGCTATTTACATAACCATTTCAATTTATAATCTCATTCGATTATAATAACAACCAACACATCCTATATATTATAATAATTCCAATATATAGATTCCTTTTATAACAAAATATATTTCAGATAAAAATTATTTCATTTACCCTCTTTTCAAAACATACCTTGTCGGTTCATCGTATTCAAGTGTTTAGAAACTCCTACCAATGCAGTGGATCAAACTAATCGACTAGAATTCATAAAAAACTCAACCAACAAAACTCCACAATATAAAACCATTTTATATCAAATAACAAATACGTTCACTCGTATATATACACTCAACTCAATCTCGGGTACTACTAACCCTATCTCTATTGAGTCGTGCCACAGAGCCAAGGTAATTACTTAACCTTAAGCTCTGATACCAACTGTAGTGTCCCGAAATTCCGGTACAATTTGAGCTGACCAAATAACACAAGTCCAACCCAAATTACACTGGAAACCAGAAAACTAATAAAAAGAAAACAGAGGGTGAGAATAGATAAGATAGAAACTTAGAATAGAAGAAGAAGAAGAATAACATACAACATTAGAGTAATCATGAATCTCACAGCAGAACGAACAATATGTAATAGATACATAACTTTGAAATAAAATCAGTATATGTATATAGTAACATTATCAGAGTACAACACTTACAACACAGCGGAAATAACAATAGCTATAAAATCCTGAAGCCTCCTGCTCCAATCTCTCCAGGTATATCTGTAAAATCCTGACTACTTGACTTCCCGTACAAAATTGGGCACCCAAGAGTTTAGGGAAAACAAAAAAAAATAAACTCTGGGTCAGTCATGGGACTAGTGTGAGTAAAACAGTTTACGCAATTAAACGATATCTCATAAGACAACGTCGTATAACGGAACGGGTTTTTCCTTTATAGGAATCCGAATTAATTTGATTAAAACTTTCAAATCATTTTGAAAGAAACGATAATCTTTATATCAAAAGTCATTGATATTATAATAGAGTCTATCAACCGCAATATAATAATCATCTAGCAGAAACACTTTTATCTCATGTTCTACATATATAGTATACAATCAAAACCGCGTGAACTTATTGGGTAATGGATTTCCAACTATGACAAGGTATGGAACCACCTTCCAATAATGTACCTTTATAGAGGAATACACTGGGTTCAACAAGAACATCTTGTAACCCGGCCACACATAACCGACCACTCATTTCGCTTGAGTGTATCGAATGTATATCACCAATGGTTGGGATCAGCAACCATTTCCCGAATGGGACAACATCGAAAATAGATTATCAAATGAAATGAAAATCTCTAGATAGGTGATAATACACCCTAATTGGCAGCTAACCACTTAGCTATGCTGCCTGCCCGATTTTTGTCATTTCCCGGTTGTGAGGCTAGAGGCCACGCTTATCTCTGATAGATCACACCTTTATTCACTTTGAATGTCACATCGTTATACCTGCCAAATCACAAATTGATTTCCCCAAAAATACAACGGGTATACTGCTAAGAGAAATGAATTCCTCCGCCACCAAACGTAAATACGTTTGAAGAGATCAACTTACGCGATCCATTAAATATACTCTGCCAGACATTCTTCCATGCAGGTCGTCCTGGGACTGACAAATCGAAGGTACTATTCTTTAAATCCATCTTAGGCAATTTCTACCTAGGATCGCCAGAACAACCCTTGCATAACTCCATCTTCGATTATCTTCATCATATTTGATTCGCAACGCTAATGCCCATACAGAGTGGTTTCAGATAATGAATCTGATCCCAGTCTCTCCGTATTGACTAACGGAAAAATGGTCAAAAACTTCGATAGTCGGTGAGTTAACTATCAAAGAAAAACACGTGTGCAAACAACGATATTATTTCTAGATGGAAATTATATCGATCAAACATCATTTAACATTTATTCATTTCCCCGTTTCTCGTTTCCATATATTCATCAAATCCTTATTTTCTAATTTTAGAAAATATAATTAACTTTGGAAAACATTTCTATCTCTTTTTCACGTATCACTGTCATTCCAGTATTCTTTATCATCAAACATTTCATTTTCTATGATTAGAAAATATCTCTGATTATGTTCGGAAAACGTTTACAAAACTCATTCATTGGATTTAAACAGATGTTTAAATAAAACATCACTATGCCAACTCAAAACATTACACTGATTAACTAATTTCACTTAACCAACCTTCATTATCGAACCTTAACCATTCCTTAGTTAAAAATGGAGTCAATCTAGTTGGGGTATAACTACCTCTCAGACCTTAATTGGACAACATTTCTAACCTCAAAACAGACAAAGTTCAACCTTTTAAATCTTTAACAAACTTCCATACGTAACTCTCAGATTTCTATTTACGAATCCACTTCTTTATTGAAAACATTTTGATTATAACAATAGTGTTACAATCCCTACTTCTCAAACTCCAAAATATAACTCGATTAACTCAAATCAATTAACCCAAACTCCATTAACTTTAACTTGATTAATTTTAATTCATTAACTCTTATCACTTAACTCCTTTCGAATAAACTATATTCGATTAACTCCTTTCGAATAAACTATATTCGATAACTCCTTTAACTCTATTCGAATAAACTATATTTGATTAACTCCTTTAACTCTATTCGAATAAACTATATTCGGTTAACTCCTTTCGAATAAACTATATTCGATAACTCCTTTAACTCTATTCGAATAAACTATATTGGATTAACTCCTTTAACTCTATTCAAATAAACTATATTCGATTAACTCCTTTCGAATAAACTATATTTGATAACTCCTTTAACTCTATTCGGATAAACTATATTCGATTAACTCCTTTAACTTTATTCGATTAACTCTATTCGATAACTCTAATTGATTTACTCTATTCGATTAACTCTAATCGATAACTCTAATTGATTTACTCTATTCGATTAACTCTAATCGATAACTCTAATCGATTGACACTAATCGATTAACTCTAATCGATAACTCTAATCGATAACTTTTTTATATCTCGTTAATTCTCTTTTATAATCCTATTTATCTCCCAAATAAATATTCCTTTTATAATTTTATTTATTTGACAAATAAATATTTCCTTTTCAATTCCTTTTCAATTCTACTTGTAAATGTTCTACAAATATTTCCTTATCAATTCTATTTGTAAGTGTTTTAATATTTCCCTTTCAATTCTATTTGTAAATTTTTTACAAATATTTCCCTTTCAATTCTATTTGTAGATGTTTTACAAATATTTCCTTTTCAATTTGTTTTCACAAATATTTTCCTTTTATATTTGTTCATTGATTTTATAAAAATCCTTTTCCTTTTATATATAAAATCTATTGATTTTATATAAATACTTTATTTTCAAAATACACTTTGAAAATACCCTTTTCTACATTCCAGTATTTCTTACGGTATTTAAAATACCCAAATAACACTGATCGATATCATTCAACACACGTAATCAACACAGATTATATATCACATCATATATTACAATATATGAAAAATAGTAAAATAAATGTTGAGAAATCCAGTTGGATTCCTCCGACCTATTTCCCTGCATCCACAGATGTTAAACAATACAATTAACATCAATTTCATTTCACTATGAAATATTCTGCTAAACAGAATCAATATATATATATATATATATATATATATAACACCAGATCTGTAATTTCAACCAGTTACTTAGCAGTTCAACCAAATAGTCAATACACAACAATCAATCATTATTTACTGGTCCTAAATATACGTTATAAAAATATGAATTGGTAGAGTTGGTGAGTTTTACTCATATTGGACAGTTATCGTTAAATAACGATTAGCTATCTTTGATTCTGACGGGCAATTTATTTTGCTATGAATTGTAACGAGCTCCAATCCACTCCTAGTCAGTTCCATTGTGTAGCACCCATCCATACGATGCCATCGGATCTTGTTTCGCTGAATTTTGACATCGTATGCTACAGTTATGATTTATACAAGTTTCTATACTATTTATTTTAAATTAAACTTAAATAAATTCATAATTAGGCTTCACTTACTTATTTCCTTGGCCCACTAAATTAAACACCCGCTGAACCATTCCTTCTTCCTCCCCTTTTATAGTTCGAACTCCAGAAGCTTAACCCAACCATTTCCATGCTTTATTATAATCCAAACTCCATCATCACTTAGTTAAAACTTAAGTAAAACTTACCGAACTTCATCACTTCAACATCTCCATCATCCGATAGCATCATCAACCAACCCGCACAAATCATACCCATCGCGACTTACCGCTGGAAACTCACGCTTCTGTAGAATTTATATGTATATCGTATATAGAGGAATGCTTGAGGATTTCCAATATATATGTATATCGATTTATATTATTTTATTTGAATTCTTTGAATTTGTTGAAGATCCATTTTTCACGTTTTCTGGAGAAGGAAATGCGACGGCGCGATTTCTATTAACTTGGGAGGAAATGAATTAGGTTAGGAAAGGTAAGGTTTTTTTTTATAGTATAAGTATAAAAAATTTAATTCAAATTTTATATTAACATATATTGAACCGTTGTCTATATACGTTGTTTAAAAATCCCTGTGGCCACACATGATATCCAAAAATCATGAAAATGGAGACACAACTAGAGTTTGACATTACGGACCCAAAGAAACTAGTTTCGTCGAATTCCGGCTCCGTTTGCTCACACAACATATTTTTAACCGTCGAAATACTGATTATTTTTCACATTAAAAATCCGTACGGCCACATACTGACTCCAAAAATCATGAAACTTGGAATCTAACAATAATTTAATATTACGGATCCAACAAAATTAGTTTCGTCGAAAACAGAGGTCGTTTGCAAAACTAGCTATTTTTAAAGCTCTAAATAACCAATTTAAATATATAAATATATTTAAAAATAATTAAATTAAATATTTATAAATAAATATTATCATATATATTCACAATAGAATATCATACAGCTCTGAAATAACATATTTGGATTTATATCTCCATATTTCAAATCCAGAATTAAATCGACATTCAATTTATATTGAAAATCCATTTAAATATAAATAAATCGTTATAAAATTATAAAGGAATCCCACAACGACTTTTCAAAAATTTGATTTGGGTCTAAATCAAAATCTACACAATGAAATCCCGATTTTTCTCTTCCACTAGAAAAATATACTTCACCAGTTTCTAATGTTTCTTATTTCACAGAAATCTGGCTTAAAACGGATTCTATATATTCAGTTGAAGTTCAAATAGCCAATTTACGAACTGCCACGCCAAGCTTGATTTTAATTATAATATAATTATACGTTCAAACTTCGTTTATATAATATATTCGTGAATATAATTCATCTCTAAACTGAATTATATATTTTAAATAATCCAAATTACACAATATTGTGAATTCCATTATTTATGATTATTTCAGAATTAGATATATTATTCTATTTATTATATTAATTAAATATTCCATATAATTTAATTAAACAACCATTTAATTCTCTAAACCCCTATTTAACTAATTAAATTAATTAATTATAATACCGTAAAAATACGGGACATCACATTTATGAAATTAATGAACAGATCGAAATGTAAAGAGGAGGAGAAACGAAAGCTTTTCTGCCATTGGTTAATTTTGTGGAGGCGCAGGTTTGGTTGACCACGCAGAAATTATGTTTAGGATTTGACCGTATAGGATGATATTTAATTGAGAGGGTGTATAATTTTTTATTATTAATTTACTACTTCGCATTGAACTAACATATTAAAACTATTACATACGATGTCCAATCGAGATGAAACTCCTAATCCTAGCATAGAAAAATCTTTTGGGCACGATGGGACAAGTTTTGTCGAATTCCAAGGTGCTTCGTAAAAATCCCTTTATAATTCATAGGTGAAAAATCACGCATTTAAATTTCCCATGATCACAAAATAAATCCAATCAACTTAATACATTCTACTTGTCCTTCCCTTATGGATCCAATGAATTTTTTTTCGTTAAAATCGGAGTTCATTTGGTCAGTCGTTTATTCCTTTAAAGTTACCCATGTGTCTAAATTGGCCAAAACAAAATAAACAACTAAATAAAAACAAGGGCGTTTGAAAGTGCCACAATCACATGGTTAATCGAATTGCTACCAAATTTAAAATGTAACAATAACTTACTAATATGGATCCAATAAAACTTATTTGGTCGAAATCCAACACCGTTTGGAAAACGATGATATTTTATAATTTAAATTGTTGGTCGATTTACAATTAAATTTTGTACGCTTGCATATTAACTCCGTTTGGCCCCAAATTTTGCAGCAAGCTATGTTTTGACCTTCCAGATCCAACAAAATTTGTTTCATCGCAAAGGGAGGTCGTTTGAAAATTGGCTATTTCTAAGGCTTACAAAATATCGATTAAATATTATAAAATTATAAAATAATTCAATTAAGATAATAATAAATTATTATTATCATATATATCCAAATAAAATTAGCATATAGCTTCAAATATAAATTTTACATCTTAGTATCATCAATTTTGAGTTAAACGTTATCCAAATTATGTAAAAATCCATTATAAATTTATTACATAAACGTTATCGTTTATTAACGATTTCCATAGCGACTATTTTAAAGTTTGAATTGGACATAACTAACAATCTATAACACAAAATCTCGATTTTTCTCTTCCATCAGAAAATTACAATCAACAAGATTCCAATGTTTCTTGTTTCACTGAAATCCGAATTATATTGGATCCTTCATATTTAGTTAAAGTTCAAAACTCAATATTATGAACTATCATGCCATTACGAGCTCGATTTATATTTTATATGAATTTAATGTTCAAACTTTGTTTTATAAACGAATTAAATATTAAAATTCATTAATATTCCGAATATAAAATTTAAAATAATAAATAAAATAAAATATTTAGCTACAAAAAATACGGGACGTAACAAACATCGTCTCGAAATCTCTTTGGTTTTATTTCTCGAAAACTAAAACAAAAACTTCCCCATTTAATAAACTTATTCATGCACATCTCTTTAATTCCTTAAATCTCGAAAATATCAAAATCTCTTTCTATTCCCGCTACTTCAACATTCATTAGTCCCTATCCGAAAGCTAGTGAGAGAATAACTCCCTAAATATCAACCTCGAAGGCCGAAACCAACATCAGATCGACACTTAAGAAGTCGTTCAACTCAACTAATCTCCAGTCAGTTTCTAATTTCCTTAACTCCATTCGAATCTGCAAAATATTTGCTTTTAAACCATTTTCCACTTTAAAAAATCTCGTTTCAATTTCATTCACTTCACTTAATTTCATTACACCATTAACTTAAAATCAACTAGCCTCACACCCTTTTACAAACCTTAGTTATAAATCTTGATTTTAATCTAAAACCCTTTTATCTCGATTCCTTCTTACTTAATTCTAAATATTATGTAAACATCTATTTTAAACCCTAGTATTCATTATAACCCCTTTTATAACTTTATTCATAAAACCTGGGTTTTAATATAAACCCGATCATAACTTCTTTCACAATTTAACTCTATTTCAGTACAACTCGATTACTTGTTTAAATGATTTTCATTTAAAAAGTATTCACTTAAATTATTATCAACAATAATTTACTTACTAACTGGAATAAATATTAAATTCCTTTTTAAAATCTTATTAAAGTTAAACAAATATTCGTTAACCATTTCATTAGGTTAATTGGAAACAACCTAATCAAATAATCAATCCCAGTTAAAACGGTTGATTTACTCAACTCAAAACACGGTTATTTCGTTAACCAATTTGTAATAACCCAGAAATCCGAACCAATTTAAAATTTTTATTTTGGCAATTTTAATGAATTTTAAATGTTTAAAATGAATTATTTTAAATATTAACGATAGGAAATTTATATTGAATAGAATTAGAATGTATATATTTATATAGATCGACGTTAGAATATAAATATTTTATTTTAATTATAAAAGGAATTGGAATTGGCGCGGTAGTTCGAAAATTCGATTTCAAATTTCAAATGAATGTACAGGATTCAAAATAAACCAAATTTTAGCGAAACCAAAGAAATTAGAATCTATTTGGAAATATCTTTCCAACGAATCCGAAAAATTGAAATTTCATAGCGGGAATAAAAAGTTATGCCCAGTTGAAAAATCACAATAGTCGCTATGGAATTTTGGCCCTTAAAAATGGAAATTTTGCAAATGACCTCCGTTTTCGACGTAACCACTTTTGTTAGATCCGGGATGTCAAGTTATAACTAGATTCCAAAATTCATAATTTTTGGAATTGATATGTGAGCGTAGCGAAGTAAAACGTGTTTTGCCAGTTTTAGTCAATTTGGATCGACCAGAAAATGACCTTTTTTCTAACAGTCTCCAAATTTGATGAAATTAATTTTCTTAGAATCGTATCGTCAATATGAAGCTAGAAAATAATTTTTGGGAATTTTTAGAGTCTGTATGTGGCCCCGGTAAACTGAAATGTACTTTTAAATTCAATATATAGATTTATATTTTGATTTTGATGGAAACTGATCGAAACAGTTGAATAGGCTTGCGGGGCATATCCCATTGTGTTCGGAATGGGGGTAATTAGTTATGAACGACAGTCGTTGGGTTTGCATTGGAGTTCGAATTAACAAACATGTATATTTGGAAATTAAAATAAAGTATATATCTAAATAAATTTCACTAAACCTAGTCAACCCTCATTATCTCTACCCCCCGGTCAAAATAAAAACCCGATCCCCTTTCTTCTTTTTCCCGCCGCCCTCCCTTGTAGTCGCCGGAGCACCCAGTCGCGCCGCCGCCGTGCGTGCTTCCCTCCTCCAGACCGGCGAACCCTCCTCCCTCCAATCGAAGCCCCCACTGCAAAACCCTGTAGCGCAAACCAAACCGCGAGCCGCCAGTCAGAGGGGACCGCGCCACTACCTGCGCACCACCCTGAGTCGCCTATGCCTGCGCCTCTGTCCACCTACGCCGGCCTCCACCCCCTCTGGAAGATCAACAGTGAGTTTTTAAATTCATTTTACTTAAAGTAATTAATTTATTTGATGATTAAATTATATGAAACATTGGATATAAAAATCTGATTTTTTTAACATACAAAGAAAGATATGGGTTTTTACTAGGAAAAGATTGGATTTTTCAAAATGAAAAGATATGATTTATGTTCATATAAAAATAAGATTTTATTTATAAGTATGGCAATGATAAAAAACTGATTTTTACGTATGTATGGTCATAAAAATTGGATTTTTATTATGAATATGTTATCAATATAAAAATATGATTTTTATAATGTAAACATCGCTATAAAGATATGATTTTTGTTTAAACGAAATCGTTTTAAAAGATCGGATATTTATGATAGTAAAGACGAGGTTTTTATATGAAGAAAGACGAGATTTTGATATATGTATGATAATAAAAATATGATTTTTATATTATAGAGATAATAAAAATATGATTTTTATATGATAGAGAAAATAAAAATATAAATTTTATTATATTACTAGCAAGATAAAAATATAATTTTTACCATGGAAGTAGCGGTGTAAAGGAGTAATTTTTACATATGCAGTAAAGATATAAAAATACAATCTTTATATATAAAAATGTGATTTTTTTTACTGTGAACAGCGTGTAAAGGATTGCGTTGAATTTCGGGCAAATCCAAGCCATTCAGAAATTCAGAAATGAAACGGTGGGGTGGAAACCCAAAGGTGAGAACTCCTCACTATGATTTTCTTTGTATAGTTATTTATTTTAAAACTGCATATGTGAACTGTTCCCCGTCGTCCACGGACCATGGACGACTTATTTGATTATTGGTTGGGTGCATTAGATTATTTGGTTGAATTTGGTTGTTTGGGTGAAATGAATTGATTAGAATTGTTATGTGTGTATGGCGTGAGCCGATATCAGGAGAGGGGTAATGATAGACATTACCCGATTTCAATATCGCGCCGTTATGCTGTCAAAATTTTCTAAAATATGTTAGAACAATAAAAATATCATTTTTATTGAGTAAATGAACCGAATAAATATTTTATCATTAAAAATATAATTTTCAACGGGTATATGAATAAAATAAATATTCATTTACAAATCAGACGATTTGTATATGTACACCCATTTGACTGATATTGATTGGGACGATATATTTTACACATCGCCCAACTGCACAAATAATATTTAGTGTTTGTTGATTGAAATCCCACACGGGTGTTGGGATGAAATTTGACTTACACGAATCCCAATTGTTTAGATGTATGTCGATCGATAGATTGACAGGCTGTCGTAAGCGTTAAATATTTATATTTAATGCTTATGAAGTGTAGAATACACTCTGGATGATGGTTGATTGTTTATCAGTGTTGTACTATCCACGTGTTGTATGAAATCCATATAATCAAATTATATGGTAATTGACTGTGTCTGATTCCAGTTCAGAAAGAATGAATATTTTAAAATAACGATTATTTTAAAATAACGAATATCTTAAAGCAATATTCAGTAAAAGATCAAAATTTGATTTTGACGTCCGATTTGGGATGGACACGAATATATTTAAATATATAAAGTCGTGTCGATTAGATTGATGCCATTTTGACGTGAACGATATTTATACCGATTTTATTCATTTCTATAATGAATATCAAAAAGGAAATGATTTATAAATATGATGTTTTGAAAATACTATTATTTATATATCGATGATATGGAATATTCAATTTTGATTAGAAATTGAATATGAAGTTGAAATCATTTTGAAAATGAATTTCAAACGATTTATAAAAATGCGTTTTAAATGGAAATCGATGAAATGTATATAATACATATATATATATTATATATATATAATGGCCTAAATAGAACGCGCCGCACAGCGGCAGTTCGCGAATTTCGACCATTGGCTTCGAACGGACATTACGGGAGATCTGACCGTCAGATTCTCCTAAAACCGGAACCGTTGGGTTCATAACAAAAAGAGCTCTCCAAAGAATATTAGAGATTTGAAATCTAACGGTTGGATTTGGAATTATGTCCAAATCAAATTTAGAAAAGGTCGCTATAAGTGCAGTTCGATGGCCGTTTATGGAAATCGACTGTACGGGCCTTGATAAAATTATAAAAATATCAATAATTAGTGTAGAATCATAAGAAATGATTTGGAAAGAATTGGCATGAAAATTCCTTATTGAAAAGATAAAAATAGATTTTTATCGAAATGAACTAGTTTTGAATTAGAATTATAATTCAATTATTTTTAAAAATAAATAAAGTGGTTTTGAATGGTTTTAAAAATAACGAGGATTTCCAATATATGAATTTGAAATGATTTTGAATCGAAATTGTTTTTTGGAATATTTCGATGTTGGATTTCGTGATTATACGGATATTGTGGAGGAATTTGGAAGATATATATATCGTTATTCCAATACAATATTTGTAGGTTTTAGAATTTGATATTGAATATAAGCCGATATATTTTCTATTTAGAGCCTTGTATTTAATATCAAATTGGATTTTGGGTTCGTCGTGAATGGTATCTTTAATAATACTGTTCTTGAACCGAATGGAGTTAAGAAAATTAGAAACTAACTGGAGATTAGTTAAGTTTAATGGTTTCCTGGGTATTGTTCTGATGTTGGTTTCGGTCTTCGGGGTTAATACTTAGGGGATTGTTCTCTTACTAATTTACGGTTAGAGGCTAATGTGAACTGGGTTTATTGTGAACTATGTTTTTAACGACATTCGTTCTTTATCCCGATTTACAGTGAAATGTGATTTGGGATTTATAAATCTTTTTATTAAGATTTAACGGGAATTTTCCAAGGTAACATTTTCCAATTTAATATATTAAATTGGAATTGAATGGAATTCGATTGGATAATAATCGAAGTGAACTTCTATGGAGGAAGACTGTTAATACATATGGAATTTAAGAGGCGTTGTCGTTATTCCATTTATATTATTGGTCGGATATGGAAATTGATATCGATTATATATTGATTCGTTTTTCCATGAAGATTCCATAATTAATGGAATGTGATTTGGGTTGTCGTGAATGGTATCTTTAATAATACTATTCTTAGACCCAATGGAGTTAAGAAAATCAGAAACTAACCGGAGATTAGTTAAGTTGAATGGATTTCTGGGTATTGATCTGATGTTGGTTTCGGCCTTCGGGGTTAATACTTAGGGAATTGTTCACTTGCTAATTTACGGTTAGAGGCTGATGGAATGGAATTGGTTCTTTAACCCAGTTACAGACAGGATATGGTTTCCCAAGTTAAACAATCGTTAATATTGATTTTTGGGAAGATTAAAACCAAGTGGAGTTTTAATGCATCTTTAATTAGATTGAACTGATATCCAAAGGAAGATTAAAGAATAAATTTAAAGAATTTATCTTTGATAAAATTAATGGGAACCTTTCCCAAAGTATATGAATATTTGGATAAAGAAATATTCTGGATTGGAATGAGGCGTATGTTGCGTTTTTATAGCACTTGTTTATTATATACGCGAGTTATTCAGAAAGACTGGGTTTATACCATTCTGAATAACTAATTTGACGATGTGTCGAGGATGAAGACGGTGGTCGAAGACCGGAGGTCTTCACATTATTTGGATGATTACTGATGTCTTGATTAGGCTGTACACCCAAGGCGAGGTAATAAGTGGTGATCGTCCAGACGTACTTGGAGATTGATGGATATGCGAGGGCCTCTCCCCTGTATTGGACATATGGGGGAGGAATAAGGTGCCTCCGGTTTCGTTCAGACCCAGAACGAACTTGTAAATGGATGTATGTCTGACATCGGATTTCATTCTGTGTGATTGATTGACATCGGTTGCATAGCGTGAATTGCCTGTGTGGCATGCTGAGATGCAAATGATCAAGGCTTCTGTTGAAAAGCAGAGTCTTGTGGTTGATGATCAAAGCATGGCCATCGTGGCGTTGCTTTGTATGGCGTTAATTCGCGAGCCTCACACCCCGGTGTGAACCAGAAACGGGAGAGAACATCAAGGAGGGCTTGCGTTTCTTTCTAGTTAGGAGTGGTGTTAGCATTTTGCACGCCCTGGCATTTTACTTATGTGGATGATGGATAGCGAGGCGCCTCAGTTATATTGGTCGATCCGGGGCCGATGGAGTCGTTTGGCTCATTTATGCCCCATAGGGCAGGGAAACGTAGTGTTCAGGCATTTTAATCCACATCGAGTGGACCGACCCTGACGATCCAAGGGACGATGCGTTCTGTTCCTGAGGCTCGGGCTAGAGAGTCTCGAAGTGGTAAGGACGACCCCTTGCCTTGGTTCACAGATGGAAATACAACTTCCAATACGACATTTTGTGGTTTTAATTGTAAACCTATATATGGCGACATAGTGGTATGGGGCACTTATGCCATCTATGATTGATACTTATGATTGAAATTGTTTTGACACATATAGTAGTAATAAAAGATGAAATTTCACGTACCAAGCATTTTTGGCTATTATAAGGTAAAAACTCTATCCTCGGCATGCGTTGCATTGTGTGATGGGACATGAGTCTTATAATAGCTTCATTGTTCTTTATTTAGCATTGCGCTGTTATTTTATGCACTGGTATTCTGGGGAGGAAACCCGTTCCGTGCTATACGGCGTGGTCCCTGGATTTACCTAACTTTAAAATAAAGATGAATAACTATTTTAGTTCTCACACCAGTCACATGACTGACCTGGAGTTTATTGTTTTAACCTAAACTCTGGGTGCCCCTATTTTCCGCACGGGCAGCTAGTAGTTTTGGTTTTGCAGATTTATATTCACAGGATCCTGGTTTACCGCTGGAATGATATTCGGAAAGCTCTGTATCTGTATATACTTTTCAGTTGTGTTTTATATTATTTTCCGCTGCATTGTAATTTGTAAATCTTTGATATTTATTAAATGTGTAATATTTATTCATACTCTGTATATTCTTGTATTCCGATGAAATTGTTGTAATAAACAATGATGTTCTTCTGTTTGTGTTCTGATTCGTCTTGTCCTCAAAGCAATATGTTCTTTCCTTAACGGGGAAGTTCGGGTCGTGTCACAATTCCAATCAGCACTTCCTCTAAATTAAATAAATAGTAAATTTAATTCAAATAATTCCACATAATTGTTTCTTAGAAACAATTAGCACCAACTCTTAACCATTACATTAATTTCAATTCATTCGCTTATAGATCTTGTTAATATAAGCAATTTGCTTTATAGAATCATTTAATAATTACTTATAAACCTAAGTAATAAATAATAAATATTTATTTCCTTTTAAATAAACTTTTATTCAAAATAATAGATTTCAAATACATCTTCGGTTGTAAAATAAATTTTATAACTTCATTTCTGTCGATTCACCTGAAGGTGAATCAATATTTATAAATGATTAATTTATAGGCCATATTTGCCAATTACTTAACCAATACTAACCATTGGTTAAAACAAAACAAATGTTGAATTTCAGTCAACGATCAACAATCCAGTCAATCATCTAATCAGAACAGTTCATATAATGATAATATGAAAATAAATAACATATAATACATTTAAGGAATCCAATTGGATCCCACCAACCTGTTTTTTCCTACATCCAAATAGGTTACCACAAATAAGTCAATTTATTCAATAAACAGATATAATATTCAACAATCAAACAATAACAACAATCCAAATGTCCATATTTCAATTCAATACGTTTATATTTTTATAAACATAACCAATAAGGTAAGTTTCCTCAATTGGTTACAATCATTAAAAATAATGATTGATTTAAACTAAATTAAACAAACATTAATTTAATCAATTCAGTCAATGTTTGAAAATACTATTCAGTAAACATCCAACAACAAACAACCATAGCACACGTATATTACACCCGACTTATATAATATATAAGTGGGATAAAAACTAAGTGAGTAAACTCACCTTAGGTTTCCATTCATTGTCAAAATGATTTGTTTTAGTTAAATTAAGCTAGCGTTTAATTTAACTAAAAATCTCGGTTGCTTTCAACGTTGTCAAATCCAGCTCCATTACGATTGTCAGTGCGGACCTGACGTCGCTTATTTTATTCAACTCCCTTGCTGCATGACATAGTCATAATTTTAATACGATATTCAACAATTAAAATTAATATCATTAAAACTTAAAAATATTTAAATTCAAAATTTTAATTTACTTTTAAAGAAATTTTCGATTAGGTATGTTTCATTACATAATTATATAAATGACTGGCCATATTATAAACCGGTTAGGCACAATAACCTTTAGTTACACCTACCAAGTTCACCTCCATGACGCAAGTAGCTCTACGTTAATTACTTATTAAAATATATTGGCCATGTTAACATTTTAATTAGCCAAAATGTAACATACCCTAGTTCACTGTTCTTATGTCAAGACACTTTAGCTAGGCACGATTTATTTAGACAGTTAACAAAACTTATTTAGGCACTTTAATCACGTTATCTAAATGGTTGGGTATATTATATTATTATTGTACTTCTTCTCACCTGATAATTGCATCCGAAACCGCCATTTTTTGTCCTTCCCCATGTCATTTTGTTTCCACCTGGCCCATATAATACTTCGGCCCAACCGCTTATACACATTTCAGAAAGTAACTCTTCTCTTTCTGTTGTATTTTAGTTTCTTCAAACTAGCCTCCACTTCGCTACAGAACCTTCTACACGTAATGTTCCCATATATTTTTCCGTTCATCCCCTTTTTCTCATGTTTGTTTCATATTCCGTTACAAACTTCCCCACTGTCATTCGCCATGCTACTTGGTATTGTTCCCTACTTCATGTCTCAGAACCTGCAAAACACCCATCATCACCAACACGGTTCGCCCAAACTCTGACCGGTGCCGGCTCCAACTCCACCTCCTGTCCCTCCTCCCCTGTGTATGCATGCCACACAACAGCTCCATTGTACTGCTGCCTTTACGTTGAACTCATGAACCCACCTTCTTTGTTTCAAACTACCAACAATCCCTTTTGTTTTTTTTGAAGGCGTAGTTTGAGTTTTAAACATGTAGAGGGTTTTCGTTTCCACAGGAGGAAAAATGACGAGTGGAATATGTATTTATAGGAAAGAATAAGATGGGTAGGATGTAGGTGCAGTTCCTCAATTTTAACTTGCACTTAGATGATTAGGCCTGCTTGAGTTTTCATTCTTCTCCGAGATGGTGAAGAGATATAGCATGTCTAGTTTTCACTTTTCATAGGATAGAAGCAAGGCAGGTTGTTGTGCAGCGTATTTTCTCTTCATACATCTATAGGGTAGCTGGTGTAGTTGAAAATAGAGGAGTAAGTCTGTGTGTGAAAAGTAGTAGTTGTGGTGTTGTCTCTTGACAATTCTAAAAGAAAATGTACAGTTACCTAAATTCCTTTGGCATGAAGGTATAGAGATAGGTCGGTCAGCTGCATGAAATTTCTTTTCAAATAGCCTGTTGCGAGTTATCTGCAGTGTATCCTTTTTCATATTGGCATTGAAGTAGGCATGAAAATAGGTCCGTGTGTGTATATATTTATGTTTAGGGTGGGCTTTATTTTAGTTTAATACGGTACCGCTATTCAACGTTAACCATTAAATTCACACCGACGCACACGAATTCCAAACGCAACAAAAATGGACATATTGCTACGTCCCAATGTTCCAATCCCAATGAAATTAATTTCGTTGAAAACCGACTCCTTTTTCACAATGGCGTTATTTTACTTCCAATTCATTCATCGATTCACCCTTAAATTGCACGTACAGATAAAACAACTCTGATTGGTCCCAAACTGGAAATATAACAATAATTAGTTATATGTATTACAATAAAACTTATTTCATTGAAAAAAGGAGGTCGATTGAAAAAGGCTATTTCTAAGGTCTATATAATATTGATTAAATTTAAAACGATTCAATCTAAATTATAATATATTATTGTTATTGTAAATCTCCAAATGAAAAATAATACAGCTTCAAAATAGACCAATATAGATTTTGAACTCAACGTTTAAAATTACGGGTTAAACGATATTCAAATTATATAGAAATCTTTTATATTTATTAAATAAACATTATCATATATTAAAGAATTCCATAGTGACTGTTCGAAAATTTGAATTGGACATAATTAACAATTTATAAGCTGAAATCTCCAATTTTGTCTTACACTAGAAAATTAAAATCAAATCGATCCGGAAAATTCTTGTTTCATGGAATTTCGACTTATATCGGATCATGTATATTCAATTCAAGTTTAAATTGTAAAATATGAACTACCGCGATGTTACGAGTTCGATTTATAAAAACATATAAATTATACGTTCAAACTTCGTTAATTAAACGAATTATATATTATAAATCCATTTATATTACCAAAACTATATTTAAAATAATAAATTAAATTAAATATCTGAATACGAAAAATTCGGGATGTTACAAATTTGGTATGTACAGTCTTGACTCACTAAGCATAGTTAATTTGTATACATTTTAATTACTTTGTTTTACTAGGTAAATGGAAATTACCGTGCATTGGACTTGACTAACGAGCTATTCGAAGAAGTGTCGGAGCATTTGTGGGGTAAATGCTTTAGCGTGAAGCGTATGTTGCAAACAATCTTGGGGAAATTTCCCTCATAGAAGCACCGCCAGCAATTTTTAATGCAAGTCATGTTATTATGCGATCGTGTAGTGTATATATCCCTACCTAGTGCAAATGATTACGCGGTCTACTGATCCAGTCGACCTCCTATTTAGGCTAATATGTTCATGCCATGCATCCAAATGTATGTAGAATCATAATAATGACTAACAGTTCTTTATGTATGTAACAACTTTCATTCATATTCTATTCATCCATTTATGGCAATCATAAAATAAATAGTAAAATGCAACGCACATCCATATGCATATGTTTTTGTGATCTAGTTGGTCGATCAATCTAAAGATAACAGTGCCCAATACGTGTATATGCATCCATTTTCACTCACCAGAAATCCATTGAAACCACTTGCATCCATCATATATAACATGTTCTATTAACGTGTTTACACCCAACCCTACCATCCATAATCTTTTCCTTAAATCTACCCTCCTAGTGGATACTAGAAAAAGACCCTAATCAAGTTAAAACAAAAGACAAGTAATTATAAAGACGAACGATAAAAAAGATAAGGATGTGAGGTACACATCTTCTCCTTAGCCTCCCAAGTCACTTCCTCGACATCGTTCCTCCATTGGATCTTTACTACCCCATCCTCCTTATTCCAGAGCCTCTTAACGTCATGCCCTATGACCCGAGTAGGAACACGATGGACTAAGAACTCTCTCTCAATCTCAACCTCCTCTAGCTAACTGGGTTCCACTACTGTGACACCCCACGTCAGTTAATGTCACTCATTAAGAGAATGCATTAAGTTTCGTGAAGTGTTATAGGTAAACATAAACAGAAATATTACAAGACAGATATAAAATAGCAGCGGAATTAAAAACTTATATTAATCATAAAGCATCGTGGTTCAAAACATCATATGTCTGACATACATAAAAACCAGTACATCATAAAAACTTCTGTCTTGTACTTAAAACATCAGAGTACAATATAAAAGAAGCATAATCCCCAAATAAAAACATTGCCATAGTAGCAAAGATAGGAGCTTGAGCAATACTTCTAAGCAGCTCCAACAAAAGATAGCAGAATCCTAGTCAAGCTTGAGTATTCCCTCCCTTAGAACCGGGGGGGAGGGGGAACGGAAGAAATAAGAGGAAACAAAAAGGGTCAGACATAGAGTCTGGCGAGTTCAGTTAACTTTAGCAAGTAAATAAGTAAAAGTGTCATGACAGACATATAAAGTGGATAAGAAAGATAACATCATAATAGGCAGGTATGACAAGGTAAACTTGATAGAGTGTATACGCTTCTCTAATGATTACTCTGATTCTCTGCACCGATACTAGTATAACCAGAATGAGATGATCCCAACAACTATAAGATGGTAGACTTAGGCGTAATTTTGGTGAGAGGTTTTAACCCCATACAATCCACAAGCAACCCAATCCACAAGCAACCCAATCCTAACAGGCTCCTAAACTTTACCAGAGTCTAGATGTACCCTAACTAAACCCTAATCGATCGGCTCCCTACTTCGTAGATACCCTGTGTTGGCCCCATAGTAGGAGGTATCACTTCCTAAAGTGGTGACCCTTCGTTGATGTGCACAACCATATCTACTGGTGTCACGGTCATCTTATCCCCCTCTGCCCGGACATGCACATACATGTCCCGGTCGGTTTGCGCTGCCCACACCGTCCTCCATGTTTGGATCTTTTAAAATCAGCCCAGTAAGCGTGTCCCAACCCTGACCTAGGGCGGAGTACTCGTCTGATACTGTTCTATGGATTACTGACTGAAACGGGTCCCCCACACAAAATGATACAAGCTCTCCCTCTTGTCTTGTATCCCCACTAGGATTTCCACAGGTCATGCTTACCTAACGGTGTCTTTAATTAAATAACCCCATCATTTCCACAAGTTATGCTTACCTAACGGTGTCTTTAGTAACATAACCCGAATAGGTTAAGTTTGTGGGCCTATATATAAATATTACCCACGCCACCCAGATATACTTAACCTTCCCACTGATTTAACTAAGTTTACTTAACCCCTATTCAAGTTCCTGTTCATACAATCCCTATGGATTTAACTAGGTTAAGTATTCCAATTCATTACCATGTCCATTTATGGTTATAATGTGCAAGACCCCTCACATTAATCCTACCACTTGTGGATGCTGGATTTGCGGTCGGTTCCGGGCAGACTTCTTCCACAAGTCCGGCGTAACCTCATGTCTTAGTACATCTCATATTTGTGCACCTAGACCTCTCACATTAGATTCACCACTTGTGGTCGCTGGATATGCCAGGAAGTTCCGGGTAGACATCCACCACAAGTGTAATCCAACCTCATGTCTAGGCGCAATTAAAGTTTCTAATTACTATATTCTTAAGCATTTCATTATTAGCTAATTTTACCTATGTCGTTATAGGTTTTCATGCCCCTTTTCCCCCAATTATGGTCATAATGAATTATATGCCCTAAATTCACATTCATAAACATTATTCAAGTTATGCCAAATTCCCCATTTACAAGTTATGCCCAATTTCAATGTTTTCTCCTCATTCCCCGTTTAACGCGTTCGCATATTTCAACGGTATGTCTAGGCTCGAAAGTAGCGAGGCTATAAAATAAAAGGGAAGGGATGAAGGGAAGATGATAGAAATGATCATGCTAAAAAAATTGACTTAAACACATAGTGGCATATTGATAAGATGGGCATATAAGAACAGATCTGGTGAACATGAGATAATAGAACCGATTCTAACATAATAGGGATGTCATAATAGGCATGATAAAATCTAAACAATAATTTAGATGTCCAACTAGTAATAGATCCAATTTAACCACAACATGATAATTACAAGGTGATCTGAATAGCGAATTAGATCTATAATCAAAGGTAGATCTGACATAATAAAGTTTAAGATCCAAGTCGTAGTTATGCCAGAATATCATGGATTCACTAGTTATTACAGATCTGATATGATTCAAGCAGTCACAGGCATTGATCCAAATTACAGTCATATCATGTTTTACTTTTTTAATTATTTAAATCTAAAAGTAACTTTAACTCACAGTGTTTGGATCTAAAAAGATAGAAGGAGAATAACATAGGTTGAATCATAGATCTACACTTGAATAACTTGATTAAATTGATTACAGAAGAAGGAAAAGGTTTGATTCAGTCTGGACACCGGCAACGTCTAGTCCTCCATTATTTTTATGTGTTAAAAACAAAAGAAATGGAGCCATATTTACAGTCGCCGGTCCCCGAACCCTAACTGACACGTCTGCCCTGGGGGATCGACCCCCCTTATGGGGTCGACCCATGGGTCGACACCCACCTTGAGGGATCGACACCCCTGGGTGGGATTTTTTCCGCTCACCCTTATCTGCGCAATTTTGAATTTTCTGAACCAGATTTTGAGTTTCTGGACCCTATATATATACTTCTTGCGCGTATACAAACTTCAAACCTCCATAACTTCTTCATTCGGTGTCCGTTTTACGCAAACCAAATGTCTACCTTGACCAGAATTTCGAGACGGATGCAATGGCATAGTCCGTTTCTTTTAATTTTGAACATTAAATTAATTATTCTTTAATTTGTCCTCTTTTGTATTGTTAAAATTACGAGGTGTTACATTCTCCCCTACTCAAAGGATTTCGTCCCTGAAATCTCCAAGTTAAGAAGAATGTATATCCTACAATCCATCTACTCATCCACCAATCACAGGCATCCATTGTCCTTAAAAGATTTCTAATGCTTATATAAACGTATGCAAAGGTGTGTTTATATGTCCCAATACTAATGCGAAGATAAAGCGGTCTATTGATTCAATCGACCTCCTTAATGCAATGCATGTTAGTGCTATGAATCCAACATGTATTCAATAATCCTATTATAACATGTAAGTTCTATGTGGGTGCACAATCATTTGTCCAAATGCAACATCCATATGATGATACATCCATTTCCATCCATTAAAAGAAGAAAAATGCACACACATCCATATGTAGTATGAGAGTGATTGAGCCGATCTGGTGCCTAATGTGTGTGTATATGCATCCACGAGCAACCACTAGCAAACACTTGCATCCATCAAAAATAACATTTCTCAAACACATGTTTACATCCATGGGATTCCTAACTAAAGGTCGAAAATTCAATTGACAGGATATACTCAAATGATAGAAACAAGCATAAGTAAAAACTTTAGAAAGGGATTTAAGAACATACCCTCGAAAAGAAAAGGGTACGAAGCATGAATCTTGTCTTCGGTCTCCCAAGACGCATCCTCTGGGGTATCTCCCCATTGAACTTTCATCAACTTGACTTCTCTATTGCGTAGCTTCTTAACTTCTGATCGAAGAATACGGATAGGAACTCGTTTGACTGTCGCCTCCCGTTCCACCTCTACTTACTCCAATATACACGGTTCAACTACTTGAGCGGTATCATGCAAGCATTTCCGCAAATGAGAAACGTGGAAAACATCATGAACGCCGAATAATCTCTCTAGTGGCTTTACTATATAGGCCATTTGGCCAATCCTTTCCGTTTTGGGAAATGGTCCTACAAATCTTGGCGCTAATTTCCCTACATATCCGAAGCGAACCACATTCCTCAATGGTGACACCTTAATGAAAACCATGTCTCCTACTTCAAACTCAATGTCAGTTCTTCTCTTGTCTACATAGGATTTCTGCCTATCTTGAGAGGTCTTCATTCTTCATCCAATAAGATCAATCTTTACGGAAGTTTCCCTAAACATACCGAGTCCAAGTAAATAGTCTTTCCGTAGATTCCCACTAACAAGTTGGTGACCTACAGGGTCATCCGTACAATGCTTCGAAGGGTGCCATGCCAATGCTAGCTTGATAACCGTTGTTGTAGGCAAACTCTACCAAAGGAAGATGCTCTTCCCAAGTCCCTCCGAAGTTCAGGATACACAGCCTCAAGAGATCTTCTAAAACTCTGTTCACCCTCTCCATCTGTCCATCGGTCTGAGGATGATAAGCGGTGCTTGAACGCAACTGTGTACCTAATTCTTCTTGTAAGCTCCTCCAAGATTCACCGGTGAAAATGGGGTCACAATCACTTACTATGCTGGAAGGTACTCCATAAGGACAGACTATCTCATGAACGTAAATTGCTGCCAACCATGCTGCCGTCCTCTTGCTTTAACTTGAATGAAATGAGCGCTCTTAGTAATTCTATCCACCACAACCCAAATATTGGTGTTGCCTTTCTTTGATCTAGGCAAACCATCTGTGAAATCCATAGAGACGCTCTCTCATTTCCACTGTGGAACCTCCAAAGGATGAAGTAAACCACCGGGCTTCCTTTGCTCGGCTTTAACTTGCTGACAAACCAAACATTGAGAAACAAACTCTGCCACATGTTTCTTCATCCCAGCCTAAAAGAAAACCCTCTTTATATCCCTATACATCTTATCACCGCCTGGATGAATAGTCATCTTAGAATGATGGGCTTCCTCTAGGACTTCCTTTAAAATACTTCCAGTTTGGGGAACACAAAGCCTTCCATCTCGTCGCAACCACCCTTTATCGTCAATGGAATATCTATTGAGGTGACTAGAAGTCTCCCCTTTACTGAGCTTATCCAAGATTTCTGAAATCTATGGTTCATCTCGCTTCGAAGCACTTATCTGATCCATAAGAGTGGGTCGTATCTCTAGCGATGCAAACAAACCAGGCAAAAATCCGGTGGAGGGTCTAAAATCAAAAGTCGAAATGAACTCCAAGCTTTTCCTTTCCACAAACAGAGGACTTAAGGTCATCCTCTGCCTACTCAGTGCGTCTACTACCACATTACCCTTGCCAGGGATATAAGCAATCTCAAAAGTGAATATTAGGCTCACATCCCTATTTTGAAACTTAATTAGACTCACATCCGGTCATAAACTTATTGTAAATTAGGTCCCTATTTTCTGAAAAGTCATCAAAAAATATAAAAAAATCACGTAAATTCGTATTTAAATAAAACATGTAAACACTAAAAAATTCAGAACAAAAAACAATCAACGAAGGCATCAAAAATCAAAAAAACAAAAAAAAAACGAAATTTCCAGTTAAATGCATAATAGTATGCACATATATCACTTTCCTGCATACATCCGTGCATATTTTTCACTACATACATCTTCGTTGATTTTTATTCATGCAAATAAATGCATACATGTGCGCAAAAATTTCAAATACTTGCATACATTTGTGCAGGTTTATTTTTAGATTTTAATCTGAAAACAGCTTACAGAAAAGTTGCATACATATATGCAATTATCAGTAATAATTGCATAAATGTATGCAACTATTTTTTTTCGATTTCCGTAGATTCCTGACATTATTTCCATATTTTAGAATTATTTTTTTATGAACGTACGCACATTTTTTTAAAAAAAATACAAAAAGGCGGAAAAAATAAAATAGGGGGCGGGTTTAAAATTTTTCAGAACTTTGTTTTTTTTTTATAAATTAGGTCCCTACTTTTTATCCTATAAAAATGTTGCACACATGTGTGCATTTTTTTGAGAAATTTGCACATTTGGATGCAAATAAAAATGAACTGAAAAATTATGTTAAATCTATCCGCTGGAAGAACTGCAATAATTGCATATATGCATGCAATAAAATCAAAAAGGTGCATAATATTATGCATTTAACTGCAGTTTTTTTCTGTTTTCTTCTTTCTGACATTATTTTTGTTGTTTTTTGAACTGAATTTTTTTTATAATGCGTAATATATTTTATTACTAATTTACGATTTTTTTTTATTTTTTTTAATTATTATTTTATAAGTTTTGAAAACAGGGACCTAATTTACAATAAGTTTATGACCGGTTTTTTTTTTTATATTTTGAAACTTAATAGGGACCTCTAAAAAACGCACCCATCTCAAAATCATAAAAAGCTAGGTACTCCATCCACCTTTGTTGCCTTAAATTAAGATCCTTCTGCGAGAACAGGTACTTGAGAGATTTATGATCCGTGTACAACTTGAACTTCTCTCCAAGCAAATAATGACGCCACATCTTAAGCGCAAATACTATGACAGCTAGCTCTAAATCATGGGTAGGGTAGTTGTTCTCATGAACCCTTAGTTTTCTACCCCATAGCACACTACCTTTCCTTCTTGCATCAGAACTGCACCAAGCCCTACACCACATGCATCGGTGTAAAATGTAAACACTTTATTTTCGTCAGGAAAGGTCAAGACTAGGGCTGTTGTCAGAGCCCTCTTCAATCGTTGGAAAGCAACATCACAATCTATATCCCATGAAAACTCCAAATTCTTCTTCGTCAGCCTGGCGAGTGGGGATGATATCTTTGCGAAGTCCTTAGTGAACATCCTATAATAACCTACCAATCCAAGAAAGCTTTTCACCTCCGTTGCATTCTTCAGAACTTGCCAATCTTGAACTGCAACTACTCTGCGGGATCTACTGCTATCCCATCTTTGGAAACCACATGCCCTAGGAATCTCACCCCTTTTCTCCAAAAATGGTATTAGGAGAACTTTGCCTTAAGTTGATGTGCACAGAGCATTTTCAAAACTTCTCTCAAATGTTGGGCATGCTCTTCCTAGCTCTTTGAGAAGGTCAAGATATCATTAACAAAGACCATGGCAAATTTATTAGAAACTCCCGAAACACCCTACTCATCAGATCAACAAAATAGGCAGGTGCATTTGTCAATCCAAAAGGTATAACTAGCCATTCGAAGACACCATATGGAGTCCTAAAAGTGGTCTTGTCTATACTGTCCTTAGTCACCCTCAACTGATGAAACCCCGTGGCCAAGTCTAACTGAGAGAATACCGAGGCACCAACAAGCTGGTCAAATAAGTCATCTATCCTCAGAAGTGGGTGCCTGTTCTTATTAGTGAGTTTATTCAACTCTCTATAGTCCACACACAAGCGAAGAAAACCATCTGCCTTAGTCATGAATACTATTGGAGCACCCCATTCAGATACGCTTCACCTAATAAACCCTTTCTCAAGTAGCTCCCCTACTTGCTTTCTAAGCTCCCTCCTTTCCCTTGGAGCCATATGACGCACAGGTAATGCAACTGGCTTTGCATTGTCCACTAAATATATACGAAAATCGATCTCACGCCTCGAAGGTAAGCCCCTTACCTCATCAAAAACATTAGGATAATCTCGAACTACTAGAACAAATTGCAGATCATCGATAGATGCATCTAGAGACCCTAGGAAACTAAGCATAACAGACCCTTGTGGGTCACAAGAAATCTCATGGGTCCTCCCATGGTAAGTCAAAAGTCTAACGACCCTCTTCTCACAATCTAGAATGGCACCATACATGGTTAGCCAATCCATCCATAGAATCAAGCCATAGCCCATAAAACCGAGCACATATGCGTCGCACTCAAACTCGATGCCTAACATAGATATTCTCAAACCCCGATAAATCATGGACAAATGAGCCAAACCACTAATGGGGTTTGAGACAACTGCGGGATCCTCTACCATACTAGTATTTAAGTGCAGAGACTCAACCACAGAACTAGATATAAATGAATGTGAAGCGCCAGAATCAGAAAAAGTTCTAATAGTATGACTGGAAAGAGAAATCAAACCTTCCACGAAAATTTTCCTACCTCTATCTGGAGCATGGTCGCGAGAGCATGCAGCTTCCCTCCAGAAGCCCCTGCCCTCTGGCCTTGTCTCGGTTTTTTTGGGCACTCCTTAGCAAAGTGTCCGACCTCTCCACAATTGAAGCAAGAATTCTTCCTTCTTTTGCAGTCCTTCACCAAGTGACCCTCTCGTCCACAACTGTGACACTTCCTCTTATCCTTACCCTTGTCACTCTTTCCGCCCTTCTTCTGTTGTTTTTGTTGTTGTCCTTTTGTAACAACCCGGAATTTCTGAACTAATTTAAATTTTTTTTAGCTATTTTAATATATTTTGAATATTTAAAATGATTTATTTTAAATAATAATGATTTAAAATTTATTTAAATCGAAGTTAGAATGTGTAAATATTTAATTTAATTAAAACGATCTTGAAATGGTGCGGCGGTTTGAAAACTCGATTTTTAATTTCAAATGAAAATACAGAATTCAATATAAATCGGATTTCAGTAAAAGCGGAAATATTTGAGTACGGTTAACATTATCTTTCTAACGGATGTGAAAAATTTAGATTTTATAATATAAATTGAAAGTTATGTCTAGTTTAAAATTTAAATTAGTCGCTCTGGAATTTATATATATTTTTTAATCTATATAGCCCTTAAAAATAGCCATTTTGCAAACAACCTCCGTTTTTTATGAAACCACTTTCGCTGGATCCGGAATGTCAAATTATTATTAGGTTTCAAATTTCATAATTTTTGGAATTAATATGTGAGTGTGGTGAATTTAAACGCGTTTGGTAAATTCAGTTTGAATTTAATCGACTGTAAAAAGACCATTTTCTAAATGGTCTCCAAATTAGATGAAATTAGTTTTGTTAGGACTGTATCGTCAAAACATAGCTAGATTTATTTTTCTTTAATTTTTGGAGTCAGTATATGACCCCGGTAAATTAAAATGTACGTTTGAATTCAATATATATTGATTTATATTTTAATTTTTATAAAAACTTATCAAAACAGTCGAATTGGCTTACAAAACATATTCCATTGTGTCCGAAATAGGGGTATTTGGTGAGGGACGATAGTCGTTGAAGTTTATTTGGAGTTCAAAATGATAAGCAAGTTATTTTAGAATAAATTAATAATAAAAATACTATAAATACCCCAAAAATTATTCAAACCCTAAACCTAGCTTCTGAGCCGCCACCTACATTCTTTAATAACCAAAAACGATCGGCTTTCCCCCCTCAAAATCCCTCAATCTCCTCAATAATTTCAAAAACCTATAAAACGAAGATTGTTAAGCTTCCTAAGGCCTTTAAATCTAAAATGGCGTGATCATGCTTGGCGTTATATGTTGGAAGAAATCGGGCTTCAAAGCCATGCAGTTCGAAGGGGTTTTCAGACGCCGTGGGGTCACTGAGGTCAATGCCAACACTGGTGGGAGGAGCACACGTCATGGCACGCGAGGTGGAGGGCTTAGATGGTGGTCTGGTGGCTTATGTGGCGGTGCAGTGGTGGTTGTCTCAGGCGATGTAAATGGGTTCTGTCATGAATTGATTACAAGGAAATAACGAAGACGGGGTCATTAGCCCTGATTAGGAATTTATTATTTTAATTATTTAATTATTAAACTAATTACCCTATTTAATTTATTAAAAGTTTAAATGACCATAACTTGTTCAGGTTTAATTAGAATCACGCGAAACAAGTTGCGTTGGAATCGTCTCAACGAGCTTCGCAATCAAACTGATTAGAATCAAAACGTAGCAAATCAGAATTTGAGGCGATTGTAAATCAAAACAGAACTGAAATTCAGAAAGAAAGACTAGCGGGGTGGAACCCAAAGTGAGAACTCTCTCACTCAAATCATTTTTGCTATGTTATTATATCATAGGTTGCACTAGTACAAAACAAACCAATTGCTTTTTTTGTTTACCCCTATTGCATCGGTTCAACAACCGATGCAAAATTGTAGACAATGCAAAAAACTTGTTTTTGTTGGATCGGTTATAAAACCGATGCAAAATCAATTATTTGCATCGAATGTTTGAAATCAGCTGATGCAATATATGACATTCTTGCACCAGTTTTCAGTAATAGATGATGCAAAAATGGTTCTTTTGCTTAGTAAAGTCTTAAATTTTGCATCGGTGGTTTAAAAATCCAATGCAAAATAATTACAATTTTCATCGAATTTTATTTATAGCTGATGCTAAAAAATTATCATTTTAGATATTTTATTTTTGCATTGGCTAATCTAACAACCGATGCAAAATGTTCGTCTTCTGCAGAAACCTCCTTCCCTACCTAAATCACCCAAATTCTCAAATAATACAGCTATACACACACATATATATACACACACATACGTACATATATATGCATACATACATGTATATATATATAATAGTAGACAAGCTGGTAATTGCATAATCATTTAAAATACAACTAAATAACATACAAATTGAACATATATAACGGTAATATATATATATATATATATATTTCAAATATATAATGTTTTCGTAATCCATACAAAATAGTAATATGATTTAGATCTTCAGTACAATCATTAAGATGTAATATAGTTCATATTGCTAGCTACACCAATATAATTATGTAGTACCCATTACTTAATAAATGTGTAATCCGTAGATGTCGTCCTTCTAAGAGACAACTTCAATCCAAAACAAGAACCTAAAATGAACTAACAAAGATAATCAGTGATGTCTATTTTCAGTGTGATAAAACTGAATTATTGCACTAATATTTAACATAAAAAGATAAAAATATTTGACACAAACATTTTCAGCATGATAAACTAACCAAACTGCATACTGCTGTTATTGAGAGCAACTATTGAGAATTAAAAAAGTACCTTCCATCAGAATATCCACATGCAACTATTGAGAGCAACTATTTGAGCTCCCCTACTTGGGTGATTGAACATAGAGCCCATGATTTCTGTTTGTTTGTGCTTATGTTGTTCTGATCCTTCTCGGTTATCACAGTAGCTTTGTCTAAACATCTGCATGTAATCAAATAAATATCCATGTTATAACACAGACAAAACATTCAAAGCTCAGTCTAGAGTGTCAAGGTTACTTACTTGAGGTTTTCAGTATGCTCAAGCAAGCAGCTACCCTGAATGGTGGCTTTATCGGTAATCTCATACAACCTAGAAGCAACACGAGGAACTCTCTCTTTGCGCTTCTTCAAGCAATCCAAGAGCACTTGTAAAATTCTGGTTATAGGACTTCCTCCAGACACTTGATTCTGTACAAGGGGTGCCGATGAAGAACTGACGAAGCAATGGCCATGGAAACGACAGGGATTCCGAACCCCCGGTCCTATCCTACATTAGTCTGCATCTAGACTAACACTGAAGAAGCAATGAGAGCTACTATGTTGATAGACATGTAGAACCAATTGAAAAATGAACTCTTACTCTTTTTCTCGGACTCGTCTGCATCATCAAATTGATATGCCCCAAAAGAAGAGACGCATGGATTGATGCCTCCTGTTCCTAATGCTATCATGTAAAGGGCAATGAAGACTATAGTTGTTTGCATTGAGCTTGGGTTGCATGTTTCGTTGCGGCATTTTGCTTTTAGACCCGGTACCAATGCAGTCATTGTCAAAAGCGTAAAGCCCTAACGAAAAACATAGTCTGTAAATCTCGATAACATAATCAGAGAAACTTAGAGCACCCACAATGGAGCTATTATTTCACACTGCATAAGCTAGCATGCCTGTTAACTACATTATCCCTTTAATGATGCATAATACATGCAATACACTTAACTAGTTAAATTTTGCTTGTTCCTGGAAGCTCATACATGTAAACTCCCTAAAATTTACCGAGTGTATAAGTAGCAATGTCAAACTTTAACGGAGATAAATACCAGCTTATTGGGTCGATTTACATATGCAATGATCCCATTTCAACAACAATATTCCTACCTTCTAAGCGTTTAATACAGAGGAGGTGCACAATTTACCTAGGAATAAAAAGATAACATAAACAAAGTCATTGTGAGTGACTTACGGTGATGTAAATCATCATGAACAGGGAAATAATCTTGAGTTGACCAAGATAGACATCAGCAAGAAACACACCAAGCAAAGGAGTAAAATAGCAAGTGCCTGACTAGGTAGTGACATCATTTGTAGCAGCACTGTTTCCATTGTTAAGATAATCTTTCACATAGTTCACTAGATCGTGCTAATTCCGTAATAAGCCAATCTTTCATAGCATTCATTTTCTTCAGATAACAATGATGTTATATATTACTGTACTTAGTGGTGGAAAAACAATGAAATTACTAGTAGAAAAGTAGTACTAAGAATGAAAGGGCAAGCTTTCCATCTGCCAGTTTTTGCTTTAAGAGCAGGTTCCCCTTTTCTATTTATTGTTCCGTCCTGTGTATACTTCTCGTCTCTAGCTTCCATTTCGATTTATTTGTGTAGTATCAGATACCTGTAACCTGCAAACTGTAGTAAGTATCCGTTGAAAGAATTCAAAGTAGCATGACTTAAGACCAAAAAAAACCTTTAAAAAGGGTTTTCTTTGGCATTAAGGATTTTTTAACAAAAAATCAATAGTTTCAGAATAACTGCAAATCAGAGAAAAGGTTTCCTTAGGTTTCTAGTCAGTTTTGCTTGGTTGTGTATGACTATGGGGAGTAAGTAAGATTAGAGTGGCAACATTGTTATATCATCAGCAAAATTTGAGCCACTTTACAGGCATTACTTATTTACATAGTCAAAGCAGACAATATTTGTACAGCGTATAGCATTCCCTCCCTCACGCACACACCTAGCCCAATTAAGCATCAAAAAAAAAAAAAAAACAACATGACCATCAGGAACAAGAGATAACGTTGGAGTATCATATTTAGTTAACATAAATATATTCATATATGTAATGTGATCTGACGGTGGAACAGAAGATGTGATATGGAAAGGAAGATTACCCAAAACCAGTGATTGGAAAGGAAGTGGAAATGAGATTTCCTTTTTCTTTACAGTTGAGAAAACAACTAAGAGTACAAAACATTGATGATAGTGTATGGAAATGAATGCAACGATATTGCAATTATTTTGGTAAACTGAAATCATGACCAGTATATATCTTAGTAAAAAAACAGCAGATGTAGTAGTATAGTCATACGAACAGACATCGACAGGATAAATAAAACGCATTCGTTTCTTCATTTCAACATATGACAGCTGAAAAAAGAAAACACGAACATAGATTAAAAAATACAGAACGAATACCAAGCATGGATGTCTAACTAACAAAAGCAAACAAACATAACTGAAGTTGTGCAGACAGGCATGCCATGGAAGCTGTGTAGTAACAATGCGTAATACAAATAAACAATGATGATGCAGAAAAAGCATAAAAAGTTAAAAGAGAAACAACAATGATGTTAAAAAGACAAAGCATGGGAAAGTTGATTGCAGTAGACAACTGTTGTAGTAAAAACAAGCATCTATTTTCCTACTTTTATTCTTGTTATTTGCTAGCGACGTCATTTGGTTGATCGTTGATAGCAGCGTATTCCTATTTGCATGTAATGAAAAAAAATATTCCAAGTATTCATGCTACCAAAAAGGAATAAAAAAATTATGTAGTAATATCTGGCAGTTAAAGATTTTCAACGCATTGATGAAACCAGTGTGAATATTATTTTTCATTAACTTGCGCAGATTGAGAACCAGCAGTGACAATGGAAAAAATTGAACAATTGCGCAATTGCGTAGAATTGTCACTTACATATATGGTAGGAAAAACAGAAAACACATTTTTTCAATCAATCAAAAAATAAGTACAAAGTTAACTGAAGGTATCATTCATTATTGTACAAAAAATACTTGTTGAAAAGCTAAAATTAAATGCAACCAATTTAGCACTGAGGTTATAGCATTATTTGTTGGAAGTACAAGCAGTGAAGCTTTTATATTCATATAAAACCACACTTATTTGTTACTACAAATGTGAGGCTTATGCTATGTGAAGGTTTCAGCGCACATGGACACAATTTCTTGAAGCAGTTAAGTTACAAAGAAATATATATATCAATTATTACTTTTTTTTTAAATAACTTTTGCTTTTTATGTTTTATTCTTGTATTCTATTTACAGTTGGGAAAAACTACCTCTGCCATTAACTTAATTGAAATCAAGTATGCTCATTCAGTCTAGTTGTGAAAAGAAGCCATAAAACAGAAGAGAGAAAGGTAGTGTCATTTCTCACAATTTTATAAATTAATATACTAAAATTTAGAAAATCAAAATCATGCACAATCCGGTTACATTTTTCAGTCTTACCTTGATATGGGGATCTAGCTTCTCGACTTACTTGTAGCTTTAGCAGTTCTACCTTAACAACTAAAGACATAAATGGAAAGTTGCATTTATTACAGTGAATTAAAATATGAAAGAAATTTCGTTCCTTGACATGATGCGATAGTTAAAAAAAATGAAAGAAAAGGATGACTATCAGGAACACAATATTCAAATGGAAGAATGGTTTCAAAAATTTAGCCAACCAAAAGAAGATCCTTAGTATCTCCAATTATTCATTCCATTTGAGAAACTACCTTGTTAAATTTGGGTGACATTAAAAAGAAAAAAAATCGCCTACCATACATTCTTTGGGAAAATTGTGAATAAGGCAATGACAGTAGTTTAATATGTACTACATATGTTTCTTTATCAAAAAAAATGTTTGAGTCCCCTTATGGTGTATTATTAAATAGTAAAAAAAAACTGAGCAATAAGACATTGAAACAAACATCGAAAATGTATTAACTTACATGGATTCCGCATCAGGACCGTATTTTGCAACTTATACCTGGATATGTTGGTCATCCACATTCCTCCGAAAAACAAAAATTTTTGTAGCGCAAGTTAAACTATTATTATTATTTAAATTAACCACTAACAAAGTCCGATATTTTAAGCAAAAATATATATTGTTTCTTAAATTTCTATGTACTTTAACTGTTTTTTTATTTAGTATGTCTTATCAAATTTTATCATAGATGTTTAAGAAAAACATAATCATTTCTTTAGACAGTATAACATAACATTGGTTAAACACATGAAATAGATTTGGAATTCATATTAGGCAGAGATGATTAAATTAACTGAAACTAAGGTCGTACAAAACTTTGATATTCCTAAATCTGGCATGTGTGTTATTTTATAGAAAGTGAATAAGTTAACCCATTTCACAAAAAAGTTTTGCATGTTAGTTCAGGATACAATGGATAAGTGGATTTGAATGTTGTCATTAAAGGTATAAATACTAACTTGTGGTATAGTTATAAAGAATATAAATAACAGACTATATATAGTGTATTGGATTAGTAAATAAATACGTCCAACTATGATGGAACTCTATTAATCCATTCATCATCTGCATAATCATGGCCGGCCCTGACACGGTGCCACCCGTGCGACCGCACAGGGCCCATCAGCCTGGTGGGGCCCACAAAAAATTTGCACTAGTCCTTTTGTAAATAAGCCAGCGTCGAACATGGCGGCAAAATTCCTACCGGTGCCTTTTCGTGAAAAAATTTCTATTGGTGCCTTTTTGTGAAAAAATCTCTACGCGTGCCTTTAAAAAAAAAAATTTCTACTACCGCCTTTTTGTTAAAAAAATTCTATTACTGGCTTTTGTAAAAAAAATCGACTGGAACCGACGAAAATTTCGACTTCTCCACTATCTATTTCCGCCGTCACCCTCTTTCGCCCATTCCCTTCTTCTTCCCACCGCCATGCAAAACCTCCCCAAAACCTCACCTAAAAGCAATCCGCGCCTGATCCATCCCCAAAATTTTTGCTACACAGGTATGCAAATTCGCTTTTAATCCAATTTTAGGGCTTTCAAAATCAAAAATCCTACGGTTTTAAAAATCGTGTACTTGTTTTTATAATCTCTTCTAGCCATGCTTATTTTTTTAATGATTGAAATTTGAAACTAATTTAACTATGATAAATTTTATTTTTTCCAGTTTTGGAATTGGTTGCTGGTACTTGGTGCAGTAAAGATTGGTGGAGCCGTGAAGTCCTCTTGTTAAATTGGTGGGGCTAAAGATTGTGACACTAGTTTGTTCATCCAGGTTTTATTATTATTCTCATCCTCCCATTCGGTGTTGCAATTTAAGTTGAAAATGTTCAATAAAAAACATATGTCTGGTCATGAGAAAAGAAAACGAAAAAAAGAGGAAGAAGAGAAGATTAAACCCCTTAAAGGATCACTTGAAAAACTTTGGAAAAAAGCCAAACTACCTGAAGAAAATGAAGTGCCTGATGTTGAAAATGAAGTGCCTGATGTTGAAAATGAAGTGCTTGAAATTATAAGAAATTCTATAGAAGATGAGAATGTGGTTAATGAAGAGACTGAAAATGAAGTAATTGAAGAAGAAATTGATGTGTTTGAAAATATGATTAGTGAAAATAGGGAAGAAACTAATCCAAGTGATCCTGGTTCCCTGTCTTTGAATATTTATGATCCTCGAGTGTGGGATGGATTAAATAATAAAATGAGAGATTTGATTGTTGAAAAGGGTCCTGTTAGAGAAAAAAATATCAATTTTCCTAAAGATAAGTACAATAGGGGGTTCTCTACATATTATTTTGATCAGAAATTAAGAAACGGGGAACTTATTGACAGAAAATGGTTAGTTTACTCAAAGGAATTAGATAAAGTGTTCTGTTTTTGTTGTAAAGTTGTGAAAAAAGCTCGTTCACAAAGCAATTTAGAAAGTTTTGGAGTAGATGATTGGGTGCATTTGGGTGAAAAACTTAAGCAACATGAAGATAGTCGTGAACATCTTATTAACCTTAGAGCTTGGGCTGAACTTCAAATTAGACTGAAAACAAATCAAACTATTGATAAAGAATTGCAAGAGCAAATAAAAAAAGACACTGAACACTGGAGAGATGTTATGATCAGAATAATTGCTGTTGTTAAACGTCTTGCAATGAATAATTAGACATATGACAATGATATGACATATCACTTAACTTCAATTTCGTAAAAAAAAAATAAGGGCCCAAAATTTTCTTTCCGCACTAGGCCTACAAATACTCAGGACCGGCCCTGTGCATAATGGATGCATATTATCTCAATTCAGTGTTAAAAAAATGAACCCATGAAAATGAACAATGATCATAATTTCTTATATTACATGGATCATCTTTTCTGATAGAATTTTTTTGACAATTGCTGAAAAGTCGAAGCTAACATTTTGTGTGCATGAAGACACTGATTTTTTACATTAGGTAGCCAGTAACATGTATGTAATTCATTTGAAAATTTTACTAAAATTGAAAAAAATGAATTATCTTAAATTAGTTCTAAGTTATTCCAATAACTACATAGCGCCTGAATAAAATCATATATGTTATTGTTCTCAAACTAATTGATAATATTATTGTGTAGCATGATAGCATGCATATCAAGATACTACACCAAAAGAAATTAGTAAAAGCCACAATAAATTCTTGAAAAAGCTGCTATGAAAATCTATAATATGGATAAATTAAAATGGATAAAGTTGTAAAATGGATAAATTAAAATAAAAATCTATAATATTCAAGAAACAATCACTTGAAGAGGATCTTTTGAAAGCGATTTGGAAGCCATCATCTCCTCTTGTGGTGGATTTCGATCCAGTCAAAGTAAAAAAAACAAAGGAAAATAGTGAATAGAATTTCAATATTGCACCATTTGAATACTAAGACAGTGATTGAGAATCGTACTTAGTTGACTACTTTGACAAATAAATGCATTCGTAGGACTGCTACATTGATCAATATTTATTCATCAAAATGAACGATCTTAATCTTGCATGCTTATATAATTCGAATTAAGTATAACTATTTTGTAGTTGATATAAACATAATGGTAGCAGCAAATGATTTCGAGTAAGAAACTAACTAAGTCGATATTCATGCATCAAACTAAAGGATCTTAATACTATTGGATAATATAGTTGAAATAATTATAGTTGTTCTGCAGTTAACATAAAAACATAGTGTTCAACTTATGACATTCAGCAAGATAGCAAGTAAATCAAGTAATAGAGTATGGAGTACGAGTGATTGAACATCCTAATTTTGTACTAAGTTCTTTTTCATGGGTCAGTTACATTGAAGATAAGTGAAGGGAAGATGGTTGAAATGATCATACCTTGAATCAATTGACAACCAATTTCTTGGACATAAGCTTTGAAGTTTATTGAGGGTTACTAATAATCTTATAATAGCACATGTTCCATCTCATTGTTTACCAAAACTACTGGAACCACAACGATAAAGTCAAAATCGTACTCCAATAATCAGTAAATATTAGATACGATGAAAATATAGAAAAGCATAGTGAACCAAGGTAAAATTTCAAATAAATATAACTAAAATAAGATTGACATGGATAAACTACCATAAATCGACAGATTTTCTTTTGAATTTTGGGTTGAAGCACTTAATATGTTGTCGGGGGAGGCACTAACACCGGTTAAAAGTGAGCAAGTACCGATTGTCTTTGTACTAGTAGGAAAGAGACACGATCGAGGATAGATAAATTATAAGGCTAAAAGCGGGAGGTATGAGTTGGGTTAATGGTGACCGAGAGTTTTATCTATGATGGCGGATCGGATCAGTGGAGGTAGATAGAAATGTATGAATGCCAGGAGCATTATAATTAAAGCCATGTTGAGGGGTAACAAAACAGTTCGATTAAGGATTTTGGATAGACGAAGTTGTGGAACAATGTTTAGAGAAAAGGTCTTTGCTTAATATAAAATTCAGTGGAGAACGTTTTGTTCTGTGTGAACGGTTATCCTACTACCTAACGAAGCACCTGCTTCCTCCCCTTTTCGCAATCATTTCAGTTGAGAACTCCCTCTACGACCTTCCCTAATCTCTGCGACCTTTCCTGTGAGAACGTTTAAGGATTCAAGCTTCAACAATTTGGGGATTTGTTGGATGACGAAGGCTAAGTTTGAGAAAGAGGTACGATTTTGGGATTTGTTCGATTTAATTTGGATCCAGCTGAAGCGAAGAGGTGGCAGAGGAGGGGAGATGCATGATGAAAGAGAAAAAATTAAGGAGGCAGACTGAAGTTTTGGATGGATGCCATTTTCTCAATTTTCTTCTCTTTTTAATTTTGAGGAGGAACGATGGATGCAAAAAATTATATTTGACACGAGGTAAAATTTCGTTGCCGCCTAAAATTCTGCCATTAAAATTTCCTTGCAAGTACGTGTTATTTATTTATTTAACATTTACATGTTTTATTCTCCTATTTTGCATCCGTCACACATACAAAGGGAATTCCAACAGTGTTTTAATTCATACGTTTTTATGAGTTTTTTAAATTAGTTATACAATAATTTACTAATATCTAGTTTATTAAATATAAAATTTATTACTACTTTGTTTCTAGCTAGTTTATTAACTACTATTTATTAATTATTACTTATTTACTTCTAGTTTATTAATTATCAATTATATATTGTTAATTATATTTATCAATGTCTAAATTTAAATTTGTTAATACTGGTTATCAATTCACAATTATTTACTTTTGTACTATAATTCATTTTAATTTAAGCAATTATTAAATATATTGATTATTATTTATTTACAATTATATATATACACACACAGACACACACACATTTACTGTTAATGTCTATTTACTAGTTTTTAGTTTAGCAACTACATTTTGCTAATTTACTTCTAGTTTTTTAGCTATTATTCATTATTTATAACTTACTTACTTTTAAATTATTAATTATATTAATTAACAACTGCTATTTTCAATTTGTTAATACTCGTTATTAATTAATAATTATACTAAATAATAATTAATAAGTATTAATTTTATTATTAATTATTAAATTTGGTTGTATTTCAAGTTATGTACTATTATTTCATTTCAATAAACGCAATTATAAAAAATAAACAGTTATTAAATATACTGACTATTACTTATTTACAATAATATATATATATATTATTAACATCTACTTTCTAGTTTTTAGTTTAACAACTACATTTTGCTAATTTACTTTTAGTTTTTTTAGCTATTATTCATTATTTATTACTTATTTACTTTCAGTTATTAATTATTAATTATATTTATGAGCAAGTGCTAGCTTTTAATTTTTTAATACTCGTTATTAATTGATAATTATTTAAATTTAATTATTATACTAAATTAATAATTATTTAAATTTATTAATTATTAATTGTAATTAATAAATATTAACTATAATTTACTAATTATATAGGCCCAGTTTGGCACAGGTCCCTATTAAGTTTTAAAATTAGGCTCAGATCCGGTCCAAAACTTATTGTAATTTAGGTCCCTATTTTTTGAAAATTCATCAAAAAAATATAAAAAAACGCGTAAATTCGTATTTAATTAAAACACATAAATGTTAAAAAATCAGATCAAAAACCATTTCAAAATCAAAAAAATAGAAAAAACAACGAAACTACAGTTAACTGCATAATAATATGCACGTATTTGTATTATCTTGCATACATCTGTGCAAGTATTTTAGTCATCCATCTGTGTTGGTTTTCTTGCGTACATCTGTGCTAGTATTGCATAATTCATTCATAAAAGTGTGCAAAAATTCACAATCGTGTAAATCAATTCACATTTATTTGCATTCAGGTGTGCAATAAAAACATAAAAGTTGCACGCATATGTGCAACAATCTGCAGACAAAACTCAGCACAGTTTTACCAAATGCAATACATGCATACATGTGTGCAGGTATTTCAAATAGTGGCACACATGTATGCAAGTTTCGGTCCAGATTTTCAAAGAAAACGGCTTATGCAAAAGTTGCACACATGTATTCCACTATTGGTAATAGTTGCATACATGTATGTAACCATTTTTTTATTTCCGTGGACTTCCGAAAATATGTCCAAAATTTAGAATTTTTTTACATGATAGCGCCCTTTTTTCTAAAGAAAACACGTAGAAGGCGGAAGTTTTGAAAAAAAGGGGCAGGTTTGATTGGAAAAGTAGGGAGGGATGTGGGCCTAATTAAGTATGGTTTTAGGGATGTGTGCCTAATTTTCACAATTATATAATTAATAACAAAAATTATTAAATATTAAAAGTAATTATTGATTATTTGTATTAATGAGTAATTAAAATTTATACAATAATGTTAAACATTAAGTTGTTAAACATTGCTAATTTAATATTAATTATTAATTATTAATTAATAATTATTTAATATTAATTATCAATTTATTAATTAATTGTTAAATGCATTTATTAAATTGTAACTATAATTTACTAATTGTTATTAACCAATAATAAAAAATATTAAATGTAAAAAACAATTATTTATTATTTATAATAATTAGTAGCTGTAAATTATTTAATGATAATCATTAATTATAATAAATTATAAATAATAACATATGTAAGCTATTGTTTATATTTATTGGCATGTGCATTTTTGTTGATTTACAGTTGCATCGATGCATTTGCTTCAGTTCCTAAGAAACCGATGAAAATAAAAATATTTGCATCCCAGCAATTGTTGCGGTTCTTAATGAACCGATGCAAGTAACACTATTTTCATCGGTTGTAAGAAAAACCAAAGCAAAATAGCACAAATTTGCTTCGATGCACTTGCTTCGGTTGTTAACGCAACCGAAGAAAAATATATTTTTACTTCGGCTGTTAGTACAACCGAAGCAAATGCAGTGAAGCAACTAGACATTACAACATTTGCTTCTGTGCATTTGCCTCGGTTGTATTAACAACCGAAGCATGTAGTGTCAATAGCTTCGGTTGTATTAACAACCGATGCAAATGAGGCGAAGCAATAAGCATGTTTTGTACTAGTGTTGTAAACGGTGTTTAGTAGCACCTGTCATTGCTGTTTGAAAACCATGGATGATCTGATTGACTATATTGTGTTTTGTTTGTGATGTTGAAATATTTAACATATAAAAAATAATGTTATCATTAATGTTGTTGTTGAAATTAAATTATAAATATCTATTTATAATTTTAAAAAGTGAAAATTGGCTAATTAGAAAAATAATTCAAACCGAATTAGAATTAGTTAAATTTATTAACCAATGATTTATTCAAATAGACTGTTGTTTGAAAACCCCGTATGGGTCTGGGGATGATAATTTATTCACGTCTCCCTTGAATTAAATTGTTTGTCAATCGATTGATTGATAGATTGTGATAAGCGTTATTTAATTATTTAATGCTTATACAGTTGTAAATTGCACTCTGGATGTAAATGAATGTTAATAGTTGTTTATCATTATTTTTGAATACACGTGATGTATCGAATCCATATAAATAAAATTATATGGTAATTGACTGAGCTTGATTCCAATTTAGAAATAACGAATATTTTAAAATAATATTCAATAAAGAATCAAAATATAATTTTGATGTCCGATTTTGGATGGATACGAAAATATTGAAATATATGAAGCTGAGTCAAGTTAATATACGCCATTTTTACTTGAATGGAATTTTTTGTCGATTTTATTTATTTTATAATGAATATCGAAAAGAATTGATTTCAAAATCTGATATTTTGGAAATATTGTCATTTTAAATTTTATAATGATACAGAATATTCATTTTTGATTTAAAATTGAAATAGAAGTTGAAATCGTTTTAAAATGAATTTATAAACGATTTATAAAATACGATTAGAAAGGAAATTGACTAAATATATTGAAACACCCCACATCCATTAAGGTTACTCACAAAGGGAATGCCTTAACTTTGGTGGGGCATTTTAGGTAAAAGATGCAGATAAATTACAAGACAAACAAATAAAGCAACGGAAATTAAAGTCATTTTATAAACAATATGGTTCAGTCAAGCTTTTACAACGGTTGTCTCAATCATACTTAAAAGTAATACGTAGAACTTCTGTCTTGATCTAAAAACTTCCAAATATAAAAGAAGCATAAAAACAACAATGATTTTCCCCAATAAAGCATGAACCAGCCATAGCAGTAGAAGAGAGAGTCCAAAGCAATACATTGATTATCTTTGAGCTTGAAAAGAAAACTGATCTAAGTGGTAACATTTCCTCCCTGTGAACCTGGAAGTGGGGGAGGGAGGAAACGGAAGAAAAGAGGCGAAACAAAACTAGGTCAAACATACGTCTGGTAAGTCCACTGACTTTCAGCATATAAACAGGCAAAAGCATCATGACATGAATAAACTGAATATAAGACAATACCATGATAACAGGGATAACAAGATAACATAGGATAAGCATAAGGTACGATAAGGCAAGATAAACTGAATGCGCTTCTACTCTTTCTCTGCTTCGCTACTACTTTGTTATTCTGATTTCTATATCTATCTCTGCACCACCTAACTAGTGTCCCAACTAGTAATCTGTATAAAATGATAATGTGATCCCAATCCCCGTAATTGCGGTAGCCTTCAGGTGTACATCTATCGTGAGGATTCCATCTCAATCTGCCTAATTGCCATGAACATGTTAGATGTACCCTTACTACCCTATCGATCGGCTCCTTACTTGCATTAATGTTCCATGCGTCTGTGTCAATCGGCCCTCTCTTGCGTGTAGATTTATTTTTTCTTCTAGTTTAGATTTGATTTGATTCTTAGAAATAGTTGTTGAAGTCGTTGAATTAGCCTTTGAATCTCTACTTGAATTTTAACTTGATTCTACGAAGGACTTAAGCAGCATAACCCCGTCTTTGATTTATTTTTATATGAATTAGGGTAGAGTATAGGAAAAATGAAGTTGCGTGGAGAGAAAGTGAGGTTTGGGGGTGTTTAAATAGCTTAGGAGCAACGAATCTGGTCAGAACGGGCGTCTAAATACAGAAAAACGAATCTGTCCACGGATCTGGAAAAGGGGGGAGGTTGACCCCTAGGTCGACCCCATGATCGACCTGTTCTACCCAGGTCGACCCCCTGGTCGACCTGGGTCCTGGGCGGGAAATTTCCCGCCCTGCCCGGGTGTGTGATTTGAATTTCGAGACTTTAAATTTGAATTCGGGCTGGTTTTTATTTTAAATTCCTGAAACTTCTAAATGCCAGAACTTCTTCGTACGGAGTTCGATTTATGCAAACTCGGACTCTATCTCAAGCAGAATTTCGAGACGAACGCAATGGCATAACCCATTTCCCCTAATTCTGCTCTTAAAAATTATGTATACCTTAATTTGTTAGTTTAATATTCTCAGAAAATACGGGGTGTTACATTCTCCCCTCCTTAAAGGATTTCGTCCCCGAAATCTCTAAGTTAAGGAGAATGCATATCCTAACATCCAGCATCCATCTACTCAACCATTCGATCATAGGCATCCATTGTCCTTAAAAGGATTTCTAATGCTTTCATGATCATATGCATAGTGTGTGTACATGTCCTTATCTAATGCAAAATCAGGCAGTCTACTGATTCAGTTGAGCTCCTTAATGCGGGTTATGTTAATGTCATGAGTCCATCATGTATGCAATTATTCCTAATCGTACTTTATAACTTCTACATGAATGCACAGTCATTCATACAAATGCAACAACCATATGATAATACATCAAGTTTCAATCCATATATATAAAAATTCACTCAGGCATATGCAATATGAAAGTGACTGAGCTGATCTAGTGCCTAATGTGTGTATATGCATCCACGAGCAACCACTAGCAAACACTTGCAACTACTTGCATCCACCAAACATAACATGTCTCAAACACATGTTTACATCCATTGGCTTCTACCTAAGGATCGAGGATAGGACCGAGAGGATATACTTAAAAGATAAAGACTAGCATGCAAATAAACTTTATAGAAAAAGAGGAATCAAGGATATACCCTTAAAAAGGGTATGATGTGCGTATCTAGTCTTCAGTCTTCTAGGTCGCATCTTCTTGAGCTTCGGTTTATTGTGCTCTGACTGTCTTGACTTCACGATTGCGAAGCTTCTTGACCTCCATTTCCAAAACTCAGTAGTTAAGATAGGACCTCGATCACTTACTATGCTAGAGGGTATCCAATGTTGTTGAACTATCTTTCCAAGATAAACAGATGTTAACTATGATACCAAGTGTATATACTAAGATGATTAGAGGTCTCTCTTCTACTTAGCTTATCCATCATGTCACAAATCTAAGGGTCAATATCTCTCACGCAAACCATCCTTGTCGAACTTGACATCCCACTAGTACAAGCCCCAAAGGCCTAAACCAATATCAGACAAGCACCCAAGGAATACCTCCTCCGAATTTGGACGATTTATGTGAGATGATACTAGCAAAACAAATAATTGAGCACTTAATGGACTCTGGCTGTCCTCGCCAATCTTGCTCTAAAACTATCGTTGATCGCATATTTGGCTTTGCATTGTCAACTGGATATATGCAGAAGTCTATCTCGAGTTTTAGGGGAAAACCCCTAACCTAATCAAAAACATCTGCGTAAATCGTCGATAGATGCATCAAGTGATTCTAGGTAGCTAGGCCTAACTGATCCCCTCAGGATCGCACGAAATCTCGAGGGTATTCCCGAAGCAAGTCAAAAGTCTAACTACCCTCCTTTCACAATTACTAGCTAACCAATCCATGCCTAGAATCAACCCATAGCCCATGAAACCGAAAACATAAGTATCTCAAATCCTTACAAACCAAGGTAAATGAGCCAATCCACAAATTGGATTTGAGACAATAATGGGATCTTTTACTATACAAGTATTAAGGTGCAGAGACTCAACTATGGAAGCAGATAAAAACAAATGTGAAGCACTAAAATCAAAAAGAGTACTAACAGGATGATCAAGAAGAAAAACTAAACTTTACTATCTTTCTCTCAGGTACGCTGGCGGTGAAAGCATGCACTTGCCTTCCTGAAAACCCTTTCCTTAGTCCTTGGCCTTGTCCTCAGGGAAATCCTTGAAAAGATGCCCTGCCTCACCATGCTGAAAACAATCACTTGTCTTTTACTTCCTATAATTAAATGACCCGCTATACTGCAGAAAAGGTACTTCCTCACTTCCCTTCTTATATCCCAATCCTTTGTTTGTGATTCTTCCCCTTTGGCCTCTTTCTCTGTACCTCCTTTGTGAACCACGTTGACAAGCCTTTCGAACGTTGCCTCCATCGCACGGGAAACCCTACACAGCTTGGAAGAAAATTAGCCATAGGTGAGACTACTACGACTATGGATGGAGGTTGGGCAATTCTTCGCCCTTTTGACAGGTGTCGTAGTCTCATCGAGCCTAGGGAACCATGCCGCGATGAGATTACCTCCCAGAAAGGCAGGAGCCCTGGAGACGCAGGAAAGAAGGAAACAAGGATTCGAACAGAGGATCTAAAGATAGTGCATATGGCTTTGGGGAATATGCCTTTAAAACAAAACTTTTCTTTTGAAAATGCTTTTTTTAAAATCGTTTTGAAAATAATTTTTCAAATCTTTTATCAGATCTGATAACCTTCAGCTCTGATACCAAGTGAAACACCCCACCTCCGTTAAGGTCACTCACAAAGGGAATGCCTTAACTTTGGTGGAGCATTTTAGGTAAAAGATGCAGATAAATTACAAGACAGACAAATAAAGCAGCGGAAAATAAATTCATTTTATAAACAATATGGTTTAGTCAAGATTTTACAACAGTTGTCCCAATCATACTTAAAAGTAATACATATGTCTTGATCTAAAAACTTCCAAATATAAAAGAAGCATAAAAACAACAATGATATTCCCCAATAAAGCATGAACCAGCCATAGTAGTGGAAGAGAGAGTCCAAAGCAATACATTGACTATCTTCGAGCTTGAAAAGAAAACTGAGCTAAGTGGTAGCATTTCCTCCCTGTGAACCTGGGGGGGAGGGGTAGGGGAGGGGGGACAGAAGAAAAGAGGCGAAACAAAACTAGGTCAGACATATGTCAGGTAAGTCCAGTGACTTTCAGCATATAAACATGAAAAAGCATCATGACATGAATAAACTGAATATAAGACAATACCGTGATAACAGGGATAACAAGATAACATAGGATAAGCATAAGGTATGATAAGGCAAGATAAACTGAATGCGCTTCTACTCTTTCTCTGCTTCGCTACTACTTTGTTATTCTGATTTCTATATCTATCTCTGCACCACCGAACTAGTGTCCCAACTAGTAATCTGTATAAAATGATAACGTGATCCCAATCCCCGTAATTGTGGTAGTCTTCAGGTGTACATCTATCGTGAGGATTCCACCTAAATCTGCCTAATTGCCATGAATATGTTAGATATACCCTTACAACCCTATCGATCAGCTCCTTACTTGCATTAATGTTCCATATGTCTGTGTCAATCGCCCCTCTCTTGCTTGTAGATTTATTTTTTTCTTCTAATTTAGATTTGATTTGTTTCTTAGAAATAGTTGTTGAAGTCGTTGAATTAGCCTTTGAATCTCTACTTAAATTTTAACATGATTCTACGAAGGACTTGAGCAACATAACCCCGTCTTTGATTTATTTTTACATGAATTAGGGTAGAGTATAGGCAAAATGAAGTTGCATGGAGAGAAAGTGAGGTTTGGGGGTGTTTAAATAGCTTAGGAGCAACGAATCTGGTCAGAACGGGCGTCTAAATATAGAAAAATGAATCTGTCCACGGATCTGGAAAGGGGGGAGGTCGACCCCAGGTCGAACCCCTGGTCGACCTGGGCCTTGGCCGAGAAATTTCCCGCCCAACCCAGGTGTGTGATTTGAATTTCGAAACTTTAAATTTGAATTCGGGTTGGTTTTTATTTTAAATTCCTAAAACTTCTAAGTGTCATAACTTCTTCATACGAAGTCCGATTTACGCAAACTTGGATTCTATCTCAAGCAGAATTTCGAGATGAACGCAATGGCGTGACCCGTTTCCCCTAATTCTTCTCTTAAAAATTAAGTATACCTTAATTTGTTAGCTTAATGTTCTTAGAAAATGCAGGGTGTTACATATATATATTATATATTGTGTATATATATATATATATTTAAATGGCTTGAATAGAATGGGCCGCGCAGTGATTGTTCGCAAATTTCAACCATTGACTTCGAATTGATGTTACGGGAGATCCGACCATCGGATTCTCCTAAACCGGAACCGTTGGGTTCGTATCGAAAAGATCTTTCCAATGAATATAAGGGATTTAAATTTGAATGGTTGGATTTCAAATTATGTCCAAATCAAATTTAGAAGAGGTCGCTATGGATGCAATTCGGTGGCCGTTATTGGAAACCAACTGTAAGGGCCTTAATAAAATTATTAAAATATTGAAAAAATTATGTAAAATCATAATAAATGAATCGAAAATGTTTATGATGAAAAATTCCATAATTAAAAAGGATAGAAGATATTTTATCTGAATGAACTAGTTATTAACTAGAATAATAATCCAATGATTTTCAAATAAGTAAATTTGATTTGAAATGGTTTTGATATAACCCGAATTTTCCAATGAATAATTTGGAATGGATTGGAATGGAAATAATCTTTGGAATATTTCTATATTGGATTCCGTGATTATACGGATATTATTGAGGAATTTGGAAGATATAAATATCGTTATTCCCAATACGATATTTGTTGGTTTCAGAATTTGATATTGAATATAAGTCGTTATAATTCTATCTAGAGCCTTGTATTTAATATCAAGTTGGATTTTGGGTTTGTCGTAAATGATGTCTTCAATAACACTGTTCTTAAACCCAGTTGAGAAAAGAATAAATCTTTTAATTAAGATTTAGTGAAATTTACCAATTAATTAATATTTAATTGGAGTTGAATTGAAATTGGATTTTTGGGATTATCGTGAATGGTGTTTTAAACAACATTTGTTCTTTAACCCAATTAACAGTGAAGAGATGATTTGGAATTTATAAATCTTTTTATTAAGATTTAATGGGATTTTTCCAAAGTAAAGTTTTACAATTTAAAATATTAAATAGGAATTGAATGGAATTCGATTTGGTAGTAGTCGAGATGAGCTTCTGTGAATGAAGACCTTTACTATATAGGGAATTTAAAAAGCCTTGCCATTATTCCATTTATATTATTAGTCCGATACGGAAATTTATATCGATCATATATTGATGTGTTTTCCATGAAGCTTCCATATTTAACGGAAGTTGATTTGCATTTATTGTGAACTGTGTTTTAAATGATATTGGTTCTTTAACCCAGTTAATGACAGGATTAGTTTTCGCAAAAGTTGTATAATCATAAAGTAATGATTTTTGATATTAAAACCAAGGGGGAGTTTTAATGAATCTTTAATTAGATTGAAATGAGAATGGGATAATTAAATTTATCGAATTCATGAAATGATCGAGAATGGTGTACCACCAGTTTTACTCCAGGCGATAGTTAAATCTTTAATTAGATTTGAAAGGAGAAATGGTAGTTAATTTTACCAATAACACAGTGGGTGTTAGAGATGGAGTACTACCAGTTTTGCTCATGGGATGAATAGGTTGGAATTGGATAAATAAAATAAATGGTTACTTCGGCATGGCTCGATAATCCCGACTAGTTTTATAAACCATAATTTGGTTTAGAATTGTGGAAAGATAAAATAAAATCTTTTGAAATTGATATCCAAAGGAAGATTAAAGAATAAATTTAAAAGAAAATATCTTTGATAAAATTAATGGGAACCTTTCCCCAATGATGGGAATATTTGAATAAAATAATATTCTGAATTGGAATGAGGCATATGATGTGTTTTTATTGCACTTGAATATAAAATACGTGAGTTATTCGGAAAGACCGGGTTTAACCCATTCTGAATAATTGATACGGCGACTAAAAGTCGAAGATTTAAAGATGGTGTTGAAGACCGGAGATATTCGCATCGTTTGGATGATTACTGATGTCTTGATTAGGATGTAAACCCAAGATAAGGTAATAAAGTGGTGATCGTCCAGACGTACTTGGAGATCGACTAGATATGTGAGGGCCTCTCTCCTGTATTGGACATATGGGACGAGGAATAGGGTGCCTCCAGTTTCGTTTAGACCCAGAACAGACTTGCAAATGGATGATATGTCTGACATTGTACTCCTTTATACTTTATTTGTTGAACTTTGCTAAATATATATCTATTTGGTGGCAGAGAATTTATTCTCTTTCTTAACACCCTTCTTTGAGATGTACGGGCATAAAGGTATATATTGGTGGAAATCAGTGGTACGTTATGGATTGACAGTGCAGCACGTTGAGATGCATGGATCAAGGCTTTTGTTGAAAAGCAAAGTCTTGTGGTGGATGATCAAAGCACGACTTTAAATAGCATAGCTTTGTGTAGCATTAATTCATGAGCTTCACTCCCCGGTTTGAACCTAAAACGGGATTAAGGACTGTAGGGAAATGGACATATTTTAGTTTCTAGCTACGAGTAACATCATGGTGTGGAGCCCAGAATGTTTACTTATGTGGATGTTGGAAAACTTTATTGATGGAAAGCGAGGTACCTTGGATATGATTTGAGTCCTAGTGGCTCTTTTTTGGGCTATAAGCTCACAGGGTCAACATACTGACCTGTTTTGGAGGTTCGATAGAACCAACTAACATATTGTTTATGGTATTGCCAATCATCGACGGATGACCGGCCCTAAAGATCCAAGAGGTTGCCTAGAGTGTGTACCCCAGAGGTATTTGCTAGAGTGTATTGAAATTGGAAGGAATATCCTTTGCCTTGGTTCATAGATGGAAACCCAATTTCCAATATGCGATTTTACGGTTTTAGTTGTAAACCTATATGGCGACGTAATATAATGGTACCCACGCCACCTATGATTGATACATTTACATTTGAAGTTGATTTCTTCACTTATAGTAATAATAAAAGATGAAATTTCGCGTATCAAGCATGTTTGGCTATTATAAGGTAAAATGTTATCCTTGACTGCGTTCATTGTGTGATAGGACCTGAGTCTTATAATAGCTTCATTTTTCTGTTTAGCATTGCACTGTTTGTTTTATGCATTGGTATTCATGGGGGATAAACCCGTTTCGTGTTATATGGTGTGGTCCCGTGATTTACCCACCTTTAAAATAAAGGCTAATAACTGCTTTAGTTCTGATACCAGTCTCATGACTGACCTGGAGTTTATTGTTTTAACCTAAACTCTGGGTGCCCATATTTTCCACGCGGGCAGCTAGTAGTTTTGGTTTTTGCAGATATTTCTTTTCATAGGATCTTGGATTACAGCTGGAGCTATATTCGGAAAGCTTTATATTCGTATATCTTTTTCAGTTGTGTCAGCTGTTATTTTCAGTTTTGCATTGTATTTATGTATTATTTTCCACTGCTTTGTAATTCGTAAATCTCTGATATTATTTTATTTCCACCGTGTAACTTTTATTCATACTCTGATATCTTGTTATCTAATGTAAATTGTTGTAATAGAAATGAAATGTTCTACTGTTTGTGTTCTGACGCGTCGTGTTCTCAAAGCAATCTGTGTTTCCCATCTCCTCGGAGACCGGGGGATTTCGGATCGTTAAAGTTGGTATCAGTGCTTTGGTTTATAGATCTCGAGAACAAGACATATTAGAACCAAACGAAAGAATACATCAGAGATAGGATTAGCAGTATCCTATAAGAATGACTCGTTAAAGACAGGGTTAGTAATACCCTAGATTGAGTTTAAAGGGTATTATTTTTAAAAATGAATTTAATTTTGAAAATCATATCTTATTATACATATTTGAGTATTTTATTTTATATTAATTTTGGACTATCGGGTATAAGGAGATTTTAATATACGTCTGATCCACGTGTATTTGAAGTCTCAAATATACTGGGTAGATATAGAATCACACTCTAGTCGCCCGAGGATGATACTATTGATGACTGCGCAACATCATTAGTTTATTTTCGAGTTTTGAAAGTGCGATATCTGTATGATTCCAATTGACTGGTGTGAGAACCAAAACTTAGTTAGAGTCAATTGTTTGTGATTTGGCATTGAAATATGATTTTGACTATATATAAAAGTTATGCATTTGGAAATTTAATCAATTAATTGATTGCTGGTTGTGATGTGTGATTATTAGTTTGATTTATAAAAATATTGGATTGATAAACCCAATAAAGGAATGAAGGATAATTAAAGCAAATCGAATCAAATATTGAATTAAATTGAAAAATGATTGGAATTGCATACATGTACATGTATATATATTTGTTGAACAGGTTATGGATTTGCTGTTGAGTAGAGAATTAATTTGCGTGCCCGACAAATAGGTACACCTTAATGAGTTGGTTGCGCAATTTTATTTATATAAACTACTGTGAATGAAATTGGAAGCATTGTGATGGTTGTTCTATGTGAGATTATTAACCACACCATGGGATATTAACAAATAAATTATGAACTACACCGCATGACATACTACATGAAGACAGCATATCATATTATATTCCAAAGAAGCATTTGGCGCTTATATGACGAGATTGGGATTACCATATGAGCGAGGTGCTCGTATGACAATGATTGTATTACAGGTTGAACAGAAGATTGATTATGGACATAATTAAGGAATACATGTAACCATGCTCGGGGCTGGATTTAATAAAATCCTTACACAGGTCTGGAGATGACAAAAATTCACATCTCTCTTGATTTTAGATACGACACATGGATGATTTTATTTCCAACACTGAGGCAAGATCTGAGATTTCAACTTTACACGTTCTCCCTTGTACACAAATAGGTTACAAAACATGTGTATGTTTTTTCTAGATTTATTGGGTGCCTAATACAGCCCAACAAAATTTTAAAAGTTAACCAGTACAAAGGAGGTTATGGCCATTTTTTTTGAAAATTTAGGGTGTTAGCCAAATTTTTGAGAAATTAGAAAATTTTTAGAAACTGAACAATTGAAGAATGAAAGTTGAGTTGGTTGGATAAACAAGTTTCAGCTCAGTTCCTTTTCGAGGATGACAAGATTTTAAGTGGGGGAGAGTGTAACAACTCGGAATTTCTGTACCAATTTAATTTTTTTTTATTTTAGCTATTTTGATGTATTTTGAATATTTAAAATGATTTATTTTAAATAATAACGTTTTAAAATTATTTAAATCGAAGTTAGAATGTATAAATATTTAATTTAATTAAAACGATCTTGAAATGATGTGGTAGTTTGAAAATTTGATTTTTAATTTCAAATGAATATACAGAATTCAATATAAATCGGATTTCAGTAAAACCAGAAATATTTGAGTTTGGTTAATAATATCTTTCTAACGGATGTGAAAAATTTAGATTTTATAACATATATTGAAAGTTATGTCCAGTTTAAAATTTAAAATAGTCGCTTTGGAATTTATATATATTTTATAATATATATACCCCTTAAAAATAGCCATTTTGCAAACGACCTCTGTTTGACGAAACCACTTTTGTTGGATCCGAAATGTCAAATTATTGCTAGGTTTCAAATTTCATAATTTTTGGTATTAATATGTGAGCGTGGTGAATTTAAACGCGTTTGGTAAATTCAGTTTGAATTTAATCGACTGTAAAAAGACCATTTTTCAAACGGTCTCCAAATTGGATGAAATTAGTTTTGTTAGGACCGTATCGTCAAAACATAGCTTGATTTATTATTTTTTAATTTTTGGAGTTAGTATGTGACCCCGGTAAATTAAAATGTACGTTTGAATTCAATATATTTTGATTTATATTTTAATTTTGATAAAAACTGACCGAAACAGTCGAATTGGCTTACGAAACATATTCCATTGTGTCCGGAATAGGGGTATTTGTTAAGGACGATAGTCGTTGAAGTTCATTTGGAGTTCAGAATGATAAACAAGTTATTTTAGAATAAAATAATTAAAAAATACTATAAATACCCTAAAACTTATTCAAACCATAAACCTAGCTTCTAAGCTGCCACCTACATTCTTCGATGGCCAGAAACGATCGGCCTTCCCCCCTCAAAATCTCTCAATCCTCAGTAATTTCAAAAACCTATAAAACGAAGATTGTCAAGCTTCCTAAGGCCTTAAATCTAAAACAGCGTGATCGTGTTTTGCGTTGTATGTTGGAAAAAATCGGGCTTCAAAGCCACGCGGTTCGACGGGGTTTTCAGACGTCGTGGGGTCACCGAGGTCAATGCCATCACTGGTGGGAGCAGCATACGTCATGGCATGCGAGGTGGAGGGCTTATATGGTGGTCCGGCGGCTTATGTGGCGGTGCAGTGGTGGTTGTCTCAGGCGATGTAAATGGATTCTATCGTGAACTGATTACAGGGAAATAACGAAGATGGGGTAATTAGCCATTATTAGGAATTTATTATTTTAATTATCAAACTAATAACTCTATTTAATTTATTAAAAGTTTAAATGACCCTAATTTGTTCATATTTAATCAGAATCGTGCGAAACAATTTGCGTTGGAATTGTCTCAACGAGAGCTTCACAATGGAACTGACTAGAATCAAAACGGAGCAAATCAGAATTTGAGGCGATTTTGAATCAAAACTGAAATTCAGAAAGAAAGACTGGGGGAATGGAACCCAAAGTGAGAACTCTCTCATTCAAATCATTTTTGCTATGTTATTATGTCATAGGTTGTAAATGGTGTTTAGTAGCACCTGTCACTGTTGTTTGAAAACCATAGATGATCCGATTGACTGTATTATGTTTTGTTTGTGATGTTGAATTATTTAACATATATAAAATGATGTTATCATTAATGTGGTAATTGAAATTAAATTATAAATATCTATTTATAATTTTAAACAGTGAAAATTGGCTAATTAGAAAAATAATTCAAACCGAATTAGAATTGGTTAAATTTATCAACCAATGATTTATTTAAATAAACTGTTGTTGTTTGAAAACCCCACACGGGTCTGGGGATGATTATTTATTCACGTATCCCTTGAATCAAATTGTTTGTCAACCGATTGATTGACAGACTGTGATAAGCGTTATTTAATTATTTAATGCTTATACAGTTGTAAATTGCACTCTGCATGTGAATTGAATGTTAATAGTTGTTTATCACTATTTTTGAATACATGCGATGTATGGAATCCATATAAATAAAATTATATGGTAATTGATTGAGCCTGATTCCAATTCAGAAATAACGAATATTTTAAAATAATATTCAATTAAGAATCAAATATGATTTTGATGTTCGATTTTGGATGGACACGAAAATATTGAAATATATGAAGCTGGATTAAGTCGATATACGCCATTTTTACTCGAATGGAATTTTCTGTCGATTTTATTTATTTTATAATGAATATCGAAAAGAATTGATTTTAAAATCTGATATTTTGGAAATATTATCATTTTAAATTTTATAATGATATTGAATATTCAATTTTGATTTAAAATTGAATTAGAAGTTGAAATCGTTTTAAAAAGAATTTACAAATGATTTATAAAATACGATTTGAATGGAAATCGATGAAATATATACTATATTATATATATTTTTAAGTGACTTTAATAGAATGCGTTGCGCAACGGCCGTTCACGAATTTCAACCACTGACTTCGAATTAATGTTACGAGAGATCCGACCGTCAGATTCTCTTAAAACCAGAACAGTTGGGCTCATATTGAAAAGAAGTATCCAATTAATATAAGAGATTTAAATTTGAATGTTTGGATTTCAAATTATGCCCAAATCAATTTCAGAAAAGGCCGTTATTGATGCAGTCCAGTGGCCGTTATTGGAAACTGATTGTAAGGGCCTTAATAAAATTATTAAAAAAATTGAAAAAAAATATGTAAAATCATAATAAATGATTTGGAAAGATTTAGAATGAAAAATTCCATATTTGAAAAGGATAAAAGATATTTTTATCTGAATGAACTAGTTATTAACTAGAATAATAATCCAATGATTTCCAAATAAATAAATTGGATTTGAAATGGTTTTGATATAACCAGAATTCTCTAATGAATAAATTGGAATGGATTGGAATGGAAATAATCTTTGGAATATTTCTATGTTGGGTTCTGTGATTATATGGATATTGTTGAGGAATTTGGAAGATATAAATATCATTATTCCCAATACGATATTTGTTGGTGTTAGAATTTGATATTGAATATAAGACGATATAATTTCTATTCAAAGCCTTGTATTTAATATCAAATTGGATTTTCAATTTGTCGTGAATGGTATTTCAGTAACACTGTTTTTAAACCCAGTTGAGAAAAGGAAAAATCTTTTAATTAAGATTTAGTGAAATTTGCCTATTAATTAATATTCAATTGGAGTTGAATTGAAATTGGATTTTTGGGTTTATCGTGAACAATGTTTTAAATAACATTTGTTCTTTAACCCAATTAATAGTGAAAAGATGATTTGGAATTTATAAATCTTTTTATTAAGAGTTAATGGGATTTTTCCAAAGTAAGGTTTTCCAATTTAAAATATTAAATTGGAACTGAATGGAATTCGATTTGGTAATAATGGGGATGAGCTTCTGTGAATGAAGACTTTTACTATATAGGGAATTTAAAAGGTCGTGCCGTTATTCCATTTATATTATTAGTCTGATACGGAAATTTATATCGATCATATATTGATGTGTTTTCCGTGAAGATTTCATATTTAATGTAAGCTGATTTGGGTTTATTGTAAACTGTGTTTTAAATGACATTGGTTAAAGAATCCAGTTAATGACTGGATTAATTTTTCTAAAAGTTGTATAATCATAAAGTAATGATTTTTGATATTAAAACCAAGGGGGAGTTTTAATGAATCTTTAATTAGATTGAAATGAGAATGGGATATTAAATTTATCGAATTCATGAAATGATCGAAAATGGAGTACCACCAGTTTTACTCCAGGCGATAGTTAAATCTTTAGTTAGATTTGAAATGAGAAATGGTAATTAATTTTACCAATAACACATTGGGTGTTAGATATGGAGTACTCCCAGTTTTGCTCCATGGGATGAATGGGTTGGGATTTGATAAATAAAATAACTGATTACTACGGTATGGCTCGACAATCCCGACTAGTTTTATAAACCTTAATTTGGTTTAGAATTGGGGAAAGATAAAATAAAATCTTTTGAAATTGATATCCAAAGGAATATTAAAGAATAAATTTAAAAGAATTTATCTTTGATAAAATTAACGGGAACTTTCCCTAAAGATGGGAATATTTGAATAAAAGAATATTTTGAATTGGAATGATGCATATGATGTGTTTTTAAAGCACTTGATTATAAAATACGCGAGTTATTTCGAAAGTCCGGGTTTAACCCATTTTGAATAATTGATACGGCGACTAAAAGTCGAAGATTTGAAGACGGTGGTTGAAACCGGAGATCTTCACATCGTTTGGATGATTACTGATGTCTTGATTGGGATGTACACCCAAGACAAGGTAAAAAGTGGTGATCGACCAGACGTGCTTGGAGATCACCGGATATGCAAGGGCCTCTCTCCTGTATTGGACATATGAGACGAGGAATAAAGTGCCTCCGGTTTCGTTTAAACCCAGAACGGACTTGCAAATGGATGATATGTCTGACATTGTACTCCTTTATATTGTATTTGTTGATCTTTGCTAAATATATTTCTGTTTGGTGGTGGAAAATTTATTCTCTTACTTAACACCCTTCTCTGAGACGTACGAGCTTAGAGGTTTTATATTGGTGGAAATCAGTGGTATGGTATGGATTGACAGTGTGGCATGCTGAGATGCATGGATCAAGGATTTTGTTGGAAAGCAAAGTCTTGTGGTGGATGATCAAAGCACGACTTTAAATAGCAAAGCTTTGTGTAGCGTTAATTCGCGAGCTTCACTCCCCGGTATGAACCTAAAACGAGACTAAGGACTGTAGGGAAATGGACATATGTTAGTTTCTAGCTACGAGTAACGTCATGGTATGGAGCCTAGACTGTTTACTTATGTGGATGTTGAAAAACTTCATTGATGGAAAGCGAGGTACCTCGGATACGATTTGGGTCCCTAGTGGATCTTTATAGGGATATATGCTCACAGGGTCGACGTACTGACCTGTTTTGGAGGTTCGATAGAACCAGCTAACATATTATTTATGGTATTGCCAATCATCGATGGATGGCCGACCCTGAAGATCCAAGAGGTTGCCCATAGTGTGTACCCCAGAGGCCTTTGCTAGAGTGTCTCGAAATTAGAAGGAATATCCTTTGCCTTGGTTCATATATGGAAACCCAATTTCCAATACGCGATTTTACGGTTTCAGTTGTAATCCTATATGGCGACGTAATATAATGGTACCTATGCCATCTATGATTGATACATTTATATTTGAAATTGATTTCTTTACTTATAGTAGTAATAAAAGATGAAACTTCATGTATCAAGCATGTTTTACTATTATAAGGTAAAACTCTATTCTTGATTATGTCCATTGTGTGATGGAACCTGAGTCTTATAATTGCTTCATTTTTTTGTTTATCATTGCGCTGTTTGTTTTATGCACTGGTATTCATAGGGGATAAATTTGTTCCATGTTATATGGTGTGGTCCCGTGATTTACCCAACTTTATAGTAAAAGCTAATAACTATTTTAATTCTCACACCGGTCCCATGACTGACCTGGAGTTTACTGTTTTAACCTAAACTCTAGGTGCCCATATTTTCCACATGGATAGCTAGTAGTTTGGTTTTCGCAGATATTTCTTTTTATAGGATCCTGGATTACAGCTGGAGCTATATTCGGAAATATTTGTATCCGTATATCTCTTTCAGTTGTGGCAGTTGTTATTTTCAGTTATGCATTGTATTTACGTATTATTTTCCGCTGCTTTGTAATTTGCAATTCTCTTATATTATTTTATTTCCACTGTGTAATGTTTATCATACTCCGATATCTTGTAATCTGATGTAAATTGTTGTAATAGCAATGAAATGTTCTATTGTTTGTGTTCTGACGTGACGTGTTCTCAAAGCAATCCGGTGTTTCTCGTTTTCTCAAAGATCGGGGGATTTCGGATCGTTAAACCTTTCTTGGGCCATACTTTTTGGTTTTGCGTTGTTTCCTCAGCCTTAACTTCCTTCTTTTCTCCTTTGTCTTCCTCATGCATCAGGGCCATATCAACAAGCCTTTCAAAAGTAGCTCCATTTGGAATATGGGACATAGCTAACCCATGAAGGGGTTCATTCAACCCTTTAGAAAACCGCAAAGCTTTCTTATGCGGAGTATCTGCCAGTTCCAATCCAAACCTTGATAGCTGGTTGAATTTGTTCACATATTCTTTAACAGTCATGTTTCCTTGTTTGAGCGCCAAGAACCTCTCCATTTGCATGTTTTTCTTAGCTTGGGAAAGAAACTTCATTTCAAACCTATCTAAAATCATCCCATGTCTCCACCGGACGCCCCGTTTGGGTTACTTCCTACCAGATCGAAGCTTCATCGTTCAGTAGCCAGGCGGCTAGCTGAATCTTCCTATGATCATCCACATCGAAAATTCCAAATAAGTCCTTTATCTCCTTTAGCCAATTCCTTGCCTCTACGAACGTCTTGGTTCCATGGAATGGACTTCCTTCCATAGCACGTAAATCTTTGTAGATCTTAGAGAAGTTGTCTGCACGTGGAGGAGGAGGAACGATGGGAGCAGCTGGCGGAGGAACGTCATCTTGGCCACTGGCAGGCGCCATGGCCTCTAGATACCTATGAAACCAGCCTGGTATTATAAAGCCCTCTAGAATGTAACAACCCGAAATTCTGAGCCAGTTAAATTTTTATTTTGGCAATTTTAGTGAAGTTTGAATATTTAAAATGAATTATTTTGAATAATATCGACGAGAAATTTATTTTGAATAAGTTCGAACGTATATATTTATTTGAATCGTCGTTAGAATATAAATATTTATTTTAAATTACAAAAGGAATTGAAAATGGCGCGGTAGTTCGAAAATTCGATTTCAAAATTCAAATGAATGTACCGGGTGCAGAATAAACCGGATTTTAGTGAAACCAAAAACGGGAGAGGATGTGGCGGCCCGCCCCGCACCAACCGACATTTACTCCAAAGGTGCGTTGTACACATGTCCAGTTAGCACGGAACGGGTCGTCAGAAGGAAAGGGAAGAAGGAAATGAACATACAAAAACCTGTAGAATGTCTCACAGCGCGTAGAACAAAATATAATAATAATATACTTGACATAAAACAGGAGAGACAGTGCATAAGCTGAAAACCAGAACTAAGCATCATAGCAGCGGAAATCCAAAATACAGCTTATTACAACTTTTCAAACTATCTCAAAGCAAAATAAAGATAAATGAGGCTCACTACTAATGCCCAAGTAGCGACCACCAACGACACAGGGAGAATGTGCATATATATATATATATATCATACGTGGAAGCCTCTTGCCCGCCTCCGAATCAACTACTCGCGCATCACCAACTAACCTGTCTCTAGTCTGCTCGTGTGAGCACCCAGAGTAATAAGAGGAGACATAAAACTCTGGGTCAGACATAAAGCCTGGTATGAGCGATAAGCATCTAAAGTGAACAATAACAGGTAGACGAAAACATACCTGAACCTGGACCTGCAACCAAAGAGTTAGCACTACATACTGTACAACACTCTAAGGTACCATATCAAACGGTGTAAAGATACGGAGGTGGGGGAGGTGTGCATGTCATAGTAATGGCAAACAATCAAACATAGCATCCATCCTCACATCTCTCACTCAGTGCGTAAAGCATACGATATTCACCACTTCGATCACCCAACATACCTTGCTACGATCACTCTGCCCCATGAAGTCATAAATGGCTTCACTGCACTGATAACGTAGCCACTAATTCCTCGCTATGTCCACTTGCCCCATGGAGTTATTCACCCCATCTGCGCTGGCTCATAGCCTTACCAATCCTTACTATGTCCACTTGCCCCATGGAGTTGTTCACCCCATCTGCGCTGGCTCATAGTCTTACCACGCATCACCTTGCCCCTCAGGTCATAATGACCCTACTGCACTAATAACATAGTCTTGCTACCATCACCTTGCCCCTCAGGTCATAATGACCCTACTGCACTGATAAGTAGTCATCATTCATTTTTAGTGGTGAATCGAAGTCATGAACGTCGACAACTCCTTAGCACACGTCCTGCAGCAAAGCCCAACCATGAAGTGAACTCATCGGTTCCCAACTGGATCCTGAGCTCTAACTTCCCATATTGGACTACCTTTGCATCTCGGGTTATTGGTCAACACTGGGTCGGGTCGGGTTCCTCCTCAAGCCATCGGTTCGGGTCGGGTATCCTCCATCGGTTCGGGTCGGGTATCCTCCATCGGTTCGGGTCGGGTCCTCTTCTGGTTCGGGTCGGGTATTTCTCCTCGGGTCGGGTGCCATCCCCCTCCAGTTCGTGCTTCCGCTCCGATCCGTCTCCATGCTTCCTTCACATGCTCCTATCCGATCCGTCTTCATGCTTCCGCTCCGATCCGTCTTCATGCTTCCGCTCCGATCCGTCCTCCATAATCCGATCCGATCCCAGTTCAGTTAGCGTGGCCTTCCTTTTTGCCAATTTTCCTAAGTGTCAGGTTCCGATCCGATCGAATCCCTTGCCCAGTTCAACATATCCGATCCGAGCCCTACATCCGATCCGATCCGAAACCTGCACTGTTTTTCTGAAACTGTTCCAGCAAGTGTTTACGCCATTCGACGACGTTTTCGATCATTCTAACTATTGAAGTCAATCACAAAGCATTTCATACAGTCATAGCAACATGCATAATCAACCACAAACATCAAAACATCAATATGATAGGTTAAAATGGATCAAACATACCCCAAAATCCCATATTTCCCCTTAAGCATGTTTAGGTGAAACTAATGATAGGATTAGCAAAACTTAACCAAATTAACCCAAATTCATATTAGAGGTCTAAAACATCATTTCAGATTTTATAAATATTTTTCCAGAATTTTATCATGTTTAAATTCGCTAATTAACACTAATCACCCTTAACTAGCCATAATTAGTGTAAAACTATGCAAATCACTCACCTTAGCCACAAATAAACTAAGATCTGAAATAAATCTCTGATTTGATGTGAATCCGAATGCTAAACAGTAGCTCCAATGTTGCTTTGGTGTAGATCTTCCTTGATTAGATGTTGCTAAGCTTAATCCTTGACCAAAAGATGATTTGGAGGTGATTTAGAGGTTGGAGGCCATTTTTAGGGTACCTTGGTGATAAGTGGAGGCTAGAAAACTGAAATGGAATGATTCTCTACTTCATTTCAGGCTCCCCATAACCCTAATCCCGAAATGGGTTATGGGCCTATCCACTAATCACCCGATTTGGCCCGGTTAAGCAGTTTTTCACCCTCCAAACCTTATTTCAGCCATATCTCCCAAACGGTAAGTCCGTTTGGCCATTATGACCACTCTACGGAAAGGTAACCCATCAAACGAATCCAATGGAAGTGGATTCAGGTCAAAATTCCTTTACAATCAAAAGTTATGGCCAAAACAGTACCAACTAGGGGCAAAATGGTCATTCAAAAATCGATAAAAATCATGGACATGGGAAATGACTCTAATAGACGTTTCCCAAAGTTACATGACCATAAGACTTCACATGGGAAAGAAATAAATATTCTACGATCCTATGATGTGTAGAATACGGGTTGTTACACTCTCCCCCCTTAAGAAATTTCGCCCCCGAAATTCCCTAATCAAAACACACACAAAGGTCCCGCATGCCTATCAATCATAAAACAACAATCAAACATGCAAACAAGCAAAACAAGTCTACCCTAGCATGCGGAAAACTAAATTGCAAAGTAAATCTTACCAGGCAAAGAGTTCTGGATATGCCCTCCTAATACTCTCCTCTGTCTCCCAAGTACAGTCATTCTCGTCCTCGCCCCACTGAACCTTGACTAGCTTCACCGACTTCCTTCGAAGTTGCTTCGTATCGTGCCCCACAATACGAATCGGCTTGCGATTCCCAACCGCCTCGGGTTCTACTTCGAAGTCCTCTAACTGATCAGGTGAAATAGTCATATCTGAGTCGTGAACGAATTTCCTTAGCTGGGAAACATGAAACACATTGTGAACTCCCGCCATTTTCTCTGGTAAGCCAATTCTATAAGCCAAATTCCCGATTAGTTCAAGAACAGGGAATGGGCCAACAAATCTTGGTGCCAACTTGCCTCTCCTGCCAAATCGAATCACGCTCTTTAACGGAGAAATTTTGACAAACACCAAGTCACCAACGGAGAATTTTAAGTCTCTTCTCCTCTTATCAGCATAACTCTTCTGCCTATCTTGGGCAGCTTTCATTCGTTGCTGAATGATCTTAATCTTATCCGAAGTTTCTCTCACCACATCTGGTCCAAGCATAAACTTCTCGCCAGTCTCTATCCAACATGATGGTGAGTTACACGGTCTTCCGTACAAAGCTTCAAACGGAGCCATACCGATACTGGATTGGTAGCTATTATTATATGCAAACTCTACTAGATGCAAATGGTCATCCCATGATCCACCAAAATCCAATATACAAGCTCTCAAGAGATCTTCCAATATACGATTCACCCTCTCCGTCTGACCGTCGGTCTGAGGATGATATGCGGTACTGAGATGTAATTCTGACCCTAGAGCCTCTTGTAAGCTCTTCCAAAACCCACTAGTGAACAATGGGTCTCGGTCACGCACAATGCTTTTGGGTACTCCATGGAATCTCACTACCCACTTCATATACAATTCTGCCAACTTGGCTGTCGTTATGGTCGATTTGACTGGTATAAATCTTGCACTTTTAGTCAATCGATCCACAATTACCCAAATGCTATCATATCCCGATCTAGTCCTTGGTAGGCCATCGATGAAATCCATCGAGACTTGCTCCCATTTCCATTCGGGAATTTCTAATGGTTGCAACAACCCACTAGGCTTCTTTTGCTCGGCTTTAACTAGCTGGCAATTCATGCATTTGGATATAAACTTCCCAACGTCTCTTTTCATCCCTTCCTAGTAGTAGGTTTGCTTCATGTCTCGATACATTTTATTACCACCGGGATGTATAGTCAGTTTCGAGTGATGACATTCTCTAAGCACTTCATCTCTCAAACCATTCACGTTGGGCACAACTAGTCTTCCATTCTTTCGAAGCCATCCATCTCGATCAAGCCCATATACATTCATCTCCTCATCGATACCCATCTCTAACTTGGAGATGATTTCCAATAGGTTAGGATCGTTCCTCTGACTAGAACCAATCCGCTCTATCAAAGTGGGTCTGATCGTCAAACTAGCTAGCATGACTGGATCCAATTCGCATTTTGGTCTGAAATCAAACCCCGCGATATACTCCAGTTGCTTCCACTCAAGAAACATTGCCCCTAAACTGGCATGTCTCCTACTCAAGGCATCGGCTACCGCATTACCTTTCCCAGGTGTATATGTGATATCAAAATTATACGAAGCCAAGAACTCTAACCATCTTTGCTGACGGAGATTCAGATCCTTCTGAGAGAAGAGATACTTTAACGATTTATGATCGGTGAACAACTCAAATCTTTCTCCCAAGAGATAGTGTCTCCACATCTTCAGCGCAAATACAATCGCTGCCAATTCCAAATCATGGGTAGGATACTTCTTCTCATGCGGCTTTAGCTGTCGACTAGCATAAGCTACAACCCTACCTCCTTACATCTATACAGCACCCAGTCCGGTACCACAAGCATCCGTGTATACCGTCATCTCTTCATTCCCTTTAGGAATGACTAACATTGGCGCACGCGTCAACTCCTCCTTCAGACTCTTGAAGACATCTTCACACACTCCGTCCCAGACGAAGGACTGATTCTTCTTAGTTAATTGAGTCAACGGTGCTGCTATCTTGGAGAAGTCCTGGATAAACTTACGATAATATCCAGCTAATCCCAAGAAACTTCTCACATCTGTTGCATTCTTGGGCGTAGGCCAATCCTGTACCGTAGCCACCTTCGCAGGGTCCACGGCAATACCACTCTCGGAAACAACATGACCGAAGAATCTCACTTCCCTTCTCCAAAAATGACACTTAGAGAATTTCACTTTCAATTGGTGTTTCCTCAACACCTCCATCACTATCCTCAAGTGCCCCTTGTGTTCCTCCTCTGTCCTTGAGTAAACAAGGATATCATCCACGAACACAAGAACAAACTTATTCAACTGATCTCTGAATACTCGATTCATAAGATCCACAAAATAGGCTGGTGCATTGGTCAACACAAATGGCATGACCAACCACTCATAAAATCCAGACGGCGTCCTAAATGCCGTTTTCGGAATACTCTCATCTGCTACTCGAAGCTGATGAAATCCTGTCGCGAGGTCCAACTGGGAGAACACTCTAGCTCCTTCCAGCTGATCAAACAAATCATCTATCCACGGTAGAGGATACTTATTATTCCTCGTCACCTTATTCAACTCGCGATAGTCCACACACAAACAAAGGGAACCATCTGCCTTAGTGGCAAACACAACTGGTGCTCCCCACTCGGAGACACTCCTTCTAATAAATCCCTTCTTCAAAAGATTGCTGACTTGCACCCCAAGCTCTCGCTGCTCCCTTGGTTCCATACGATGAAGTGGCATCACTATAGGTCTGGCATCTTTCACTAAATCAATACGGAACTCAATCTCTCGGTGTGGTGGAAGCCCGGTCACCTCCTCGAAGACGTCTGGATACTGGCCAACCACGGGCACATCTGACAACTCATCCTGCGGGATGTCGAGGGAATTTACAAAACTAGCCATAACCCCATCACTAGGTAGACTACCAAACACTACCCTCCGCCCATCATCCGCCCTCACTGTCACCAAAAAGCCCTCACAGTCTACCACCACCCCGTATCTCTGGAGCCAATCGACTCCCAATATAATGCCATACCCAGTAAAGCCCAAAACAAAGCAATCACATACAAACATACATCCATGACTCGATAAGACCAAATTCCTGCAAATCATACTAAGGCTAGTTGAACCACCAATCGGGTTCGTCACAACCAATGGTCTATCGACTATCTCGGGTTCCAGTCCCAACCTATCTACCAGGTCACTAGATATGAAGGAACGGGAAGCCCCAGTATCAAACAAAACTCGAACTGGCACATCATAAATAGAAAGCATACCTTGAATAACAACATTCTTTCCTTTCTCCGCCGCAGTTGGGGCATTCGACGAAGAAGGAACAGCATCAATAGCATATGCTTTCACAATCTGCTTCTCCTTAAGAGGTTGCGGACACTTATCTTTATGATGTCCCACTTGACCGCAGTTGTAGCACTTCCTTTCCGCTGGTTTGGCCCGACATTCTTTAGCATAATGGCCCTTCCTTCCACAGCTGAAGCACTCAACATCCTTCTTGTTCTTTTTCTGGCCACCTTTAGATTGGTCCTGCTTCCTCTTATTATGAGAATTATTCTTGCCTCCACCGCCTGCTTGCGGCTTTGGCCTTTCTGCAGATGCAGCTTCAGTCTTTGACTTAGGGTAAAGACTCTCTGATCTCAAAGCTTTCCCCACAATCGATTCAAAAGTCTCATCGATGTGATTAATAAGCCTTTCCCCCAAGTATCCATCCAAACCAGTAATGAACTTCTCATTCTTCTTCTCAGGAGTGTCAATGAGAGACAGTCCATACTTCGACAAAGTGTCGAACTCAGCAATATAGTCAGAAACTGCCCTTCCGTTCTGCTTGAGTTCCAAGAACCTCTTAAACAACACTGACTTCTGGGCAGCTGGAATGAACTTCTCGCTAAAACGAGCCTTGAACTGATCCCAAGTAACCTGATCTTCTGGAGTACCTGTTCTTATGGCATTCCACCAATTCATCGCTCGCCCTTGCAGCTGACGAGACGCTAGCCTTCTCTTCATCGCATCCTCAAGACCCAAGTCATCAAAGATACGGTCACAGCTATCCATCCAGTCTTGAACATCTGTGGCCGACTCCGTCCCGTGGAACGGCTTCCCACCAAGATTAGTGTAATCTTTGCACAACTTGGCGAAATCGACCCTAGGCGCCTGCACTACTGGGCCAACACCAACTCCGGGATTGGGAACTGCCCCTTGCACTTCTCTAAGCATATCTCTCATGAGGTTAGTAAACATCGCCCTCATGTCAGCGACATTCCCCTGGTTGGTCCCTCTACCAGCACCCCTCGTGTCTCGGCTCATCGTCAATCTGAAAAAGGGAAACGATTAACGACCCCATAGTGGTGCTAGTGCAGTGCGACTTCATTCTTATGCTATTAATAGTATATATATATATAGCTTTTGAAAACCAAAGTAATCACAAATACGCGCTCTCGTATACGTACTATCTCTCCCTAGTGTCTTTCCCTAGGTTAACTACGCAACCTAGAGCTCTGATACCAAGTGTGGCGGCCCGCCCCGCACCAACCGACATTTACTCCAAAGGTGCGCTGTACACATGTCCAGTTAGCACGGAACGGGTCGTCAGAAGGAAAGGGAAGAAGGAAATGAACATACAAAAACCTGTAGAATGTCTCACAGCGCATAGAACAAAATATAATAATAATATACTTGACATAAAACAGGAGAGACAGTGCATAAGCTGAAAACCAGAACTAAGCATCATAGCAGCGGAAATCCAAAATACAGCTTATTACAACTTTTCAAACTGTCTCAAAGCAAAAGTAAGATAAATGAGGCACACCACTAATGCCCAAGTAGCGACCACCAACGACACAGGGAGAATGTGCATATATATATATCATACGTGGAAGCCTCCTGACCACCTCCGAATCAGCTACTCGCGCATCACCAGCTAACCTGTCTCTAGTCTGCTCGTGTGAGCACCCAGAGTAATAAGAGGAGACATAAAACTCTGGGTCAGACATAAAGCCTGGTATGAGCGATAAGCATCTAAAGTGAACAATAACAGGTAGACGAAAACATACCTGAGCCTGGACCTGCAACCAAAGAGTTAGCACTACATACTGTACAACACTCTAAGGTACCATATCAAAAGGTGTAAAGATACGGAGGTGGGGGAGGTGTGCATGTCATAGTAATGGCAAACAATCAAACATAGCATCCATCCTCACATCTCTCACTCAGTGTGTAAAGCATACGATATTCACCACTTCGATCACCCAACATACCTTGCTACGATCACTCTGCCCCATGAAGTCATAAATGGCTTCACTGCACTGATAACGTAGCCACTAATTCCTCGCTATGTCCACTTGCCCCATGGAGTTATTCACCCCATCTGCGCTGGCTCATAGCCTTACCAATCCTTACTATGTCCACTTGCCCCATGGAGTTGTTCACCCCATCTGCGCTGGCTCATAGTCTTACCACGCATCACCTTGCCCCTCAGGTCATAATGACCCTACTGCACTGATGACGTAGTCTTGCTACCATCACCTTGCCCCTCAGGTCATAATGACCCTACTGCACTGATAAGTAGCCATCATTCATTTTTAGTGGTGAATCGAAGTCATGAACGTCGACAACTCCTTAGCACACGTCCCGCAGCAAAGCCCAACCATGAAGTGAACTCATCGGTTCCCAACTGGATCCTGAACTCTAACTTCCCATATTGGACTACCTTTGCATCTCGGGTTATTGGTCAATACTGGGTCGGGTCGGGTTCCTCCTCAAGCCATCGGTTCGGGTCGGGTATCCTCCATCGGTTCGGGTCGGGTATCCTCCATCGGTTCGGGTCGGGTCCTCTTCTGGTTCGGGTCGGGTATTTCTCCTCGGGTCGGGTCGGGTGCCATCCCCCTCCAGTTCGTGCTTCCGCTCCGATCCGTCTCCATGCTTCCTTCACATGCTCCTATCCGATCCGTCTTCATGCTTCCGCTCCGATCTGTCTTCATGCTTCCGCTCCGATCCGTCCTCCATAATCCGATCCGATCCCAGTTCAGTTAGCGTGGCCTTCCTTTTTGCCAATTTTCCTAAGTGTCAGGTTCCGATCCGATCGAATCCCTTGCCCAGTTCAACATATCCGATCCGAGCCCTACATCCGATCCGATCCGAAACCTGCACTGTTTTTCTGAAACTATTCCAGCAAGTGTTTACGCCATTCGACGACGTTTTCGATCATTCTAACTATTGAAGTCAATCACAAAGCATTTCATACAGTCATAGCAACATGCATAATCAACCACAAACATCAAAACATCACTATGATAGGTTAAAATGGATCAAACATACCCCAAAATCCCATATTTCCCCTTAAGCATGTTTAGGTGAAACTAATGATAGGATTAGCAAAACTTAACCAAATTAACCCAAATTCATATCAGAGGTCTAAAACATCATTTCGGATTTTATAAATATTTTTCCAGAATTTTATCATGTTTAAATTCGCTAATTAACACTAATCACCCTTAACTAGCCATAATTAGTGTAAAACTATGCAAATCACTCACCTTAGCCACAAATAAACTAAGATCTGAAATAAATATCTGATTTGATGTGAATCCCAATGCTAAACAGTAGCTCCAATGTTGCTTTGGTGTAGATCTTCCTTGATTAGATGTTGCTAAGCTTAATCCTTGACCAAAAGATGATTTGGAGGTGATTTAGAGGTTGGAGGCCATTTTTAGGATTCCTTGGTGATAAGTGGAGGCTAGAAAACTGAAATGGAATGATTCTCTACTTCATTTCAGCCTCCCCATAACCCTAATCCCGAAATGGGTTATGGGCAGGCGCGGAGCGCCGGCAGGCGCGGACTAATCACCCGATTTGGCCCGGTTAAGCAGTTTTTCACCCTCCAAACTTTATTTCAGCCATATCTCCCAAACGGTAAGTCCGTTTGGCCATTATGACCACTCTACGGAAAGGTAACCTATCAAACGAATCCAATGGAAGTGGTTTCAAATCAAAATTCCTTTTCAATCAAAAGTTATGGCCAAAACAGTACCAACTAGGGGCAAAATGGTCATTCAAAAATCGATAAAAATCATGGACATGGGAAATGACTCTAATAGATGTTTCCCAAAGTTACATGACCATACGACTTCACATGGGAAAGAAATAAATATTCTACGATCCTATGATGTGTAGAATACGGGTCGTTACAAAGGACCTCAGGGAGGACATGCGTTTCTTTCTAGTTAAAAGTGGCGTCAGTGGTTTTACACGCCCTGACGAGTTTGACTTATGTGGTTGTTGTTGTTGCGAGGCGCCTCGGTTAGATCGGACGATCCGGGTCCGATGGAGCCATTCGTTGGCTCATTTACGCCCCAAAGGGCGGGGAAACGCAGTGTTCAGGCATTTTAATCCACATCGGTGGACTGGCCCTGACGATCCAAGGGTCGATGCGCTCTGACCCTGAGGCTCGGGCTAGAGAGTCTCGAAGTCGGTGAGGACTATCTTTTGCCTCAGTTCACAGATGGAAATCCAACTTCCAATACGTGACTTTGCGGTTTTATTTGTAAAGCCTAGTATGGCGACATAGTGGGATGGGGCGCTTATGTCGTCTATGATTGATACTTATGATGTGAAGTTGTTTTATACACTATGCACCTATAATAGTATCAAATGATTTGTTTTAAACGTATCAAGCATTCTTTGGCTATTATAAGGTAAAAACCCTATCCTCCGGCTTACGTTGCATTATGTGATGGGAACTGGGTCTTATAATAGCTTCATTTTTCTTTATTTAGCATTGCGCTGTTTGTTTTATGCACTGGTATTCTGGGGAGGAAACCCGTTCCGTGTAATACGGCGTGGTCCCTTGATTTGCATAACTTTAAAAATAAAGATTAATAACTGTTTTAGTTCTCACACCAGTCCCATGACTGACCTGGAGTTTATTGTTTTAACCTAAACTCTGGGTGCCCCTATTTTGACACGGGCAGCTAGTAATTTTGGTTTTGCAGATTTATATTCACAGGAACCTGGTTTATAGCTGGAACGATACTCGGAAAGCTCTGTATCCATGTATTACTTCTAGTTGTGTATTGTATTATTTTCCGCTGCTATGTAATTTATTGTAATCTATGATATTTATCGAATGTGTAATATTTATTCATACTCTGTATATTCCTGTATTCTGATGGAATTGTTGTAATATACAATGAAATGTTCTTCTGTCTGCGTTCTGTTGTGGCTTGTTCTCAAAACAATCAGGGGTTTCGAACGGTCTTGGTCGGTTTAGCGACTGATTCGGGTCGAGCGAAATTCCTTTTCGTTACAAGAATATTAGTTTCCCCAGACATGGTGTTAGACAAAGGATCGAAAGATAGTACATATGGCTTTGGGGAATATGTTTTTCAAAACAGACTTTTCTTTTGAAAATGCTTTCTTTTAAAACCTTTTTGAAAGTAGTTTTCAAAAACTTTTATCTAATCTGGTGACCTTCAGCTCCGATACCAAGTGTGACACCCCATGTCCATTAATGTCACTCTTTAAGAGAATGCATTAAGTTTCGTGAAGTGTTATAGGTAAACAGAAACATTACAAGATAGATATAAAATAGCAGTGGAATTAAAAACTTTTATTAATCATAAAGCATTGTGGTTCAAAACATCATACGTCTGACTTACAAAAAAACCAATACATCACAAAAACTTTTGTCTTGTACTTAAAACATCAGAGTACAATATAAAATAAGCATAATCCTCAAATAAAAACATAGTCATTGTAGCAAAGATAGGAGCTTGAGCAATACATCTAAGCAGCTCCAACAAAAGATAGAAGAATCCTGGTCAAGCTTGAGTATTCCCTCCCTGAGAACCTGGGGGGAACGGAAGAAAGAAGAGGAAAAAAGGGTCAGACATAAAGTCTGGCGAGTTTAGTTACTTTTAGCAAGTAAATAAGTAAAAGTATCATGACAGGCATATAAAGCGGATAAGGAAGATAACATCACAATAGGCAGGTATGACAAGGTAAACTTTATAGAGTGTACATGCTTCTCTAATGATTACTCTGATTCTCTACACTGATACTAGTATAACCAGAATGAGATGACCCCAACAACTATAAGATGGTAGACTTAGGTGTACTTCTGGTGAGAGGTTTTAACCCCATACAATCCACAGGAAGCCCAATCCTACTAGGATCCTAAACTTTACCAGAGTCTAGATGCACCCTAACTACTACCCTAATCGATCGGCTCCCTACTCCGTAGATACCCTGTGCCGGCCCCACAGTATGAGGTATCACTTCCTAAAGTGGAAACCCTTTGTTGATGTGCATAACCATATCTACTGGTGTCACGGTCGTCTTATCCCCCTCTGCCCGGACATGCACGTACATGTACCGGTCGGTTTGCGCCGCCCACACCGTCCTCTGCATTTGGAACTCTTATAATCAGCCCAGTAAGCGTGTCCCGATTCCGACCTAGAGCGGAGTGCTCGTCTGATACTGTTCTATGAGTTACTGACTGAAATGGGTCCCCCACACAAGATGATACAAGCTCTCCCCTTTGTCTTGTATCCCCACTAGGATTTCCACATGTTATCCTTACCTAACAGTGTTTTTAATTACATAACCCCATCATTTCCACAGGTTATGCTTACCTAACGGTGTCTTTAATTACATAACCCCAATAGGTTAAGTTTGTGGGCCAATATATAAATAATACCTACCCCACCCAGATATACTTAACCTTCCCACTGTTTTAACCTAGTTAACTTAACCCTTATTCAAGTTCCTTTTCATACAATCCTTATGGATTCAACTAGGTTAAGTATTCAAATTCATTACCATGTCCATTTATGGTTATAATGTGCTACACCCCTCCATTAAGCCTACCACTTTTGGATGCTGGATGCACCGGTCGGTTCCGGGAAGACTTCTTCCACAAGTAGGGCTTAACCTCGCGTCTTAGCACGTCTCGTATTTGTGCACCTATACCTCCCACATTAGATTCACCACTTGTGGTCGCTGGATATGCCGAGCGGTTCCGGGCATACTTCCAACACAAGTGTAATCTAACCTCATGTCTAGGCGCAGATACAGTTTCTAATTGCTATAATCCTAGGCATTTCATTATTTGCCAATTTTACCTAAGTCGTTATAAGGTTTCATGCCCTTTTACCCCAATCATGTTCATAATGAATTATATGCCCTAAATTCACATTCATAAACATTATCCAAGTTATGCCAAATTCCCCATTTACAAGTTATGCCCAATTTCAATGTTTTTTCCTCGTTTTGCATTTAACGCGTTCACATATTTCAGCGGCATGCCTAGGCTCGAAAGTAGCCAGGCTATATAAAATAAAAGGGAATGGATGAAGGGAAAAAGACAGAAATGATTATACTAACAAAATTGACATAAACACATAATGGCATATTGATAATATGGGCATATAAGAACAGATCTGGTGAGCATGAGATAATTGAACTGATTCTAACATAATGAGGATGTCATAATAGGCATGATAAGATCTAAACGATAATTTAGATGTCCAACTAATAACATATCCAATTTAACCACAACATGATAGGTACAAGGAGATCTAAATAGTGAATTAGATCTATAATCAAAGGTAGATCTAACATGATAAAGGTTAAGATCCAAGTCATAGTTATGCCAGAATATCATGGATTCACAAGTTATTACAGATCTGATATAATTCAAGCAGTTACAGGCATAGATCCAAATTACAGTCATATCATGTTTTATTTTTTTAATTATTTTAATCTAAAAGTAACTTAAACTCACAGTATTTAGATCTAGAAAGATAGAAGGAGAATAACATAGGTTGAATCACAGATCTACACTTGAATAACTTGATGAACTTGATTGTAGAAGAAGGAAAAAGTTTGATTCAGTCTGGGCACCAACAACATCTAGTCCTCCATTATTTTTCAGTGTAGAAAACAAGAGAAATGGAGCCATATTTATAGCTGCCAGCCCCCAAACCCTAACTGCCACGTCTGCCCTAGGGGGGTCGACCCCCCTTATGGGGTCGACCCATGGGCCAACACCCACCTTGAGGGGTTGACCCACGGGTCGACACCCCTAGGTGGGATTTTTACCGCTTACCCCAATCTACGCGATTTGGAATTTTCTGAACCAAATTTTGAATTTCAGGACCCTATATATATATATATGTGTATGTATATATATTCTTCTTGCGCATATACAAACTTCAAACCTTCATAACTTCTTCATACGGTGTCCATTTTACACAAACCAAATGTCTATCTTGACCAAAATTTCGAGACGGATGCAATGGCTCAGTCCGTTTACCTTGATTCTGAATATTAAATTAATTATTCTTTAATTTTTCCTCTTTAGTATTTTTAAAATTACGGGGTGTTAATACTACTACCATCGATCCATGCAAGCACTTTCTCAACTGCAAGACATGAAAGACGTCATTTGTACTAGCCAAGCTCTCTGGTAGCTTTACCTTATATGTCATCCTCCCTATTCTCTCAACTATGGGAAAAGACCTTACAAATATGGGACCGACCGAGCCAAATCTCATGACGTTCTTCAGTGGTGATACTTTCACAAAAACCAAATCCCCAAATTCAAACTCCAAGTCCGTCCTCCACTTGTCGGGATATGACTCTTAGACCACTTTTATTCTCTTCCTAATCAGACCAATCCCCTCTAAAGTTTCTCGAATCATACCGAGTCTAAGTAGAAGTCTATTGGTGGTCTCCTGCCAATAAGAAGGCGATCTACATGGCCTTTCATAGTAAATTTCAAAAGGAGTCATTTCAATGCTTTCTTGAAAATGTTATTATAGGAGAGCTCTACCAAGGGTAAGTGTTCCTCATGAGTTCCTCGAAAATCAAGAGTACACATCCTTGAAAGATCCTTTAGTACCATATTCACCCTTTTTGTTTGACCATCCATTTGAGGGTGATAGGCAGTGCTAAATCTCAATTGTGCCTCCATTGCTTCTTGTAGACTTTTCTTAAAATCACTAGTGAAAATAGGATCTACATCACTCGCTACGTTGGAGGATATTCCGTGAAGTCGAACAACCTCTCTAATATAAAGGGATGCCAACGAAGTTGGTGATCTCTTACTCCGAACTGGTATGGATTAGGCACTTTTAGTCAATTTATCAATAATTATCCATATGTTAGCTAGTATTAGCCTTTCTAGATTGGGCTAAGACATCTACAAAGTCCATCAATATACTTTACCACTTCCACCGAGGCACACATAAGGGTTGGAGCAGTCCTCCGGGCTTTTTTTTGCTCTACCTTATTTATTTGGCAAGTCATACACTTAACTACAAATTCTACTACATCTTTCTTCATGCTATGCCAAAAGAAGACTCGCTTCATATCTCTAAACATTTTATCACCATTGAGATTTAGTGTCATCTGTGGTTGGTGAGCCTCACTAATACCACACTCACTAAATCACCGGTGTAGGGAACACATAACCTCCCATCTCTTCTCACCCACCCTCTGGAATCTATGGGATAACATTGGAGATGCCCTGGGTTCTCTCCTTTGATAATCCTATCTATGATGTCCACTAACTCCATGTCCTCTTCCTATCTTGATTTAGTCTAATTTATAAGCGTGTGCCGAATCTCTAATGTTGTAAGTAACTTAGGAGTGAAATGCGTATAGGGATTAAGATTAGTTGTGTCTATGTACTCCAAACTCCATCACTCTACAAATAAGGGACTCAAGGTTACTCTCTTTTAACTCAATGTTTCAGCTACTACATTCCTCTTTCCTAGGGTATAAGATATCTCAAAGTCATAAGATGCCAAAAAATTCATCCATCGTTGTTGCCTCAAGTTTAAATCCTTTTGAAAAACAAGTATTTTGATGACTTGTGATCCATGAAAATCTCGAACATCTCACCAAGTAAATGGTGTCTCTAAGACATAAGCATTAAAATGGTTTAGCTAACTCCAAGTCGTGGGTGGGGAAGTTTCTCTTATCGGGTTTTAACTATCTACTACCATAACTCACTACCCTCCCCTCTTGCATCACAACTGCACCAAGATTAGTACCACATGCATCGGTGTAGAATGTGAAGGACTTAGTGCCATTTGTAGGCACTAACATCGATGTACTGATAAGAGATCTCTTTAAATTCCTAAAGGAACCCTCACACTCCTCATCCCAATAAAACATTATATTCTTCTTGGAAGGCGGGTTAGCAGTACTAAGATCTTAACGAAATCCTCGATAAACTTCTAACGATATCACGCTAAACCAAGAAAACTTCTAATCTCCACAAGGTTATTGGGAGCTTTACAATCTTGCACCGCCACCACCTTGTCGGGATATACTATCATCCCTTCTTTAAAGACTATATACCCAAATAAACGCACCTCTTCTCTTCAATAATGGCATTTGAAGAACTTTGCTTTAATCTTATGTAACTCGGAGGATGTTGAGGACCTTCTTCAAGTGCCTAGCATGCTCCTCCTCACTTCTTTAATATACTAGAAAGTCACTAATGAAAACTATGATAAACTTATTAAAGACATCTTAGAAAGCTATACTCATCATATCTATGAAATAGGTTGGGGTATAGGTTAGCCCAAACAGCATAACCAACCACTTAAAGAATCTGTCAGGTGTCTTAAATGCCGTCTTATCAATACTATCCTTCACTACCCTTAACTGGTGTAAACCAATGGCTAAATATAACTAGGAAAATAGAGTAGCTCCAATCAATTGATCAAAAGGACTGTCTATACAAGGAAGTGGGTAGTGTTTCTTCTTAATGAGCTTATTTAACTCTTTATAATCTACACATTGCTTATGGTAACCATCCACCTTTGCAGAAAAGGTGATTATTGCCCCTACTCTTAGAAACTCCACCATATAAAATCTTTTTCTAAGAGCTCTCCACTCTGCATGCTCAATTCTCTTCTTTCTCTAGGATCCATATGCCTCACCGGTAATACCGTCGGTCTAGCATCGTCAGTAAGGTAAATCCAGAACTCAATCTCTCTCTTTGGAGGTAGCCCTCTCACCTTCTCAAAAACATCTGGGAAATCGTAAAATAGGGGATTGAATTAATCTCGTCAAAGGATACATCAAGGGAATATAAACAACTCAACATGATTGATCGTCTAGGGTTACATGAATTCTCAAGGGTACGTTCACTACAAGTACTTAATCTAATGACCCTCCTCTCACAGTCTAGGATAGCCCTATATATGGCTAACCAATACGTCCCCAATATCATCCCATACCCCAAAAATCCAACAACATATGCATCGCAAATGATATCTACTCTTATAAACATGATTTTCAAACCCAAGCATATCATAGATATGTGTGTCGATCCTTCAACGGGGTTTGAAACTACTATTGGATATGTGACAAAGAATACATCTAAGTGCAAACAGTCTACTAATAAGTTAGAGATAAAGGAATTTGATGCTCCAGAATAAAATAGAGCGCAGATAGGAACAATCTTAAATAGATATCAAACCTTTAGAAATAACTTTCTTGCCTCTATCATATTTGTTGGTGGTGGATGGGTCTGCCTTAAAGCTTGAACCTGTGCTGGTTGAGCATTAACCCTTTGTGTAACTCTCGTTCTCTAGGGCAAGTCCTGCTTATATGCACCGACTACTCAATTATAAAGCATTTACCTTCTAGTATCTTACAATCTCTAGAATAATACTAAACAATCCACAATTTTGAAACTTCTGATCTTTTTGAATTTGACCCTTTTAAGGTCCTCCAACCTTCTTCTTATTATCCTTTTTGTTATTCCAAAAAGCCTTTATTGCAACTGCCACTTCGATAGCTTCCTTCCTATTTACCTCTTCCATAAGATCTATCTTCATTTAAGTCTACAAAGTAACTCCCTTCGGTACATGGTTGAGCACCAGCCCTTATAGGGATTAGTCCAACCCCTTTACAAACTTCAACGCCTTCTTCTATTAGGTATCAACAAGCTTTAAACCAAACCTCGATAATTCATCGAATATATTAACATACTCCTTTACCATCATATCCTCGTGTTTTAGATTGATGAATTTCTACAACTAGCCTCCTTCCTGTGCTTGCGATACGAACTTCCTCTCAAACCTCATACGGAAACTATCCCAATCTAACTCTCCTCCCTCTACCTCAAGAACTTCCTGCTACCATAAAGCCTTTCCCTTCGGCTATCGAATAGCAACCTAAATCCTCTCTCTATCCCCAAGTCTCATCAAACCAAATATCTTTTCATAGCTCTTTATCCATGCATGTGCCTCTACGTAAGTCTCAGTCCTGATGAATAATTTTCCTCCTAGATTTGTAAAATTCTTATAAAGCTTAGAGAAATTGACTAACATAGGGTTCCACCCACGGGTGCTTCATTTTGCAAATTCGCTCGAGGTTCTGCTAGTTTATTAGCTAATAGGTGCTATGAAGCTAGGTGAGGATTGCAATGCTCGGAATCTCGGGTATATTTGTGGCATCTGCCATTCTGTGCAATAGGAAGACGAAGATATGGATTTAGATTCAAAGGAAAAGAATCAAAGAAAGGTATATTGGATTTAAAGGGTGTCTATATGACTTTTATATTTTTCAAAGTTGTTTTATTTTGAAAAGTCTTCTCCTAAAAATGTTTTACTTTTTCAAAATTCAATTTTAAGGAATCATGTAACCTTAGCTTTGATACCAAATGCACCCTTTAGCATACCACTAATAAGTCATGCAAAGGAATGTGAAACATCTTGGTATAACTATAGAAAACTTTACAGAGAATGAGATTTACAAGACGTAAAATAAATTATAGTGGAAATATTTCAAAAAAAATATTTTATTATTTTTCAAGATAACTTAATTTATAAACCATTATAACTCAAAATATTTTACAACCCATTTTTAAACCACATCAGAGTATAATTATAAAAAATGATTTCGCAACTCAAATCCAATATAGTAAGACTGAGTTGGATGAAAAAGAAAAAGTGAATACATCAATGAAGAGCATATATAACTCCAAATGATAGTTTCCTAGCTGCCACGAGTCATGCATTGCCTTGTGATCCAAATGAGGAAAAAAGAATGGAGAATGAATCAAATGTAAAAGTCTAGTGAATGGAAAGCAACTATTAGAAAGAGAAGAGTTAAGCGATGATAGATTTAAGGACAATTCTAAGTGTTATAAGGTATATTATCCATGCTTTACTTGGAGTGATTACTTAGGTTGATTGTTTGCACTATAATTCCTACTATAAAAGTAAAGTACTATTAGGAGTGATTCCTATTTCTACTACAATTGGCCTCCTACTCTCTACCATGAAGCTAACATTATAGTCGATGCCTCTTACACCAAATCGAAATCCACTCATACTTGAATCGATGTATGGGCGACCCTAATTGCTATGGTTATTTATTTACCTCATTTTGAAGTAGTATGCATGTCCATTCAGATGGACATTTATCCAGCGCAAGAACCCACAACGTCTTATTTACCACTTCGATGTCGCACGCTCGATTATTTTTAGTATGCACTGCCTCTAATCCTTTCCTTATGGAAACATAGGCAAGTTTATTGGTAAATTTAAGAGGAAATGATTATAACTTATTAATTTGACAAAGTTTGAACATATAAATTAAATTCAATAAAACGAGCTCGTTGCGTAGCAGTAGTTCGTAAATTTACGATTTGAAGTTTGAATCGATGTGCGGATCCAATAAAAATCGTAATTTTTTTGAAACAAGGATCATTCAGATCTATTGGATTATAGTTTTCTAATGAATGAGAAAAAAGTAAAGATTGCATCTCGTAGATTTTGAGTTATGTCAAAATTAATTTTTCAAAAAAATCATGGTTGGTAGTTCGTAAATTAAAATAAATAAATAATAATATAGTGAAAGTGATTTATTAATGATTGTTATATTTAAGAAACTAGTCAACAGTGAGTTATTAAGATATGCGTAGATTGCTTGTTACGCATGGTGTAAGGTATAGAGTTTGGATACGTAACTTCGTGGTAATTTAGACCAATAAGAAAAATGATTTCTCACTTGACTTTGAAAGAAAACACTTGATTTGGATTCTTAAGATGATACAGAAGTTTTCCGTAATAGTAAAACTATGTAGGGAAGGCAGATGTTCTAATCAAAAAACTAATCGGAGTCTGCACTGTGAAGGTCGAGTGAGCGATACTAGTTCTGAAGTGAAGTCTATGTGTTCGAACAAATGATTAGATTAAATTTAGAATACGAATGATTTATGTGTATCACGTGAACTTAAATATAGTTGAATTAGTAGTTTGTGACTCATCAAAAAATCTAGGTGATATTTATTGGCATTTTAAATAATGTCAAGTGTTAGATATTCCTTTGTGGAATCTGCCTGATTGTTGTGTTGGTTTATTCCATTTTTGGAACATGATTTTTTTTGGATGGTTGATAGTGTTCCCTTATAGACTACATTTAAAAAAAAATGTTGCTTAATTAGAACTTAAATCCTAGTAAATTTGAAAAAAGTGATTTTCAAACGATTTTGAAAAAAAAATGTTTAAGGTAAATTTTCAAATATTTTGTAATGACTAATTGGGATTTTGGAAGATTCTCCGATCAGAAGACTTGCCAGGTAGATTTAATTACTCTAACTGTTGTTTTTGGAGGAACCAGAAAACCACTGGACGTCCCAGGTTGTTCGTTTTAGAGTTATACCATGCTTCAGAAGGATGTGCCCTCTCCTTGTCATAATTGGTTTTGATTTGGTTTTATTCAAACAGATTTGAACGTATGGTTTGAATATTAAATCCAGAAAGTAGTTCTAATATTTTCTTTTAGAAAATTTGATGCATATTCGTTTGTTATAGGATAACCTTGTGTTATTAGGTTGCATATGCTTGTTTGTTATTTATTGCACCTTTATTACTAGTTGCATCATGTCTTGGTTAACACCACGATTATTGTGTTGTTTTTGCATACGTTAGTTGATGTTGTATTACTTGTTTATTTACTTAACTCTTTTTTGGGTCACGTAAGTATTTACAGGTATATGGAAGCAAATTCTTGCTTGCTTATAGCTTATGGTTTCATGGTAAAGTCATGTTTGCTCGAAAAAATGGTATGTATTTCGGATTACATACCGTATGTGGGTCTTTTATACTGTTTTTCCATGGTGTGGGATGCCTCATCATTGATATGAGATGTATAGTGTCATATTTTTTTATTGTGAAAATTTTCAGATCGAGCCGTACAAAGGAGGTGCTCTCGAATTTTTTTGAAAATTTCAGGTGTTAGAAAATTTTGACACAATTTTAGTAAGAAATGTATTAAAGTAAATTCAATCTATAGTTAAACTTAATAATTTGTTGTCATTCCTTTTCTTTAGGAATTTCGAGGTCAAATTCTTTTAAGGGGGTGAATGTAACAGTCCATATTTTTATAACGGGAATATTAATTTTATTTAAATATTCAAAATGATTAATTTTAAGATTTACCGACATGGATTATATTTTTGTTGAGATTTGAAATATCAATTCAACTTAAATTCGAAACCTTTGAGTTTAAAGTTAACCTTAAGTCATTTTGAAGCCATAGATAATCTCTAATTGGATAAAAACGATAATGAGAAATTATAATCAATAAATTTGAATGTTTGTAGACCTAAATATTGAAATTCATGATTTAAGTATTAACTAATATGAGTTTGATAATTAATTTATCATCGTTTAATTAATAGTTATTGACCATAAATCTAGTTTGTGAATCCACCAGAACCGTGGACAGGTCATTTTCATGATAGCGCTCGCCTCGATGACATTCAGGTCTTGGTGTTTGAAAGGGAAAGAGGTGCAAGAGGTTGCTCGAGATTTTGGTGGTTGTCCGAGCTCAAATCGTTAACCAGTAGTGGTGAAGTTCGAGTTTGTTCGATTTCTGTTTCACTCGTTTTCTGGAAGCTCAGGGTAGCGTTGGGTGACCGGTCTTCTTGCGAAGTGGCGCCTCGAGGAGGTCAATACGGTGGTGTGCCGGTGGTCGGGTCCGATCAACGACAAGTGGCACGGTGAGGGCTTGAGGGTTCGGTGCTCAGCTACGTTCGAACTCGAAGATGAGGTCGTGTTTTTAAAACGTTAATAAGGTTGATTAAGGTATTAATCAGGTCATTAGTGATTTAAATTATTTTATTTCGATTGTAAACTTGTAACACTCTTACCCTTTTCATACGCGGTCGCTTTCATATGAAACGAATTGCGTTGGGTTCGTACACGTACATATTAAATTGGAGTGCTTTCAAGCTATTTGAATTTTTTATATAATTTCAAACGCCTGTTTACAATTTTATAAATCGATGCGAAATCTTTGAATGGTAAGTTAGCTATCACACTTTTTGGAGTACTATTTTCGCATTGTGTAATATAAATATATGTTGTTGAATCAATATTTATTTGTGTGATATGTTTGATTGGTTGATTTACTTCTTTGTTGGTGGCTGACATTATATATTCCCGTTTAAGAATGGTTGACCTTTAACATTACCAGCTTTTAAGCGAAAGATTCATCTTAAATGAATTATATAATATTATATGTTCTTTATGCATATAAATATCCATTTTGTTGCAGGGGACCCTAAAAGGGAAAGCGGAGTGTATGCAGCGAATTAGGTCACGACGGAACACTCTGAAATCTACACATCTATGTGTGGTTATTACGGGATTAATAAATTCTTTTGATTGTTCATACTTATTCCCATTCATTCGTCTATATTTATATTTTCATGCATATTTTTGTTATGTACGTTTATCATCCAAATTTACTTATGTGTGCTCCCAGATTGTTTATATTGCCTATGTTTGAAGTAAATTAAACATTTTTGTTTAATATAAGTTTGTGTTTTCAAAGAATCAATATTTAATAAAATTATCTTTTAACTAATTATATTTATAAATTTATTCATTATTCGAGTTAATAATAATGTGATTCAATTATCTATTTTAACATATAATAATTGAGTATGATTTTGCATAAGTAACAAATTGTGAAATCATTGTTTAGTCTAATCAATGGTATTATAATTGTATTAATTATTTTAGTTATCGAAACATTATTTTGAGTGATTGTTTTAATTTATGAATAATTGAAACTTAGAATAAATAATGCATTAGTTCCAGTAACTTACTTTAGTTAATTTCACTTTTAATTCGATTGATCTATTTTTACTAAGTTGCTTTTAAAAAGCGAAGTTTAATTGATTTAAGGAAATGAGTAACCTAAATTAATTGATTAAGTAAAATGGATTCAAGAATAAATCAACCGATTTATAAAAAAGGGTTTAAACCTTAATTTAATTAAGTTAATGACTGTTTATGTGTAATTGATTTATTGATTATAAAGATCATAAGTGTGATTAGCTATCCTTTAGGGATAATTATTGTATTTTTGAATTTCTAATCAAATGTTGTAGTTGGTTTATTTTCCTTTAAGAATATTAAAAGAGGATCTTTGATTTATAATAGGAATATAATTAATTGACCTTCCTGATGATCAATATTTACTTTAAGTATATTAAAGGAATTAAATTTAATAAATGATCCTTTTTAGATAAGTAATATCGTTTAGATCTTATAAACGATAGTTTTTAATAAGATTATCCCTAGTAAATAGATACGGTTTTGAAATTTAGTGTAAGGTGAGTTGACCAGTTTTATTGAAGTTGATGTTTAAATTTAACATTGGTTTCAACCTTTATTTTAAATACACATAGAATTATAATTATCTCTTTAAAAAACTAATATTTTAAAGAGTACTATTATAAAAATTTCCGTTCAAATATCAAAAATGTGAAAACCAATCACAAATTCGAGTTTTGAAGTTTAACTATTTCCGATATATGGAAAGAAATTTTCATATACGTTATCGCTCATACGAAAAATATTTAGTTACAATCTTATCATTAGAGGTCGAAGTATGAAAAATTCCCTTTATCTTGAAGTTTGAAAACATTTTTCTGACGATGCATAAAGATAACACTACCTCAACTTGTCCAATTTAGTTTTTAACCCAGAGATATTGTATGTTTAGGATCGATGAATAATGATAAGAGAATGTGATTTAGTTTCCATACACAATCATTTTGAATATTCATGATAGTTGATTTAACCAATATTGGTTCAGCTTTCTTGAGTTGTATCATCAAATCAAAATGATTTGTTGCTCTTTGAGCACTGTATCCTTGTTGGCAATGGCTGAACCAAAAGAGCGAGTGGAAGTCAAGTTATGTGGGGTTGCTCCCATTAGGGAATTATCACGTTTACTCTAGATTGGATTTTGTTGTTCGTGCGCAGATGTGAATTACTCTGATTCTCGGATTTTGTACAGGGTCTGGCTTGAACGTTTCCCAGAGCCATCGAAGTTCACATTATATTCTAGATGTATACATTCGGGCAAGGAAGTGCACTCTCCTAGTCATTATTTGTTTGGAAAATTTCTCATTCGAGTCTTGATTACAAGTTTTCCTATGTTTAATTTGCATCAGGAAGGTGTAAATCCTTCACGATGTTAAATTAATTTAATCCATGGTGAGATTGGATGTTGTTGTGATTGACCTAGTCCATGGTTAACAATGTTGTCCTATTTGTTTGGAAAATTTACTTTTTCCTTGTTCGATCCATATTCCTGGATCGGTTTCTTTGTTTCCAGCGAGAAGTACTAAATGTTCTTCTCTATGTGTTATTGTCCGATTATTTCCATTTTGTTAGGGTACTTATATGTTTATGTCACCTATTCCTTGTTGTTTTGGCAATTTGGTTTTATGTTGATGTTAATTCATATATGTTATTCTTGTGAGGTAACAACCCATTTTGGGACTAGCGACGTTGTCTCATAGAATTATTATATGTTTTATTTTGCTTGATTTTTCTCATGATTGGTATTCAAGACCGATCCATGTATTATTTTATTATAATGTTCGGGTCAGACCGAGCTTGTTTCCAGGTTGTCTTCAGTTGAATGTGGAGCTCATGGAATAAAGTAGGAAGTCTCTTATCGTATTATTTTATTTCCGCTATATTTTATTTTACCTTTCAACATTTGTAAGGTTAGAATTTTATAAATGTCCAGCTGATAAGATTTGTTTTTAACTCTGATATACTTGTATCCTGGAGTTACAATCCATTTGTCAGTATTATTATATTAGGTTGTTGTTTCTTCTGTGGGATTCTTTGTTCCTTCCGTTCTTTTCTTTTTACCCTAACAATCTACGTTTTCGACGATTGGATGTTCGACATCAAAGTACAATGGTCATATTTAGTGTCGTCTTTCGATAGCCGGGAAGGTGGGTCATTACATCATCTAAAAAGTTATATGGAAAGAATAGTAGTACACCAACCTCCTACTCATCACCGTGCATCAACATCATCACTAACCTGTCTCCTGTACTCATTCTGCTCATGACCATCATCGTTGAGCACACAAGGTAATAAATGGAAACATACAATCTTGAGTCAGATAACAATCTGGCATAAGCGATAAAATACTATCAACCACTACACAAGATATTATGATAACAGACAATTCAAGTCTCATCTGACCTGTCCTAGCAACCAAAGAGTTAACACATAATATTCTCATTAAATATGCTACTCGAACACATAGAAGTAGACGCTAGTAAGAATAGGATTCCCACTCTCCACTTCTCTATTGTATCCCACGGTGATAGCCAACCCAAATAAAATAGAACAGAACTCACAAACAACCATAGCATTTATAACAAACAGTAACCTGGCTTTCACTGATTAAAGCCATGAATATGTTGATATGAACGACAGGTCGTTTCCATCCGTCAAGGGCTAAGGCAACTAGGTTACTTTCTAAGCGACCCAGGGTTCCTTGGCATTTCCAATCATATAATTCAGCCACAACCCCATCTCTTAGCTCGAGTACCACTCGAGTCGGTCCATTATCTCGCAACATCCATCAATTTTGAGCTTCCAATTGCTTCCAACTTCGACCACTCTCACCTGAGTTCACAATCGAAGAATAAACACCGCTTCGATGATAACTTCCACCTCGTAGATGCTAACGACTAACAAATACCAACATCATGCTCCTGAAGACCCTTGCTTCTCAACTTAGGACCTTGGGCATCCAACCATCAACATAATGAAACGGTACCGGTCCATCTCCTATGGATCGGTACTGGTCCACACACTTGGTCAAAATTGGCTAAGTGTTTGGATTCCCTCCTTCCTTGCCTTGAGTACAATATACCGTCATAACTAACCTCAAGGCCATTGGTGCTATAAGCATGGGTTACGCAAGTAGAAGAGCATCTTTAGTGCTTCATTACAGATTTGACCTGTTTTATTAACCTACTCATTGTGTTTGTCAATATGTTTTTAAATTGAATATGGAAAGTTTTGACAGTAATGGGATGGACATGAAAAAAAATCTAGTTCTTTGAAATAGAATTGTTTTTTTTATTATTGACCCACTTTCTAAAAATTTAAAAAGCTCCACAGTACTCCAATCCAATGCATATGTGTTGTGTTCGCGAATACGAACCCAACGCATTTAAGCAATCTCGTACGGAAAAAGATAAGAGCATTACTAGTTTACGTTGGAAATAAAATAATTTAAATCACTAATGACTAATTAATACCTTAATCACCCTTATTAACGTTTTAAAAGCACAGCCTCATCTTCGAGTTCGATTGCAGCTGAGCATCAAACCTTGAAGCCCTCACCGCGCCACCTGACGATGGCCAGACCCCACCATTGACATCCCACCATGTCGGCCTCCTCGAGGCGCCCCTTTGCAAAAAGTCCAAACCCCCAACGCAACCCTGAGCTGTTAGAAAACGAGCTGAGATGGAAATCGAACAAACTCAAAATTTTCCACCATTGGTCAACGATTTGAGCTCGGACCACCAGAAAAATTTCTAACAACCTCCTGCGCTCCTTTCCCTTTCAAACACCAAGACCAGAAAGTCATCGAGGTGGGCAATATCATGAAAAAAGGAAAATGACCTATCCACGGTTCTGATGGATTTTCATCTACCAAGGATCACTGATTATCGTGCGCCCAACATGGCTGAACTCTAAACGTCGATGCAAACAACTTTCCAGTTGAGAGTTTTTGCTAAAAGTGGATGGATTGAAAAATTAAATTTAAACCGTTGGATTTGCAAAAATGGAGGCTAGGGTCCTATCATTGTGGTTGTGAACAAATGTGATGCTTACACAGTCTCTCCAAATCATTGTTTATCGAGTCCAAAAATTGAATTCGAAATGAGATGTTCTAACTGTAGCTAATAACCTACATTTCGAAAACAATGGAATTAGTTTCAAAATCTAACTCAAACATATTTAATAGTTTAATTAAAATCAAATTATAAATTCAAATCGATTATCGATATGTGTTTTTATCGCATACGACCACATATCAACCCCAATGGATATGAAAATTGGAATCTTAGAATAATTTAATGTTCCAGATCCGATGAACCCGATTTCATCGAATCTTGAGGTCATTTGAAAATTGGCCTTTCTATTTATTGAAATATTATTTTAAAAAATGATCTAAATATCAATTCAAATCCGAACTTTATATTATTATCAATGGATTTACAATCAATATCTATTAACCAAATGATGATAAATGAAATTATCGAATTCGTATTAGTTCGTGCCTAGAACATGAATTCCAATATTTAGATTTTCAAACATCCAAATTTATTGATAATAATTTCTAATTATCGTTCATTTCCAATTAGGATTGTCCAATGCTTCAAAATAATTTAAGTCAAAATTTAAACTCTAAGGTTTCAAATTTAAGCTAAATCGACATTTCAAATCTTATTAAAATATAATCCAAATAAGCAAATCTTAAAATTAATCGTTTTGAATATTTAAAAAATTATATGTTCCCATTAGAAAAATTCAGGTTGTTACAAATGATTTCTATTGTTTTGCTTGTTATATACTGATGAAGGATGTAATAAGGCATGATGTATACAAATATTCGGTTATAGAGATGTTTTGTACTTGATATTATGAGATTTCATGGAGATTGGATTTCTTTCTTTGTTATGCTTTACTACTACATCATTTTGTATATTTGTTATTATATATTATCCATGCGTTGTGGGTTATACGACGACTCTGTTCCGGTTTGTTTCCTTGATGATCATCCCATATCAGCCTGATATGTCATGCAACACACCTTTCCTTTAGTTCTATGTGAGAGGTATAGGGAGGTCGTCACATTATATCTAAAAATGGAACACAATTTGAATGCAATGAGATGTCGCAGTTCTACTTTAATAATCTTATAATAAAGAGTTTCTCTTCTGTAGCAAACCCGAAGGGAAATGGTGCCATAGAAACTGCTCATAAGACCATCAAAACTATACTAAAAATACGATTGAATAGAGCAAAAGGAAATCAGGTAGACAATTACCCTTAGTACTTCGGGATTATCGGACATATACTAAAATGGAAATGGGCCATATGACCTATTTCTAACCTTTGGATATGAAGCAATGTTTCTGGTCGAAATAGAAATTCCATCACACATAAGGGTGGCCTACGCTTTTGGTCCAAATCAAGAACAAAAGAAGAAATCTTAAATCCCTAGTCTCAGGGATGTAGCCGTTCTTCAAACAGAGAAGTATCAAAGGAGAATGGCCCGATACTATAATACCATAGTAAGGTCAAAAGTTTCAGGGAGAGAGACCTAGTTCTCTGAAAGGTAATGGCTAATACCAAAAATTCGATGGACAAACTATTAGGGACAAATTGGGAAGGAACCTGAATTACCCATGCAGTAATTGTAACAAGCCAAATTTCAGTAGACCCGAATTTTTCGCAAAATGATAAAAATCTATGTCTATTGAAACCTGAGTTGGTTTGTCCAGTTTCCTGCAGAAAGACAAAGATATAATATATCAGAGCTCATAATAAAATATTTCACAGTGGAACGAATAAAATATAATAGTAAGTAAATACTTAACCTAATAATGACACTGTCTGACAAGTGTCTCTAAGATGAATAATCTTTGTCACCTGTCTAACCTGCGGGTTTGTTATGACGAGGGGGTTAGAACAAAAACTATGGTGAGTGGACAAATTATACTTTCTATAAATAACATTACATATATTGTTCTATCACCGATTTACGTTTATTAAATTATTTGAGTTTTATTATACATTACACTTCGATTTCACGCACGAATCATACCCATCTACTCCCATGTTGATTAATCTATAAATCACACACACACACACACATATGCCCAATATATCGAGGTACTCCCTATAGTACCCTCCTCAAGTGGTCTCCATCGCCGTACTGCGAAAACATATAATACCTCCATCGCTACGCCACGAAAGCATACTAAGTTGCGCTACGAAATCTAATAAGCTCCTACTGTCGTGCCATAAAGGTGTCCAAAACATGAGTTCTTCCACGGAACTTAGGCAAGGGATTTTTATATTTGTCACGAATGGCCTTGTTAGACCCATAATACATGTATCAAAGATTGGTCTATCTCTTTTGATGGATATAGCCCCACCCAGCCCCCCTAACTAATGAAAGACTATTCAAAGAGCTAAGTGACCAGCCTAAAAACTAGTTTAAACATCCATGTGGTCCCTCATTCAATGACCTGGTAGTAAAAGATCATTGGTCTCTTGGTTTAGCTCCAGTCTTCCATGTACTCGCTCCGACTGCCGATGACGAGTATCTGACAACTTACAATCCTTTATTGGGTCTTGATCATGAAGCCTCCCCTCCTATAAATTGAGGCAGCTTCCGAATAGTCCTGAAATAATCCCAATCAGTCTTTAGGCTACCCATGACAATAGATGCAGCCAAGGCATACTCACTGGAATTATGTTTTCTACTTCATTTTCAAGCCAAACTATTGAAATATATTCTCTTTTTCCTAGCCAATCATTCTAGGCTATTTCTAACATCCTTTTTTAATTAGTTTACATTAATTTCTGTTTTACTTATTCTCCCCTTTTCACATAATTATGGTAAATTGGGATACAATTGGGTTATGTTCCTTTTTCAATCCTAACAATTTCTATATTCATTCCATTCTAAATTTGAAAGGTAATCATAGCAACTAGCATAGAAATTCTCAGATTTGCCATTAACTGTAACTATTCTATCAATATAGTAAAATGTCACATCCATAATTACCAAGTCCTCTTTTGTTTATAATTCTAATTAAATTATGTATTCCAATGCGCACAAACAAAAGGGATTATAATCATCCATATAAATTAGGAACATAATTCAATTATATATATTTGTCAACATCTCAGGTTTGTGTATATTTTGCACATAACCAAAATTCAACAATTTGTGTATATATGTTCCGACGTAGAAAGGGGGAAAAGAGGATGAAGAGAACATATTTTAAATTCTTACATGAATCAAAAGGTAGAATATATTATTATAAGAAAACATAATTTAGATCCACTTACTTGGTATTTGCTCTCTAAGTTTTGGATGTGATTTGGATCTGCATTTACTTTTCAATTCGTATTTACAAATCTATCTGAACAGGGAATCTGGGCATTTAAACCTTGAATCTACTATATTATCCTCCCATTCATGAATCAGAAATCCTAAAACTAAAATATAATTTATTTTCAAAGAGTTTGGAGGAGAAACACATGTGGCTGATTCAAAAGAATTAAACCTAAACTGTGTAAATAAAAATATCACGTCTCCTTAGCCCGTTATGGGTCGACCCTTACCGTCGTTGGGTCGACCCATACATGTTTTAAAAATGTGTATTGCGCCAATCCTGATGCAGACTTTCTCTTATTTAAACGTTGCTCTTAATCTTTTATTTATTTCTTGTTTTAAGTGATTATGTATTTATTTCTGAACCTATTTTGTTTACTTCCCTATTTTATTATACTATTTTTAAGTTTTGACATACATTCAAATGTGAAACTAATTCGCACCTTAATGATTCTTGTAAATGTTATTTTTTGGTGTTTACTTATGTTCCCAGTTTTATTTGATTTTCTACTATTTTTGTCATGCATTTACTTTCAATTTCAAATGCGTATTATGAATACAAGCACACTCAATTAAATTAAAATGTTACTTAATTAACATCATTTCAACTTCCTTTTACTACATGGTTTTACACCATCTATGATGCATGTTTATTTTGCATGTTACTACTGTAGTTAATGTCTAATTATATTTATTTCTTTATATGTGTGTTCACATAGGTGCCCACAATCCAAAAATTAATTATATGCTTTCAATTTTTGATGTTATATATGTTATTCCTCTTTTAATGTCCTTTATGACATGCATTGTCAATTTAAAGGAAATACTGCCATTTCAAATGCACATTTCTCATGTAATTACTTTGATAATTTTATTGCTTAAATGCAGGGTGTTACATCCTCCCACCCTTCAGGAAATTTCATCCTCGAAATTTAGTAAGTGAAAAATTAAGTAATTCTTCCCATAATTTACGATCATAATGTGCACATCCAAATTTGCAGCCATTTGTGCAATTATGCAAAGTGTAACAACATAAAAATACATGCATAGAATGAATGCTTAAGCGGTACCTCCTATATGAATGCAAATTGTTTGGAAAAATCTTTTAAAACATAATGCATACATTGTAAACATACTAGCAATTTCTATATGAATGCGATATTTTAAAAATCAAAAATACTTTTTTGTCCAAATTTTCCCGCAACCTTATAAAGTAAGAATGCAGTTCATCCAATTTTTGCATCCAAACCCTACCAATCAACTTTAAATTTGCAAATTTCAGAAAAATCTAATTTTTTGAAATTGATTTCTTATATTACAAAAAGGTAGAAAATGGTCCATCCCACTTTTACGCACCTTGTTTTTTTATACTTGAAAAATCTTAATAACTAATCTTAGAAAATTTTCTATTTCAATCATTGTTAACATAAAGAATTTCTTTTTAGTTTTCCAAACTTACTTTGGAAGGATTCATTTTCTTTTATTGTTCTCATTTACTACAGTTGTCGTCTTTGTTGCTTTTAAATTTTTCTTTTTTTTTCTTTTAGTTGTTCATCTTTTGCTTTCATTTTTATTTTATTTGTAATATCCAATGTTTATGTTCTTATTTAGTGTTCATACAAACACCTAGAAAGAAAGTGTCAACCAAACTATTCTAATTTTCTATAATAAAATAGAATACTACATGGAAACGCAAATCTATACTAAAAGAAAACTTGCTTTACTCAATCATTACTGGGTAAAAGATACAACGGTTGAATGTGGTTATCCATACGGACTAGGAGGCCTAGGGCCACGTCCCTCTAACATAAAAAGGTCATCATCACTGAGTCTGGACAACCATAGACCCTCTCTTTTTCATCTATCACTGCTTACAAATTCTTGTTGCGTACCCCTAGTTTTCATTCCATCATATATTAAGATAACATGTCAAACCTTCCTATTTCTTCAAGAAGTGCTGAAAAAGGATTTCCATTAATTATAATCCATGTCATGGTCCCACTTATAAAAATCCCAACTTGATCTTTCTAATTCATTCCCTCTTTATCCTTCTCCAACAAACTATGCATAACCACTTGATACATCTTTTCAAAATTCATTTTCCTCAATTCTCTTACATCTTAATTTTTCCCTTAAGACTTTACCACACAAGTTTAAGGTTTACTCACATCTCAAAATAATTACTCATACCTTAACCAACAGTTCACACACGCTACCGGAACCACTCTCACTAAAGTATCTTTAATTCAATAAACTTTTATATTCTCAAAACTTTCCTCAAAGGTTAAAACTAGGGAAGACAGGAGGATTATGCACTTTAACTTAGTTAGGCTCTTAACTATTTTAATATTCATTTCATTCCCAAGAGGAATTAATAAGATTACGTTTTTATAAAACTTTTCTAAAGAGGAAGGTGGAAAGGTTCACAATAGGAGCAACTAAAAAAGAAATACCAAAAAAAAACCAGTCTGACCTGAGCCTTAACACACACGAGTCAGTCTAGTTGACAGTAAGTATAAATATTATGATACTATAAAACATGAATAATAACTCTCCAACGAGAAGAGTATGATGGGTATTGCGAGGCAAAACCAAAACTGTAGAGCAACATCTAACATCAATGAAGGAGATCCATTGAGGGTATGTACTTGGTTGTAAGTTAAGTACATAGCATCATTATCAATAAACAACTACACTTAATACATCAATTTCATCGAAAGAAGATATTTATATAAGCTCAAAAGTGTTTAAATGGTTCAAATGTCATCATAATCATTAAAACACCATAAATATGAAAAAGAATCTGATATACACAACCACCAATATGGTAAGGAGATCAAAATCATCCTTATATAAGACCAAGGTCAACATCATCCAAATGATAATGCATCAATATGTAAGACCAAGGTCATTAGCATCAAACAATTCATAAAAGCATCAATAAACAAATCGTCAAATAATAATTCAGAGAAAACACTAGATACTATACGTGGAAATAGCTCTGCCGTGAGCTTAGCCAAATATTAATTTAATATGTTAGGCCTAACTATGCGACTTTCACCGCATATACTATAACCAACAACAATCACCAAACAACTTTGTACTTATATCGCTATACGTACGGGACTGCAGCCCCCAATACTGGCTTAACAACAAACAACACCATGAGTCACCAACTTATGATATGTGATTCCAGTAGTGGTAATCATACGTCCCATACTACGTGTTCTTGCTACTAGTTCACCAGTCGCTTGTAAACCTCGCATTGGCAATCAACAGAAAACATCAAATCAACATAACATTAGAACATCAGAATCATCGAATCATCTGCTTCAATTAGATGGTGTTGTAATTAGCCGATTAAATATATCATTGTGTCCCATACCATGAGGTTTAATATACCATTTAATTACAAAAATTCCTTTTCGAAGGGTGCAAAAAAGTGTGAATTTATATATAGAAAATAGATTTAATCTATGAAAACAGTTTCAAAAACAATTTGAATTCCAATTCATTTCTTTCTTTGAAAACAATCCAACATATTTTTATATTGTTACTTTGAGACATTTTATTATTAAAACAGAAGTAAGAAATTAATTTCGTCCAAAGCTATAATTTAAACGATATTTATATACGTATAGAAAAACTGGTTTAAAATCGTGTAGGTATACGAAATGTCATCAAAATACATCATAAAACATATCGAATAAATCATCAAAATTCATATCAATCCGAAATACGAATTAACCATGGCGTGCATTCACTACGATGAGCAACATTACCACAAGCCATGGTGTTTAACTTCAGTAAATTTATCAGGAAATTAAGCTTAAGGTGTGCAAAGGCTTCAGGAATCAACACAGAAAGCAAACAACACTTCTTGCGTAAAGCATAGTGCACAGGTTGACCTAGGGGTCAATCATTGCTTTGAGGCGGTCGACCCTGAGGTAAAAACCCCTCTGAAGCCTGGATCAACCCCTAGGTCAAAGCAGTATACGCAAATCAAAAAAGGCAACAGACGTTGCTTGAGTGCAACTTTGGTGATCAAATTAGCTGAGTACTGATAATCGGAATTACATGGAACTTTATAGATTCAAAAACCAAATAGCCGACAATAGATAAAATTTGGAATGACCCAAAACCAACATAATATGACCAAGATAACATGATTTAAAGTCGCACCTTTGCTGCTTTTTGCAAACAGAAGTATATATTCAGTAGAAAGCTAAGGATTACGATATTTCTAGAACATATTCAAATAAACCAAGCATTTAATCACTATGACTAGAAAATGTGAGCGTACACTCACCTTAGATTCCCGCTACAGTAAGGATAGAAGCAATTTGAGGCTCTTCTACTTGAGAGAATGGATTTATCACCTAGGATTAGAACTACAGCAACATGCAAAAGATAATCTTAAACATACTATAAATTTGCAACAAATTTGAGAATTGACAAAATGAAAATTATGTTTTTTCTTAGATTACATGCTAGAAAGTTTATAGCATCTAAAATTAGCAACTTATGTTGATTTGAGGTTTAGATTTTGATTTCACTTTGGATTTTCTTCTTATTTCTTAGTTTTTTGAGTATTGTAAAATGAAGGAGAAAGATCCTTAGAGAGAATTACATACTATATGTATTCTCTAGAGTTTTTCTCTCTAATTAACTTCTAATGGCTCAATAAAAGATAATTAAACCCATTTTTAGGGAATTGGGCTAATAGACTAATGTTCAGGCTCTTAAGCACATAATTAATTCTATTTTAAAATTGTTCAGCTATGGTTACACCATTATTTCGTACAAGAATTATATTTTGACAATCTACATTATGAAATAAAATTGTAAACATCATTTGTAAAGCATCGTAAAGCTTTTAAAACTAAAATTCACATTTTTCTTCAAATTCCACCTTTTACACAAAATATGAACATTTTATGTTTAATCTTGTGTGAACTTCCATAACACATGAATTAATTAATTTTAAATACACCATATTCATACAAAAATCACATGAAACATTTAAAATTTATATTTTCTACATTTATTAATATTTTACAATCAAACTCACATTTTTTTTTCTTAATTTTGGTACAAATTCCCAAAATTTACATTTAGGTCAACAAATGCAGTATTTTAACATAAAAATCCATGAACTATATTTATTTGAACAAAAGCCACAAATACCTATAAATTAAAATAAGGTTTGCATAATAAATTTTTTAAGCCTTTATTTTCTATTTGCAAATTATTACGCTAATTTGTAAGTCAAATTTCATTCCTAACACGTAGTATTAGAAACAAGTCTTGGCTTTCACAAATTGATCGATTTCCCAAGCATCATCATTTTATTTAATCATCATTTTACATCAAGGCTTACAAAAACATATTAGCAATAAATATTTAACCGCAAACGCAAGTTACTACCACCAAGCCCCATTTTAATTATTTTAAATGATTAAACTTTCCCATTTTTCTGCAATTAGATCTCAAGACTACACACACACACACGCACATATATATTCCAACTTAATTAATTAAGTAAAATCATCACATTAATAATGTATTTACTTTAATTCCACCTTAATACACATCTTACAGGCTGTCATTAATCGGCTGATAATCGTCAAAAGCCTGAGTTGTTACAAACACCCCTCCTTAGAAAAATTGTGTCTTGAAATTTTCTTAGGTATACGTCATGTTCAACCCGATTTATTCCATCTACACAAAATATATATGAAAAGGTTGATGAGCTTGAGTTTTAAGTTTTCTCGCCCCTCTCATGACAAAAGGAAAGGAAGATTCGATAAAACTGCTTGGGGAATTCTTTAATTCTGCATGAGCGACACAATCTTGACTCCGGAGGTGCACAACCTCCAAAGCAAGGGTACATACTAAATACTGCACAAGGAAAAGCTTGGGTGAGATTTCAAGCTTCTCTAAAGCACCAGAATCAACTTCAAATCAAAATATCCATAACGTTTCTCAAAATAAATGGTGAAACGCATTGTTTGAGGACACAAGCACAACTTAGAGAGATCAATAAATTTTGTGGAAGCGATAGAAATAGGCTATTTACATAAAGATTCTAAATATTTTTAACAACATTCTTTGATGAATAGCGTATTCTAACCATGGACAAGATAAAATACATTATGCGAAAGTTCTATGGTTCCTCAAACAAAATGGCTAAAAAAGGAGAATCTGATTTGATTTGATTGGAGAGGTAGATCAAGTTCAAAGGATAATTACTCGATTCTTTCCATAAAGACGACAAAGGATAATGGTACTGAAAATCCCCCAACACCAAGTCATAGGCTTCATCTTCAAATAATGATGGAAGGTATGTGAGTCCTAGGTCTTGCCTTAAAGAATTTCGCATTACGATTCATCAAACTAGAAAGTGCTTTTACTAAATAAAATTTTATTCTTGAACTTTACCTAGTTAAGTTCACAAAACCTCTTTAAGGGTTATTTTTTATTCATAAAGGTCACGAAATCATTAAAATTTTGGTTTACTCAATCTTTAGATATCCACTTACTAAATTTCAAAATTGAAACTTAGAGTTCGTATTTAAATCTAGTTCTATTATCATTTATTAAATCTTCAAGCTTAAAAAAGATAAATTATAAGCCAAACCACTAGATAATTGCAAAATTACTTCTTATTACTGAGAAAAACTCAAATTTCATTAACTTAGTTAGTTATAATAACTATCAAAAATTAACTTTTCCCCATAAAATACATCTCGATTATTTCTCATGTTAGTGTCACCTCATAAGTCGTTTTGGAACCCTTATCGATGTAAGGCGTCCCTTACCTCGATCAGAGTTCTTGAACACGTCTAGGCATATTAACACAATCGGTAACCATGGTTACTTTATGATTATTTTAATTAACAAAATCATTTTGTAGTTATGTTTTCAAATATTTACAACCCAAAAACCTTGCTTCTTATCATAATACTAATTACAAAAAGTGGGCCTTAAAATATTCCTAATACATATTAATTTAGTGTTTAGACGAGAAATCAACTAGCTTTCGTTGCTCACTCAGATTAATCTTTCATTATCCCTAAGATACTCCAATCGAATGTCTCGTATCAGAATTCAAGAGATTCTTATCCATAACATCGATCAAGCTTGTCACTAGAATTCTTAAAATAATCCTTAGGCATTCCAAACCATAAGCTTGGAAACAAGAAAAGGGACTCAGGCTTTATCACTAAGTGGCAACACACTGTTTAAACAACAAAATCATTTACCGATAAGATCGATAATAGGTGAAGCAAATAAGAGAACTGTTAGCAAATTTTATGATAACACCCCAAAAGGAGATCTAACAATATCAATACATTGTGGGAAAGGGCTCAAACTTGAGATTAGTCAATATTTCCTAGTAACAGTCCTAAAGTATTACTGTAGAGTTTTGTAGGTAGATCCTCTGTTAGGAATAAAACAAGATGTAAATCTCATTTTCGATTTCTCAAATGGGAGGTATATCCACCTATAATATACTTCCCTAGTATTGTCTTAAGGTATGAAGATAATTTCTCTGGATACTCGACGAACACAAATTTAAGCCTTCAAAAATTATTCCATCCAAATTGGTCTTCTAATTTTATGTTTATGTAAATATTCCTTGGACTCTTGTGGATTTAGTGGAACATGATGAATATTACACTAACTTCAATAGTTTAGGCCCAATAAGTCGTTGAACTAGGAGATCTTAACTCAATCCTAGGTCTTATCTTAACTCAATCCGAAGTCATTGCGATGAACATTAGGATAATAGAGGTTTTTATCCCATAATCAAGGGATCTTAGGGTCACTCTTAGGTCATGGTTTGATGATACACCCTACATCCCTTAACGTCACCCATATGAGGATGCATTAAGGTTTATGAAGCGCTTAGGTATAAAGTAATAACACAAAAACTAAAATTCACGAGACAGAAATATAGAACACAACGAGAATTTTAAAAGATTATTTAATAAAGCCTATCAAATCACATCACCTATTACATTTCCAAAATACCAAATGGTCATCAACATAAAACCAAATACATTATCTTGAGGAAAACCATAATATCAGAGTACATAAGTACCATCCCTCTCGAATGTCAATACTACAATCAAAAATGAGAAATGAACAAATATACAAGTCTGAAATGAGCCTTAATCCAAGCTGAACTGGAAAATCAAGAATCATTACTGAGACCCTCCATTCTGCGAACCTGGGGGAATGAAGAGAGGAGGAGAAAACAAACTAAGCCAGTCATACTTTTTGTGAGTTCTAGTAATTTCTAGGATTAGCATATATTAAGGAAGCACTAGAATGATGAAAAGTTCTAAGGACGTAAAACATAAATGTATAGAAGTAGTAAACAAAGTTAAGCATGAATAAAGATCGACTTCTTATTCATATCCAAGATTGTTGCACCAACTTACCAAGATATAACGATTAGGCTTTACCTAATTTCTACCTATCGATCGACTCCTATAATCACAACGTGATAATGTATGCCAACTATGGAACTTGGGTTTATCAATCTCGAAACCATCAAGTAAAAGGACATAGACATTAATCACAGGTGTTACAATGGCTTATTTTTCCCAATCGGCATGATGCATGCTCATCGTTCCTTTGGAATGTGTATGTACCCACCTCATTTTTGGCCTCTTACTATCTAGCACAGTAAAGCATGCGCTCGCCTCTACCTAGTGTGAGAACTCCATGGATGATAATAGGGATTCTTCCTGATACGGGTCCCCAACTAAATATGCAATTGAAACAAGTCACCCAAGACTTAGGTGCCCCATTTATTTTTCTATTAGGACTGTAACAAACCAGAGATTTTGACATTTAAATTTAAAAATTGATTTAGTTTAGTATTGAAAAATTATTTTTTTGCTTGTTATTTGATTTTAAATTTGAAATCTAGTCCAGTTTGTTTGTTTTAGAATCAATTTTTAAGTGTGGATTTAAAAATTTAATATTAATTTTGAGTTGTTTACTAAATTTTAAATGATATTTTAAACTACTTGGATATGTGGTTTGAAAATTTTAAATTTGCTTTCCGAGTTAATTTGAGAAATGCAATCGAGTTCAAATAAATTTATTTAGTTTTGAATTCGGGTTTGAAATTTACTTAAGTTTGCATTTAAAAATAGAATATACTTTGTATTCAAATGGTATATACTTAGAAATTATTTATTTATATAGTATATACTCTTTTATTTTTAAATTATTTGTTTAAATTGTTTTTGACACTTGTTTGTTTGTTCTGAGATTTTCTTTTAACACATGTTCCTTGTTTTTGCATGCGTCCCTTCCACACTTCCTTCTTTAAGTTTTACCATGTCTTTTTTTTTTCATTTTTACAGCCAACATTTCATTCCTTCACCCAAAATTATCTCCCCAAAATCGATTTTCCTTAAAATCTTTTCTTTTTTCCAAATCATGTTAATGACAACAGTTTTTCCTCCATGAGCTCTGATTCCCCTCCGTTCACCAATTGCCTCCGCCTCGTTCTGTAATCCCATGTCGGAGCCGCCATCACCAAATCAGCCTCATCGCCATCCCCAGGCCGCGCAACGCCAATCGAGACCAACACCGCTGACCAAAGCCGCCACTACAACCACTTATTACTCCTTTCCACTGCTTACTGTCAAACCCAAATCTCGAGTTCACCACAAAAATGGCCATCGTCGATCAAAGATGCTCCACCAACCGCTGTTCTCCATTCGTCAGAGACTGGGCCACCCAGTCGGGCCCCCATGCATTGTCCAAGCCCTGGTTCTTCATTGATTGTAAGTGATTTTACAATTAAACTTGGTTTCAAGCCTCTGAACTTTAAACCTAATACAGGATATAAATTAGGAATTGGGTTTTAAATTGTCATTGACTTCGTTTGGCGATTTTGCTAACTTTGCATCACTTGGGATGTTGCATTTCATTTTTGTTGCATGTTCTTTGATTGTAGCCCTGCAGTATAGTAATATACATAAGTTACACAAATGGGACTGAACTTCACATTTCCTTGTAAAATTGAAGTGTGGTAGTTCTACTATCTATACTAGTGTTAACCATTTATTTAAACAATTGTGAGACATTCGCAACTTTCTTATGACCATATCCTACATATAGAGACCAAACAATGTTTGTTTTGAGATAATGTGCTTCTGGTCATTGTCATATGCTTATTTGTTCTTATTTGCGAAGCATAAATTATATGTGCCATTTAAAACCCAACTGTCATTGCATGCATGCTTTAATTTGTTAAGAAACCTAAGCTAAAAGATCCACAGTATTTGTAGTAGCATGAAGTCATCTTTCACTTTGTTTAGAAACCTTGTGTGGCTTTATTACCAAACTGTATTGCTTCAAATGTAAGTATTTCTGCACTTTGATTTTCATGCATGAACCTACCTAGAGCCATGAAGTCCCATACAGATATATGATAATTTCTTGTTGGAACCATACACATCACGTTAAGAAAAGAAGGAAAAGCTAGCTAGTTTCGGTTGTTATATGACTGTATAAGTTGTAGTAGGATCTTGCTTTGTATACATCCATTTCGTTATGGGCCTATTCAATACGGTTCTATACTAGTTGAGATATTGACAAGAACCCAACTGTCCCTGTTTACTCTAATACGCATATATTTCTTTTGCTTTGGGTTTGGGATATTTACTTCATTGCATGCTTCATGTTTTATAACAAAGATGGGGTTTTCATGATTGTAATAGAATGTTAACTTACTGTTGCTATCCAGTCTTGGTTTATATATATATACATATGGTGCTGCATTTAAATTTGGACATGCCGTTACCATACCATGCATCTTCTTCCCACAGTCCATATTCTTCTGTTTATAGGTGCAAACATTCCGACTCATTATCATATCGTTAGTTCATTGATTTATTATGCTCGAACCATTAAATAAATTGTTGGGATTAAACTAATTATATTTACGTGTTTATCGAAGTTTACTGACTTGAAATAAGTTTAATCCTAATTCAGGTGTTTTGTGTTTTTGCATGGAACACTCGGGTCAGGTCCTAAGTGTTCCAGATTTTAAAGATATACAACTCGCAAAACTGAAGAGGAACGTGAAGGCACATACGCGCGCGTAAGGCCCGACTGAACCGTAAACTATTATTCTTTTAAAAATTCATGTATATACATTTTATAATCTTCCGCTGAAAATAAAAATGTTGTATAACTCTGATATTTTTGTATAATAAAATTCCTCTTATGAGATATATTATTGTATATTTTTCTATGTCTGTGATTCTATGTGTATTTTTGTTAAACCTTGTAAGCTAAATAACAATCCGTCATTTTCAACATTCTGGGTTGGTTTAAATACCGACTTGGAGCGGTCAAAAAAGATGGTCGTCACAACGTGGTATCAGAGCTTTGGTTTGACAAAGCTTAGCTTATCGGGTTTAAAAACTCATTAGAGATTGAGTAGAAATACTCTAGAATAAGTGGAATTGACACAAGAATTGCTTTATAGAGAGCGTATTTTGAAAATAAAAATTATTTTGGAATTAAATAAATCATTTTGTAAAGCGTAATTATTTTTGAAATATAATTTATGATAAGGGTTTTCGAGTATTTTGTTGACATCGAGACTGGACTATTTAGTATGTACGGATTTTGAATATACGCCTGACCAACGTATATACGAAGTCCAACATATACTAGGTAGATATAGAATTACATTCTAGTCGCTTGAAAATAATTCTAAGGATGATCGCGACATCATCAGATATTTATTTCCGAGTTTCGAAAATGAGATGCCTATATGATTCCGATTGAAACATCGAGAAATACTTGAAACTGTTTAGATAAGCATTTGAAAATGTTTGAATAATTCAAATAATTTTTTTTGATAAGATAATGCGAACTTGAATAGATAAGCGGAATTTAAGTAAAGTGATGTATTCATTGTTGTAGAACAAAAAGGGAATTTGAAAATGAATTAAAATAAATTTGAAAATAAATTGGAATAAAATTGAACTTGAATGAGTATTTGAAAATATATAATTGTTGCTTTGCTTGTTGTGGTTGTTTGCCTTGACTTCTTGTCATCCTTCACTCATCGATTCGAACCGTTCGTGCTTGAATTTCTGAAACTGTCCAAATCTTATCCCAATCCTTTGCCTCGATTTGATGAATCTGGGGATAAGTTGGATTTTTGGAAGAAATATTTGTTTGAGAATGCTGTTTTTAGAATTTTGAAATCGATTTCTAATATTTTGGAATTGATATTCAGAAAAATTTGTTTGAGATGTATATACAAATCAGAGTAGCGCATCGAAAGCGTGTAATATTTTCAAATAAAACTGCTTTAAGAGATTTTGTGAATATTTTGAATAATGAGACCTTTTCAAACGAAAGCTAAATATTTGAAATCGAAATGAAAAAAATTCTATATTATTTGTGTAAAGGGTTTTGGAAGTTGAAAAGGAAACGTATGTGGCTATATATATATATATATATATATATATATTGGAAATATTATTTTATATGCAATTGTGGGAAATATTATTTCAAGAATGTTCCGAAATAATTAGAAAACTCGATATGAATCATAAATTGAAATGGTTTACAAAGTGGCTTGTAAATGTCGAATGTTCAACGATGTGAAATCCCGATATTTTAAAATGTTTAGAAAAACAACAATGATATATGATTTTGAAAGTATTATTTCGAAATGATTTATGAACTTCGGGATATGAAATAAAATGATTTATCGCTAAGATTCGAGTAACTCTTGACTAAAGAAAGGTATGACATGGGTGTAAACCCTTGATGATGGTCTGCCTGGGGTCCGGAGAGACATCATTTATCATACTGATGTGAATGTAGGTCGTGCCCAGTGGCATTGTCATTGGGAGAAACCTCTCGACTTGGGACATAAATCTTTTTTGTCGTTTATCGTAAAAAATTGAAATTTTGAAATGATTTTGGTTTTGAAATCTCGAAGCGAGTATAATTCGATATGAAAAGAAAATGTAGTATTTCAAGTGACTGGAAATAAACTGGGATGTTAAGTTGAAAAAGTATTACATACTTTGATTTCATTTCTCAATCTCTCCTTTTCGAGGAGGAAAAGCCTTAAGGGGGAGATTGTAACAAACCAGAGATTTTACATTTAAATTTTAAAATTGATTTAGTTTAGTATTGAAAAATTATTTTTATACTTGTTATTTGATTTTAAATTTGAAATCTAATCTAGTTTGTTGCTTTTAAAATCAATTTTTAAGTGTGGATTTAAAATTTTAATATTTATTTTGAGTTGTTTGTTAAATATTAAACGATATTTTAAACTACTTGGATATGTGGTTTGAAAATTTTAAATTTTCTTTTTGAGTTAACTTGAGAAGTGTAATCGAGTTCAAATAAATTTATTTAGTTTGAATTTTGGTTTAAAATTTACATAAGTTTGTATTTAAAAATAGAATAATTTGTATTTAAATGGTATATACTTAGAAATTATTTGTTTATATAGTATATACTCTTTTATTTTTAAATTATTTGTTTAAATTGTTTTTTGCACTTGTTCGTTTGTTTTGAGATTTTTTTAACACGTGTTTCCTTATTTTTGCACGCCTCCCTTTCCACCCTTCCTTCTTTAAATTTTACCGTGTCTCTTCTTTTTTGTTTTCATTTTTACAGCCAACATTTCATTCCTTCACCCAAAATTTATCTCCCTAAAATTGATTTTCCCCAAAATCTTTTATTTTTTTCCAAATCACGTTAATGGTAGCAGTTTTTTCTCCGCGAGCTCCGATTCCCCTCCGTTCACCAATCGCCTCTGCCTCGTTTTGCAAGCCCACGCCGGAGCCGACATCACCAAATCCGCCTTGTCGCCATCCTGAGGTCCCGCACTGCCAGTCGAGACTAGAACCACTAACCAAAGCCGTCACAGTAGCTGATTGCTACCCCTTTCCACCGCTTGCTGTCAAACCCAAATCTCGAATTTGCCACAAAAATGGCCACCGCCGATCAAAGATGCTCCAACGACCGCCATTCTCTGTTCTTCAGCGACTGAGCCACCCAGTCGGGCCACCAACGCATAGTCTAAGCCCTGCTTCTTCATCGATTGTAAGTGATTTTACGATTAACCTTGGTTTTAAGTCTTTGAACTTCAAACGGAATACGTGATATAAATTAGGAATTGGGTTTTAAATTGTTGTTGACTTCGATTGGCGATTTTTCTAACTTGCATCACTTGTGCTGTTGCATTTCATTTTTGTTGCATGTTCTTTGATTGTGGCCCTGCAGTATAGTAATATATATAAGTTACACAAACGGGACTGATCTTCATGTTTCCTTGTAAAATTGAGGTGTGGTAGTTCTACTGGTTGTACTAGTGTTAACCACTTATTTGAACAATTATGAAACATTCCCAACTTTCTTATGACCATATCCTACTTGTAGAGGCCAAACAATGTTTGTTTTGAGAGATAATGTGCTTCTGGTCATTTTCATATGCTTTGTTGTTCTTATTTGCGAAGCATAAATTATATATGCCATTTTAAACCCAACTGTCTTTGCATGCATGCTTTAATTTGTTAAGAAACCTAAGCTAAAAGATCCATGGTATTTGCTATAGCATGAAGTCATCTTTCACTTTGTTTAGAAACCTTATGTGGCTTTATTACCAATACTGTACTGCTTCAAATGTAAGTATTTCTGCACTTTGATTTTTCACGCATGAACCTACCTAGAGCCATGTAGTCCCATATAGATATATGATAATTTCCTTTTGTAAACATACACATCGCATTAAGAAAAGAAGGAAAATCTAGCTAGTTTCGGTTGTTATACGACCATATATGTTATAGTAGGATCTTGCTTTGTATACACCCCTTTCGTTTATGAGCCTAGCCAGTACGTTCTATACTAGTTGAGATATTGATATGAACCCAACTATCCCTGACTACTCTAATACGTATATATTTCTTTTTCTTTTGGTTTGGGATATTTACTTATATGCATGCTTCATGTTTTATAATAAAGATTGGGTTTTCATGATTGTATTGGAATGGTGACTTATTGTTGTCGTCCAGTCTTGGTTTATATATACATACGGTGTTGCATTTAAATTTGGACATGTCGTTACCATTATGTGCATCTCCTTCCCACGGTCCCTATTCTTCTTTTTATACATGTAAACATTCTAACTCATTATGAATATTATCGACAGTTCATTTGTTTATTATGTTCGAACCATAAAATAAATTATTGGGATTAAACTAGTTATATTTATGTGTTTATCGAAGTTTACTAACATGAAATAAGTTTAATCCTGACTTGGGTTTTTTGTATTTTGCATGGAATGCTCGGGTCAGATCCTAAGTGTTCTAGATTTTAAAGATATTTAGCGTGCAAAATTGGAGAACGTGAAGACACATACACGCGCGCAAGGACCGACTGAACCGTAAGCTTTTATTCTTTTAAAAATTCACGTATATATATTTTATAATCTTCAACTGAAAATAAAAATGTTGTATAACTCTAATATTTTTGTATAATAAAATCCTGCTTGTGATATATACTATTGTATATTTTTCTATGTCTTTGATTGTGCGTGTATTCCTGTTAAACCCTGTAAGCTAAATAACAACTTATCGTTTTGAACGTTCTTAGTTGGTTTAAATACCGACTTGGAGTGGTCAAAAAAACAGGTCGTTATAGGGACCCTTAGTTTTCCCTAGTCAGCCTCACACTATCGAACTAGACCTAAAGTACAATCTTATCATTTTATGAGGCCTTTTATTTTCCCTAATCAGTCCCACACTGTCGAAACAGATCTAACATACAGGCCACTTATTTTCCCCAATCTGCACCCACACAGTTGGAACAGACTCTCACTACAATTTCATTATCTTATTAGGCCTTTTATTTCCCCAATCAGCTCTATGCTGCTGGAACGGACCTAACCAACGAGCCACTTAATTTCCCTAATCAACCCCACGTTTCTGGACTGGACTCCACTATCTTAGCTTATTAACTTTTACCTTTGATTTAACTTAACACAATTTAAGTTTATTAATAAGCCCTATATAATCTTGTGTTATATTCCTAGGTTGCATAAAATATTCCTAATGAATAGTTATCATTTTATACAACCCAACCCCATGTTACTTATTGTCCAACAAGTTACCTATTCCGGTTTATACGTTTGCATGTATTCCAATTACTTGTTAAGTTTTACCCCCAATTTATGTTCAATATTGATTATAATATTCAGTTAGTTCTAGCATGCCCAATTGTCCCTTTTTATCCAATTCAACATCATTTAATTTTAATGTAAAATTAATGATAAATCCCTAGGATGTCTTTAGGCCTAGTCCCGACACTAAAATAAAAAGGGAAATGGTCTAGGATACTCGCAAGGCCTAAACTCAAAAATAAGCAAAATAGGGCATAATCCGAACTGTAAGTAAAACCACCACAAAGAAGGGGATAGAGGAAGGATAATTACTTATAAAAAGTAAGTAACTGGAAATAAATATTCATGGACAAAGCTTCATGTTTCAAAAATCTCGGGTATGACTCAAAGCCTCCATTAATGGCGACAAAGCCGAAATTTCGATTTCTTCGATTTCATCATCGCAACCCTCTTTCTCCTTCAATAATCACAATTTCTTCCACCCTACTATTCTCTTCCCACTTCTATGGCTTTGCTTTTATTTGCATGGAGGTTACGAATCGCTTCTATAGCGGCTGCAGTTGGAGGTTGGGCATTTCCATGCCCTTCGGCAGGCACCGTAGTTTCAACTTACCAACAGACCCATGTTGGGATGGGAACCCCTCTGGAAAATTGGGTACCCTAGACATAATGAAAAGGGAAAGAGATAAGGATTCAAAAAGGAATAAAGGGAATATTGTAGTTGACTTACGGGGATATTTTTCAAAACAAGTTTTACTTGGAAATACTTTACTTTTGAAAACACCTATTCAAAAACATTTCACTGATCTTGTAACCTTAAGTTCTGATACCAAATGAAATACCCCATACTCCTTAACGTCACTCAAATGAGGATGCGCTAAGGTCTACGAAGCACTTAGGTATAAAGTAATAACACAGAGACTAAAATTCACAAGACAGAAATATAAAACACAACAGAAATTTTAAAACATTATTTAATAAAGGATGACAAATCACAGTACTTGTTACATTTCCAAAACCAAATAGTCATCCACATAAAACCAAATACACTGTCTTGCGGAAAACCATAATATCAAAGTACATGAAACAATATACGAGTCTCAAATGAGTCTGAATTCAAGCTGAACTGAAAAATAAAGAATCACCGTTGAGACCCTCCATCCTGCAAACCTGGGGAGAGGAAGAGAGAAGGAGAAAATAAAGTAGGTCATACATACGTCTGGTGAGTTCTGGTAATTTCTAGTATAAGCATAAGTTAAGGAAGCATTAGACAGATGAACAGTTCTAAGGACATAAAACATAAAGGTATAAATGCAGCAAACAAAGTTAAGCATGAATAAAGATTGGCTTCTCATTCATATCCAAGATTGTTGCACCAACTTATCAAGATATAACAGTTAGGCTTTACCTAACTTCTACCTGTTGATCGACACCTATAATGACAGTGTGATAACCTATGCCAACTACTCGGGGTTATCAATCCCGTGCCCATCAACTAAAAGGACATAGTCGTTAATCATAGGTGTTATAGCGGCTTATTCCCTCAATCGACATAATGCACGCTCATCGTCTCGACGAAACGCTCCTGTACCCACCTCGTTTGGACCTCTTACTATCCAGCGTAGTAAAGCATGCCCTCTCCTCCACCTAGTGTGAGACCTGGGATACTGCCTGATACGGGTCCCCAACCAAATATGCGATTGACACAAGTCGCCACTAGACTTGCTCCCCAATTATTTTTCTATTAGGCGGCTTGGTTTTCCCCAATCATCCCTATGCTACCGAAACATACTTAAACTACAATCTTAACATTTTATTAGGTCTCTTATTTTCCCCAACCAGCCTCGCGCTGCCGGAACAGACTCCTACTATAATTTTAATATCTGATTTGGCCTCTTATTTTCCCCAATCATCTTCAATCTGTCAGAACTGTAACCACACGCATTTTACGTACCGAAGGATTATAAAATATTTTTATTTAATTCTCTATGGGTCAAAACATTCTCATCTTTCGATGTGTTGTTCATGGGAATGTGAGAAATGTCCATGATTTTTACCAATTCTTTTTGTAACCATTTTGCCCTTGTTATTTTTATTTAGGGAATAAATTTTGAATGGGATCGAATTAGGAGCTAGGATTAATCTCATTAGATCGGAAATGGTGTTTCCAATTCCATAGAGTGGCCACATTAAGGAATTGGCTGAGCGGTTTGGGAGAAAACGTGGTTTTAGTGTTGCTTCTGTTCTGAATAGGTTAATTGGTCATTAGTTGAGTTGTTTAGTGAGGTCCATTAAGGCTAGGGTATGCTGGCTATAAATAGGAGGGTAGGGGTATAGAGATTTGTTTAGTCTCCTCACTTCCTTATTTGGTTGGGTGCATGTGATTCTCTGGCCCAATCAAATACACCTCCATTCCATTTCAGTTCACATATTTTGAACTAGGATCGAAGATCAACATCGAGGAAAGGTAGATCGCATCAGCTGGATTTATTCAGAGGCCAATCTTAGCTGTTTGGGATTTGATATTGTTGATTTGTGGCAATTTTGTAGATTTAGCAAGTGATAATCATCTCTCACACGGATTCAATCGAGTATATGAGTTTGCTTGATCTTAGATTCATTCGTACAAGTTTTATTCACCTAAATCTAATCAATGTAATATATTTTGAGTTTGTATCGCACCATAGAATCTAATCTAGTTAATTATAATGGAAATTCACATGTTAATATTGAAATCACATGTTAATTATTGATTATATGTAAGTTAGGTCTGATTATTGGTTCGTTTATCATTGTTTCATGATTTGGTGAATTTGGTATATTTGTATGAAGCTTATTTGTTATGCTAATAATTGTATGATGATTGTTTGTAGTGCTATTGATTGTTTGGTCGAAAATATATGTCTTGGATAAATTGTATGCCTAGAAGTTCGTCGTTGAAACTTTGATTGGTTGGTCGGAGAAAATCGGAGGTTCGACTAGTCGGAATCAGATGAAACTTGGTGGAGGAGCTTTGAAGAAGGAGTTGAGGAGATCTCAAAAATTTGAGTTCCAAACTAAAAAATATTGATAGGTCTCCCATGACCCATGATCTTGGGTTGTGCATGACCCATCGAGAGGGACGCTGCATGAAAAGAAACTTGGTGAAAAGCATCAAGTAGAGGGTTCAAGTGATAGCACGGATCAGGTCGGCAGGAATACAAAGAAAAGTAAGTGAAGGCAGGGAGAAACTCATTTATGGATTGGGTCGTATAGAGTTGTTCGTGTGGAGTTGGGTTGGTATGTTTATACAAGGAAGAGTGCAAGGATGGATCGGGTCGTGGCAATATATGGGTCAGTCTAAATGTGGAAAACAGAGGAACCAAGGTTTGGTGATGGTTCAGTGGATGGACCATGGATCGTGGGTCTCCAGCGCAGTTGTGGGAAGCTTAGTAGTGGCCTGTGGTCGTAGTAGATAAATGGATTTGGTGAGGTCCATGGGATGGGTCGTGGTGTGACCCATGTGATGGGTTATGAATGACCCATCATGGAATGGTCGGAGTGAGTTAATTTTTGGTTAGATCAACGAGCATGGTTTAGGAAGGCTATGTGCAAAGTTTTGCAGTTGTTGGACCTAACAAGGTGATGATATGACTTGACGAATGTTGTGGCTTTGATGATTAGATTCAGATGGAATGCTCGAAGCGGGGTCGACTGATCATTGATCATGGGATGATGAAATAAGGTTATAAAGGCAACTCAAACGGTGGTTTGAGTTCATAGATAATGGAGTGCTCAAGAAGGTGCTTGAGCTTATTGATATAGTCGTCAAGGAGGGTGGCCAGTGTTTGGAACTACCAAGGGATCGTCGTTAGTCGTAGGTTCTAGCGGACTCAAAGCAGGGGTATAATGGGGACTTCCAAATGGCTAGGGGATTAGTCGAGTACCCTAGGCAGTCACGATTGGCCTAGATACGAGTCACAATTGCGTACGGAATATTGCATGAACTAGGGTTTCCATTAGCCCTTGAAGGATGGTAGGATGGGTCAGTCATACGATTAACGATGGATTCAGGGTGAGGTAGATGGTGAAAGCCAGGGTCATGGATGTTGTTGTTTGGTTGTATCATCTTGTGTGGATCATTCGAGATTGAGGAAGATATCTCTTGGGTGCTTATCTGGTGTTGCTTTAGGCCTTCGGGGTTTGTGCTTGGGAGGTATTAAACTTGATTAGGATGATTCATACTTGATAATTGGTTACAATGGATATTCTTATTTTTTTTCTTCACAAATTCTCTGGGAAGGCTATCACTATAGGTTGTGAAAGAGAAGTGGGATTGGGAATCTTATTACTTTGGGAAGATAAGATGACTGAAATGCCTATTATCCATATGCTTTATTTTTGATGTTGATAGTTGTTTTGTCGCTCATTAAGACTAATGTCTGACTCAAGGTTTTATGTTTCCCTCTTATTACCTTGGGTTGTTCATCAATGTTGTTAATGGGAAGACCAAGTGACAGGTAGTAGATCTTGATGAAGATGATGCTACTGAGCGACGACGAGCCGGAGGTTGACATATCACTATCTACTATACATAATTATTGTTTTTGGTGATGTTGTTGATACGTTACTCTGAGTGAAGTTGTTGTAAGGCTCTTTGTACAGATTTCATGTAATACGGTTGTTTGGTATTAGATATTTTCATGGACAAATGAAAAGTTGAAATTTTGTTCTATTGTGCTTCACTATTATTTCTTGTTTTATATACACATATACATATATATATATATTCTATTATATTTTATCCCTACATTGTGAGTTATACAACAAGTTCCATTGGTGTTATTTTACCTTGATGATTGTCCATTGCTGCCTAGCAAGTCTTTCAATGCACTATTTCCTTTGTTAAGTGCGGAAGTTATGGGTGGTCATCACATTTAGTATCAGAGCTTTAGTTAATTGATTTTATCCAAAGTTCGTAGGCATAATGACATACGAGAGATGTATTTGTACTTTTCTAATGGATTATTACTATATTATAGTGTATAGTATAATAACGCTTGAACTCCAATGCATCTTTTCTCATGTATGGACTAATAGTTCTATTTTTCAGAATTAGAATGAGTCTTCGATCTTCAAGGCATGCTGCTAGGGAGGATCCTGCACTTGGAGGAGGATTAGGAGGAGATTTACCCGATTGCCTAGCTATATTCCATGATGGCGGCGATCATAAGGAGAGTACCCCCTCCAGAAGCAGCCGCGGTAGATGTTGGTGTTCAGATGCAGGTGCCTAGGGTGGCTGGTTTCGCTAAGCTGTGTGAGGATTTCACCGCTCATGATGGGAAGGTGTTTTTAGGGGCAAAGCAGACTTTCGTGATTCAAGGGTGGCTTGATATTTGTGTTTGGATATTCGGAGATTTGGAGATTGACGATGCAACTAAATGGAAGCTTGCATCGAGGCAGCTACGGGAAAGAGTTATGGATTGGTTGAACTTTGTCATTTTAGAGACTCCTGAGGACAAGATCATTTTGGATCAATTCTGAATCAAGTTTGAGACGAAGTTCATTTCCACTACCCAGAAATCAATTCTATTCAAAAAAAATATTGAGATAAAGCAGAGTGGTCGACTAGTGTTGGAATATGTTTCTGAGATTGAAGCTTTGTCCAAGTATGCTCATTGGTATACCGAGACTCCTTATCAAAAGAATGAGAAATATGTGGATACATATCTTGGGAAGTAGTTGGTTGATCATTTGGATGACTTTTATGAGAAAATAGTTGAGAAAGCTGTAAGGAACGAAAGATTGTTCCCCAAGGAAGAAGTTATTGTTGTTGCAACCAAAGAGGATTCGAAACTACAACAGGGTGGTAATAAGAAGAAGTGGATTGGAAAGAGGAAGGAACAACAACAGAAAGGTAAGGATGGCCAAAAGAAGCAGAAAGGCGAGGTGATTTACTACAACTGTAAACAGAAGGGCCATTATTCCAAGGATTGTAAGAATCTGAAATTCGAGAGGAAGTGTCATAATTGTGGTAAGCCTGAGCATTTCATGAAGGATTGTCCAGAACCGTCGAAGGATAAGCATATAATGAAGGCATATGCTTTGGAGGTTATGCCAACTTCTTCCAGAGCTCCTACGACGGAGGAGAAAGGGAAGAGTCTTGTTGTTCAAGGTACGCTTTCTATCGGGAATGTTTCTGCCCAAGTGTTGTTTGATACTGGAGCATTGCATTATTTCATTTGTAATGAGCTTGTGTGCGGTTGGGTTTGTAAGGCGAGATTGTCGATAGACCATTGATTGTGACTTATCAATAGGGGGTTCGTCTAGTCTTTGTATGCGTTGTCGTGGTCTAGTATTATCGAGTCATGGTTGCTCTTTTGTGTGTAATTATTTTGTTTTGAACTCCGCTAGGTTTGGGATTATTTTAGGTATGAACTGGCTCAAGAGGTCTGCGGCTAATGCGGATTGCGGGAAGCTCGAGGTGACAGTCGGAAATGTGGAAGGGCGAGTGGTTGTGATTTGATGTAAGCCAGAAGACGTGGTCTTTGTAAGATTTTTGTATTCACTTGTGATTCCACAGGATGGATTGTCATCTGTATCGATCGCTGGTGAGTTTGATGATGCCTTTGATGAGGTCAAAGGTTTGTCGCTGCATTGCGAGACCGACTTCAGGATCGATTTGGTTGACGAAGCCAGACCTATTGTTATTCCCCTTAGGCGGATGGCGCCTAGAGAACAGTGAGAGTTAAAGGTGAAAGTAAGTGACCTTTTGGGAAAAGGATTCATTCGGCGGAGCGTGTCCGAATGGGGTGCACCAGTAGTGTTTGCAACCAAGGCTGATGGATCTTTGAGGTTGTGTGTGGATTATCGTGAGCTGAACATGGTAAGTAAGAAGAACAAGTATCCATTGCCGAGAATGAATGGCTTGTTCAATCATATTCATGAAGCAAAGGTGTTTTCCCAAATGGATTTGGCAACAGGATTTCACCAGTTGAGAGTGGCAAAGGATAGTGTGTTGAAGACCACTTTCAGGACAATATCCGGTTTCTTTGAGTGGCTGGTGATGCCATTTGGATTGACCAACGCACCAACATATTTTGTGGATCTTATGGATAGGGTATTCAAAGATTAGTTGAACAAGTTTGTGCTTGTGTTTGTGGATGATACCCTGGTTTACTTCTGGAATGAGGAAGAGCATAAGACACTTTTACGAATTGTTTTGGAAATCTTGCGAAGAGATCAACTGAGAGCTAAGTTTTCGAAGTGTCACTTCTGGAAGGATGAAGTGAGGCTCTTAGGCCATGTTGTTTTTGGAAATGGAATAGCGGTGGATCCCGCTAAGGTGGCAGCGATCCATGATTGGGATAGGCCTAAGAATGAGATGGATGTTAGGAGTTTCCTTGGGTTGTCAGGGTATTATCGTCGATTTATCAAGGATTTCTCCAAGATAGCTGCACCATTAGCGGGGTTGACGAAGAAGAATCAAGTGTTCAAATAGGAAGCGAAGTGTGAGCACGCTTTTGGAATCCTGAAAGAGAGACTAACAAGTGCTCCTATTTTGACTACTCCAAGCGGGAATGAGGAAATGGTGGTATATACCGACGCATGTGGTACTGGACTTGGAACAATGTTGATGCAGAAGGATAGATTTGTGGCCTATGCGAGTCGACAACTAAAGCCGCACGAAAGGAATTATCTAACTCATGATTTGGAGTTAGCAGCGATCGTGTTTGCTCTGAAGATGTGGAGATATTACCTATTGGGATTTCGATTCAAGCTGTTTATGGATCATAGGTCGTTAAAGTTTCTTTCCTTCCAAAAAGGATTTGAATCTTAGGCGGTAGTAGTGGTTAACGGTTTTGGCGTTATATGATTTTGGTATTGCCTATACTCTTGGTGAAGGTATCTTGTGTTTTTGGAATGGAAGTACCTAGATTTTGGCATCATATGATTTTAGCAAATGCATTAAGTCGAAGACATACTAATTTAGGAGCGATTTTTTCGGAATGGAAGTACCTTGTGTTTTCGGAAGGATTTGATTTCAAGTCTTGGTGTGAGTTAGAGCCTGAAATGTTGGCGAGCTTATCGATAAGACCAACTCTCATTGAAAGGATTGGCGGAAGCCAAAATTGTGACGAAAAGCTTATCGAGATCATCCAGAAGTTGGAAGCGAGAGTGAAACCAGAAGAGGATAAGGAATTCGAGGTCTATTGAGATGGTTGGCTTCGGAATAAAGGACCACTGGTTGTTCCTTATATTAATGGATTGGGTGATGAGGTTCTGGGAGAATGTCATCACTCTAAGTTGGAGGCTCATCCTAGTGGTAATAAGATGTATCGGGACATGAAGAAAGTTTATTATTGGAAGGTATGAAAAATGATGTGGGAAATTTTATTTCCAAATGTATGAACTGTCAGTTGGTGAAAGCTAAACAGAAGACGTCAAGTGGATTTTTTTAGCCATTAGAAGTTCCTACATGGAAATGGAAGCAAGTATCATGGATTTTATCGATGTACTAACTAGGACCGGGGTAGGAAATAAAGGGATTTAGGTTATAGTGGATTGCTTGATCAAAAGCGCAAGGTTTATTCCTGTCAGATCAACTAGGAAATCATCCAAGTTGGCTGAGTTATACATTAAATCCATAGTTCGATTCCATGGTATCCCGAAGAGTATAGTGAGTGATCAAGACCCACTGTTCACTAGTGGATTTTGGAAGAGTTTGTAAGAGACTTTGGAAACCAAGCTATGTTTGAGTATGGCTTATTATCCCCAGATTGATGGTCAAACCGAGCGAGTGAATCGAGTAATATAATATCTCCTTAGAGCTTGTGCATTTGATTTTGAGGGACCATGTGAAGACCATCTAAATTTGGTTGAGTTTTCATATAATAATAGTTACCAGTCAAGCATTGAAATGGAGCCGTATGAGGCGTTGTATGGTAGACCATGTAATTCTCCAGCATGTTGGTTAGAGACTGGGGATAAGTTGATGCTTAGGCCTAAGTTGATAAGAGAAACATCAGACTGTATTGAGACTATTCGACAAATATAAGGCGGCCCAAGATCGTCAGAAAAGTTACGCTGATAAGTGTAGTCAGGATTTGGAATTAGACATCGGCGATATGGTTTTCGTTAAGGCTTAACCTTTAAGGAACATTGCTTGATTAGGAAGAAAAGGAAAGTTAGCTTCAAGACTCATTCGTCCATTTCCGATAGTCGAGCGAATCGGAAAGCCAATGTATAGTTTGGTTTTACCTGAGAAGATTTCGAGTGTGCACAATGTTTTTCATGTGTCTTTTCTATGGAAGTGTGTGCACGATTCGAATGTGGTGGTTATCTCTGGATCAGTATGGAGACTTAGAAGTCGAACCCGTAGTTTCAAGGCCTAGTAAGCTGCTTCGAGTTGTGGGGAATGACACGAAACAACTTAGAAGGAAGGTGGTTAAGTTAGTCAAGGTACAATGGGGCGAGGATGATGACGATTGTATATGGGAATGGAATAGAGTATGAAGGCGGCCCAACCATAATTCTTCGTGAGGTAGGACCCATTGATATCGTGTCGCCGTTATACCATGGTAACTTGTACTATTATTAGAATTCTGCATGCTAGGTTAAAGCTATGGTTGAGTGGCTTGTTGGATGCTAGATTGGAAGGTAGATTGGCCGCTCGTGGATGGTAGGCATGCAAAATAGTTCTTCTTGCTTATGCATGCTTGGAATTTCGAGGGAGAAATTCCTAAAAAGGGAGGGGGAGAATGCATTAACCTGCATTTTACATACTGAAGGATCATAAAATATTTTTGTTTAATTCTCTAAGGGCCTAACCATTCTCATCGTTCAATATGTTGTTCATGGGAATGTGAGACATGTCCATGATTTTTACCAATTCTTTTTATGACCATTTAAATCCTATTATTTTTGTTTAGGGAATAACTTCAGGATGGTATTGAATTAGGAGATAGGATCATCTCATTGGATCGGGAACGGTGTTTCCAATCCCGTAGAGTGGTCACATTAAATATTTGGTTGAGTGGTTTGGGAGAAATCGTTGTTTTAGTGTTGCTTCTTTTTTGGATAAGTTAATTAGTCATTAGTGGGCTGATTAGTGGCTATAAATAGGAGAGTAGGGGTAGAGAGATTTGTATAGTCTCTTCACTTCCTCAAATGGTTGGGTGCCTGTGATTCTACGGCTCAATCAATACATCTCTATTCCATTTCAATTCATATATTTGTAAACAAGGTTCGAAGATCAACATCAAGAAAAGGTAAATCACGTCATTTAGGTTGATTCGGAGGCCATTCTTCGCCGTTCTTCACTGTACGGAATCAGAGATTGTTTATTTGTGGCTATTTTATGGATTTGGTGAGTGATAATCATCTCTCACATGGATTCAATCGAGTATATGTGTTTAATCGATCTTAGATTCATTCATACAAGATTTATTCACCTAAATCTAATCAATGTAAGTATATTTTGAATTTGGATGACACCATAGGATCTATTCTAGTTAATTATAATGACAATTCACATGTTAATATTGAAACCACGTGTTAATTATTGATTATATGTAAGTTAGGTCCGATTATTGATTCGTTTTTTGTTATTTCATGATTTGGTTAATTTGGTATGTTTGTATGAAAATTATTTGTTGTGCTAATGATTATTTGTAGTGTTATTGATTGTTTGGTTGAAAATGGAATTGTTGGATAAATTGTATGCATAGATGTTTGTCATTGAAACTTATATTGGTTGGTCGGAACAAATCGGAGGTTTGCCTGGTCGGAATCAGACGAAACTTGGTGAAGGAGCTCTAAAGGAGGAGCTGAGGAGATCTGGAAAGTCTGAGCTCCAAACTCAAAAAATCTTGGTGGGTCGCCCATGACCCATGGTCTTGGGTCGCACATGATCCATCGAGAGGGATGCTGCATGAAAATAAACTTAGCGAAAAGCTTCAGGCAGAGGGGTTACGTGGTAGCTTAGATCGGGTCGACCGAAATACTAAGAAAAGTAAGTAAAGACAAGGAGCAACTCAGGTATGGATCGAGTCGTATAGATCTGGTTATGTGTAGTAGATTTGTCCTGTTTATACAAGGCAGAGTGCAAGGATGAATTGGGTCGTGGCAATATATAGGTCTACTCGAATATGGAAAACAAAGGAACCAAGGTTTGGTGACGTTTTGATGGATGAGCCGTGGATCATGGGCCGCCAGCGAAGTTGTGGGAAGCTTGAGAGCAGCCTGTGGTTTGTAGTAGGTTGATGGATTTGGTGCGGTCCATGGGATGGGTCGGGGTGCGAACCATACGATGGTGTGCGACCCATATGATGGGTTATGAACAACCCATCATGGAGTGGTCATAAATGAGTTGATTTCTGGTGAGATTAACAAGCATGGTTTAGGAAGGATATTTGCGAAGTTTTGTAGTTGTTGGACCTAACAAGGTGATGATATGACTTAATGAGTGTTGTGGCTTGGATGATTGGATTCGGATGGAATGTTCAATGCGGGTAGAGTGATCGTTAATCGTGGGATTATGCAACGAGGTTATGAACACGACTCAAAAGGTGGTTTGAGCTCATAGATAATGGATTGCTCGAGAAGGTGCTTGTGCTTATGGATATAGTCGTCAGGGAGGGCGGTTAGTGTTCCAAAGCATCAAGGGATCATTGTTAGTCAGAGGTTCTAGCGGACTCAAAGCAGAGGTATAATGGGGATGCCCAAAAAACTAGGTGATTAGTTGAGTACCCTGGGAAGTCAAGATGGGCCTAGATACCGCTGATGATGACGTATGGAATTTTGCTAGAACCAGGGTTGCCATTAGCCCTTGACGGATAGAAGGATGGGTTAGTCATACGATTAACGATGGATCAAAGGCAAGGAAAACATTAATAGCTAGGGTCATGGATGTTGTTTTTTGGTTGTATCATCTTGTGTGGATCATTCAACGTTGAGGAAGATATCTCTTGGGTGCTTTTAATTTTAGGCCTTCGGGGTTCGTGCTTGGGAGGTTTGAACTTGATTATGATGATTCATACTTGATAATTGGTTTCTATGGACATTCTTATTTGTTTCTTCTCAAATTCTTTGGGTAAGATACCACCATAGATTATGGAAAAGAAGTGGGATTGGGAAACCCATTCTGTTGATGTATTGGGAAGATCAGATAATAGAACTGCCTATTATCCATATGCTCTATAGTTAATGTTGATAGTTGTTTTATCGCTCATTAAGACTACTGTTTGACTCAAGGTTTTATGTTCCCCTCTTATTAGCTTGGGTAGTTTATCAATGTTGTTGATGGACAGACTAAGTGACAGGTAGTAGATCTTGATGAAGACGATGCTATTGAGCGACGAGCCGGAGGCTGATTACTATCTACTATACATAATTGTTGTTTCCGCTGATGTTATTGATATGTTACTTTGGGTGAAATTGTAGTGAGGATCTTTGTACATGTAAAGATTTCATGTAATACGGTTGCTTGGTATTGGATATTTTCATAGAGATATGAAAAGTTGAAATTCTATTCTATTGTACTTCACTATTATTTCATGTTGCATAAATGATCTATTATATTTTATCCATGTGTTGAGTTATACGACAAGTTCTGTTGTTGTTATATTACCTTGATGATTGTCCATAGTTGTTTGGCATGTTCTTCAGCACACTATTTACTTTGTTAAGTGCAGGAGTTGCGGTAGGTCGTCACAGAACAGACCTAACTTACGAGCCACTTATTTTCCCCAATCAGCCTCACGCTACCGAAACAGACTCCACTATCTTAGCTTATTAATTTTTATCTTTGATTTAACTTAACACGATTTAAGTTTATTAATAAGCCTCATATAACCTTGTGTTATATTCCCAGGTTGTATTTAACATTAATAATTAATGTTTATCGTTTTATACAACCCAACCCCACGTTGCTTAGCATCCAAATAAGTTACATATTCCAATTTGTGCCTTTGTATGTTCTCCAATCACATGTAAAGTTTTATCCCCAATTTACAGTCCAATACTGATTATAATATTCCATCGGTTCTAAGATGCTCAATTATCCATTTTTATTCAATTCAACATTATTCCAATTTTAATGAAAAATTAACGATAAAGGCATAAGCTCTATTTAGGCCTAGGCTCAATGCTAAAATAAAAAGGGAAATGGTCTAGGCTAGTCGTAAGGCCTAAACTCAAAAATAAACAAAACAAATAAAATAGGGCATATCCCGAATTGTAAATAAAGCTACAACGGAGAAGGGGACGGAAGAAGTAGAATTACTTATAAAAAGTAAGTAACTGGAAAGAAATAGGCATAGACAGTAAATAAATTACAGTAACTCTACAGAAAAACAAACGCATACATACTGCAAATAACTATAAACATTAAACTTGCAAACTTAAAACTATTTAACTATCTAACTTTTTCCTACATAAATTACTAATCTAGAAATCACATAAAAACTCACAGATCTGATGAGGAGAGCTTCCCCAGTGGCCTTTTCTTATTCCAGCAGAACCTCTGCCTCTAGAAGTATTTATAACAATAAATATTTAAAAGTATAGAACTTTTTTATCCTATAAAAATTTAATTATTTAGCCCTTCCTAATTTTGAGGATGTGCTGGGGAAGAAGAAGAGAGAAAGGATGGATGCCAAAAAAAGAGAGAGGCTTTGCTGGTCTATTTATAGGGTTTACTAGGTTTCCTCAACCGTCCAAATTTAGGATTAAATATGGACCATCCATGTCACCTGAGACGACCCCAAACCCCGTACTGACGGTGGCAAGGGTAATCCGTGGAATATAACACATAAACAGATAATAGCAGAACATAATTAAATAAATACACCAGATAATGCACAATAGAATATACTGGATAAACGTAATCAACAGAGTTACACAGTATACATGATCATACTTAGTACAAATACAGTTCAGCTATACATAAATGTCTACAGCGGAAACAAACAAAATATGTACAATAGGAGCTGAACAGCATAAAAAGAGATAAATAATAGAATCCATCTTCAGCTCCAGATATCCAGAAAGAGACAGCTAAACCTAAATACAAGGCTACCCGTGTAGAAAAAGGGGCATCCGAGTTTGAAAGTGAAACAAACTACGAGTCAATCATGGGACCGGTATGAGAAATCTACTCAACACATTTATAATATGGCTAATCACAGGACCACGCCACTTTCGTGAAACGAGTTTACTCCATTGGATTGCCAGTGCTTTAAAACAAATCATTCTTTTAAACATCGCAATGCTTTTTATAAAGATGAAGCCATTATAAGACTCAGTTCCCATCACACAATGCAACGCAAACCGGAGGATAGAGTTTTACCTTATAATGGCCAAAATATGATTGATACGAATAAAACAAAAGCATTTGATATTATTACTAGTGTTTATATGTTTCAAAAACAATTTCCATCATAACTATCAATTATAAACGGCATGGGTACCATATATCATATCGCCATATATATATACAATCAAAAACGCACAATGTCGTATTTGGAAATTGGATTTCCGTCATGAACCAAGGCAAAAGATAGTCCTTACCGAATTCGCGACTCTCTAGCCCGAGCCACAGGATCAGAACGCATCGACCCTTTAGATCATCAGGGCTGATCCACTGATGTGGATTATTATGCCTGAACACTACGTTTCCCCTCCCTTTGGGGCATAAACGAGCCAACGAATGACTCCATCGGACCCAGATCGTCCGATCAAACCGAGGCGCCTCGCAACAGTAACAACCACATAAGTCAAACTCGTCAGGCCGTGTAAAACCACTGACGCCACTTCAAGCTAGAAAGAAACGCAGGCCCTCCCTGATGTCCTCTCCCGTTTCTGGTTCATACCGGGGTGTGAGGCTCGCGATTTTACGTTATAGACAAAGCTACGCCACACAGGCGGGGCTTTGATCATCACCACAAGACTTTGCTTTTCAACAGAAGCCTTGATCACTGCATCTTAGCATGCCACACAGGCAATTCACACCGTGCAACTGATGGCTATCAATCACACATAATAAATTCCAATGTCAGACACACTGTCCATTTGCAAGTCCGTTCTGGGTCTGAACGAATCCGGAGGCACTATATACCTCGCAAACCCATCGATCACCACGTACGTCTGGACGATCACCACTCATTATCCATATTTCGGGATGCCTCCCAATCAAGACCTCGGTTACCATCCAAACGAGGTGAAGATCTCCGGTCTTCGACCACCGTCTTCATCTTCGATTTATTATCGTCGATTCAGTTATTCAAAATGGGATAAACCCGGTCTTTCTGAGCAACTCGCGTATATGATAAACAAATGCAACACAAATACACATACGCATCATTTCAATTCATTAGTCACTAATCGTCAATCAGTAAGAGAACGATTTTCCAAATATTAACCCCGAAGGCCGAAACCAACATCAGATCAAAATCCAGGAAAACATTCGACTTAGCTAACCTTCAGTTAATTTCTAAATCACATCCATATCGTTTATAATATTTTATAACGATTTATCGCTGTAATAACCCGATTTTTTATAACATGTTAAAACAAGAAATCAGGGCAGAATTAAATCATAAGTTAAGAATCAATGGGAACGGGTTACGCCATTGCGTTCGTCTCGAAATTCTGCTTGAAAACGAGTCCGAAATTTCGTAAATCGGAGTCCGTATGACCAAGATATGGCCCATAGAAGATTTCAGAAAATTCAAAATTCGGCCCGAAATTCAAAATCAGCTCCAAACAGATTGGGCGGAAAAATTCCCGCCCAACCCCAGGTCGACTGGGGAGTCGACCTGCCCCAGCCCAGGTCGACTTCCCAGTCGACTTGGGTGTCGACCTGGGGGTCGACTTCCCTGGTCGGCCATGTTTTCCTGGTGCACCTGTTTGCTCCTTTGGGTCTGGTCAGTTGGCCTGTGACGGGATTTGATGGTTCAGATCTAAACTAGGGTTAATCCTATGGCCTAAACTTGTCTCTACACCTATAAAAACACCTTAAGACCTAGCCTAAACCTACACAAATCATCCTAACAACTAAATTCTGCCAAAATGCTCCCTAATCATGGCCTCCATCTTCATCTTGATAGCTTCTAAGGGCAAAGGAGCAATCTTTCTTCATCAAATCAAAGGAGCTACTTATTCTCAAGGCTTCTAGTGTTGCTACATCATTCCTAGAGCTTCTACAACGTCTCTATCTTGTTCTATTTTGTTCTAGTTCTCATAGCCACGATTTGTAAGCCCCACTCTACTCTTAGATTTAAACTATGAAAATTATATGAACATGTAGCAAGTTGAAATGGGATTCTTGTGTAATACTTGTCTTTGGTCTATCATTGTATGCATAGATCCATTTATGACCCTTTTGATCTATGTTTGTGGAACTATCATGAACCTAGTACCGTTCATCTTGATTTTTGGGTAGAAAGCTATGAGCTTTATTTGGGGATTATGCATAATGCAACATAGAACCCCTCATAACCTTGATGTTAACTTGCCTATGATGTTGAACTACATGCTACCCACAAGTTTATCACTCTATGTCAACTATTATCATGTTATCACCCTATTTGCTAAGTTTGATGTCATACATGTTTTGAGGCCAATAATTCTATATGCTAGTTGTTAGGGGTGGGCACGGTCGGTTAACCAAGCCGAGCGGGTAAAATTTTCGGTTAACCGCTTGGTGCGGGCGGTTCGGTTAACCGCTTGTCGGTTAATCGACAATATACCGTACCGACCGAACCGCCTAAAATTACCCGTGGCTAACCGTTTAATTTAAACGGTTAACCACCCAATTTAACCGGTTAACTGTGGAGCAGTTAACCGATTAAATCAAGCGGTTAACCATTCAAATCAAACGGATAACTGTTTGTAAAGTTAGATAACAGTTCCAAATTCCAATGTTCCATTGCGTCAAACCAATATGCAGATACAGGCAGGCAAGCAAGCATATATATTACTTACATACATACATATAACTAAGTAAAACAATCAACTAGCATAGCCTATAGGAGCATCTGCATCACTGCATGCATACATACATACTACTGTGTCTGTGACAAATGACAATGTCTACTAGTGTCTCTAGACTCTACATAATACATATTACATATTACATAACTGATAACACAACACAAGTTACACAACACATGAGAATCATCTCCATATAGTAAATGCTAATACAGTCTAATGACTCTAATCCTCTCACTTAACACAAAATGAGATAGAGTTGCAAAATAAAATAAAGGTACACAAATACTCAAATAAAGTTACAAATTGCATTGAAATTTTGGCACTCAAAATGCTGGAACTCAAAGCGGCAACAGCCAACACTAACAGCAACAAGATTCTCCTTGCCTGGACTGAAAATATTCTCCTTGCCAACAGCCAACAGTCCAAACTCCAAAGTCCAAAGCCAATTTGCTAACTGAAAGTAAAAATAAACATAAGCTCTCCTTGCCTTAGAGGACACACAACAAGATTCTCTAAAATTAAATACTGTAATGCAGACTTGCAGTTGGATACGTGGACTATTTTGTTGCACTATGACTAAACTAAAATACATGGACTATTTATACATGCCTGGACTGAAAATATTTGAACTTCATAGTTTATACATGGACTGAGCAAAATATTTGAACTAAAATACATGGACCGAGAGCAAACATTTAACTATATAATACAAATCTAAACTAAAATACATTGAACTAGTCTAAAATACATTGCCTGGACTAAAAAAATGAACTATATACATGCCTAGACTAGTAGACTGGACCTCAATATTTCAAATTAGGATCACCTTTAGCTGTTGTGTAGTGTTACAGTGTATACTTGCAAGTTTGAGGATCAAGCTCTATTATTAAATGAACTGCTATCAATTTTAGTATACCTGAACTAAGTCCAACACTACATACAACAATTAACAAATGAAACACATTATACATACATACATACATACTAAACTAAAGGGACGATGGACAAGAACATTAAATTAGGCACCAATATGAACTATGAAGTTCAAACAAATAACACTCACAGTCACATGCTTCCTCTTCCTTGTCAATCTTGCAGTCAACGCCATGTACCTTCTCGAACTCAAATAGACAACACGACGGAGCCACGAACAACCTTTGATGGAAAATTGGAAACCGATCTATATGGTTTTTACTTTTTATGTTTGGATTTCGTTCGGAATTGTTTTTGAAGAAGAGAGCGAGTGAAATTTAGAATCAGTAGCCGCCGCTACTTTTTGGTTTTGGATGGATTAATTAGGGCACGAGATATGTTAGATTGGGCTGGGCTGTCTGGTGCGTTGCGTCACTCGGTTTGCTTTTATTCACTTTTGGGCTCTGTAAAATATTATATCGGTTATGTCGGTTAACGGTTAACCGACCGACCAAAATTTGGTTATCCGTTAACCGAAACTAATCGGTTAAGGCGGTCGGTTAACCGATCGTGGCGGTTAACCGATTACTGCGGTTAAGTCGGTTCGGTATAGATCGGTTAAGGCGGTTAAGTCGGTACGGTCGGTTAAACGCCCACCCCTACTAGTTGTGATGAACACCTTTGCCTCAAATATCGTTATGTTTGACTTATGACCAACTTTACCACCTTATGCCCATCTTGGTCATATTTTTATGTCCCTTGATTCATTTGTATTGATGCGAGTTTACGTGCGATGGGGATACGTTATGGGTATTTAGGCGAACTTGAAATGACATGAAAAACATGACTTGAAATGTGACATGAAATTTGATTATGCTTGAAAACTTGAATGTGGTCATGACATGTAGAGAACCATAAAGTGGCCAACTCGAGGTTGGGTTGAGTTTGTAGCGTAAATCTGCCCGGAACCTCCCGGCAAATCCAGTGGCTACAAACAATAGGATCCAATGTGAGTAGTTGGTCATATCGCACTTGAAACCCGAGGTTAGACTAGGTTGTGGTGTAAATCTGCCCAGACCCGCCCGGCACATCCAGTAACCACAACAAAGTCTAATGTGAGAGGTTGGGCGCATTAAGTTAATTAATGCCACATGATAGGGTTAAGTCATGAACCACTTGGATACACTTAACCAACTTGAAACATGATTGGATAGGGTTAGCCACACTTAACCCGTTAGAAACCCTAGTTACGTGGTCCTTTTCAGCAGTAACCCTCTTGGATGTATCACGATACCCTAGGGACTAGGCTAGGGTGGGGCACGATTACTGGGCTGATTGTAAGCGACCAGAACGACGGCAGAGTAGGTGCGCCAGTGTAGGTTCAGGCGGACTATGGTCGTGCACATAGTCCGGAGTTGAATAAAACAAACATGGGCACTAGTAGGTTTAGACTGTGCGTGCTTGATTCGTGTCAGTGGTTGGCACCCTAGGACTTGATACACCCTAGGGTGGACCTAGCACAGTTTGACTACATTCCGTGGTTGGGCCGTATGACACCGACACTCGACGAGTTAGGCTTATAGGGAGCCGATCGACTAGACCGTGTAGTTGGACCTTGACTTGGGTCATCTCATGATATTGGGCCAAGGGATCATTTCTTGTTTATACTTGACATGGGTTGGAATACTAGTACTATTAGTGCAAAACTAAACCTTGTATATGCGATGCCACACTTGATCTACCTTGTTATCTATTTATCATGCCAGTTAGTTACCATCTTTATGTTTCATCTCAGTTTCTCATGTTTAGTTAACTTCATTAGTTTTTATACTAATAGTAGGTAGGACTTACCAGTCTTTATGACTGACCCTTTTTCTTTCGCCTCTTTTCTTCCGTTCTCCCCCCCCCCCAAGGTTCTCAAGGAGGGAACACTAGTGCTTAGCTTGGACATTTGGCTTGCTTTCTTGATAGCTCATGTACGGTTTGGACTTGAGCTTGCTATGGCTTCACCACATCTATCTTGGGGATAGTTTACTTTATGTTATTTTCAGTTTATGTTTTCTAGACTTGTGGTAGTTGGAAAATAATGACTAAGTACTTTGATGTAAGTTGACTATTGGGTTTTGAAATGGTTAACTATGGTTTTTAAATTTCTACCGCTGCTTTACTTATTTATTTATCTATGTTCTGTCTTGTGATATCTCTGTGCATGTTTACCTAGACAACACCCCTCCAAAGCTAGTGCAATCACTCGTGAGTGGCCCTGGCGGAGGTGGGGTGTTACATTTGGTATCAGAGCATGAGGTTTACTAGACCGGACAAAAGTTTTAAAAACCCTTTTGAAAAAATATTTTCAAAACCAATTAAGTATTTTTCCAAGGAAAGTCTAGCTTATTTTAAAAGGCTATTCCCCAAAAGCCATTAGCACTATCCTTTGTTTCCTCGTTCTAAATCTATCTTTTCCTTTTTCAGCATGGTCGATCTTAACCTTCCCGAGGGAGTACCCATACCCGGATGGTTCCGAAGGTACTTGGAAGCTAGGGCCAACGATGCGGGCCCAGCAAATACTCCCACTCCTCCTCCCGTACCTGAGGTTCCTCCTCCTCCTCCTCAGCGTCCACAAGCAGATTTCGCGAAGATTTGCAAAGACTTTAAGGCGATGGGTGGCAAAAATTTTGTTGGGACAGAGACTTATGTTGAGGCAAGAAACTGGTTAAAGGAAACTGAAGACCTTTTTGCTATCTTTGATGTAGAAGATCGTAGGAAAGTTCTGTTGGCAGTATGGCTATTGAAAGAGGAAGCTGCTTATTGGTGGGAAGTCACCAATGCTACCAGGCCTATAGAGACTTGGGCCGACTTTAGGATGAGGTTTGGGCTTAAGTTTCTATCATCTGCTGAGGAGAATCTGCAATTGGAGAATTTTATATCTTTGAAGCAAGGGGACATGACCGTGAGGGAGTATGTGAATAAGTTTAACCAGCTTGCTCGATTCGGTTTAGACATGGTTAAGACACCTCAGAAGAAGGCTCTACGCTTTGCTCGAGGATTGAATGAGCCATTGCAAGGTTTGGCCATGTCTCATATACCCATGGGGGCCACTTTTGAGAGCTTAGTGGATATGGCCTTGCTTCAAGGAGATGATAAGAATGGCAAGAAAGAAGTTAAGCTTAATGAGACTCAAACCAAGAAGGCGGACTCCAAGTGGGGAGGCAACCAGAACAACCAGAACAACAAGAACAACAAGGGTAACAAGGCCAACAACAACAAGGCAAGGGAGACAAGGAAGTGCAACTTCTGTGGGATCACTGGACACATAATCAAAGATTGTAGGAAGAAGAAGAGGAAGTTGGGAGAATGCTTTCATTGCGGAGAGTCTGGACACTTCACCAAGGATTGCCCAAAGAAGCAAGGGCAGGGGCAAGGACAGACTCAGTGGGAAGGGCCTTCTGGAGGGCAGATGCATGCTCTCAACACTACTCCAGCTCCGGACCGAGGTAGTATTTCTGTAGAAAGCCTTGTTTACATTTCTGGTTTTCCTGTTCGAACTTTATTTGGTTCTGGCGCATCGCATACCTTTATTTCTTCTGACATTGTTGAAAGTTTGCACCTAAGTACTAGTCTAGTTGAGGATCCCGTTAGTGTTTCAAATCCAATTGGGGGTTCCGCCCATCTATCTATGATTTGTATGGATTTGAGGATTTCTATCTTGACCGTAGAATTCACATGTAATGCTTATGTTCTCGGGTTCATGGGATACGGGTTGATTTTGGGCATGGATTGGTTGTCCAGTTATGGAACCATTCTCGATTGTGAGCATAGGGTAGTGAGGTTTATGACTCTCCTTGGCAATACCCTAGAGATTTCTTGTAACCCTATGGATCCCGTCATGTTATGTTATCTTGAATCCCTAGACTCGTCTATTGACAATCTTCAATCTGTGAGGGTGGTCCGAGAATATCCTGATGTTTTTGATGAGGTGAAGGGGTTACCCCCTAAACGCGAGATAGACTTCCGTATTTATCTTGTTGATAATGCCAAGCCAGTTTCATTGCCTGTTAGGCACATGGCCCCGTGAGAAAGAAGAGATCTTAGCAAGCAAGTCAAGGAGTTGCTTGAGAAAAAATTCATTAGGGGAAGCATTTCTGAATGGGGTGCTCCTGTGGTATTCGCTACTAAGGCGGATGGATCGCTTCGTCAATTTGTTGATTATCGTGAGTTAAACAAGCTGACAAAGAAGAATAGGCACCCGTTACCGAGGATTGATGATCTCTTTGACCAGCTTGTAGGAGCTTCTGTTTTCTCTCAACTCGATCTAGCCACCGGATTCCATCAGCTTAGAGTGGCTGAGGATAGTATTGACAAGACTGCGTTTAGGACTCCAGATGGATTCTTTGAATGGCTCGTCATGCCGTTCGGTTTGACTAATGCACCCGCATACTTCGTTGATTTGATGAGTAGGGTGTTTAGGGAGTTCCTTAACAAGTTTGTGGTTGTCTTCGTGGATGATATTCTGATCTTCTCTAAGGACGAGGAAGAGCATGCTACACATCTCAAGGAGGTTATGGATACACTTAGAGCTCATCAGTTGAAAGCCAAGTTCTCCAAATGCCATTTTTGTAGAAGGGAAGTTGGGTTCCTTGGGCATATAGTTTCTAAGCAGGGCATAGTTGTGGATCCCGCTAAAGTAGTGGCGGTACAAGACTGGAAAGTTCCGAAGAATGCAACTGAAGTGAGAAGCTTTCTCGGTTTGGCAGGATTTTATAGGAAGTTCATTAAGGACTTCGCTAAGATTTCAGCCCCTCTTACTAAGTTAACGAAGAAGAACTTAGTCTTTGCATGGGACTTAGAGTGTGAGTTTGCTTTTCAAAGGCTCAAGAAAGCCCTCACCACAGCTCCAGTTCTAGCATTACCCGATGGAGGGAAGTTTTTTACCGTGTACACCGATGCATGTGGCACGGGATTAGGCGCTGTCCTGATGCAAGAAGGGAGAGTGATATGCTTTGGGGGTAGGCAACTCAAAGTTCATGAGAAGAACTATCCCACTCATGATTTGGAGTTGGCGGCGATCGTCTTTGCACTCAGATCTTGGCGCCATTATCTTCTAGGTGAAAGGTTTGAGTTATATACTGATCACAAGTCGCTCAAGTACCTCTTGTCGCAGAAAGATTTGAATCTAAGGCAGCAGAGGTGGATGGAATTCTTGGCATCATATGACTTCGATATAGCTTATACCCCTGGCAAGGGTAATGTTGTGGCGGATGCGCTAAGTAGAAGAAGGTTGACTTTGAGTCCCTTGTTTGTTGAGATGAAGAGCCTAGAGTTCTTGGCAACCTTTGATTTTACACCTGCTGTTGAGTCAATGACTGGTTCGTTAGCATCCCTTGAGCTTAGAACTACACTTCTTGATCAAGTTGGGGCTTCACAGAGGGAAGACCCACAGATAGTCGAGATCATGGACAAGTTGATTCGTGGTGAGACGTCAAGTCACCTCGCTAGATATACTATTGACGACAAGGGATGGCTAAGGCGTGATGGAAGACTATGTGTCCCACAAGTGGGAGACTTAGTAAATAAAGTTCTTGAGGAGGCGCATCACTCGAGGATGACCATACATCCCGGAGGGGACAAGATGTACCAGGATATGAAGCGCATTTTCTTTTGGAATGGGATGAAAAAGGATGTTGCAGAGTTTGTTTCTAGATGCATTGTTTGCCAACAAGTAAAGGCCGAGTCGAAGAAGCCCGGTGGGCTACTGCATCCATTGGAGGTCCCGCAATGGAAGTGGGAAAGTATCTCTATGGATTTTGTGGATGGATTGCCGAGATCAAGGAAGGGGAATACTAGCATATGGGTCATAGTGGATAGACTCACGAAGAGCGCTCATTTCATTCCAGTGAAGAGCAAGAGGACTGCATCATGGCTAGCATCTGTTTATCTTCGAGAGATAGTGCGATTGCATGGAGTTCCTTCTAGCATAGTTAGCAATCGTGACCCAATCTTCACTAGCCAATTTTGGAATAGCTTGCAAGAAGCGATGGGTACGCGATTGAATCTAAGTACAGCCTATCACCCACAGACGGATGGTCAGACGAAAGGGTGAATAGGTACTAGAAGATCTGTTGAGGCTATGCATTCTTGACTTTGGTGGCACTTGGGAAGACCACCTTCCTCTCGTAGAGTTTGCTTATAATAACAGCTACCAAGCAAGCATAGGGATGGCACCATTCGAAGCTAGTGCAATCACTCGTGAGTGGCCCTGGCGGAGGTGGGGTGTTACAATCGCTATTTTTATTTATTTTAAAATAGCCAATTTATTCAAAACGCTGCTTCGGGCCATAACGCGGCCGTGGCGTTGTTTTTCTTCAGATTTGATTTACACATATCTGAAAATCCAACCGTTGGATCTTCACAAAATTTACATCATTAGAAAGATCTTTTCAAAACGAATCCAACGGTTCCAGTTTTGGGAAATTCCGACGGTCGGATCTCCAGGTATAATCGTTTGAAGTTTCGATTTCAAAATACGAACTGCAGCGTCGTTATTCGATTAAATATAATTATATTAATATATATATAAATATAATTGATTTTGGCGCTGTTTTTCTTCAGATTTGAATTAAACATTCCAGACAATCCAACCGTTGGATTTTTCAAAGTTGGTGTCGTTGGAAAGATATTTCCAAAGCGAACCCAACGGTTGCGGTTTCGGGAAAATCCGATGGTCGGCTCCCCCGGTATAATCGTTTGAAATCATGGTTTCAAAATACGAACTGCAGCTTCGTTATTCGATATATTTTAATTCTATATATATATATATATATCGATTCTTCGATTTCAAAGCTATATTCTTTTCATACATTTGATAAAAATGATATTTTTATCTAAATGTCTTCTATTTCAACACTTCACTATATTTAACAATTCATGTATATAATAAAAATGTGATTTTTATTGTAAAACAATTCATTTCAAAATACTATTATTTTATATAGTTCATATATGTAATAAAAATTGGATTTTTATTATAAAACAATTTCTTTCAAAACAAGATTATTTTATATAGTTCATATAGATGATAAAAATGTGATTTTTATTATAAAACAATTATTTCAAAATATGAATACCATTCAACACATGAATTTAAATTCAACGAATGAATATCGATTCAACACATGATGGTTTCCTATATTTTATATAACTCGATAAAAAGGTGATTTTTATATTTAAAACACGAATACCATTCAACACATGAATTTCAATTCAACGAATGAATATCGATTCAACACATGAAGGTTTTCTATAGTTTGTATATATAGATAAAAATGTGATTTTTATATTTAAAACACGAATACCATTCAACATATGAATTTTAATTCAACGAATGAATATCGATTCAACACATGAAGGTTTTATATATTTTGTATATATACATAAAAATGTGATTTTTATATTTAAAACACGAATACCATTCAACACATGAATTTCAATTCAACGAATGAATATCGACTCAACACATGAAGGCTTTCTATTCAACGAATAAATATAGTTTCAACAAATGAAAATAATTCAAATAGATGAATATTATTCAAAATTTCGGCAGCATAACGGCAGGGTAGTTAAAACCGGGACCGTCCCTAGTACGGCTCCTCGCTCTACCTTAAAACCTCGCGGTTTTTGACAATGTGGAATCATGCATCTAGTTCGCATGCAGGCGGCATGTATATTTATTTCATTTCCACAAACTAATCCTATGTGGTTTCAACCAAATATTTCTCAACCACAAATGGGTATTTTTCAACCACAATCAATCAATTTCAACCACAAACAATTCCAATCAACCATTCGCTATCAATCAATTTTCACACCAATCACAACCAATAAATATCGTCCATGGTTTGTGGACGAGGGGCATATATATATATATATAGCAGTTCACTTCTATTTCAACACATATGTATAATTTTTACAACGCATATACAACTTATACATCGAACGTACAACTTATACAACGCTTATACAAGAGGTGTACAACGCTTATATAACTCATACATCGACTATATAATTTATACATCGTCGTTTTCCATATCGTTTATAAATTAGAAATCTCACATTGGGTTCCACTCCACCAAAAATAGCAGAAGGCTCAGAAAAATATGCGGTCTCTTCTAGAATGTAGAAGACGTCCACACGAGTCCACTGTCTCTTGTTTCACTGGATTTCGTCAAGAAACGAAAAAGATATGATTTTTACAGTGAAATCAAAAACCGTAGCGCTTTAAAGTGCTATAATATAGTTTAAATAATTTACAGCCGTTACCTTCAAAATTCGTTCGAAACTAGGGTTGGATTTTCTGGCCAAAACGTGCAGCGTGGTGACGATCAGACCCCGCCACGTTGGAGAGCTAGGAGGCGCGCACCTGGGGGTCCCTTCTTCGATGAACTCGACGGCCGTTCCTGGGCGTGGCGGCGGCTAAAAGCGCGCGACTTCCTGGCGGTTGTTCAGGCGAAAGGTGCGACGATAATATCCCAAACCGACATGGATTTGTAGAGGAGGCCTTGCTCTTCAAAAACCTTAACTGGGGCGTTGAATTCTATTGAGTGGATTAGGAGAAAACAAGGAGAGAAGGAGGAAGAAGCAGCTGTCGTTCGTCTCGAGGGTTACAGGTGGTTTCAGAGGAGAGAGAAGCTGATGTGGACCAATGAGGATTTTTTTTATATTTATAAATTTTAAAATCCGAAAATACCCCTTGCCACACACGAACACCAATCCAAACCCAACGATTGTCGTTCCTAGCGTTTTACCCCCATTCCGAACACATTGGAATATGTTTCGAAGGCCCATTCGAATGTTTCAGTCAGTTTTCATTCAAATTAAAATATATAAACATTCAATATTTGATTTGAACGTACATTTCAATTTGCCAGGGCCACAAACTGATTCGAAAAATTCCAGAAAAATAAATCTGGCTATGTTTTGACGATACGGTCCCACCAAAACTAGTTTCGTCGAATTCTGAGACCGTTTGCAAAAAGTCCCATTTCTGGTCGATCCAATTTAACTGTAATTGACCAAAACACGTTTTCCTTTGCCATGCTCACATAATAGCTTCAAAAATTATGAAATTTGAAACCTAGCAATAACTTCTCATTTCGGATCCAACAAAAGTGGTTTCGTCGAATTCCGAGGTCGTATGCAAAATGGCCAATTTCACGGGCTATATAAATTCCATAGCGACCTTTCTGAAAATTCATTTGGCCATAACTTTTGCTTTCCGCTATGAAACTTCGATTTTTCAGATTCGATAGAAAGGTACTCACTAACAGATTTAAATATTTTTGGTTTCACTCGAATCCGTTTTGTTTTGCACCCGTTACAGTCCGACAAAGTTTGAATTCAATTTTTGAAACTGCAGCGCCATTTCAGGCCTTGTTTATAATTAGAATTAATTATATTCCATTTCAAATGTCGATTCAAACTTACTTTTCATCGCTATCATTTAAAATATTTATTTTAAATATTTAAAATCCATTATTTTAGCCAATTTAAAAAATTTAAATTGGTTCAGATTTTCCGGGTCGTTACATCACCAGACCAATCAGAAAGCGCCACGACAGCTTCTGGTTCGAAATGAACCAATAAAACGTGCCACATCAGAAAATAACATTCGAAATGAAATAAACGTTCATTCCTAAAACGTGTGATCCAAGGCACACGCTTATAGCGTGTTGGGTCGACCAACCCACATCTTATATCTACATCCGGTCGACCCAAGGCCCTATAGGTCGACCGAAGCTAGAATGGGTCATCCTACTTGATCGTTTACACCATATATATTTTTGTTTTATTTTTTGATTTTAGTTTATCTTCTTTAATTCATAACTTATTCATTTTAACTCTATTGTAGCAAACCAAGTGTCTATTTTCATCTGAAAGTTATAATGGACTCAATGTTGTTAGTCGCATTGTCCAATTTTGAATATTATTCCGATTAGTATTTAATTTATTACTTGTTTTTATTTAATAATCGTTTATTAAAATTCGGGTTGTTACATTTGAGATAGGTCTTGATTTTGTGTATGATCTACATACTACACCTGTGATGCTAGCAAATAACAATTATAACGAATGTATTGAATAAAATTACATAGAGTTACCTTAATTGCCATACATCTCTGTATTATTTAGAATAATCAGTATTCCAATCCTTTTTCCTTGATTGATCTACAAACTAGGGTTTTTCTCTCTATTAAGAGTTTACAAGTGTGGGAATATGAGCTTAGAAAAGATCCAAAAAAGGTCCTCGTGCTATGAGTCGTTGGATCCTATTTATAGGTTTGAGCTGGCCCTTCCTTCGATTTAAGTGCTTCAGTGGATTTTATTCAATGTAGAGTTCTGGTAGCTACTTCTTTTTACGAAAGGGGCTTTTAATTGAATACATTATGGATGATTGTATAGGAGCTCTTGGTTTCTTTTATGCTCTCGTCCCATGCTTCATCCCTAGTGGTTTAGGGTTCCAAATCAGGATTTATCATCCTTTGTGTTTTATGAAGTGTGAATTATCTTTCCTGAATTTCGGAGAAATGTATCGGAAGCCTTGCTTAACTGCTTTCAAAGAGCCCTTCTGACAACTGTATTGAATTACCCATCGAAAAATGCTTTTACTGATGCATGCATGCCTTTTGATGTCGCCAGCAGGTTCTGGGGTGCCTTTCCTTCCCCTTCTCTCCTTTAGTTGGTTTCGAAAATCCTCTCCCTCTTGTATGTCCTTTCCTTCCTTCATTTGGACAACCTTCAGGCTTCGTTTCACTTCTGTTTCGAGAATCCTTTAGTAAATTACAAGAGAGCCTTTCTGGTGTTGACTACACAACATTCACCAGTACCTTCAGGGTTGTCCTATTTTGATTTGGATCGAATAGTTGCGAGAGGCATAGATATATGTGTACTCTCGATTTATGGTTAGAGCTATATTTGACTTAATGTCTAGCTAGATCCGAGCACTTTTTTCCCGATATTCACATCCTATGATGTGTAAATTCTCCGCTCTTCCCTTTTTTTCTTGTTTGAATCTTCTTCGGGACATGTTCTCTTCTCTCATTCTTAAGGGATTAGTCTGCTTCACCAATGTCTTCAATTCACGGAGGCTGAGTCTAACGGAATTTGACCGGAGGAATTTGTCTAATGCAACTCCGTCGGCTTACGATTCTTAGCTTCCTTCTCAGTCCCTTCTGACACTTCGCTCTTGGCTTGACCCTTTCGTTCTTTCTTGTAAGATTAACTAGTCCAGAACCAATAACCTCTCGGTTAAGACTGAAAAGGGCTTGTTTGATGTCGGAGCTAATACCCTCTCGGTTAAGACTAAAATAGGCTTCCTTATCCATTGTGAGTGCCTTTCTTTATGACCAAACGGGCCTTTTTGGTTTGGAGGATATTTCCCTTCTCTTTTTTCTCTTCCCAGTTCGCATTCCGAAGGCCTATAAATACTTCTTTCATGGTGTCATCGTCTTTCACGCTCCTTCGCCTTAATCAAGTTCCCGATCTTCCTTGATTTTTTCATGCTAACATTTTCCCTTCCCCTAGTGAAGGAGTGTTCTTGACTTTTCGAGTCATCTGGCTTAGAGATATGTGTCGTTCTTTCACCATATCATCATTTTAGTACTTTCCTCTTGGTAGTAGGGATTTAGTTAACGGGAGATGATTTATTTCTTGTATCATCTTCTGTGCTCATCGTGTTTTCCTTTTTCTTTGTCCTTTCACCTGCAAGTGTCTTTTCAGTTTGTGGATATCAATTGCTCCAGCGTGCGCTTTAATTCTGTTCAGTTCCCCATTTTTCGAGATTGTCAAGTATGGTCCATTGATATCTCATTAGAGATGTCTCCCTTATAAATAGCTTCATTTTCCTCCTTTATTTTCCTTCAAGCAGTAAACTTTTCTTGTTGGCTCTTTCCAAGCTCTTTTCTCGATCTTGTTGTTTTATTTTTTGATCATGATGACGCTCGTTTTAGAAGTTTTTGCTTTTACCTTCATGAGGAATCTTCCTTGTACTTTGAAAGTTTCCATTTTCTTCTAGGCACCCTTTTTCTTATGTACATCTAGTAAAGCGCGTGGCTCAACTAAGTGGGATGCCCAGTTCCATCGGATTCCCCTTTGAAGTTTCCCATGCTCCTTTTCCTCTCTCTAAGGCAGTCACATCCCATTAATAAGGCCAAGACTTGTCTCCCGATGTAGCTGAATCCTTTCCAGCTTCTTCTATAGATTCAGTCACATCGGCTAACACCTTCGGGAGAGTGATGCCTAACGAGGACAAGGCAGCCATTTTCTCTTGGCCCATGACTGAGGTATCGCCACTTAGTCATTTTTCTTTAAGCCATGACTTTGATCTTCTTATCTATTAAACTTAAAAATATAATTACTTAGAGCTTAAATTTTTTAAGTAATGTCACAATTTTCTTTTCTAATTATTTTTAAGAACAATGGTCCAGATTTATCTCGTGATCCTTACCCGGAGGCTAGAGTTTGATGGTTAATCTTTCTCGGCTGCTGCCCTAAAATCATTTTTGTTTAGTAGGAAAAAGAGATTTTTAAGCTTGTGTATTTGTATTGTAATTTTTATAATTCTTTGTAAAAAATGTAATCCAAGGTGTACTCTTGTGTTTCTTAATTTTAAGAAGCCTTACTACATTTAGTTTATTCATAATTTATCGAGAAAGAAATCATTAAGAAGATCGTTTATTGGTCACACCTCTGGGACCCATCTTATGACAGCTAGTATAAGAGGCTAATTAAGTCTTTTATCCATCTTGACCCTTCAATATTTGTTAAAATATAAATTTTTTATTTACTTGAGGATGCTTATAAAAAAGCATCGCTTTGAGTTTATCATAATTTCACAAGATTTTTTATCTGTAAAATGATATGCTTGTTATCAAATTCTTTTGCTATTTTCAATAGTTTCATTAGAGTAGTGTATTAAACTAACCCTTCGCTCATGTGAAATTTAGGGTAAGTGATGTCTTTTATAGTTTACTCTGTCTTAGTCCCTTAGCTTTCGTTTTTCTTACGAAACGTTTGATGTAAAGGGTTCTGATTTTCAATCTAAGTATCTAAAAAGAACAATGCCTTCCAGAGTGAGTAATATTTATGAGACAAGTATAGAAATATCTCCTTTAGCAAGAAATGTTGATGCCTTGAAGCTTATTTCAAGAAACAATCACTACAACAAAAACACCATATTACAACTTTAATTTTACAACTATGTGAAAAGCACAGTTGTAATACATGCATTTTTATAACTGTGCAAAAAGCACTGTTGTAATAAATGTTTTTTACAACTGTTCAAAAAGCACTGTTGTAATAAACATGTATTTTATTCGTTGTAATAGATGCCTATTACAAACTTCAAGTTTATTTTATCTATATTTAATAACTAATTATATTGATATTTAATAATAATATTTAATAATAATCATTAATAATAAACTTAGGAATCAATAATATTTATCATTTATTATTAAATAATTAATAGTTAATAAGTAGTAATTTATTTTTAATAGTTAACGTATGTTAACTACTTATTAATTAATAGTAACATAAGCTTTTAAAGTATTACTCTCGATTATAATTAACTAAGTAGAAATAAGTAAAAGTTATTAATAACTATTAATAAATGAATTTAAACTTATATTGGATTCTGTATACTCAATTAAAGTTCAAAATATAAAACTACAAACTACCGCGATGCTGCGAGCTCGTTTTTAATTAAATATAAATTATACGTTCAAACTTCTTTTAATAAATGAATTCTTTATTATAATTTTAATCTAAATTTAATTGAATCCTTTTATATTGTCCACTTCATATTGTATTGCAAAATCCAACTTATTTTGACTATTTCAGAATTGAATTTATTATATTGCTATATAAATTGAATTAATACTCAAAACCGTTGAGTTCGAATTATTTAAATCCCGAATAAACATTTAGAACTAATTTTAAATGTTTAAGTTAATGGCTAAATATTCCGTCGTTACATAGTTAGTCATTTATAGTTACTAAACCAGAGTTAATATTCATTTTAAACATAATAATAAATTGTTACACTATATTTTGGAAAAGGTCGTCTCAACACGAATTTCTATCATCTGGAACGACTCAAGACTTGGGTGTAGACTGGCAATCACTTGGACGAAGTGGCGGAGCGTTGCTAGCATGGAGTTTGTGTCATTTCTCACCCTTCTGGATCGGTTCGCCCCCCTAGGTCGCGGTCCGATCCTAGGAGTCGCCCCCCTAGGTCGCGATCCGATCCTAGGGGTCGCACCCCTAGGTCGCGATCCGATCCTAGGGGTCGCACCCCTAGGTCACGATCCGTTCCTAGGGGTCGCACTCCTAGGTCACGATCCGATCGCGGAGCGCATAGGGACCACGATCCGACCTCCGAACCTGCTCCTAGACAGCCTGTTCTGACCTATTCTCAAGGCTATTTTTACTCCAACTTGCATGGATCTTATTACACATGTCATATGACGATTTGAAGATGATATCTGGACGTTTTCCACCACATTTCGAGATTTTTGGGATGCGTGCCATGTGTCCCATGAACCGCCTTCAGGAAACGGCTATAAATACCCCATTTGAAGGCATTTTCAAGGATCTTTTGGCCATTCTTCTTCACTGCTTCCACCATTACTGAAGTGCAAGGACTTTGCACCTTCATACACTCAAATTCTTATCTTTTCAATACAATTAACACACGGATTGTGTGTCTACATGTAACTGATTCTTGCAATCTGTCAGTATAACAATAAGATTATAAAGTGGACGTAGGCTACATCTACAGCCGAACCACTATAAAAACCTTGTGTGTCTCCTCTTTATTTACTCTTTTCTGCATTCTGTGATCTGCGATCTGCATTTGGGTGTTAGGCCCAATTTTTGGTCTAACATTTTGGCGCGCCAGGAGGGGGGGCACACAAAAACTTCAACTTCTAGCTTGAAAGGAAACTCAATGGCGAACAAAAGGAAGAAGACTGGAACTTCTTCTCATGCCGATGATGCTGATGCTGAAGGCACAAGGAACGAGGCAAGCCAGGAAGCTTCCTCTCATGAAGACCCATCAGCATGCCTGTCTAGAGACGAGATGGATGGAGTTCTCGCTGAATTGAGGACCCAGATGGCAAGGCAGGACAATCTCCTCCAGAAACAACAGGAAATGATCAACCAATTCTTCGCTCGGATGGATGGAAGGCCGAGCAACGCCCAAATCACTGGAAACGAAGCCATTGACGCGGCTCGAGTATCACCCGGACTCGGGGGCAACCCCCCCATTCAACAGCAGAACTCGTCTCGTGATACACCTCTGCACCGCGACCCGGATCGTGGAACACTACTAGGCTCACGAACCGATCCCAACAACTCGCTCCTGCCTGCTCAACAACAACCAGTTCGTGACCTACCTCCTGGACCCAGTCGGATCGCCCCCCTACTCCACGATCCGGCCTCACGAGCTGGACTTCACGAACCTACCTCACGAATCGTCCCCTCGAACCGGGTCGGGTCGCTCCCCTCGATCCACGATCCGCGAGCCGCGATCCCAAGGCGGCAGCTCACCAACTTCCATCTTCTCCTCTATTCAACGCAGCGGGCACCAGCTCTGATTTTGGTAGTTTACAACAGCTTTTTGAGGGCAATCGACTCGTTGATCTCATTCAACGCCTCTCGAGAGGCTGCAACTATCAGAATGACGTGGACGACGTCAATCACAATCCGTTCACTCAGGAAATCAGGAATTCACGCAATCCCCCAGATTTCAAACTTCCACAACTGGAGCCCTACAACGGCAGGACAGATCCTACCGTGCATCTGATGCGTTACAAACGGCATATGGAAGTTCAATCGGCGTCAGAAAACGTCATGGCTAAATGTTTTCCCCTCTTTCTGACTGACATAGCCGCCATGTGGATTCGGCAGCTGGAAACAGAATCGATCAGCAGTTGGAACATGTTGGTCGCACGCTTCATTGAACAATTTCGTGTCCACATCGCACGACCCAAGAACGTCATGTCACTCACCACAATCAAGCAGAGGCCCAGAGAAACTCTGCGTTCATTCCTGGAAAGATTTAACATTGCAGCAGCATCAGTTGATCGTCCTGAACCATCGATGGTACTGATGGCAGCAGTATCCGGCGTTCTAGATAACTCGGAGTTCAAAAAGTCTTTGTACAGAGATCCACCACGAAATCTCGGTGAATTCTACCTTGAAGCAGATAGATTTCTGCGGGAAGAAGATGCAACTTCCGAGAAGAAAACCCTCGAAGTCAACATGCTCGGAGATGGAGAACCGCCCAATCCTAGAAAAGGCAATGACAAGGGTAAAGGAAAGTCCCCTGCTACAAATGATCGTAATGCTCCACCCCGGAGAGGGTCCAGATACGACAAATACACTGGACTGAATGATACTCTGAGCAACATATACATGGATACAGGAGGTGCTGCCTCCTATCCAAGACCTCCCAAGAGGGAGCCGACGCTAGCACAACGCAATTCTGGCAGACATTGCATATTTCATGACATAGACGGTCACAACACTGATGACTGCAGACATCTGCGAGATCTTATTGAGGATCGGGTCAGACGAGGAGAGCTACCCGAATATGTCACTCGACCAACAACGCCTACACCTGCGTTGCCACCACCTATTCCCCAGAGAGTGAACGATCCTGGATCGAGCAATCGCGGGATTATCATTCGCTGATCCCACTCAGCGGATCTCTTCAGTTTGCTGAACTCCGGTTCACAGTTCATGTTTTTAAGTTTTTAGGCGACTTCTCGCCCTCCTTTGTTTTCCCTGCATGTAATAAGAGCCGTCACATCAGCCCACACGCACAGAACCTACTTGTGGTCTCAGTCGTGTCCGGCAAACGACCGTTGTGTTTTCATGAATTAGCAATAAACATGAGCTCCGGCTCCCAACTGGATCCGTCCAGTACAAACATGAGCTCCGGCTCCCAACTGGATCCGTCCAGTACAAACATGAGCTCCGGCTCCCAACTGGATCCGTCCAGTACAAACATGAGCTCTGGCTACTAACTGGATCCGTCCAGTATAAACAAATCTTCATGTGCTTTTCCTTGGTCGTCTTACTCCGGTAAGGCCGTCTTGGAACCTTCATGTGCTTTTCCTTGGTCGTCTTACTCCGGTAAGGCCGTCTTGGAACTTTCATGGCATTTCCTTGGTCGTCTTACTCCGGTAAGGCCGTCTTGGAACCTTCGTTGCTTTTCCTTGGTCGTCTTACTCCGGTAAGGCCGTCTTGGAACCTTCATGTGCTTTTCCTTGGTCGTCTTACTCCAGTAAGGCCGTCTTGGAACTTTTATGGCATTTCCTTGTTCGTCTTACTCCGGTAAGGCCGTCTTGGAACCTTCGTTGCTTTTCCTTGATCGTCTTACTCCGGTAAGGCCGTCTTGGAACCCCTCTAACATCTTCTCAGATGGTTTACTCCGGTAAGGCCATTTAGGAAATATTCTTGCATTATTTGTTTTATCTTCTTGCAGGTACAAACTCCTGGCCTTCTTGGATTTCTCTGGCCTTAATACGATCCCGTGTGATCGTCGGTTTTCTGGCCTTAATACGATCCGGCGTGATCGTCGCATTCTGGATTTGGATTTCTCAGATTATCCAGAACACATCTTCCTTCAATCAGCAAGATATGTTCTGGGGGGGCAACTTGTTACACTATCTTTTGGCAAAGGTCGTCTCAACACGAATTTCTATCATCTGGAATGACTCAAGACTTGGGGGTAGACTGGCAATCACTTGGACGAAGTGGCGGAGCGTTGCTAGCATGGAGTTTGTGTCATTTCTCACCCTTCTGGATCGGTTCGCCCCCCTAGGAGTCGCACCCCTAGGTCGCGGTCCGATCCTAGGAGTCACCCCCCTAGGTCGCGATCCGATCCTAGGGGTCGCACCCCTAGGTCGCGATCCGATCCTAGGGGTCGCACCCCTAGGTCACGATCCGTTCCTAGGGTCGCACACCTAGGTCACGATCCGATCGCGGAGCGCATAGGGACCACGATCCGACCTCCGAACCTGCTCCTGGACAGCCTGTTCTGACCTATTCTCAAAGCTATTTTTACTCCAACTTGCATGGATCTTATTACACATGTCATATGACGATTTGAAGATGATATCTGGACGTTTTCCACCACATTTCGAGATTTTTGGGATGCGTGCCATGTGTCCCATGAACCGCCTTCAGGAAACGGCTATAAATACCCCATTTGAAGGCATTTTCAAGGATCTTTTGGCCATTCTTCTTCACTGCTTTCACCATTACTGAAGTGCAAGGACTTTGCACCTTCATACACTCAAATTCTTATCTTTTCAATACAATTAACACACGGATTGTGTGTCTACATGTAACTGATTCTTGCAATCTGTCAGTATAACAATAAGATTATAAAGTGGACGTAGGCTACATCTACAGCCGAACCACTATAAAAACCTTGTGTGTCTCATCTTTATTTACTCTTTTCTGCATTCTGTGATCTGCGATCTGCATTTGGGTGTTAGGCCCAATTTTTGGTCTAACATTTTGGCGCGCCAGGAGGGGGGGCACACAAAAACTTCAACTTCTAGCTTGAAAGGAAACTCAATGGCGAACAAAAGGAAGAAGACTGGAACTTCTTCTCATGCCGATGATGCTGATGCTGAAGGCACAAGGAACGAGGCAAGCCAGGAAGCTTCCTCTCATGAAGACCCATCAGCATGCCTGTCTAGAGACGAGATGGATGGAGTTCTCGCTGAATTGAGGACCCAGATGGCAAGGCAGGACGATCTCCTCCAGAAACAACAGGAAATGATCAACCAATTCTTCGCTCGGATGGATGGAAGGCCGAGCAACGCCCAAATCACTGGAAACGAAGCCATTGACGCGGCTCGAGTATCACCCGGACTCGGGGGCAACCCCCCCATTCAACAGCAGAACTCGTCTCGTGATACACCTCTGCACCGCGACCCGGATCGTGGAACACTACTAGGCTCACGAACCGATCCCAACAACTCGCTCCCGCCTGTTCAACAACAACCAGTTCGTGACCTACCTCCTGGACCCAGTCGGATCGCCCCCCTACTCCACGATCCGGCCTCACGAGCTGGACTTCACGAACCTACCTCACGAATCGTCCCCTCGAACCGGGTCGGGTCGCTCCCCTCGATCCACGATCCGCGAGCCGCGATCCCAAGGCGGCAGCTCACCAACTTCCATCTTCTCCTGTATTCAACGCAGGGGGCACCAGCTCTGATTTTGGTAGTTTACAACAGCTTTTTGAGGGCAATCGACTCGCTGATCTCATTCAACGCCTCTCGAGAGGCCGCACCTATCAGAATGACGTGGACGACGTCAATCACAATCCGTTCACTCAGGAAATCAGGAATTCATGCAATCCCCCAGATTTCAAACTTCCACAACTGGAGCCCTACAACGGCAGGACAGATCCTACCGTGCATCTGATGCGTTACAAACGGCATATGGAAGTTCAATCGGCGTCAGAAAACGTCATGGCTAAATGTTTTCCCCTCTATCTGACTGACATAGCCGCCATGTGGATTCGGCAGTTGGAAACAGAATCGATCAGCAGTTGGAACATGTTGGTCGCACGCTTCATTGAACAATTTCGTGTCCACATCGCACGACCCAAGAACGTCATGTCACTCACCACAATCAAGCAGAGGCCCAGAGAAACTCTGCGTTCATTCCTGGAAAGATTTAACATTGCAGCAGCATCAGTTGATCGTCCTGAACCATCGATGGTACTGATGGCAGCAGTATCCGGCGTTCTAGATAACTCGGAGTTCAAAAAGTCTTTGTACAGAGATCCACCACGAAATCTCGGTGAATTCTACCTTGAAGCAGATAGATTTCTGCGGGAAGAAGATGCGACTTCCGAGAAGAAAACCCTCGAAGTCAACATGCTCGGAGATGGAGAACCGCCCAATCCTAGAAAAGGCAATGACAAGGGTAAAGGAAAGTCCCCTGCTACAAATGATCGTAATGCTCCACCCCGGAGAGGGTCCAGATACGACAAATACACTGGACTGAATGATACTCTGAGCAACATATACATGGATACAGGAGGTGCTGCCTCCTATCCAAGACCTCCCAAGAGGGAGCCGACGCTAGCACAACGCAATTCTGGCAGACATTGCATATTTCATGACATAGACGGTCACAACACTGATGACTGTAGACATCTGCGAGATCTTATTGAGGATCGGGTCAGACGAGGAGAGCTACCCGAATATGTCACTCGACCAACAACGCCTACACCTGCGTTGCCACCACCTATTCCCCAGAGAGTGAACGATCCTGGATCGAGCAATCGCGGGATTATCATTCGCTGATCCCACTCAGCGGATCTCTTCAGTTTGCTGAACTCCGGTTCACAGTTCATGTTTTTAAGTTTTTAGGAGACTTCTCGCCCTCCTTTGTTTTCCCTGCATGTAATAAGAGCCGTCACATCAGCCCACACGCACAGAACCTACTTGTGGTCTCAGTCGTGTCCGGCAAACGACCGCTGTGTTTTCATGAATTAGCAATAAACATGAGCTCCGGCTCCCAACTGGATCCGTCCAGTACAAACATGAGCTCCGGCTCCCAACTGGATCCGTCCAGTACAAACATGAGCTCTGGCTACTAACTGGATCCGTCCAGTATAAACAAATCTTCATGTGCTTTTCCTTGGTCGTCTTACTCCGGTAAGGCCGTCTTGGAACCTTCATGTGCTTTTCCTTGGTCGTCTTACTCCGGTAAGGCCGTCTTGGAACTTTCATGGCATTTCCTTGGTCGTCTTACTCCGGTAAGGCCGTCTTGGAACCTTCGTTGCTTTTCCTTGGTCGTCTTACTCCGGTAAGGCCGTCTTGGAACCTTCATGTGCTTTTCCTTGGTCGTCTTACTCCAGTAAGGCCGTCTTGGAACTTTTATGGCATTTCCTTGTTCGTCTTACTCCGGTAAGGCCGTCTTGGAACCTTCGTTGCTTTTCCTTGGTCGTCTTACTCCGGTAAGGCCGTCTTGGAACCCCTCTAACATCTTCTCAGATGGTTTACTCCGGTAAGGCCATCTAGGAAATATTCTTGCATTATTTGTTTTATCTTCTTGCAGGTACAAACTCCTGGCCTTCTTGGATTTCTCTGGCCTTAATACGATCCCGTGTGATCGTCGGTTTTCTGGCCTTAATACGATCCGGCGTGATCGTCGCATTCTGGATTTGGATTTCTCAGATTATCCAGAACACATCTTCCTTCAATCAGCAAGATATGTTCTGGGGGGCAACTTGTTACACTATCTTTTGGCAAAGGTCGTCTCAACACGAATTTCTATCATCTGGAATGACTCAAGACTTGGGGGTAGACTGGCAATCACTTGGACGAAGTGGCGGAGCGTTGCTAGCATGGAGTTTGTGTCATTTCTCACCCTTCTGGATCGGTTCGCCCCCCTAGGAGTCGCACCCCTAGGTCGCGGTCCGATCCTAGGAGTCACCCCCCTAGGCCGCGATCCGATCCTAGGGGTCGCACCCCTAGGTCGCGATCCGATCCTAGGGGTCGCACCCCTAGGTCACGATCCGTTCCTAGGGTCGCACACCTAGGTCACGATCCGATCGCGGAGCGCATAGGGACCACGATCCGACCTCCGAACCTGCTCCTGGACAGCCTGTTCTGACCTATTCTCAAAGCTATTTTTACTCCAACTTGCATGGATCTTATTACACATGTCATATGACGATTTGAAGATGATATCTGGACGTTTTCCACCACATTTCGAGATTTTTGGGATGCGTGCCATGTGTCCCATGAACCGCCTTCAGGAAACGGCTATAAATACCCCATTTGAAGGCATTTTCAAGGATCTTTTGGCCATTCTTCTTCACTGCTTCCACCATTACTGAAGTGCAAGGACTTTGCACCTTCATACACTCAAATTCTTATCTTTTCAATACAATTAACACACGGATTGTGTGTCTACATGTAACTGATTCTTGCAATCTGTCAGTATAACAATAAGATTATAAAGTGGACGTAGGCTACATCTACAGCCGAACCACTATAAAAACCTTGTGTGTCTCCTCTTTATTTACTCTTTTCTGCATTTTGTGATCTGCGATCTACATTTGGGTGTTAGGCCCAATTTTTGGTCTAACATAAATAAATCTATTTAATTTTTAATATCAAATAATAACTATTAAATACTTTATAGATGAATGTATTTTTAACAACCATGTCTTTCTTCTTGTTGTAATAAACATATTTTTATCAACTCTTAGTTTTGGGCTGTCATAATAAGAATCTATAACGACTAATTAGTTTTTGTTGTTGCTAAAATTTATTTACTACTATTACGTAACAAAATTTTCAAGTAAATATCTTTAACTACGAATAAAAATCAAGTGATCATCAACTACAATCTATAAAGCACCATTTTTGAATGTTCTTTCGAAAGGGCAAAAATGTGGCTAGTACTTTGAACACGACACGAATATCAAAGCGGATGGATAAAGGTTGCCATGCATTTTTAGAATTTGGAAATTTCATTTTGGATCCATAGCATATTTTTGGCTCCAAGTTCGAATTTTTGGCTCGTATCTTGTTCATTTTTCCATCTGCGTTCTTATTTGTTTTCACACCGCCTATTCCTTTCTCACTCCATCATCTCATTCTAACTTTTCTTCATAAACTAAATCAGTAATTTGGTATTACAATCGATTTTTGTTAAGATATTATTCGACGTGGGTTGCGCAACAAATCCGTGCGTGGATCTGTAGAGGAAGAGTGACCAAACTCAGTCTCCTTTCTGCTCCACCTCCTTGGCTTACTCCAGCTATTCCTTCACGATCTATTTCTACTAGCCTCCCTTGCTTCTCCATTTGCATACCCCCTGTGTTACCAGGCCAATTTATCGAACTCGGTAGTGGTTTGTGTGGGCTTTCTGAACACAGATATTCTTTAAGTTTTCGATTTGGATTTGGCGAGTTTTGGTTAGCTCGAATTTTGTCTTCATATAGGTGAGTTTCTCTTGGTTTGATCTTGTTTTTGTCTACTGTTTTAGATCTAGTTTTGGACTTTTTGTTGGTTTTTGCACTTGTTGTGTGGCGGTTATTGAGGGGGTGGTTTACATGACTGATGGGACCATGTATTGGCATCCTACAGCAGTTGGTTTTTTTAACCGATAGCAAAAGTGATCCTTACCCAAAAAAGCACTAGAAATGTGGCATATTATCATTAATGTATCTTTTTCTTCTCCTTTATTGCAGCTCCATGTCTATGTATTAAAAAAATATTTGTATTTTTTTCCATGCCAGGTCTCTTTCGCATTTGTAATAGTTTGGTACCATAATTTAACCATTTTCTCAATTTATGTTCAAGACATGTTGGCTAGCTAACTGTGGTTCCTTTTATTGTTTCTGCAGTTTTCATTTTCAATATAGGTGCATCGTCTAATGCATAAAGCTAATCTTAGTGTTGTTTCTTAAAAGTAGTCTTCATAGACTGTCTTAAGTTCACTGCATACTCAAAGTACCTCCAAAATTTTATGTGTATTTTATAGACATTTCACAGATTATATCTTTGTGTTCACTTTGTTTCCACAGTCATAAAGGATTAAAAGATGAATATTAGAAAACTAGCTCTGGTAAAACTTTGTATTCCAAAAAAAGATTACCTTTTGAAATTACAAACATTATTCCATAATAGTTGATAATGGATCACTGAAGTTCATTACCATCAGAACAAAATATAATTTTGGCAAGTAACATAGATTTGCCTTATATGCAAAGCAGGAGTTCACACTAGTAACGTAGAAGAGATAGATGGATTTATTAACATTTTAATCTTTAAAATTGATTTGAATCATAATTTCAAAAACATTTAAATTTAATAAACCATGCAAATGAAATTCATTTAAAACATAGTTTTTTCAGGTACATGTGTGTTATTGTGATTTGTATGTGACTACATTTAATAAGTCTAGAAATGTTTTTCCAGGTGGAAGTGATGGTCTCGATCAAGAAACTATTTGACACCAAAGGGATATTGAATTCTTACAAAGTTTTACATATAATGTGTGTGTGTGTGTTTATATAAACAATGTGAATTGTGACCCTTTTCTTTATCCACTAAGGTATGTCTTCTAGAACTGTTTATATTTCACATTATCTTATCAATTCATATTTATTTATAGAAATATTAACATTGAATGCTGCATAGCTTCTATTACGTTTTATAGCTTAGGTTACTTCATACTTTAATATACTTCATTTTTATTGCTTAATATGTTATATACTTCATATAATTTAATTCAAGAACACCTGCAGCATTACTAGAAATTCTCAAATTCATTGGAAGTCAACTCAAGAATGAAGACCATTGCAAGACCTGCAGCTTTGAGAGCAAATCTCAATTTCATTATGTTTGTTATACTCTTAGTGATGTATATTTCTGAAAGATGACTTCAAGTCTTTTGGATTTTGGAGTCTTGGATAATGGACTTTGTAGTTTTGCTTTATGTACTTGAGATACTTATATGATTTATAAAAAAATGGGAAGAGTTTGAAAATTCTAATATATTGTTTTGGTTTATGTTTTAAGTTTGTTCGATATCTTCAGTTTTGTAGATAATATGTTCTGAAATGAATTCTTTTATTAATAATATGTATGTAATTTGTTCAAATATTACAACTTTAAATAAATACTTTTTATAAAATATATTACAACAGTTATAAATAGTTGTAATAAAGTTTATTACAACGGTGGAAAACAGTTGTAAAATATACATTTTACAACTGTAACACAATGGTGCAAAAAAGTTGTAAAAGATTTTAGTCTATTACAACTTCTTAATAGACGACGGTGACTCCACCGTTGTAAAAAGTCTTTTACAACTATTTTCCACCGTTGTAATATAGTCAGTTTGTTGTAGTGAATAAGCATTCGTGTAAATCTTTCTAATTTTCGAAGGGTGGTATCTTAGGTTTCGCTCCTTTTCCATCTTCCGACTCGTTCTAACTTTCGGTCGAGGTTCGCTGCCTGGAACTTCTTTCTGTCATATTTGAATAATGGTTTTATTGTGGAAACGGCTAAAATAATAAAATTTTGAGTTAGTGAATTTATTCTGAAGCACTTCAAAAGGGTTGCTATCTATCTTGTCTAAAATAGGTTGTCAATAAAATTTAACTACTTAGATTCTCCTTCACGTGAAACAAGAGGTTAAAGGGTCATCATATCCCTTTCGAGGGCTAATAGGATCTCGGAGGATTCCTTCCCATTGGTCATTTTTCTAGTGTGTTTTTCAAATAATTTAAATAGCATATTAGGGGATTTTTTTCATAATGACGTCCTCTTATCTATCATAGTAAACATGAAATTATAATTATCTTAACAGATCTAAGAGCTTAGGCCGATACACGTAATTTTGTATAGACAATGGGAGTTGACCCTGCGTACCTGAGCGTTTGTGCGGCGATACATGACATCACTTTTCTCGAAATCATGATGAGATTAAAAACCTTCATTAGTTACCACTGCGCCTTTATATTTATCAGAATTCCCAAAGTAAGACCTTCGATGTTGGTGGACAAATTAATGCATCTATAGATTATGCTAAAACAATCCTCTTTGACACTAGTACCCTTTTGGAGAAATTGCTGCTTAAACGGACCTTCCTTTTGGGTATCAGCAATGTGGGTTCCTTCCAGTTTTATGGGTTTCGCTCAGTAGGTTGATGATGAGCTTGTGATGGCCCCTGAATATTCAAAACCTTGTATAATTTTAAATCTGGGGCCTCTTTTTTCCAAAGAAAACTTGTGTCATTCTCAGCTTAGGGAACCCAAACGTGGGTAGTAAGGAAAGTGGAGATTGATTTTACTTTCTGGGAAGGGTGAGGCCTCTTTTGGCTTAAAGGTTCATAATCGAATAATTATAGAAGATCGAAGTTTCCTTCAGCTTGGTGATCCTAGATTTGGATAATAGTCATATGAAGCCCTTTTGTCTGGACAACCCAGATCTGGGTGTTTAGAAACACGAAGTCCTATATAGCTTAAGGAACCCAAATTCAGGTATCAGGAATACAAAACTTTACCTGGCTTAAGAGACCTATATTTGGGTATTTGGAAAATACTTGGTTCAACATGCACAAATTCGGTAAATAAGGAAGAATGAAGCATTTTCCGGCATAAAAAGCCCAGATTCAGGTAATAATAAGAATGAAACCTGTTTCGGTTTTATGAACCCAGATTCGGGCAATATGGAGAATAATACCTCTTTCAGCATAAGAAACCCAGATTCAAATAATAATAAGAATGAAACCTCTTTTGACATAATAAACAAATTTTTAGGTAAAAATAAGAATAAAGCCTCTTTCGGCATAAGAAACCCAGATTTAGGTATTAAGGAAGAACGAAGCCTTACTTGGCATAGAAATACTTGGATTGTCCTCTTCCGTTTTTGATTGTGCCTTCTTTGGAATGTTAAGGTAATTTCGGAATGTCTTCTTCCTGTTTAGTTACGAAAGCCCTTTTGGTTTTAATTTATTTTTGGCTATTATAGGCATTTTGTAAAGCAAGGGCTTTAACGTACATTAGCACTCCTTTTGAGCTTTTGATCCCTTCATCGTATAGGACATAAGCAGAGGCAGTGCATGCTTATATTGGATGCAGAGGCAAGGCTTGATCATGTAACGATCAGAGCCAGAGCGTGCTCCCACCGGAGCATAGCGCGTGTTTGTAAGCTTTCCCATCCCTCATCTAGAGGGTGTCTTAATCTGGTCCTTGGACGTGGTTAAGGGCTTCAGTGCATCACCCTGCTCTTTGTATGCGAGTGATGACTTACCTTTCTCCCTCTATGTGGCACCAGGGATGTACCCTGGGGTTGGGGCCAGGCACATGATTTCCTAGGCTTACCTCCTTCCCGTCTCAGGGGAAGGACCTGGAATATTCCTAGAAATTTCTAATCTAATTCACTTCAAGGAAGGCACTTCTCCCTCAATCATGTAGAATTTCTTATATTTTTTATAATGATTTGAAGTAATCCTTAATTCCCAATAAGGGTCCTTCCTTGCGGATTAAATTTCAGTTTTTCAATTTGTAAGATATCTCGACAACTTTCCCTACCTACAAAATTGGCCTATTCTCTTTTCAAGTGTTATACACTGATTAGTTTCATGATCATTCATAAGATTATAATAGCAATATCTGCCTCCTTTATTCCTCTATTTATTGTTGGCTAGTAATTGAGTTCTTTTTTAGTTAGGAAGAAAATATTTTCTTTCGAAGTAGTTAATTCGTATTCTATGACTATATTGAGTCCATCTCTTTTTCCTAAGGGATTACACTCTGGATTCCATTTGCCAATCTGCAATTCCTTACTTCTTAAAATATTTTCTGTTTTTATTTGGGCAGAGGGATGCTGAGAAGAGATTCAACTAATAATACTTCTATGTTTATCTAAGTAATAGAGGTTCAAATTTATTTTCGAGGCCTAGTTATGCGATCTTGCCATTTTTGGGTAAAGGCTTCATAATATTTCATTATTTCTTTCTCAAAAACCAGTCCTCGTGACAAGGTTTAAATAGCCATTTTTTTTGGTGGAATGATATGTTGCTTTGATTGCCAATAGATGAGGTTAAATCTTCTTGGGATAGGTACTCTCTTACTTTGCTAAATTAATATTCCCTTTTCTCTTCTGGTTGATAAGACTTTGTTGACAAGACATCCATACCGGGAGTTTTTTCTGCCAAGTTTACCATATTTTTCTCTTCTGAAAGTTGGTTTAGGTTTTCTCACAATTTTTCCTAGTCATCCTTATGTTGATAATAAAAAGAAGTCGCAACCTTTTTTCCTTTAATAGACTGCGGAGGTGTCCGTTTATCACTGTTGAATTGGTACTTTTTCCTACTGGGATGTTTTTTTCACTTCGCTGGAATTTTCATTTTGCTCGTAACCTTTTTCTATCAGCTCATGTGAAGCTTTGTTCAAGGTTTTCGCGATCCTTTGTAATCCATTGAGATTCCTATTATACTTGTTTCTCATTGGTCTCATAAGGATAAACTTTTAATAACACTTGGAGAAGGTAACAGAGATGGTGGTTCAAGCCTTCCTTCTAACATCAAAATTGTTAGCTAAATTTATGGTTAACACCCCAAAATGAGATCTAACCGTAGAGCTTTTAATCCATGGTGGGAAAGGGATCAAACTTGAAAGTAATAAATATTTTCTAGTTATAGTCATGAAGTATTACCGTAGGGTTCTATAGGTAGATCCACTATTAGTAAAGAAAACTAGATGTGAATTTCATTTTCGATTTCTCAAATGGGAGGTTTATCCATCTATAATATACTTCCATAGTATTGTCTTAAGGTATGAAGATAATTTTTCTGGATGCCTGATGGACACGAACCTAAGCCTTGGGAAGTTATTCCATCGAAATTGGTGTTTAATATTAGGTTTATGTAAATATTCCTTGGATTCTTGTGGATTTAGTTGAACGTCATGAATATTACCCTAACTTCAATAGTTTAGGCCCAGTAAGTCGATGAACTGGGAGGCCTTAACTCAATCCTAGGTCTGATCTTATCTCAATCCTAAGTCATTGCGATGAACATTATGCTAATGGAGGTTTTTGTCCTATAATCAAGGGTCCTTAGGATCAGTCTTGGGTCAATGTGACGGCCCGCCCCGCACCAGACGACATTTCCCTAGAAATGTGTTGTACCAATGCCCAACTAGCATGGGACGGTCATCAAAAGAAAGGGATTTGAAACTATGAATCACCAAGAACCTGTAGTATATCTCACAGTGCATGGAATAAAATATAATAATAACATAACTTGACACAAAGCAGGTGAGACAGTGCATAAGCTGAAAACTAAACCATCATAGCAGCGGAATCCAAAATACAGCTTATGATCCAAACCATCATTATTACAACTTCAAAATACTGTCTCTAAAGCAAAATAGAAAAGGTACACTACTAATTTCCAAAGTAGTGACCAGCAACAACACAGGGAGAATACATGTAAATGGTACGTGGAAGCCTCCTGCTCGTCTCCGGACAGCTATTCGCGCATCAGCACCAAACCTGCCTCTAGTCTGCTCATTTAGGAGCACCCAGAGTAATAAGAAGAGACATAAAACTCTTGGTTAGACGAAAGTCCGGTATGAGCGATAGCAACAAAATAAAGCAATAACAGGTATAAATAATCATACCTAAACCTGGACCTGCAACCAAAGAGTTAGCACAACAAGATGTACAGTACTCTAAGGTAACACTATCATAAAGTGTAAAATGGGAGTGTGCATGTCATGGTGATAGCAAACATCAAGCACAACAATCATCCTCACATCTCTCACTCATTGCGTAAAGTATACGATATCCACCACTTTGATCACCAAATCTTTTGCTACGACCACTTTGCCCTTGGAAGTCTTAATGACCCCATTACGCTGGTCCATAGCCACTAATCCTTTGCTACGATCACTATGCCGTTGGGAGTCTTAATGATCTCATTGCACTGATCCATGGCCATGCTATGATCACTATGCCCTTGGGAATCCTAATGACCCCATTGCACTGATCCATAGCCACTAATCTATCTCTCAGTGGTGAAACAAAGCTATAGATATCAATAAACCCTTTGCACACGTCCTGCAGCAAAGCCCAACTCTGGAAGTTAACTCATTGGTTTCCATCTGGATCCTGAGTAATAACTTCCCATTTGGACTTCCTTTGCTTCTTGGGTTGAAGTCGATCTTCAGACGAGTTCACGATTGTCATCACGTAGCTCCAATCCAGTTCGGTTCATGATGCTCCATCCGGAATGGTTCGTGATCATCATATGGGTTCCGGTCATCATCACCTCACTGGGTCAGGTCAGGTTTCTCCATCCAGGTCAGTTCGGTTCGTGGGTGCCAGATTCGGTTCGGGTCGTGGTATCTCACCGTGTCGGGTCGGTCATGCTCTTCGGATCAGGGTCTGGTCTCCACTAGTTCGTCTTCCTCATCGGTTCTTGAATATTGGTTCGGGTCAGACCTCATGGCTCGAGCGACAGCTCGTGGAGCTCTCCAAGTGAGCAGGTCAGTTCGTAAGACCCTATCCGGGTTGGGTCGTGGCACTTAGGTCACGAGCGGGTCGGTTCAGGGTTCATGACTCGATCTGATTTCCTGCTCTTCTTACAACAAGTTATTTATGCCACACGACGGCTTTTTCGACCATTTTCACTTTTCTATGCAATCATAGAACATACCAAACTGCAGTAACAAGATATGGGTTCAATCTAAAGCATTAAAACATCAATCATATGAGTTATTTAGATCAAACACACCCAAAAAGCATGATTTTCCCCTTAATCCCCTTAAACATGTTTTAACAATAGGATTATAAACTTAATCCAAATTTATGTTAGTGGCATAAAATAAAATTGTAGAATTTTTACATATTTTTTCTGAGTCATAATTTCGCTAATTATCACTAATCACCCCTAATTAGCCATAATTAGTGAATAAACATGCTAATCACTCACCTTAGCCACAAATAAATCTCGGTTCTGAAAATATCTCTGATTTGGGTCGAATTCCCACGCAACACAGCAGCTCTGCCTCCAACTTGATGTTAATTTGCCTCGATTTGATGCTGATTAGCTTAATATTGGATTAGAAAGTGATTAGATGGTAGTTCAGAAGGCGGAGGCCATTACTAGGTTTGAAGAAATGAAGGTGGCGACTGAGAAAATGAAATGAGATGGCTTCCTAACTCATCTCAGCCTCCCCATAACCCTAATCTTGAAATGGGTTATGGGCCCATCCACTAATTACACTATTAAGCCCGCTTAAGCAGTTTTACACCTTCCAACCTTGTTTCAGCCACATCTCCCAAACGGTAAGTCCATTGATTAACGTGACCACTCTACGGGGAGGTTAACCATCGTCCAAATCCAATGGAAGTGGTTTCAGGTCAAAACTCCTTACCAATCAAAAGTTACAGGCGAAACAAGATTCGCCAAGTGTAAAACGATCATTTAAAATTTGGCAAAAATCATGAACATGAGAAATGACCCCAATAGTCGTTCCCCAAAGTTACAAGACCATACGGCTTCGTATGAAAATAAAATAAATATCCTACGATCCTTTGATATGTAGAATGGGGGTCGTCACACTCTCCCCCCTTAAGAAATTTCGCCTCTGAAATTTGTTGATAACAAGATTTTGATCAATGCCAAACAAATGAAGTTACAATGTAGATCATGTCATAGAGATAAGGTTTTATACATTGTGTCATGTTTAGAAATATGTTAAAATCTATCCTCAAGTATAAAACAAAGTGTATATATATATTATAAAGGCATGAAATAGGCTGACTAGGCAAAAAAAGCCTCAACCAGTCGACTGACTAGAAATATACCAGTCGACTGGTCGAGCATTTTTTCTCTAGTAATGGCTATTTTCTATATGGTTTTAAATATATACGATTTTATAATTCTTTAACCAGTTCACTGATAATTTCAGACCATTCGACTGATCCGAAATAGAAAGTATTTTCCTGAAGGGTTGCTTCCATTCATGAAGAGATTTCTCTTCATTAATCAATCGAAATGAACATAACTTTTTGTAGAAACTCTTCATGAAGGATTGTTACTTTTCTACTACTATATAAACAACTTCACACATGTTTTACAAGAATCGATTCTACCAATTTTACTGATCATTATTCTCTATATACATTCTTTGCATACAAAAGCTCTCCAAATTCAAATACTTGTTGAATCCTTGAATCGATTTAATATTACTTGATTCAACAAGCATTTTTATGTCCTCAAATCTACGCATTCAAATCATATACTCAAGGATCAGATTATAAGAAGATTGTACTTAAACCATTGACTATCCATGTTGATTCAAGAACACAAAGCAGAAGTCAAAACCATTGTATTTGTTGAAGTCCTGTGTGTGACCAGGCGAGAGGCAACCTTGTTGGAGCTCGGGTGTACTGACTATTCCCCCGGGTTAAGAGAGGGCGTTGTTGGTGGAAATTCCAAGAGGAGCTTCATGACTGGACGTAAGGCAGGAAGTCTGTACCAGTATAAAAACTCCTGGTGTCTCTTTTACTTTACTTTCTGTATTTACTTTGCTTGTTTATATATCTCGGTAACTTAGATTTTATTTGCATAACTATTATAGAATCAACTAGTTAGTATCATAGTTATATTCCGCAATATCCACATAAAAAGATCCTTAAGTCGTATACATACCAACTTTTTTCATTTGGTATCAGAGCCTGGTGTTCTAGAGATCGTAACAACATCCTAGAACAAATGACAATAAAAAAGTCTAGTCAAGAAATTAGAAAATGGAAGAGCAACAAAGCAGAATCAGGAGAGCAAGGAAACAAATGTCTCATGGCTAAAGTCAGATCATAATCGGTATGTACAGATTCATTATATGAAGATCTTTTATTAGACCATAAAAAATTATTGAAAGATTTTAAAACTTTGGGTAAACTTAATACAGCCATTTTAGCTAAGTTAAAAAAATTTGAGCAAGAAAATTCCAAATTAAAAGAAGAAAACAATTTTTTTGTAAAACAAGCCAAATGTTTTGAAAATATCTTAGAAGAGCTTATTTCTCAAAAAGATTCCTTTGAAAAGAAAATGAGCGACTAGAAGATAAAAACAATGTTCTTTCAAAGGAAATCGATCTTTTGCAAAATAGAAATAAATCATTAGAAGATTCTTTAAATAATTCTAGTTCTTTAATTTCGTTTCTTGAAAAAGAGAATGGAGCTTTAACTGAAAAGAATCTAGAATTATCTAAAGAATGTGAGTTATTAAAGGTGAGTAGTAATATTTTGCAAAATGAAATTTCTGACTCGAGAGAAAATTTTGAAAAATTACAATCTTCTTTAGTTAATTCAGGATCTCAAATTTGTGGTCTCAAAACTGAGAATGCTTTAAAAAGGAAGAACTCTGAATTAAATAAGGAAATTGTTGATTTTCAAAATAACAAAATTTCTTTTGTTAGTCGCGACTTTGGAATTAAATTTGATAAATGTACAAATAAGTTCGTCAAATTTAATAAAGGTCAAAATGATTTAAATATGATTTTATCTGGATCTCGACCTTTACATGACAAAAGTGGTTTAGGATATAATCATAGAAATAGTACTAGATATGCTTTTATGTACAATAAGAATATCACTACTAGTACTAATGCACATCCTAGATCCAGTTTTATTCGAATACTTCTATGACTAGAGATGTTTATAATAAATCTAGAAGTACGAAAAGAAATATCAATAGAGATTACTTAAGTAGTTGGGTTCCAATAAATTGGAAAAATAAAGAAAAATATATCAATGATTATTTTGATTTAGTAGTTAATAATGAAAATTTTATCTTTAAAGGTTCCATTAAACCCTCTTGGCTATGGTTACCTTCCATCTAACCCCTGGACCCAAACAAAACAAGTGGGTACCAAAGTATATATATCATATTTTTTGTAGGTACACCACAACAAAAAGAAGGCTATTTTCGATATCTCTTAATATTTGTGAAAACAAATTTCAATTTTATCGAAATGCACATGATCCAGTATCTCCCAAAGGTACTTTAATTGTTTATGTCTTATGATCGGATACTGTTTCATCACAGTATTTATTCTTTTTAATCGATGACAAAAGCGGAGAGAAATGTCCTGAATCTCTCATGATACCATACTTTTAAATGTATGTGCTAACATTTGTTGTGCAGGAATTAAATGGTAGGTTTATATATATGCACTAACAAAATATTGCAAAGATTCAGGTGGAGCTAAACATTCAGGGGGAGAAAACCCAAAGTGTTGTCATCAATCAAAAAGGGGGAGAATGTAGTTAACAAGATTTTGATCGATGCCAAACAAATGAAGTTGCAATGAAGATCATGTCATAGAGATAAGGATTTATACATTGTGTCGTGTTTAGAAATATGTTAAAATCTATCATCAAGTATAAACACAAGTATAAAACAAAGTGTGTGTGTGTATATATATACTATAAAGGCATGAAATAGGCTGACTGGGCAAAAAAATGCCTCAACCAATCGACTGACTGGAAATATACCAGTCGACTAGTCGAGCATTTTTTCTCCAGTAGCAGCTATTTTCTATATGTTTTTAAATATATATGATTTTATAATTCTTTAACCAGTTGACTGATAATTTCAAACCAGTCAATTGATCCAAAACAGCAAGTATTTTCCTGAAGGGTTGCTTCCGTTCATGAAGAGAATTCTCTTCATTAATCAAGGGAAATGGAAACAACTTTTTGTAGAAACTCTTCATGAAGGATTGCTACTTTTCAACTACTATATAAACAACTTCAATCATGTTTTACAAGAAATCGATTCTACCAATTTTACTGATCATTATTCTATTCTCTCCATATACATTCTTTGCGTACAAAAGCTCTCCAAATTCAAATAATTGTTGAATCCTTAAATCGATTTAATATTATGTGATTCAACAAGCATTTTTACATCCTCAAATCTACGCATTCAAATCATATACTCGAGGATCAAATTATAGGAAGATTGTACTTAAACCGTTGACTATCTGTGTTGATTCAAGAACACAAAGCAGAAGTCAAAACTATCGTATTTGTTGAAGTCATGTGTGATCAGGCAAGTGGCATCCTTGTTGGGGCTCGCGTGTACTGACATATTCCTTCGGGTTAAGAGAGGGCATTGTTATTGAAAATTCCGAAGAGGAGCTTAGGGACTGGACATAGGGCGGGAAGTCCGAACCAGTATAAAAACTCTTGGTGTCTCTTTTACTTTGCTTTCTGTATTTACTTTGCTTGTTTATATATCTCGGTAAATTAGATTTTATTTGCATAACTATTATAGAATCAACTAGTTAGCATCACATTTATATTCCTCAATATCCATATAAAAAGATCCTTAAGTCGTATACACACCAACTTTCCAGAATTCCTTATCCAAGAAAACATACAATGGTGCCCCACATGCCTATCAACCATTTACAACCAGTCAAACATACACAATACCACAACAAGCTTATCCAAGCATGCAGTTTACTAATCAGGGAATAACTATAACACGATTAAAATCTTACTAGGCAAAGAGTTCTGGATACAGATTCCTTATGCTTTCCTCGGTTTCCCAAGTACAGTCATTCTCATTATCGCACCACTGGACCGTGACTAGTTCCACCGTCTTCCTTCGAAGTTGTTTCATATCGTGTCCGACAATATGAACCGTCCTGCGGCTCCTAACTGCCTCGAATTGTACCTCGATATCATACAACTGATCTGGTGAAATAGTCATATCAGAATCGTGCATGAATTTCCTTAACTGGAAACATAAAATATGTCGTGAACTCCCGCCATCTTGTCAGGCAATCCAATTTTATACGCTAAATTCCCAACTTGTTCGAGAACTAGAAATGGACCAACAAATCTTGGTGCCAATTTACCTCTCCTACCAAACTGAATCACACCCTCCAACGAAGAATTCCTGACAAATACCAATTCGCCAACAGAGAATTTCAAATCTCTGCGCCTTTTATCTGCATAACTCTTCTGCCTATCTTGGACAGCCGTCGTTCGCTGTTGAATAACCTTAATTTTATCTGAAGTCTCTCTTATTACATCTGGCCCAAGCACAAGCTTCTCACCGGATTCCAACCAACATGATGGTGAGTTGCATGGTCTTCCATACAAAGCTTCAAATGGAGCCATACCAATACTGGACTGATAACTATTGTTATATGCAAACTCAACCACATGTAAATGGTCATCCCATGACCATCCAAAGACCAATATACAAGTGCTTAATAGATCCTCTAATACACGATTCACTCTCTCTGTTTGACCGTCGGTTTGAGGATGGTACGTGGTACTGAGATGTAATTCTGACCCTAAAGCCTCTTGTAAGCTCTTCCAAAACCCACTAGTAAATAGTGGATCTCGGTCGCCTACAATACCTTTGGGTACTCCATGAAATCTCACTACCTACTTCATATACGGTTCAATCAACTTAGCTGTCGTTCTATTCGGCTTGTCCGGTATAAACCTCGCACTTTTTGTCAATCGATTCACAATCACCCAAATACTATCATGACCCGATCTAGTCCTTGGTAAACCATCAATGAAACCCATTGAGATTTGTTCCCATTTCCATTCGGGAGTTTCTAGAGGTTGTAACAAACCACTAGGCTTCTTTTGCTTGGCTTTAACTAACTGTTAGTTCATGCACTTGGATATAAACTTCCCAACGTCTCTCTTCATCCCTTCCCAGTAGTAGGAATGCTTCATATCTCGATACGTTTTGTTACCACCGGGATTTATAGTCAGTTTCGAGTGATGACACTCTCTAAGCATTTCGTCTCTCAATCTATTGACATTGGGTATAACTAGTCTCCCATTCTTTCGAAGCCATCCTTCTCAATCAAGTCCATACTTGTTTCTTTCCTCACCGTCGATACCCATCTCTACCTTGGAGATGATTTCCAATAGATTAGGATCGTTCCTCTGACTGGAACCAATCCGCTCAATCAAAGTCGGTCTGATCGTCAAACTTGCTAACATCTCTGGATCCAATCCGCACTCAGGTCTGAAATCATATCCCGTAATACACTCCAGTTGCTTCTATTCAAGAAACATGGCCCCCAAACCGGCATGTCTCCTACTCAGTGCATCAACCACCGCATTACCTTTCCCGGGTGTATAAGCGATATTTAAATCATATGAAGCCAAGAACTCTAACCATCTCTACTGATGAAGATTTAAATCCTTTTGAGAGAAAAGGTACTTTAATGTCTTATGATAGGTAAACAACTCGAATCTTTCTCCCAAGCGATAATGTCTCAACATCTTTAACGCGAACACGATCGCTGCCAATTCCAAATGATGGGTAGGATATCTTTTCTCATGTGGTTTTAGTTGCCGACTAGCATAAGATCTAACCCTACCTCCTGGCATCAGTACAACACCTAATCTGGTACCACAGGCATCCGTGTATACCATCATCTCTTTGTTCCCGTTAAGAATAACTAACATTGGTGCACACGTTAACTTTTCCTTAAGGCTCTTAAATACATTCTCACACCTTTCGTCCTAAACGAAAACTTGTTTCTCCTTGGTCAACTAAGTTAACGATGCTGCTATCTTGGAGAAGTCTTGGATAAACTTACGATAATATCTGGCTAACCCCAAAAAACCCCTCACATCCATTGCATTCTTGGGCGTAGACCAATCTTGCACCATAGCTACCTTCGTAGGATCCACGACAATACCATTCTCTGAAATGGCCCAAGAACCTCACTTCCCTCCTCCAAAAGTGACATTTAGAAAATTTTGCTTTCAATTGGTGTTTCCTCAATACCTCCATTACTTCCTCAAATGTTCCTTGTGTTATTCCTCTGTCCTCGAATAAACCAAGATATCGTCCACGAATACAAGAACAAACTTATTCAATTGATCCCTGAATAACCTATTCATAAGATCCACAACATATGCTGGTGCATTGGTCAACCCGAATGGCATGACCAACCACTCATAGAATCCAGACGGCGTCCAAAATGCCATTTTAGGTATACTCTCAGCTGCTACTCGAAGCTAATGAAAGCCTGTCGCGAGATCTAACTGGGAGAACACTCTCGCTCCACTCAACTGGTCAAACAAATCATCTATCTGCGGAAGAGGATACTTATTCTTCCTCGTTACCTTGTTCAACTCGCGGTATTCCACACATAAGCGAAGGAAACCATCGGCCTTTGTAGCAAATACAACTCGTGCTCCCCACTCGGAAACACTTCTTCGGATAAATCCCTTCTTCAAAAGATTGCCAACTTGCCCTTCGAGCTCTCGCTGCTCCCTTGGTGCCATACGACGAAGTGACATCACTATAGGTCTGGCATATTTCACTAAATCTATCTGAAACTCGATCTGTCAGTGTGGTGGAAGTTCGATCACTTCCCCGAAGATGTCCGTATACTCGCCAGCAATAGTCACATCTGACAACTCATCATGCGGGATGTCGAGGGAATTTAGAAAACTAGCCATCACCCATCACTAGGTAGGCAACCAAACAGTACCCTCCGCCCATCATCCACTCTAATGGTCACCGAAGTCCCCTCATAGTCTACCACCACCCCATACCTTTGGAGCCAATCGACTCTAAAATAATGCCAAACCCAGTAAAGCCCAAAACAAAGCAATCACAAACATGCATCCATGACTCGATAAGACCAAATTACGACAAATCATACTAAGGCTAGTCGAACCACCGATCGGGTTCGTCACAACTAAAGGTCTATCGACAATCTCGGGTTCCAATCCTAACCTATCTACCAGGTCACTAGATATGAAGGAATGGGAAGCCCCGATATCAAACAATACTCGAACAGGAACATCATAAATAGAAAGCACACCTTGAATAATGACACCTTTTCCCTTCTGCGCCGCAGTTGGGGCATTCGACGAAGAAAGAACAACGTTGATAGCATATGCTTTCACAATCTTCTTCTCTTTAGGGGGTTGTGGACATTTATCCTTGTGATGTCCCACTTGGCCGCAATTGAAGCACTTCCTGTCCGCTGGCTTTTCTCGAGAATCTTTGGCACAATGGCCCTTCTTGCCACAGCTATAGCAATCAACATCTTTCTTATTCTTCTTCTGACCATCCTTATCTCGGTTCTGTTTCCTCTTATTCTGCAAATTATTCTTGCCTCCACCGCTTGCCTGTAGCTTTGGCTCCCTTGCAGATGTAACAGCAACCTCCGCCTTTGACTTGGGATAAGGGCTCTCCGACCTCAATGCCTTTCCCACTATAGATTCGAAGGTCTCATCGATGTGGTTTATAAGTCTTTCCCCCAAGTACTCATCTAAGTCGGTTATGAACTTCTCATTCTTCTTCTCGGTAGTACCGATAAGAGATAATCCATACTGCAATAAAGTATCGAACTTAGCAATACATTCCGAGACTGCCCTACCATTCTGCTTAAGCTCCAAGAATTTCCTAAACAATTTTGATTTCTGAGCAACTGGGATAAACTTATCACTGAAGCGAGTCTTAAACAGATTCAAAGTAACTTAATACTCAGGAATAGCTGCTTTAATAACATTCCACCAATTCATAGCCCGTCCTTGAAGTTGACGCGATGCTAACTTTCTTTTCATTGCATCATCGATTCCCAAATCCTCGAAGATGCGCTCACAACTATCAAGCCACTCTTGAACATCCATAGCCGATTCCGTTCCATGGAACGGCTTCCCACCAGGGCTAGTATAATCCTTGTTAAGCTTGGAGAAATCGGCTCAAGGCGCCTTCACTACTGCACCACCACCATTAGCAGCATTAGGAACTGCTCCCTAAGCATCCCTAAGCATCTCTCGCATAAAGACAGTAAACATCGTCCTAATATCAGGGACATTCCCATTGTTGGCTCCTGAACTCGTACTCCTCCTATATCAGCTCATCGTTCAATCTGTAAAGAGAAAACGATAAACCATCTCCATAGTGGTGTCAGTGCAGTGTGACTTCATCCTTAGATATACTAACAATACATATATATATGTGTATATATAGGTTTTGAAAACCAAAATATCACAAATACGCACTCTCATATACGTATACTATCTCTCCCTAATGTCTTTCCCCAGGTTAACTATGCAACATAGGCTCTGATACCAAGTGTGACGGCCCGCCCCGCACCAGCCGGCATTTCCCTAGAAATGCACTGTACCAATGCCAAATTAGCACGGGACGGTCGTAAAAAAAAAAGGGATTTGAAACTATGAATCACCAAGAACCTGTAGTATATCTCACGGCGCATGGGATAAAATATAATAATATCATAACTTGACATAAAACATGCGAGACAGTGCATAAGCTGAAAAATAAACCATCATAGCAGCAGAATCCAAAATACAGCTTATGATCCAAACCATCACTATTACAACTTCAAAATATTGTCTCTAAAGCAAAATAGAAAAGGTACACTACTAATGCCCAAAGTAGTAACCAACAACACAAGGAGAATATATGTAAATAGTACGTGGAAGCCTCATGCTCATCTCCGGACAGCTACTCGTGCATCAACACCTAACCTGCCTCTAGTCTGCTCATTTAGAAGCACCCAGAGTAATAAGAAAAAACGTAAAACTATGGGTCAGATGAAAGTCTTGTATGAGTGATAGCAACAAAATAAAGCAATAACACATATAAATAATCATACCTGAACCTGGACCTGCAACCAAAGAGTTAGCACAACAAGATGTACAGTACTCTAAGGTAACACTAACATAAAGTGTAAAATGGGAGCGTGCGTGTCATGGTGATAGCTAACATCAAGCATAGCAATCATCCTCATATCTCTCACTCAGTGCGTAAAGTATATGATATCCACCACTTTGATCACCAAATCCTTTGCTACGACCACTTTGCCCTTGGAAGTCTTAATGACCCCATTGCGCTGGTCCATAGCCACTAATCCTTTGCTACGATCACTTTTCCCTTAGGAGTCTTAATGATCCCATTGCACTGATCGAAAGTCATGCTACGATCACTTTGCCTTGGGAATCTTAATGACCCCATTGCGCTGATCCATAGCCACTAATCCGTCTCTCGGTGGTGAAACAAAACTATAGATATCGGTAACCCCTTTGCACACATCCCGCAGCAAAGCCCAACTCTGGAAGTTAACTCGTTGGTTCCCATCTGAATCCTGAGTAATAACTTCCCATTTGGACTTCCTTTGCATATAGGGTTGAAGTCGATCTTCAGACGAGTTCACGATTGTCATCACATTGCTCCAATCCAGTCCGGTTCGTGATGCTCCATCCGGGTCGGTTCATGATCATCATATGGATTCGTGTCGTGTTAACCCCACCGGGACGGGTCAGGTTTCTCCATCCAGGCCGGTTCGGTTCGTGGGTGCCAGCTTCGGTTCAGGTCGTGGCATCTCACCGGGTCGGGTCGGTCGTGCTCTTCGGATCGGGGTTGGGTTTGCACCTGTTTGTGCTTCCTCAACAGTTCGTGACTAGCAGTTCGGGTCGGACCTCTTGGCTTGAGAGGCGGCACGTGGATCTCTCCAAGTGAGTGGGTCGGTTCATGAGACCCTATCCGGGTCGGGTCGTGGCACTTAGTTAACGAGCGGGTCGGTTCGGGGTTCATGACCTAATCCGATTTCCTGCTTTTCTTACAACAAGCTATTTACACCACACGACGGCGTTTTCGACCATTTTAACTTTCCTGTGCAATCATAGAACATACAAAACATCAGTAACAATATATGGGTTCAATCAAAAGCATTAAAACATCAATCATATGAGTTATTTATATCAAACACACCCAAAAAGCATGATTTTCCCCTTAATCCCCTTAACCATGTTTTAACAATAGGATTAGAAAACTTAATCCAAATTAACCCAAATTTATATCTATGGCATAAAATAATATTCTAGAATTTTTACATATTTTCTAAGTCATAATTTCGCTAATTATCACTAATCACCCCTAATTAGCCGTAATTAGTGAACGAACATGCCAATCACTCACCTTAGCCACAAATAAATCTTAGATCTGGAAATATCTCTGATTTGGTCGAATTCCTATGCAACACAGAAGCTCTACCTCCAATTTGATGTTAATTTTCCTCAATTTGATGCTGATTTGCTTAATATTGGATTAGAAAGTGAATGGGAGGTAGTTTAGAAGGTAGAGGCCATTACTACGTTTAAAGAAATGAAGGTGGCGATTGAGAAAATGAAATAAGATGGTTTCCTAACTCATCTCAGCCTCCCCATAACCCTAATCTCAAAATGGGTTATAGGCCCATCCATTAATTACCCTATTAAGCCCGCTTAAGCAGTTTTTCACCTTCCAAACCTTGTTTCAGCCATATCTCCCAAACGGTAAGTCCATTTGATTAATGTGACCACTCTACGGAAAGGTAAACCATCATCTGAATCCAATAGAAGTGGTTCCAGGTCAAAACTCCTTACCAATCGAAAGTTATAGGCGAAAAAAGATTCTCCAGGAGCAAAACGGTCATTTAAAATTTGGAAAAAATCGTGAACATGAGAAATGACCCCAATAGTCGTTCGCCAAAGTTACACGAGCATACGACTTCGTATGAAAATAAAATAAATATCCTATGATCCTCCGATACATAGAATGCGGGTCGTTACAGTTAAGGTTTGAGATAGGTCTTGATTATGTATATGGTCGGCATGTTGCAACTGTGATGTTAGCAAATAACAACAACGATGAGTACTATTGTATAAGATTACACAGAATTACCTTAATTGCCACATATCTCCATATTATTGGGAATAATAAGTAGTACAATCCTTTTCCTTGATTGATCTAGAAACTATGTTTTTTCTCTCTATTAAAAGTTTATAATTATGGGAAATGAGTTTGAAAAATATATCCAAAAAAGGTCCTCGTGCCATGATTCTCTGGGTCATATTTATAGGTATGAGCTGACCCTTCCTTTTAGCTTAAGTGCTTCGTGACAGTTACTCGATAGGGGTTGATCACGAAGTCTTTACAAGTGCTCAGTGGCTTTTCGTCAAGGTAGAGTTCGGGTAATTGCTTTTTTGACGAAAGGTTCTTTTAATTAAATAAGAGAGGGATGGTTGTATAGGAGCTCTCAATTCTTTTTATGATCTCGTCCCATGCTTCGTCCCTAGTGCTTTAGGGTTCTGAATTGGGATTTCTCATCCTTTGTGCATTACTGAGTGTGAACTACATTTCCTAGATTCCAGAGCGTGTATTGAAAGACTCGCTTAACTTCTTTTGAAGGGCCCTTCTGACAACTACATAGGGTTACACTTTAGAAAGAAGGTTTATGGATGCATGTACCTTTTGATGCGGTCGGCAGGTTCTAGGGCGCCTTTCCTTCCCCTTCTCTCCTTTAGTTTCTTTCGTTGATCCTCACCCCCTTTTCTATCCTTGCCTTCCTTTATTTGGACAATCTTCAGACTTCATTTGACTACTGCTTCAAGAATCCTTCTGTAAATTACATGAGTGCCTTTCTGGTGCCGATTACACTCTTTCGCTAGTACCTTTAGGATAGTCCCTTTTGGCTTTGGATCGAATAGTTGTGAGAGGCATTGATGTATGAGAACTCTCGGATTATGGTCGGAGCTATTTTTGACTCAAGGTCTTTTCTGGAAAGGCTGGATCTGAGCACACTTTTCTTGATATTCGCTTCATTTGATGAGCTCATTTCGAGCTCTTTACTTTTTTTCTTTTCTGAATCTGCTTCGGGACGTGTTCTCTTCTCTCATTCTTTAGGGATTAGTCTGCTTCACCAGTGTCTTCTATTCACGGCGGCTGAGCCTCCATGAATTTGGTCGGAGGCCTTTGTCTACTGCAACTCTGTTGGTTTACGATTCTTAGCTTCCTTCTTAGTCTCTTCTGATGATTTTCCCTTGGCCTGCCTTTTCGTTCTTTCTTGTAAGACTGACTAGTCAAGAACCAATACCCCCTTGGTTAAGACCGAAAGGGATTATTTTATGTCAGAGCTAATACCCTCTCCATTAAGATCAAAAGGGCTTCCTTGTCTGATTCTAGTGCCCTTTCATTTAAGACTGAAAGAGGCTTTTTTGTTTAGAAGAGATTCCCCCCTCTTTTTTTCGATTCCTCTTGCGCATTTGGAATGCTTATAATTGCTTCTTTCGTGGTGTCACTATCTTTCAAACTCCTTCATCTTGACTCCAATTCCTGATCTATGATTAAGTTCACAAGAGTTTTATGAATTCAAAAATTCTTTCTACTAGACATCAATGAAGGAAATTAGTTAACAGTTAGATTTAGGGAATAAGATTACTGCCAAAATAAACTGTCTGCGTAGGCCTAAACCCAAACAGACTCAACATAAGAAGAGATTCGCACCTAACAAGGGTTCAAGATATTCATATATACTATCTCGGGATTTTAAGGAAGCAATAATTCTAAAAACTTCCATCATTCTCCAAAAAAGATAATCAATAACTGATTAGTCAATTACAAATACTTTAGATAAAGGTTCGGATAAAGGACGTGACTTCAAATCGAGTGAGACAACTCTTACTCACTCCTTGAACTCCCATAACGAATTTTACATCCTAGAATGAAAAGAAAAGAAACCACATATATTAATTAGAATAGGAGATGTATCATCAACATCTCATATATCAAAGAAACGAGGATGATCGACTGCTATGATGAGCATCATACAACTCAAGAATAATAGATCACCAAAGCTAAAGCATAGATACCTATTTAATGTCAATGATTTCGGGATTCAGGATGACTAGAACACTTTGTCCCACAATTTATCACAAACCCCGTTTAGAACAACATGCAAATTTATAAAAACAAAATTGCAGATCCAACAACAGGATTTGCATCTAGATGTGCCACTTCACAATAATAAAGATTTTAGGAAGAAGGCATTCACGAGTTTCCTTTAATTAGTACAACACCCCCCCCCCCTCCATAGCTAAGAGAACAAGAATATTGCGATCATGGAACAACATCGAATATTTGAAATAGAAGGGTTACCTGAAGGTTGAGACGAGCCACCTTTTGGCTCCACAAGGTTAAACTTGGCCGATGCAATAAAATCAGGAGTTGCTAGGCGAGAAGTGGACTGTGTACTTCCTTTTTGAAAATTAGACAAATTCATGACTTAGGACACTTGCGAATAAGATGATATTTAGCACCGTAATTATAGCACTTCTTCTTTATAGAAGGTGCTACGCTATGTTGCTGAACTAGAACCAACTGACTTCTTAGCCTTATCGGCCAAGAACTTCTTCACAACTTCAAGAAGGAATCTCTATTGGAAGCACTCTTTGAGTTGATCCCAAATCATGCAAGACTCGCCTATTTTCGAGAGTAAAGACTCATACCAATCGATGGCCTCTTCTTACAGCATGCATGATGCTATAAGAATACGTTGTTGACCATACAGGTCCATCTTGGTAAAGATGCACTTACATGACCCAAGCCAGCTCAGGATCTTAGGAAAACTTTTCGATCCACTAATAAATGTACCACTAAGAGAGGGTAATAATCGGAGACTGGAGATTAGTAATCATCTTGACGAAATGATTGGTAGACATATGAACTTCGCCTGGACATGGGCACTGGCCGGTTCGATGCCAGTAAGACTAGCTCTCATACTGTCAGCCATGCAATATCTAAAAGGGAAACATGATAGGTACCGATCACAAGTAAGGCTAAATACAAAGACATATGGTAAGGAAAGGATGGAAATATTCATAGGTACGATATATATACATACACATATACATACATACAAATATATATATATATATATATATATATATATATATATATATTCAGCTTAAGGGAATACCGTGGAATGCCAAAAATAATTTCATTCCTAGACATATTCCCCTTCCATCCATTCCCAACAAAGAAAAAGCTAAGGGACACGATTTCAATTCAGGGTAAGGACATAAGAATTTAATGTCAGCACATATCATATATCGTCGCACTGTATTTGCTCGAGTTATGTTTTGTATTTAACACTTTTGTTCTTCATATCTGATACCAAGTTGTAACGCCTCACCCCATAACCCACATTAGTAAATAGTATTAATAGGTAATACCGTCTAATGCAGAAATAGGGTTGGTTAGGAGTGACCGATCATAAGTTTTGTATTAAATGAAGATCGAGAGTGTCGGTAAATGTTTTATATTTTTTCCATGAGGGTTCGCTCTCTAAATTTTTACTCAATGCAATACTTTGGTGTCTATAATATAATCCAGAACAAAAGCGAATAGATAAGACATTGCGTATCATAGAATAGACAATCAAGTGACATATGCATATACAATGTTATACAATACATAACATCTCAAAACTTGGCTTTCTACCAAAATACATATACCTCGAGTCAAATAATAAGGTACATGATAAAGTATAAAGGACAATCCAAATATATACTACAATTCATCATACGAAGTCCAAGAAGTAAGAAAAGGTCCACAACAGGAGTAACCAAAAGAGGAATACTTGAAAAGCTTAGTCTGACCCAAGCATTAACACACACGGATCGGTCTAATTAACACTGAGAATAAATATAATGATATTACAAGACATGAATAATGACTCTCCTTCGAGAAGAGTTGGATGGTTACTGCAAGGATAAACCAAAACCGTAGGGTGACATTTAATATCAATGAAGGAGACCCATCGAGGGTATGTACTTGACTGTAAGCTAAGTGCACAGCACATCATCAATAAATAACTAGGATTAATACATCAATTTCATCGAAAGAGGATATTTATACAAACTTAAAAGGGTTGGTTTAAATGTCATCATAATAATTAAACTCCGAAAATCAACAATAGATGCAGAAAAGAATCTAATATCACCCGACTACCAACATGGTCAGGAGAATAAAATCATCCATAGTTAAGGCCAAGGTCAATATCATCAAAGTGATATACATCAATATACAAAACCAAGGTCATTAGCATTAAATAAATTCACAAAGAATCAATCAGTGGATTATCAAGTAATAATTCAGATCTGGAACACCAGACATTGCACGTGCAAATAGCTCTGCCATGAACTTAGCCAAGTACCAATTTAATATGTTAGACCTAACTATGCAACTTTTACCGCATATAATACAACAAACAACAAACACCAAATAATTTCGTATGAATACCACTATACGTATGGGACTACAAACTCTGGTATTAGCTCAACAAAAAACAACAATATGCATCACTAACTTACGGTTATTGATTTAGTAGTTGTAACAATGCATCCTGTACCACATGTTCTCACTACTGGTTCACTAGCTGCTTGTCACCTACGCAATGGAAACCATCAGAAAACATCAAATCATCATAACATCAAAATATCAGAATCATCTGCTTCAATTAGACGGTGTTGTAATTAACCGATAAAACATACCTTTGTGTCTCATACCACGAGGTCAACTATACCATTTAATCACAAACATGCCTTCTCGAAGAAAGTGTGAATTTATGTATAGAAAATATATTTATAAGAAAACGGTTTCTAGAACAATTTTGAAATCCATTTAATTCTTTCTTCAAAAACACTTATAATTTCCAACACATTGTTATACTCTTGCTTTGGGACACTTTATTAACAAACCAAAAGTAAGAAATTCATTTCGTCTCAAAGCTATAATTTAAACGATATTCATATACCTATAGAAAACTGGTTTAAAATCGTGCACGTGTAAGAAATGTCATCAAAATACAGCATAAAACAGATCGAATAAATCATCAAAATTTATATGAATCTGAAATATGGATTAATCATGGCATGCATTCACCATGATGAACAAGATAACACCAAGCCATGGTGTTTAACTTTTCAAAATTTATGAAAAAATCAAGCTTAAGGGGTGCAAAGGCTTCAGGAATCAACACAGGAAGTAAACAACACTACCTACGTAAAGCACAGTGCATGGGTCAACCTAGGGGTCGACCCCTTGCTTTGAAGCTGCCGACCCAGAGGTCGACCCTCTGAAGCCTGGTCAGACCTCTAAGTTGACGCAGTATACGCAAATCACTTCAGGCAACGGACGTTGCCTGAGTAAAACTTTGGTGATCAAATTAGCCGAGTTCCATGATCGAAATTGCATGAAACTAATAGATACCCAACAACGAATACAAACTGGAATGACATAAGAGCAACATAGTATGACCAAGAAAACATGATTAAAAGTGGTTGTTTTCCTGCTTTTTGCAAACAGAAGAATATATTGAATAGAAAGCTACCAATTAAGATATTCCAAGAACGAATTCAAACAAACCATGCATTTAATCATTGTAACTATAAAATGTGAGCTCACACTCATCTTAAAAGCCATATACAGTAAGAGTTGAAGCAATTTCAGTCTCTACTACTTGAGAGAATGGATATATTACCTAAGATTAGAACTACAACAACATGCAAAGGATAATCTTCAACATACAATAAACTTGCAGCAAACCATAGAATTGATGAAGTGAACAATATGTTTTGCTTAGTTTACCTACAGTATGAAGTTTATAGCATCTAAAATTAGTAACTTAGGTGGATTTGTTGTTTAGATTTTGAATTTTCTTCTTATTTCTTAGTTTCCTGAGATTGTAAAATGAGGAAGCAAGCTCCCTAGAGAGACTTACATACTGTAAGTACTCTCTTGAGTTTTCCTGTCCTTATTACATGTTAATGGCCCAGTAGAATATAATTAAGCCCATTATTAGGGAAGTAGGCCAGTAAACTAATGTTTTAGTTTTTAAGCACATAACTAAATCTATTTTAAAATTGTTAAGCCATGTTTGCACCATTAATTCATTCATGAAATATATTTTGACGATTGCCATGATGAAATAAAATTATAAACATCATTTGTAAAGCATCTTAAAGACTTTGACACTAAAATTTACACTTTTCATTAAATTCCACTATTTACAAAATACTAACGTGTTATGTTTACACTTGCGTAAACTTCCATAACACATGAATCAATAAATTTTAAAAAACACCATATTAATGCAAAAATCAGTTGAAACATTTAAAAATTATATTATCTACATTTACTAACAATTTACTACTAAATTCACATTTTATCTTAATTCATGTACAAATTCCCATAATTTACATTTAGGTCAACAAATGCAATATTTTAACTTTAAAATCCATAAACCATATTTGTTTGAACAAGAACCACAAATAATTATAAATTAAATTAAGGTTTGTATACTAATATTTTTAAACCTTTATTTTCTATCTGCAAATTATTATTATGCCAATTTGTAAGTCAAAATTTATTACTAACACATTGTACTAGAAACAAACCTTGTCTTTCAAAAATTGATCTATTATGAACCCAAGCATCATCAATTTACTTATCATCATTTTAAACCAAGGTTCATAAAAAAGCATTAGCAGTCAATATTTAACCACAAACCTAAGTTACTCTCACCAAGCCTCATTTTAATTATTTTAAATGATTAAACTTCCCCTTTTTCCTACAATTAAATCTCAAGACTATATATATACATACATATATATATACATATATATATAATATATTCAAACTTAATTAAGTCAAATTACCACATTAATGATATATTCAACTTAATGCCACCTTAATATACATCTTATAGGTTACATTAGTTAGCAGGTAATCGTTCAAAAGACGAAAACATCCATGATCTTTGTCCTAAAGAATAAAGGCTTCTTTCACAATAGAGGGCTAAATGTTTTCTATAATTCACCCCCTTAGAAAAACAAGATGAAAAAAGGTTGGGGCAGAAGAAAAAGAATCTAGGAGAAGCAGGAAAGATTAAAGTACCTTAAAATTTATCCAAAACAAAGGTTAAAAGAGAAAAGTAAAATCCTCGAACAACCACCAAAAGTATTACTGTCATCAAGCAAGGTAATGGTAAAAAGGTAGGCTTTTGGAACGGTAAAGAAAAGCCCATTCCAATAACACCGAACGGCATGCCCTTCAATAAAGTGTATTTCAGATCCAATAGAAAAGCGTGGATTTCAAAGAACTCAAAAGAAAGGGTGTTCCAGAAGAATATCATAAGGGAATGCCCTAGCCAGACGAAAGGATCATCATACCGAAAGATCATTTGCACAAAGACAGGTTGTTATGACAAGCCCGATGCTTCCATGAACATGTCTCCCACGGCGGTTAAAACCGCTTCCTAGAAGGTATACTCTGGAGATACAATAAACACTGACCGCTTATAGGTAGAGGCACCTTCACAAAGCTCTCAGAGTAGCCTTCAAAAAAGCGTATGGACGAAGCCTATCAAGCGAAAGGGGGCTATCCCGCACCTATAAGTACAACCCTAGAGGTTCAAAATCGGGATAATCAATTCATTCCTAAAATTGTAATCGCAAATTGCGAAGTGTAACCCCAATTTCTAAATTAAATCAGGAATGTTCTCTTACTCTTGTAATCATATTTAACAGATAAACGAAAGGGAATTGAGGATCTTGACTTATGAAATTTAGTTTTAAAAGAAATGGGCTTGATCATTTTTGTCTATTAACTTGTTTAGTAACTAATTGCACATGATTCTAAATTCTTGTTCTTATCTAAAAACATATTATGAAGCACATAAGGGGTGATAGTGTAGCTAGGACCAAAAGTAGAAATTCTTATTTGAAAGGAACGAGAAGGATTACTGCCGACGGGGCATGTTTTCCTTGAGGAAACCTAATTAAATTTGTTCCCTCTTTATTGAGTTTTGCAACATTAGATTCTTATTTTACTGAGTACTAAAAACAAATGCTATCCAGTAGAATTGATAATCTTCCAAAAGGAACAAGCTTTGGGTATTGTATGAATTTCGATCAAACTGGACATACGAAACCTTGGCCCAATGTGCATTCGGCAATGTATGACCCAAAAATCATAAATGTCTGTTTACATCAAATAAAGGCTTCTAGAGACATGGAAATCCAGAAAGTATTACCCTTTTGGGTTACTTAATAAGTTCAGAAGCCTTGCTTTTGGAATTTATCTCATAAACTACTTTGGGGTATTAACCATTTTTATGGCTCACAGGTTTATTCATATCTTGAATAACTTATATTGATGAACACTAACCTTGCATTGTTACTTGAAAGATACTATTAGCATTCCAAGAGGGATTTGCTATTAAAATGTGTCATTAATCATCATCAATCGGTAAATACTAAAACATGAGAAATGTTTTGAGGCTATTTAGGTCGCTCCCATGAGGTATTATCATCTCTTGCATCTAGATCGATATTTATTCTCATACTATCTATGCTTATGGCCATATAAACGGTTTTATAGGGAAACCAGAATGATTGCATATTTTGTACTATATAGTTAAGGGATAGGCCAAACCTGGTTCGGAAGGGGCCCATGTGAGGCCCTCGGTATATTTTTCTAAATGTGTACCGTGATAATGGTACCACCGTAGCCATATAATTTTATGGAGTTCGATCTCTAATATTGCCATTATGGACTTAGTTGTATACTTATTATGTTGGAAGTCAATTAATGTAACAACTTCAGCTCGGATTTCATATTTAATTTTGACCTAAGGCATTGTAATAATATTTCCAACAAATGTTTAGGTTATGGTAAGGTAAAAGCTCATCTATGTTTGTTGTGTGGTCTTGCGCGTTGCGTTTATTTTTAGAAGTTTTATAACATCATCAGCCATATGATGTGTGTATCTCACGTTGGTTTATCAAACCAATCCGGATGTTATTTTCTTATGATGCTCTAGTCAACCCAAGCATATTTATAGATTTAGTTATGGATGGTTTGGAGCTTCAAAAAATGAGTTGGATGCCTCCAAGACGTATTCATGTATTTATTCTATTTCATCTACATTGCTTATATGTATTTATCAACATTTGTAAGGACATGTTGTTGTAACTACCTAGGCTTGTGATAAATAATTACACTGATTAACATAAGCATATTAAAACTTTTCTTGTTGTAAAGATTAATTATATATTATTCACTATAACGTGAGATTTTGTTCTATCTTTTCTTTCTTTCGGCGGAACATTTTAAGTACTTGGATGTTCGATGTGTGAATAGTTGGATGTATTCATGTCAACTCTCGAGGGTTGAAATGTAGTTCATTACATTCTTCAACAACGTGGAGATCATTTCCCATCATAAACTATAATGGTTCGATATCGATCCTTATAAGTTGGTACCAATCCATTATCGTGATAGGAAGTTCTTTATTTTTCTCCCTTCTTCACGTTTTTGGCTCTTGAAATGGCAAAGCAAACCAGCTTCCATAAGGTTTGGTATTGACACATTAAATCTCTTCAGTACCTTGTCATTTTTCTCATGTTCTGTATACTTGTTTTCTCTTGTTCATCTTTATCATTCCTTGACCACTTTGTAGTTTGGTCCATCAAGGTGTCGCTTAGTTTAAATGCAAGATAACAAATATGTGCACACACACACACACACACACACACACATATATATATATATATATATATCAATATATTTATTTTAAATTAGATAACCTTTAACTAGTAAATTTAGTTAACTAAATTACTTAAAGGCAATGTTGAAAGTACTTCATAACAAATATTTTATTCTTTACATTCAAAATATTTTTAAAATTTCAAACTTTATTTTGATAATTAACCTAGTGCTCAAATCAATTTGTGCATTTTATTTTGGGCCAATCTTTTTGACTTGCTCCATCAATGAGCTAAGCCAGTAGCCAAGGAGGAGAGAATACTTTATTATCCAACTAAAGCCTAGACACTACTATCTATCACCTTGAATACAGTTAGGTGATATTAGTTGGTGTTAAATGACTAATTTAGACCGCATAAGCCACTACTTCACTATTACTATCATTGGAACTGGGTTGATAAAAAGTGGATTAAATATGCGAATTTTTAAAGAAATTCCTTTTTTTATTTGTTAGGCCTTGAAATCTAAAGGTTGATTTAGATCCAACATGACTAATTTTAGTATTATCATATTTTCTGTAATTTATCTGATTTGTTTATTTAACAAGCTAGTTCAAATGATTCTTTTAACATGTACAATATACCATAGTATACTTATTCATGTGTAATACGCACGTGTAACATAAAGTAGGTTGCACATGGTAAAGTTTTGATATATTAGATACGAGAAATTACACCTAATAAATACACACTTATCTCTTAGTTTTGTGTGTGTATGTGTGTGTGTATGTATATATATATATATATTGCCCAAATAAGATAATTTATTATGTTTATACACAATTTTCAAAACTTATTATTATAATTATTATTATAAAGGATATGACAAATTATCAACTTGGTCTATAATTTCAAATTTCAGATTTGAAATCCCTAAATTTGATAAGCACATATAAAATTTTGTATATGCTCTCAAAAGTTTATTAGTAACACTCCTAACAATTTTAGTAGGTACTTAAGTATACGAACCGAGCCCACACAATAAATAAAAGAATAATAAGTGGCATAAATATTAACTAACTAAATTAATTTATCTGATATGAAGCAATTAACTCAAGTGGTGTTTTGGAGATTATTGGATTTGATTATAAGATTCATGTTATGGCCCGCAAATCCGTACCCTTTGAGTTGACTAAATACACCACATGTCCAACCAAAATTGCACAGAAATACAAATCATTATGACATAAAGAAGATAGAAGAAGAACAGAAACAGCAACAGAGAATCTCACATCACAGCGGAATAAAATATTATATATAACCGCTTTTGAAATACAAAATTTGTACTTACATACATCATTAGAGTACATCACATATACAGCATAGCGGAAATAATGATACATATCTAATGCTGAAGCCTCCTGCTCCAAGTTCCTCCAAGTATATCTGTAAACACCTAAACCACTTGATTGCCCGCACAAATTTGAGCACCTAAGAGTTTAGGGTGAAGAAAAAAAAAATAACTTTGGGTTAGTCATGGGACTGGTGTGAGTAAATTCCAACCATTGGTTTAACTTTTAAAAGTCCTTTTTAAAAGAAAGGATAATCGTAAGACCGATCTACATATAAATACAGATGATTTTTTACCATACGTAACCCAATACATTCTTTAAAATCAATACTATTCTAATATTATAATAGTGTCTGAGTCAAATAAGTAGCAATCTAGCAGAACACTTGCATCTCACGCTCTACATACATGTTATACAATCAAAAACCACATACTCCTATTGGATAATGGATTCCAACTGGCAAGTTATGGGACCACCTTACGATAGTGCATCTCTAGAGAGGAATACACCAGGTTCAACAAGAACATCTTGCAACCCAGGCTAGACATGACCAGCCCCTCACTTCGCTTGAGAGTATCGAATGTATTGTCACCAACGGTTGGGATCAACAACCATTCCGAAGAAAGAACGACGATAAGATAAAGAAGCAAAAGGATTTTTCTAGATCAGGTGACAATACATCCTAATTAGGTGCAACCCACTTAGCCATGCGACCTACCCGATTTTATACCATTTCTCGGTTGTGAGGCTCGAGGTTAAGCTTACTTACCTTTCATTGATAGCACAATCACTTTGAATGACACATTGTCAGTTCCATTAATCACTAATTGTTTTGCATAAAGATAGATTAGATATTATGCTAAGAGAATAAATTCTCCGCCGCCAGATGTATATTTGTATAGACCAACATATGCGATCACTGGAAATAGTCTGTCAGACATTCGTCCATACATGTTCAATCTGGGACTGAATGAAACCGAAGGCACAATTTCCATTAATACATATTAGGCAATTTCTATCTAGGGTTAATAGAAAAAGCCCTTGCACTTTACTCCATAATCGATTTGTCTTCATATAATCTGATTCGCAACGCTACTGCCAATACAAAGTGGTTCTTGGATAATAATCCAACCTGTCTCTCCATATTGACAACGATATTGGCCAATACATCGATAGTCGGTTATTTAACTATAAAAAAAAACAAATATTCATCCAAAGCATCAAAAAATCACTGGGTCCTTTAATTAATATTTCATTAATTAAATCACTTCTCCATTTCCTTAACAATATTTGTTAACCCAATATTTTCAACAATCCTCATGCCTCTTACGCTATTTGGAAAACATTTTCATATATCACCTTGTTTTATTTTCTGTAATTATAAATAATTTCTATTTATGATTGGAATTCATTTCCAGTTACTTGTCCCTTTCATGACCATTCATTTCTATACTTAGGAAATATTTATTATTATATTTCCAAAATTACATTTACCTGGGTTAAAATGACTATCGTGTAAAACATTGTTAGAATAACCCAAAATATTGCATTCAACTAAATCTCTTTAAACATTGATCTTCGAGACTAAATCTTCCTATATATAGGTTAATAATGAAATTAATCAAGGTGGGGTATAATTACCTCTCAGACCATGATTGAATAACATCTTTAACTTTAAAACAGACAAGACCACTTATCTCGAATAATCAACACCATATATAACCAATTATCTTTTTTTAAAAAAAGTGTATACGTTCTCTATTTATTCTTTCCATATTTTATTTTATAGATTTGCTTTTTGTTTATAAATGTTCTATTTTAAGTTCGTTTCGTTATTGAATTCTATATATATTGATATACTGATTTCTAGTTATCAATTTTTCTTAAAAATATTCTAACTCCTTAAATTTTCGAAAAATTTCGCTAGTGTCTCCTTTGTACGGCTCAAACGATACAACTACAAATCGCCTCTCTAGGCCCTTTCCATTCAAAAAGAAAATCAAAAAGCCAAGCGGCTTTCCCAGTAGGCTCATAAAATCTTATATGGAATTTGAACGTGTACCTTTTTTTTGGACACTCGAATTATAATCTTCATTCTCTTCATTCCATACCTATTTAACATATATACTCCTATACCCAACTTTTTTTTCAAAACAATTCAACACTTTTCACTTTAATCACTTTCAACTTGCTAATTAATTTTCTAATTAGCTTCTTTGTTTAATCTGAACATATCGCGTCCAAATATATTTGCATTCACTTATATACAAATCAAACTTAAACCCTTTGCTCTCTTCCAAATTCTAATCCAAGTTTCATACTCGAATTCCCAATTTAAGTTAACAAATTCAATTCACTTAAACAAGACTAAGTTTGATTTAAAAACTTTATTAACTAATTTCTTTGAAATTAGTTAACTTTATTCGATAGTTAAAACTCTGATTTTAATTACAAAAATCACTTCATCTATTCCACTTGAGTTCGTATTTATTTTATAACTCAAATTCGGATTTTTTTTAATGGAAAATCGGATTTTTATTTACTTAAAATCCTTTTATTAATTTAAATAAACGGTTATGGTTTAATAATAATTATAGCGTTGTTTTCTGGAAATTTGATTGTGACATAACTCAAAATCTATAAGACAAAATACATATTTTTCTCTTCCATTAGAAAACTATTATTCTTTTATTGCAATCAGTCGGTCCTGACGAATCTTATTTCAAAGAATTCCGACTTAAACTGAGTTCTATATACTCAATTGAAGTTCGAAACATCAAATTACGAACTACCGCATTGCGACGAGCTCGTTTTGATTATATTTAAATATAAACGTTTGAACTTAGTTTATTAGTAAATTACAACTCTATTTTTATATATTAAACCAATTTTCCCAATCTAACTTAACATTTCTGATTATCCCTAATCGTCGATTATTTCCTAATATAGTTATAAATTTATTTATAATTCAATCTTCTATACTGAATTTCAATTTCCTTTGAAATAAATTATTTTATAAAATTCGATATAATCAAATTTCAATTATAAGTCCGTTGGATTTTCTCAATTCAGATTATATTCCGAATTTCGGAATAAAATATGATGTTCCTCTTTCAAAACGTTTTCTAATTCATTTTTAAATCCATACTTGAATTTAAACTTCTAAATTATCAAATGATAATTTATTTCAATAGATTTGTAAACATCGTTTATAAATTCAACTTCCTTGCTTTATACATTAAAACAAGTTCCATTTCAAAATCTGTTCGAAACCCAATTCTTATTTTGGAATATTTTATTATTATAACTTCTATATATAACTATAGAATCTATTTACATATTTAATTTCAGTTTCTATCTAATACAATTTAAATATCCTTTTTGGAAATAATTTATTTTTATAAATTTGACATTGTCGAATTCCAATCATAAACCCGTATGGATTTATTTTAATTCAATTTACATTCCGAAAATCGGAATAGATTTCATCGTTTCTTTTTTAAACTAGTTTCAATTCCCCTTGAATTTACATTCAAATTATCCAATGATAATTTATTCCACTTCATTTATAAAAATCGTTTATAAATGAACTGCTTCTTTTTATTATTCAACACAAGTTAATATTTCCTAGCACATTCGAAATTTAAATTCTATTTTAGAAAAATAGATTTGCCCTTTTTAATCTCAAATTTTCATTTTCATGATATCTTTATATATCAATATTTTGGGCCAGTGATATTCAAACATCCAAAACACCTAATTATCGATCACAGGTTTTCTAACACATCATATATGATAATAAATATGAAAACAAACAATAATAAATTTTGAGGAATCCAGTTAGATCCCTCTAACCTTTTTTCCTGCATCCACAGATGTTAGCCAACATAAATATTACGCATCCTGCTTCAAGACAGGATATCGCGGTATAGAAGGTCATCCACTATATATATTGTGGGGGCACATAGAGTCATACGCTAATGGTACTGCGGGAAATATCCAATATATATACAATAGCCACAATCACCAAGCCTATATAACTAATATATATATATATATATAATAGCCACAATAATATCTCAATGCATCCAAACAACCAACAAACAACGTATAAAAATTATTTAGAATAAAAGTTCGCTTATGTTAAATTATAAACGAATCCAAAGAGTGAGTTTACTCACTTGATTTTTATTCGTCGAAATATCGACTTATTTTCGATTAAATTAAACATAAGTTTAATTTAACCGAAAATTCTCATTGACTCTAAATAAATTCCGCGTTGTAAGATCTGCAATTACGAATCCAAGTACCCTACTTCCCGATCTTCCAACCTTGTATAAATTAAACACAAGATTTCGAACGAATTGATTTACTAAATTAGTAACTAAAACTTAATTAATTTAATTAAATTAACTTTCATTTGATTCCCTAATCGTGTTTTAATATTGTATTTATAAGTTAACAGATTATATATATATATATAATCAACTAAATAAATCCCAAGTTTATTTAGATAAATTACCTGTACTTTATGCCAATATCACCAACTAGAAGCTTCCAATTATCTAGTAAACCACTTTTTTTAACTGTCGACCGCCTCTAAATATTGTGACATCGACCTGCCAGATGTACAAGTGTGAACCATTTCCTCTCCAGGTTTGATTCCCCCTTTGACAACCAACTCCAACAAACTCCGACACCTTACACCAATCACGACAAAATATCTGTAGCCTCCCAATTCGAAACCCAGTTTGAAACTCATCATTTCCCTCATTTCTTGATCATTACTTCGGCAGTCCCCCCATCCACCATCCAACTTTGACAACTCCAATTCCAAGTTTAGAACTTTCCAAAATCTCAAGTAAAATCGTGACACAACATCCCCAAATCGAGGCCGAACCCCACCTCCTTTTGCTCCTCCAGTCATCCTGAGTATAATAGATCCACGCAACCAAGTTTTGAATGAAAAGCAACCCTAGTTCAATGTTGTCTCCATCGCTGAACTACGTCCCCTTGTATAGAAAGGACACGAGGTTGAAGGAATGATCCCTCCGAATTTCGAAGAGGATGATTTAAGGATTTGATTTTGAATTAGTTTAGGATTTAAAAAAAGGAAAACGACTTCGTAATATTTCATTGCCTGGAAAAGAAGAAAGAAAGAACGGTGAGGAAAAATATAAAAGAGAGAAGAGGGGTTATCGCGATTTATTTATAGGCGACGATGGGGGAACCAACGTAGGATTTCCATTAAATTTTCTGATAGCTTGGTAACGAAGGTGGGGAACCAACGTACAACAATTTGAAAGAAGACAGTGACCAAAGATAGGTAGGCCTGCGCTTTTACTTAGTTTAGCGTATACCTTAGCTTAGGGTAGAAGGATTTTTTAGTTAATTTGAACGATGCCATTTAATTTAAATTATCACATGTATTCAAACTTTTATCTGAGCGCAACAACCGACATTCCTAGGGTTATAGCACTATCCTGAACACACTGGAATAGGTTTTGAAGCCTAAATCAATCGTATAGAGAAGACATCAATTTAAATCGTTATAATAAAAATTAAATTCAAAATAGTTAATTCCTTGATAATAAATTATTATTATTATCATCTATATTCAAATAAAATTTATATTGATCATTTGAATCGTTTCAATTCAGTTTTAAATTCGAATTCAATTATATTTCGTTTTCATATTACGGTAATTCGATATAATCGAAATTAAATCGTAAACGGTTATTAAATTGTTAAACTCCATTTAAAAATCCATTTATATAATCAACCCAACATTTAAAACAATATTAAATGTTTAAAAATAAATCGACTAAAAATTCAGGTCGTTACAACTCACATATGTGAATTTAGCTAGCATTTAGTATTTGAACCATTCAAATACTAATCTATACATATTACACTTTAGCTAATGGTGTGATAATCTTAATTAGTTCGTATCTTCTTACACTTATTGGTAAAATGCATTTTTGCATACTTAGGCATTACATTTTAGTATACAACTGTTTTTATCAACACTATATTTTTTTAAGGCTCACAAAATTTAATTTTAGTTAAAATTATGGTATCTTCGATTTTCAAATTAGTTAGTTTATAAATAAAGTCACTGATCAATAATAACATTTGTCATTAATTACACTACTATGGCTAAAGAATTTGAATTTGAATTGACTACAACTGGTCATAGTACCAACCTCATACAACTAAGACAAGGAATTCTGTGTTGGATAATGCTTAACTTCCAATGCCTCAACTTACACTCAACTATCGCCATTCGATGGACATCTTGCCATAATTCGACCATAATCAAAGTGGAATTTCCATTATGGAGTTCAACAATATTCTTCAGTTGAGAGAACCATGTAATATTGTCACGTTGGGATTTTCGATTTTTTTAATTATTATTAACCAACAGTCAACTCTCGAACGAGTCATTTCATAGTTATCCAATTACTATCACTAAGTAACCTTTTGATGCTCCCAACAAACATGACTAATACATTGTCCAATATTTTAAGAACATAACACACTCTGGCCTTAATGGATATAACGATGACCTCTTGATATGTTGAGCACAAATATATAAAATTATATATTATTATTTAATGCTTCCAATTTCTCATGGTTACAAGACTTTGTCATGTCTATCACACATCATATTATTTAAAGATTTTGCATTGAATACATTAAAATTAGTTATTTAATTAATGTACCAATATATAATAAATATATAATATAAAGCAAACACCTTATATTTTGAATGTGATTTTATTACACATTTACTAATTTCTAATAAATCATAAAACCGACTCTAAGTGCATATCCCTAACTCCATCAGTAAATTATCATTTTACATTACTAATCATGATTTTAATGAATCATATTTTTTTACGAAAACCACTCTTACTCATAATTCTGAGGTCGAATAGGGATCTAGTCAAGAGCAAGAGAGAAAAAGGTCCACTTCGGACTACATTTTTGATAAGATAGTGGAGCTACATAAGAAAGAAGGAAGAAAGAAGGTGTCATGCAATCACTTATAACCGTCTTTACAATAGGAATATTAATTAAGGTTTTTATACAATATTCTACTATGGATAAATAAGTCTGGAATTTGTTACGAGATTGTTGAGGAAAAGTATAATGGAAAGTTCGTTAAAATAACACTATAATAATAAACAAAAACGTTATTTTCCAATGAGGGAAGGATGCAAAATAAATTGAAATGATATGGCATATAGTTACAAACTCCTGATAAATGACATGTTTACAAAAGCGTTATCATCGAAAGTCTTTCATAGGCATGTTGTTCAATGGATGTAAAACTTTTATGTAAGAATATTTTGATTTGTGTGAGAGTTTGTATTTTACATAGTCATATCACATTATTTTGTACTTTGATTATGGATATATTTTGGTATCTAAAATTTCAAATTAGAATTAAAATAACATAGCTTATTCTGCATTCGACATTCTTTAAATATTGAACTTTTTAACCTCAATAAAGTAGAATGAATGGAAAATAGATATGTATAACCCACATTTTATGTAATTCCATTGGTATATATTTGAACTATTCCATTTGATTTTGCGGGTATATGCAAATTTTGATGGGTTTAATTATATTAAAGATAATGAAAGATGCTTTGATTATGCGTTAATATAATAAATCGATGAGTTTATTTTGGATATGCCTTATTTTATTAAATAACAATTTAGGAGCTCATATAGTGGAATTGCATTTACAAAGTTACATTATGGACTAGGTCTGACTGCAGTGATTAATTCGGGTATAAAATCATTAAGGTAAAGCGTATAATTGTCGTGCATATAATGTGCAATTATCATGGTATTCAGACTTATTGCATAGTTAATTAGAAAATAACTAATTATAAATAAGAAATATGATATTAACATGACTCAGGTTTTAACATAGTCTATATATTCTTTTCTTAGAAGATAAATTTACTTATAAGTCCATGTTAATTTGTAAAATCAAACTAATTTTTGTCCTTTAATCATCCACAATGGATTCATATATTCCTTCAGTAGTTGTGTTTATATTTTTATATTTTCTTTCAATGATGTAAAATGAGTTAATTTTTATGATTTAGAGTTTTATAAATTATTTATGTTACAATACATCCAAAATCTAATTAAAATCAAGTGAATATTAGAGATACATCCATAAAATCAAATTTAACGTAAAGCTCCATGTAAATACCAAATGTAATTTGGGTTCCTATAATTAATTTGCAGTAGGGAATTAATTTCATGTTTTTGTTATATTACTTAAAAAAAATCATAAAATTGTAAACATTAAAACTAGAAAACTAAATAAAACCAAATACGAGAAATATTACTGATATATCAGTAAATATTTACCTTAATAATTTCAGACATATTTGCATATATTCACTTTATAAGTAATATTTTCAAACATAAAAATTGCAAAAATGCCTATAAGGATTCTATAAAACCAACTTCTTGCAATTTTCACAGAGGAAGTGGTCTGTTTTATTTTAATTTTGTTTTTCTACAATCTTTCTTGTTTTTTAGGGAATAAACATGAAGTTGAGTATAACTTGAAATAATTTTAAAATTTTCTTCAAATAACTACTAAAATTATTGGCTATAATTCCTTCAATTGCGGCAATATTTTGAATATTGCATATATTTCTACAAACTGTCATTGAGCATATTGTTATTGTTTTCCATTCACTTTTCCGATTTATTTTTCTAACATAAATATAAATTGAAATAAGTTTCGAAGTTTGAAAAAATTTGATACTGCTTTTGGATATTGTTTTTTTAATAATTATTTATGATAAAGATGGACCTAATCTACATACTTTTTTCTGTAGGAACATTTTATATATTGTGAACATAGTGGGAGTCTTAGTTAGACTGTCCTCAAAATTAATTCTTTCACTTGGAGTGATGTTATTGTTGATTAATGTATATTTGAGTATTTAACATTGGATGGTTTTAAGAGGTTTTCAGTAAGGCAAATTGTATTTAAACCTCCAAATATGCTGAGTAGCCCCATACATTCCATATATTTCAAAACTACCTTTACCTTTAAAAAAAATAACCGAACCCTAACTCCTCAATTCCTTCGGTCTCTCTCGATCTTTTTCTTCCTGTGCTCAATCGCCTTCCACCACTCTCGAAGCAGCTCCAAAGTCTTTCATTAAAGCCGCTCGAGTTAATTTGCTACGGGCTAAGCTAAACTTCCGTTATTAATTGCGGTTTGTAGTTTGATTTTGGTTGCAAACGATTTGGGGAGAGTCTTGTTATCACTCATGTGTGTTGCTGGGTACTTGAATTGGGGAGAATCGCGTGTTTCACTGACTACTTAATTTTTTTGCCCAATTCAATATGCGTCGGGAAAATTGAACGTGGTTGGAGTGGATACCACGGGCAGACCAAATGTGGTAGAACTCCTGACCACGCAGGAAGGATACGTGGTAAGTAATATTTCCGCGTTGATTGTCCCCGTGGTTTTGTTTCTTGCCACATGCTTTTGAGAACCATTAGGAAGAAAAAGAAGACGTGGGAGAGAGGAGGGATATTTTTGACTTTGGAAAAAAATAAAAGGAGAGGGGGACAACTCAACATATTTTGTAGGTTCAAATAGAATCTGCCTTTCAGTAAATCAACATCTCACACACACACACACACACACACACACACATAGATACATACATACATAGGAGTTGGCGAGCTTTGTCTCTCGTTAGGCAGCATCTCAGATTCTTGGGTTCCCGTGGGATGGTGTTTTGGTTGTCTCTCGTTCGTCTAGTTTAGTTGTTGTAGGAGGCAGTTGTTATTTTTTATTTTCATGTGGGTTTGTCTTCCTGGCGTTGTTCGTCCAATTTAGTTGTTGTAGGAGGCAATTGTTATTTTTTTATTTTCACTTGGGTTTGTCTTCCTGGCCTTGCACCTTTGGTTTGGTGCTTTGTTTTTCTTTTCTTGTGTGGTTTTCCTTTGATGTTTGTTTCAGTTCTTTTTTATAGATCTTGTAGTCGTTATGAGCTACAAATCTGTTTTTGTACGTTGTTGGAGAAAGGTTTTTCCTCCTTTTTTGGGTGTATAGTATTGTTTTTTATTACACACACACACACACACACACACACACACACACACACACACACACACACACACATATATATATATATATATATATATATATATATATATAGTTTTGTAAAAATTAGTTTTTCAATATAATTAGCAGTGGTATAATTGGAAAAAATGTTAGAATTCCAAAGCAACTCAATTCTGTTGGTTGAGTATACAATAAAAGCTAAACTACATTGATTTTCACCGGTTTGTTACAACTAATAACCTCCGTAAAAAAAAAACTTATAACATATCGCATCATATTTTGAGAAGCTCTATTCGAACACAAAATAATGACATATAATTAAATATAAAAAATACAAATTAAGTAATATTCTTTTGAATTTCACATTCCACGTAAAAAACCTGATCTAATGGTAATATTATTTACATAGATCTTAATGTTCAATATTGCGTAGTTCCTTTTTGTATTCGCGCAAAAAGCATATTTTATTAAATGCTTCAATGCGAATACAGTAATACCAATCGACCGCAACTTTGCAGTTAAAAAAGGTAAACATTTTAAAGAATATCATATTAAAAGGCCCACGTGATGATTGCTGGTGCAGTAGCCTTTTCTCCCGTCTAAAGTTAACGAATCTGACCCTTTCTTTGCCTTTTCATTTTATCTTCTCGTGAATATAAACTGAAAAAAGTCATACTTTGTAACTTATTTATTATCAGTCGTGCTGACAAACTTTCTGTCCGTGACGAAAGCCTGTCGCTTTAAACTCCCTTTAACGGAAGGGCAGAGGATAGATTTATACCATTGGAGTGCAAAGTCCACAAGACACATGGTATTTTACTTAGCTAAGAATGCGTCTGTGGCTTTAAACGGACCATTTAAGTCGATCTTTATATTTTTGTTTTTTAGTTTAATTTATGTTTAAAACAAGTGTGGTGCTAAGAGCATCCCAATATGGTTTTACTAATACCACAATTAAAAAAAATAAAACTCATTAAATTTTGCATGTTTTCTAATACCACATTACTTATCCATTATAATCTCCCACTCAATCATTATTTTCCGAACTAATCGCGTAGTAAGCTAATCTAAATATCGTGATCTCTCATAATCACTATCTTCTTCGCATCTTTCGCGGGAAAATTCAAATTCGTACAGTAATCTCTCAACTTTTTGGTGATCTGAAAATCCTAATCTCTCACTTCCTCTTCTAGTTTGCTTAATTCAAACCTTATTCACAGCTTTTGTATATTACGGCGTCGAGTTCGTTGATTGGTTATATATATAGGGTTTAGTTCGTTGATCGGTTTTACAAATGAGGACAAACGAATATCGAACGAAATAGAAATAAGATAAAATAGTGTGGTATCCCTTATTTTTTAAGTGTGTGGTATTAAGGAGAGTGTAATACTAATTCTTGTGGTAATTTTTAGTCGTAGTATTAGAAAGAACATATTGAGGTGCCCTTAGCACCACACTAAAACAATATTTGTTCTTCATCTGAGTCTGCGTCAAATCATCATCGAGCCGCTCATTAAAGTATTTCTGAACCGCGGCCAAAAATCTCCCCGTGCCTTTTAAGTTATAAATGATTGTGACATATTTCTATGAAAATCTTCGTTTTTTCCACTGCAATGAGTGTGGACGAAGATCCTAAACCAGATACAGAAGAGTGTGTCATTTGACTATAAAAAATAAACCAAAAATTGGAGGAAAAATATATTGTATATACGAACATTTAAAATATACATGGTGGACGATCCACCTCAAAAACCGTATGTGGTGAACGTTCTACCTTAAACCGTATGTGGTGGACGGTCCACCTTAAAAACCGATAGTAGTTAGCCAACCTATCTAACTCATATATTCTTGTATTTATTATTTGTTATAATAAAAAGAGTATTACAAACCACTTTAAAAATCGGTCGTCCTTTGCCAAAAAAAGTTACTAGAAAAAATTACCTGAAGTTAGCGCGAATCGACCAGAAAAAAATTGAGGATGAAGAGGAAAAAGTTGGAAGTGGTGAGAAAGCAAAGAAGGGGAACTTTATATAGGACGAAAGGGGCAGACGCTCCAAAAGCTTAAATTTGAGCCGTTGGGCAACGGTTCAAATTGGATCCTCGAACGCCTTTATAACAGACTAACTTTAACATATCATTTCTACCAAAATATGATGCATCTAACATTAACATTTATATTTTGATATGCCCCCCCATCACAAAAGTCGACATGAAATCGGTACACCTTGTAACTGAGTATAACATGTAATGGTAAACTGACACGAAATTTAATTGCAAAAGCCGTAGCCGCTCTGAAAACGAATCAGATTTATGTTGGATTCTTCAAATAAAGATAAAGAAAAATAGAAAAATAGAAATAAAAACGTATCTCAAACTAAAGTGTGTTCGGCTTCTATTTTTTTACTTTTGGATTTTCATACATACAATAATAAGAACAACATACACATATCGTGGAAAACGATCATTTTACAAAATGAAGTTAACACACAAAACAAAAAACAACTTTTAATGATTTTTCTATTTTAAGAAACAACGGCAAATTCATCTATTCACCATCCTCCATCTCCTCCATCATCCCCTCCGTCTTTCGTCCGTCATCTTTGTTACCCTTAAAATTTCGCATCTTTCGAAATTCACTTTGGAAACTCAAAACACAAAATAAACTGATTACCACGTTAGATTAAACCTTAAATTTTCATTTTTATTGTGATGACTGCAATAATAATATAAAAAACTACAATATTGAAACACATAAATAAATATTCAATCAAATTAATAGACACCAAATATAAAATTAGCTTCTTATAACAACAACCATTATTTATCGTTTAAATTAGGGGACATTTGTAACAATTTAGATTTTTAATACATGAATATTTAATTAATTTTATTTTTAATACGATTAAATTTGAAATTTAATGACTAAATTTGAATGGTAGATAACTTGAATTTTGAATCTTCAGTTCAAAATAAAATTTAATTAATTTGAAGCTTATGTAAAATTCTATTTGATACGAACAATAATAATAAATATCAATGAATTAAAGTATTTCTAAAATCGATTAAATAACAATTTGATTCTAATTAACACATAAAAAATAATCACTCGACAAACACTCTGGGAATTCGACAAAACCTGTTTCATCGGATCCACAATGTTATATATTGTAGGATTTCAAATTTCCCCGTGATTGGGTTTATTGTCAGATCGTGCGCAATTAAAACATGTAGGGTTAATTTAGAGAATTTTAATTTTGTATATGTAACAACCCGGATTCTTGGAAGTCGACCATAAAATTTTGGTGCTTAGAAAATGAATTAAATTAAGATTTATATAGAAGTTATATTGTAAATCCAAATTAAAATTTGGAATTTATCCCTTGAACGTAGTTTGGATATATTATTTCTTTATTGAATTTTAATAAGAGCGTTTTGTCAAAAGCAAGCGTTGTTAACATTATCAGCTGATTTTGATTTGTTCGACTTTAAAACATAAGCGGTGCAATTTAGGTATCGAAGATTATTTAGAAATATGAATTGAGACATATTTACAAATTTAAAAGAACTAATTTATTTTAAAGTTAGTTTGAAATCAAATTGTTAAGGTTTAGCTTACTTATTTTATGTGAACTTGAGTTTGGAATTAAACGTTAACACTCATTTAATTTAACGTTTGATTGATTTATTTGAATTGATATTTAGGGAAATTATATTTGGTTAAAATTTGAGATCTAGTTTATTTCACTCTGGTTTAAAATTGATTTGTGAGTGTAAACTAAAAAATTTATATTCGATTTAATTGTTTTGTTAAAGTAAACATTAGTAATATGTTAAACCAATCAAATATATTGTTTGAAAAATGATAAATTTTGATTTTCTATTTTACTTGGGCATTGAATTTAAATAAATTTATTTAATTGAATTGGTTTTAAGCTAATATTTAAATATGTATTGTATATTCATGGTATAATGGTATCTATACTTGGGAGAATTTTATTTGTTAAGTTAAATTTTGCCACTTGTTCTTCTTGCTGAAAACGTATGGACATTTGTTAAAAGTTCGGTGAAAGATTTTATACGTGTTGTAGCTTCTGGTTCTCAGGGTGTCCTATTTTCGTGCTTCCTCCGCTTCTCTTATTTCCACGGCCTCTTTATTTTTCTGGGGAGCGGATCCATTTCATTCCTCCAGAAAAATCAAGTTTGGCCAAAAACGTTATCCCCAATTCCATAATGAAAATCCATGGCTACCGCGGAAACCCTTCCCCCGAAACAAAACACCGCATCTCGCGCCATCAACCGCAGCTGCCACTCAAGCTATTGTCGCAGTCACCGGCACATCTGCCGTTTCTCCATTTCTCCGTTCGCCAATCCCCTGCGCCTCCGTCCCGTTCAAGCCACCGACCGACGCCGAGCCCGTTGCCACCAATGTCTACCGCAAATTGAACCCGCAACCATCAAAGTTCCCACCTGACCAATCAGCTGGCTTTCGCTCCTCAAAAACCCAAGCCTACGCCTTCTTCAACTCCACTCTTCGCCTTCATCTGAACCCACTTTGATGAACTACCTCCACCGCCGTTGTTTCTCACCAGCCTTTAGCACTCGTACAACCGCCAATGTCAGCTTCATCATTTCAAGCGCTATCGTGTCCATTTGAACCCCATCAAGAGCTCTACGTCGGAAGCCTTACGTCACCACAAACGTCGTCGCTCCACGTCAACATCTCCTATTACTTCTTGCAGTCTTAATGTAAGTTTAACTTATGATTTAAACTTGTTGACAAGTTAGTAAATTTCGCTTACCACGAAGTATAATTGGGTGTGCTTGTTACTGTTGCATGTTAGTCGTCCTGGTTCGTTGTCCTATTTTGGTTTTGGTCATTGTTGCGTTTAAGGGTATGCATGTGGCGGTACGTACGCACTCATATGTATGCTGTCTCGAAGTAGGGTCGACTGTTCCTTAGTTGCTTTTTCTTACATGCTTAGATTTCATTCCTATATGCGGCTGTTATGTGTTCGCAATATACTGGCTCCTTGTACACCTCTATCGCAACTGCAGAACCATGCTAGTCTTATAATAGGCACTGTTAGGAAAAAAGAATTTGGATGTCATTGTTAGTACTTTTGTAATTACACAATTGTATTACAAACAGATAGCAACAACAATAAACGTTAATCAATTATGTCACAATTGTCACGTCAAACTGTGTGTACAATAATCACAGATAGCGTAACCGATTTGTGAAGATAAATAGAAAATATTCTGTTTCAATAATGTCCGAGTCCAGAAATTTTCTGTTTCCTTGAAACAATATTACCGTCGTATGCACCAATCGACGTTGTTGCAATTTGTTTCCCAGGATAAAACGGACCAACTCCGTTGCGTAGTGCCAGCAAACGGAGCTCTGACGAACTGAAGTTGATTATAGAAACCAGATCAGAGGATTACTTTGAAGAAGAAGAAGTAATGCAAGCAGAAAAAAGGTGAATTCTGTCTTGTTTTGGGCAGCGTATATATAGGCAAGGAGGAGTGCCTATTCGCATGCATTAGCAACCGTCAGAATAGGAAAGGTTGCGACCCTTTGACTGTCCGGTAATTAATATGCGTCTGTTGAGAATTCAAATGGTTGTCTTTATTCAACTAACAGACATTCCTTTCGAATTCTGGACTGAACGGACACACCTTTAAAATTCTGAGAAAAAATATTCTCATGTCAGTGCACTAGCCCAATCAGCAACCGTCGGCCATATCCAATCAAGAGACCCCAAGAGCCCCAAGGCCCAAGGCCCTTATCTTTGACATTTAATGTATTATTATGTCATGGCCAAGCCCACATCCTCATATCATCCCTCTCCTTTCTATTTTACATAAGCCTATTTGGCTTTTAATATATTAGGAGAGATTGTGCTAATATTTATATGATGTGGGACTTTAAATGTCGCTATCTCTTCTTCTTCCTACTTTCCCCTTTCTTTGCTCATTCATTTCCAACAATCCCCCACATGAATGAGCAGTTGATCTTAGTTTCACGAATCATTTATCGCATCGGTTAAAGTAGCACATAGGCCTTGAACTTTCCTAGTGATTACCTATTTGAATCACAGGTGAATCAGTAGACATAGACTGTCCTTGAACTGTAAGCCTTTTGTGTAATTCCAAAGTAGATAACATGCGATAAATGTTTCTTATAACCCTTCGTTCTCTGTATCTGTTCGTTTTTGCCTTGAACACTTGCCTGGTCTCATAAGTGCTTAGAGAATTTGGCCTCATAATTCTCTTTGAAGCGGCGCCTTCGCACTTACATAGGTGATTCTGTAAAGGGTATTCTCTAATTCCTCAAATACAGACATCATTAAAAGTACTCATACTTATCCTTATTCAACATATAGTGCACTGACTTATCATAGGAATTGTTTGTGTGTAACCGTGCCATCAAGTTTCTCTTAAACTTCGTTGTCCCTTTGAACCTAGATCTAGGGATCTCCAGTCAACTAGGTGGGGTTTCCATTTTAGAAAAACCTTTAGTCTGTAGGCCTTAGCCCCATTCCCTTCGATAAGGTTTGAACTTTCTCTCTTGGCAATCCTTTTGTAAGTGGATCCGCTAAGTTATCTTTAGATCGAATGTAATTTATTGTGATAACACCATTAGAGAGAAGTTGTCTTATCGTTTTATGTCTACGACGAATATGCCTAGATTTACCATTGTATAGTGTACTATTAGCCCTTCCAATAGCAGATTGGCTATCACAATGTATACATATTGGAGGCATAGGTTTGCTCCAATTAGGAATGTCTTCCAAGAAGCTTCGAATCCATTCTGCTTCTTCTGCAGTCTTATCTAGTGCAATAAACTCTGATTCCATCGTAGATCTAGCGATACAAGTCTGTTTGGATGATTTCCATGAAATTGCTCCATTTCCTAATGTGAACACGTATCCCCTTGTAGACTTTGTATCATTTGATCCAGTGATCGAATTTGCATCACTGTATCCTTCCACTATTGAAGGATAGTTTGTATAGTATAGACCATAACTCTGTGTATACTTTAGATATCCTAGAACTCTGATTATCGCTTTCCAATGATGTTTACCAGGATTGCTGGTAAATTTACTTAGTTTGCTTACAGCATAAGCGATATCAGGCCTAGTACAGTTCATAACATACATGATACTTCCTAGTATACAAGAGTACTCCAATTGGTAAATACCATCACCAGTGTTCTTTACCCAATTTTGGTTCGTATCTACTGGTGATTTTGCAATAGTTACAATATATCGCTTGAATTTCACAAGTATTTTGGTGATGTAATGCGATTGGGATAATGCATAACCCTGTGGTGTTCTCAGAATTTTTACACCCAATATCACATCAGCCAGTCCTAGGTCTTTCATATCAAATCTAGAGGATAACATATCCTTTGTAGATGTTATTATGGCCTTGTTATTGCCTAGGATCAATAGGTCATCAACATAAAGACAAACAATGACATATCCCATATGTGTATGTTTTATGTACACACATTTATCTGATTCATTTATCGTGAATCCATTTGATAACATAATATTATCAAACTTCTCATGCCACTGTTTTGGAGCTTGCTTAAGGCCATAAAGTGATTTTACCAGTTTGCAAACTTTATGCTCATTTTCTGAGCTTAGAAATCCTTCAGGTTGTTTCATATAGATTTCCTCCTCTAGTTCACCATTCAAGAATGCAGTTTTAACATCCATTTGATGTATTTCCAAGTCATGTATGGATGCAATTGCAATGAGCATTCTAATTGACGTGATCCTCGTTACAGGTGAATATGTATCGAAATAGTCTAGGTCTTCTTTTTGTCTAAATCCTTGGGCTACCAGACGAGCTTTGTACTTGTCTATTGAACCATCAGGTTTCAATTTCCTTTTAAATATCCATTTATTACCTAAGGCCTTACATCCTTGAGGTAAATCAACCAATTCCCATGTATGGTTGGACATAATGGATCCAATCTCATTGTTAATTGCCTCCTTCCAATAAGGGGCATCGCTGGAAGACATAGCTTGTTTATATGTCAATGGATCATCTTCTAACATAAATGTATAGAAGTCCGGACCAAAGGTTTTTAACGTCCTTGACCTTTTACTTTTTCTTGGTTCCTCCATTTGCTGCTCAACACTACTTTGCTGAGTGTTATTTTGTTCAACATCCTCAATAGAATAAGGAACTTCATCTTCCCTTGGTCTCTTAGGTGCATGATTTTCAGCACTATGTTTCGAGGGAAATACATGTTCGAAAAATCTAGCATTTCTCGACTCAATGATGGTATTTTCATGAATATCATCAATTTCAGATTTGTGTACCAAAAATCGATATGCAGCACTGTTTTGTGCATATCCAATGAATACACAATCAATAGTTTTTGGTCCTATTTTGACCTTCTTTGGTTTTGGTACCTCTACTTTGGCAAGACACCCCCACACTTTTAGGTATTTATAGGATGGTGGTCTGTTTTTCCAAAGTTCATGAGGAGTTTTATATGTTTTCTTTCGGGGTATTTTATTTAAAATATGATTTTCTGAAAGAATAGCTTCTCCCCAAAAATTACCTGGCAAGCCAGAGCTAATCAGTGAGGCATTCATCATTTCTTTAAGAGTTCTATTTTTCCGTTCGGCTATACCGTTGGATTGAGGTGAATACGGAGCTGTAGTTTGATGTATAATTCCATGCTCAACACAGAATTCCTCAAATGGAGACTCGTATTCTCCTCCTCTATCACTTCTTAAAGATTTGATTTTCTTGTTGAGTTGATTCTCAACTTCTGCCTTATACTGTTTAAACATTTCAAATGCTTCGTCCTTACTTCTGAGGAGATATATATGACAATATCTGGTACAATCATCAATGAATGTAATAAAGTACCTTTTTCTACCTCTAGTTTGACACATTTTCAAATCGCATACATCGGTATGTATTAAGTCTAGAGGTTCGGTATCTCGTTCAACATGATGAAACGAGGTTCTTGTCAATTTTTCTTCTGCACAAACTTGATATCTATAGTTTGAATCTATATTGCATTTTGGTATAAATTCTAGATGAATCAATTTTCGCAATGTATCAAAATTTACATGCCCTAATCTAGAATGCCATATGTTAGAAGATTCAACAATATAAGCAGAAGATTCACTTTCATTCATTTCAGTGCGTGGTACAATAGTGGTTACATTTGCTTTAAACAAACCATCACACACATATCCTCTTCCAACATACACTCCATTCTTGGAAAGCACAAATTTATCAGCTTCAAAGGTCAATTTGAAGCCATGCTTGCTCAGTAATGATCCTGAAATCAGGTTCTTGCGAATTTTTGGAACATGGAGAACATCATTTAAAGTTAGTTCCTTTCCAGAAGTCAGTTTCAACACAACTTTTCCTTTGCCTTCGACCTTTGAAGTAGAAGAATTTCCCATAAAAAGTTGTTCAGCATCAGTTGCAGTTTTATAGGTTGTAAACATCCACTTATTAGCACATATGTGTCGAGTGGCTCCAGTGTCTACAAATGTAACAACCCGTATTTTCAATAACCTGTAATAATGGAAATTGAGGCAGAATTTAATTCTAAAATCTGAATCAAGGGAAACGAGCTATGCCATTGCGTTCGTCTCGGAAAAATACGCGAAATAGAGTCCGAGTTTTCGAAAATCGGAGTCCGTATGACCCAGTTAAGGCCCATGGAAGTTTTCAGAAATTTCAAAAATTAAAACAGATTTAAATTTAAATTAAAAACAAGGGTTTGGGCCAGCTGGGCCAAGGCGGGAAAAATCCCGCCAGGGGCCCATGTCGACAGGCCTGTCGACAGGGTCCCCAGGGAGTCGACTGCCCTGTCGACAACCCTGTCGACAGGGGGTGCCCAGGCAGTCTAGCCTGGTGCACCATTTTTGATTTGGGCTGGGTCTTGGGGCTTGGTTCTAGAGGATTCCGAGATCTGACGGGCCAAAACTAACCTAGGGTTAATCCTATGGTCTAAATCACTCTAATCTTCTATAAATACAACCCTAATCCTACCCTAAAACCCAATTATTCATCCTAGCAACTAAACTATGCCAAAATCAAAACTCTCATGGCCTCCACCCTCTTCATACAATTCCTAAATTAATTCCTAAGTGATTTTCCATGCATACAAGCATCTTTAGGCTTGTATGATCCTCCTTAGCTTGCATTAAAGGCTTGTTTTTCAATTGGCATCATAAAGGAGGAGTCTAGATCAAGTTTGCTTGCATTTGGGGGTTTTAATTAGTTGCATAAGGGGTTTCTTGCACTTGTTATACTCATTTGAGTCCGCATAAGCATTGTAAGCCCTCTTACTTTCACTTTACAAACTCTAAAGTTATCATGTGGTGAAGGTTGAGATTTGTACATGTTTTATGGATTATGCATGTTTATGCAAGTTTGCTAAGCCTTGATTTGCAAGTTAAATGAGTTATGCATGTTTATGCATGTTTGCTAAGTCATGATTTACAAGTTAATTGAGTCATGCATGTTTATGCATGTTTGCTAAGCCATGATTTACAAGTTAAATGAGTTATGCATGTTTATGCATGTTTGCTAAGTCATGATTTACAAGTTAATTGAGTCATGCATGTTTATGCATGTTTGCTAAGCCATGATTTACAAGTTAAATGAGTTATGCATGTTTATGCATGTTTGCTAAGCCATGATTTACAAGTTAAATGAGTTATGCATGTTTATGCATGTTTGCTAAGCCATGATTTACAAGTTAAATGAGTTATGCATGTTTATGCATGTTTGCTAAGCCATGATTTACAAGTTAAATGAGTTATGCATGTTTATGCATGTTTGCTAAGCCATGATTTACAAGTTAATTGAGTTATGCATGTTTATGCATGTTTGCTAAGTCATGATTTACAAGATAGTTGAGTTATGCATGTTTATGCATGTTTGCTAAGTCATGATTTACAAGTTAATTGAGTCATGCATGTTTATGCAAGTTTACTAAGCCATGATTTGCAAGTTTATTTAGTTATGCATGCTTATGCAAGTTTAAAATGACAAGTTGTGCATGTTTTGACAAGTTGTGCATGTTTTGACAAGTTGTGCATGTTTTGACAAGTTGTGCATGTTTATGGCAATATGCAAGTTCACTATGCTAAGTTATGCGAGTTTAACACGTTATGCATGTTTATGGCAATATGCAAGTTCACTATGCTAAGTTGTACAAGTCTAACATGTTATGCATGGTTGTTGTGCAAGTTTATCATATATGTTGTGCCAAGTTCCCTCTCCCTATCCTTTATGCGTTATTACGAATATGTAAGCGATAGAATGACGTTGGGGGTTTTGGGTAAACTTAAAATACATGAAAATATAAGATTGGGAATTTACCTATTAAGTTAGGTCTACCCCTTGGGAATTTACCTATTAAGTTAGGTCTACCCAAGTAATTGTTGACTTGTAATTATGTTTTGAAATAAAGTGGACATGACACTTAGAAAACATAAGTGTGGCCAACTCGAGGTTGGGTTGAGTTTGTAGCGTAATTCTACCCGGAACCGACCGGCTTAACTAGTGGCTACAAACAATAGGACCCAATGTGAGAAGTTGGTCATGGGGTGCCAAGACCCGAGGTTAGACCAAGTTGTGGTGTAAAGCTACCCGGACCCGCCCGCCTAACTAGTGACCACAACAAGGTCTAATGTGAGAGGTTAAGGTGCATTAAATTAATTAATGCCTCATGATTAGGGTTAAGTCAGGGTCCACTAATACTTAACCAATTTGGGGATTCGAGGGATTAGAATGCGGTTAAGTGGTGAACCGTTGGTTACACTTAACTAGTTTAATCCATTTGGGAGTTCAAGGGATTAGAATGGGGTTAAGCCACACTTAACCAGTTTAATCCAGGATTAGTGAAAGGTTAAATCACACTTAACCTTCTTAGAAAACCCTAGCAACGTGGTCTGTTCTAACAGTAATCCCAGTTTGGTATCATTCACAACCCTAGAGACTAGGCTAGGGCGGGGCACGATTACTGAAGGATGTAAGCGACCAAAGGGCGATGGCCGAGTGGTACAGCGGTGCGGGTCCGGCGGGCTACGGACGTGCACGTAGTCCGATGTTGGACAAACTCGAGGCACGGGTACCAGTAGTTTAGGGCTGTGCATTATTGCTTAAGTGTCCGGGGTTGACACCCGAGGGCTTGATACACCCAAAGGTGGACCCAGCACAGACTAACTACAACCATATGTGGGCCATATGGGCACCAACACTTGACGTGTTAGGTTTATAAGGAGCCGATCGACTAGACCGTTGGGCTGGATCTTATATTAAGGTCACTTCATGTTATTGGGCCAAGGTTTGGGCTAAGGGATCAATACCTGTTATGTTGGTTTGCTAGTACACCGTGGTGCAGAACTTAACCTTGTTTTATGCGATGACACCTCTATCTTGTAGTTGATTTATCATGCCAGTATGTTGTTATTTATGATCATCTCAGTTTCCATCATGATGTTAACTTTATTAGTTTATAGACTGATCGTAGCAGGGCTTACTCAGTCTTTTTGACTGACCTGTTTTTCTTTCGCCTCTTTTCTTCCGTTTCCCCCCCCCCCCAGGTTCTCAGGGAGGGAATACTCGAGCCTAGCTTGGATTTTAGCTGCTTTCTTGGATAGCTCAAGTATGCTTTGGACTTGAGCCGCTATGGTTTATCACTCTTATTTGGGGATAGTACTTATGTATTTTCAGTTTATCAGATGATGTATTTATCTAGACTTGTAAAATTGGGGAAAGTGACATTTTGATGTACCAGACTTGAGTTTTGAAATGGTTTATAAATCTTCCGCTGTTTTATTTACTTACTCTGTTTATTTACATATATATATATATGTCATGTCCTGCCTTGCTATATCATTATGCATGTTTACCAATAATACCCCTCCAAAGCTAGTGCATTCCTTTGCGAGTGACCCTAGTGGAGGCGGGGTGTTACATTTGGTATCAGAGCATATGGTTTACGAGAAGGGATAAAAAGGTTTTTAAAACTCTTTGAAAAACTATTTTCAAAACCAAGTATAAAGTATTTTCCAAAGAAAAGTCTAGTTGTTTTTAAAGGCTATTCCCTAAAAGCCATTAGCACTATCCTTTGACTCCTCGTTTGAACTCTTTTCTTTTCGTTTCCAGCATGTCTGATAATCTCATCTTGCCCGAAGGAGTAACGATACCCGGTTGGTTTCGTCGGTACTTGGAAGTCACGGCACCAGTCCCGGGTGTCCCTAATGTTGTCTCCCCAGTCGAGGCCGCTGTTCCTCCTCCTCCCGTAGTTGATGTTCCTCTTCCTCCTTCCCCTCAGCATCCTCAAATTGACTTCGCCGAGATTTGCCGAGATTTTAGGGCGATGGGTTGCAAGAATTTCTTTGGAGCCGAGACTTTTGTAGAGGCAAGGAATTGGTTGAAAGAGACTGAAGATCTTTTAGCCACCTTTGATATAGGTGACCGCAGGAAGGTTTTACTGGCAGTATGGTTGCTAAAGGAAGAAGCTGCACGTTGGTGGGTAGTCACCACCACTACTAGGCCAATTGAGACTTGGGATGACTTTAGAGGAAGGTTTGGACTGAGATTCTTATCACTAAAGCAAGGGGACATGACTATTAGAGAATACATAGATAAGTTTAATCAACTGGCTCAGGACGATTTAGACTTGGTTAATACAGCTCAAAAGAAGGCCCTACACTTTGCTCTAAGATTAAACGAGCCATTACGTGATTTGGCCATGTCTCATATACCCTTGGGGGCGACTTTCGAGAATTTGGTGAATATGGCCCTACTTCAAGAAGAAGATAACAATGACAAGAAAGAGGCCAAGACGAATGGGTCTCAAGGCAAGAAGGTAAATTCCGGGAAACAAGGCAATAATATGAAATGCAACTTCTGCGGTAAAGTTGGACATATGGCCAGGGAATGTAGGAAGAAGAAGAGAAAGCGGGGCGAATGCTTTCATTGTGGTGAGTTTGGACATTTCAGCAAAGATTGCCCGAGGAAACAAGGGCAAGGTCAGACTCAGTGTGCAGGACTATCTGGAGGGCGAGTTCATCCCCTCAACACCGTTCTTTCAGCTTATGATAGAGGTAGTGTTTCTGTTGAAAATCTGGTTTACATTTTCTGATTTTCCCTGTTCGAACTTTGTTCGATTCTGGCATATCGCATAGTTTTATTTCATCTGATCTAGTTGAAAGTTTTGCACCTAAGTACTAGTCTGGTTGATGATCCCGTCTGTGTTTCAAATCCAATTGGGGGTTCTACCCGCCTGTCTGTGGTCTGAGTGGATTTGAAAGTTTCTATCTTGAGTATAGAATTCTCGTGGGATGTTTATATTCTCGATTTCGGGGGATATGGGTTGGTTTTGGGCATGGAATGGTTGGCCTGTTTTGGAGCCATTCTGGGTTTTTGTATATAGGGTGTGGGGCTCATGACTCGCCTCGGTAATACCCTAGAAATTTCTAGCAATCCTATGGGTCCCGTCATGTCATGTTATCTTGAAATCCCTCGACTCGTCTATCGATAGTTTGCAATCTGTGAGGGTGGTCCGAGAATATCCTGATATCTGGGGATAGATTTCTGTATTATCTGGTTGGTAATGCCAAGCCAGTTTCGTGGCCGGTTAGGCACATGACCTCACGAAATGAGAGTTAAGAAAGCAAGTCAAGGAGTTGCTTGAGAAGAACTTCCTGAGACGAAGCATTTTCGAGTAGGGTGCTCCAGTAGTATTCGTTACTGATGTGGACAGTTTGTTTCGCTTATGTGTTGATTATCGTAAGATAACCGTTACCAAGGATCAATGATTTGTTTGATCAGCTTGTAGGAGCATCTGTTTTCTTCTGATCTAGTTACCGGATTCCATCAGCGTAGGATGGCTGAGGATGGAATTGACAAAACTGCGTTTAGGACTCTGGATGGGTTTTATAATGGCTAGTCATACTATTTGGTTCGACTAATGCACCCGCATATTACGTAAACTGGATGGGTAGGGTGTTTAGGGAGTCCTTGAACAAGTTTGTCATGGTCGTCATAGACGATATTTTGATCTCCTCAAAAGAACGGGGAAGGACATGCTATACATCTCAAGGAGAAGATGGATACGCTTAGGGCCACCAATTGAAGGTCAAGTTCTCCAAATGTCACTTTGGAGGAAAGAAGTTGGATTTCTTGGGCACATAGTTCCTAAGTAAGGCCTAGCGGTGGATTCCGCTAAAGTGGTTGCGGTTTAAGACCGGAAAACTCTGAGGAGGGCAATTGAAGTAAGAAGCCTCCTCTGTTTGGCTAGTTAGTTAGCATTCCCAGAGCTTAGACTTACTCTTCTGGATCAAGAAGGGGAGGTTTCGCAGGAAGAAGATCCACAGTTGGTCAAGAACATGGACCAGTCGGTTCGAGGCGAGATGTTAAGTCACCTCACTAGATATATTATAGATGACAAGGGATGACTGAGGCACGATGAGAGATTATGTGTTCCTCGAGTGAAAGACTTGGTAAAGAAGGTTCTTGAAGATGCGCATCACTCGAGGAGGTGGCCGAGTTGGTCTCAGGATGCATGTTGTGCCACCAGGTTTAGGCTAAGTCATAGAAGCCCAGCGAGCCATAACCTCCATTGGAGGTTTCGCAAGGGAAGTGTGAAAACATCTCGATAGGTTATGTGGATGGACTACCTAGATTAAAGAAAGAGAATACGGGTATGTGGGTCAAAATGGGTAGACTCACGAAGAGTGCTCATTTCAGTCCGGTGAAGAGCAAGAGGACTGTATCATGGTTAGCAACGGTTTATCCTCAAGAAGTTGGCCAGTTTTGGAATGGCCTACAGGAAGCCACGGCTAGGCAATTGAATCTAGGTATGATCTATCATTCATAGGCGGATGGTTCATTTCGATTAAGCATGAGTTATAGAAAATCACGTTTATAGGGCAATTGGCAACGTGGATTGGTATTTTCAAGAGAAAGTTCTGCTGCGTGGAGTACTTTATAGTAAGTAGACGAGATCCAGGATTCACTAGTGAATTTTGGAGAGCTTGCATGAAATCATGAGGTTATAGTATGTTTAAGCCAAGAATACAGAAGGAAGAATAAGTGGGAAAGAAAGACGAGAGGCGATAATGAAATGACTTCCAACTCGAATTTGGGGAAATAGGAGTTAGGAAGCCAAGGAATCATGAAGTGAAAGATAGTCAAAGCACACTGGAGTTAAGATCAAGGAAACGTGACTAAGAAGAGTGAAGACTGGATACGCGCATCATATCTCTTTTTAAGAGTGCATCTTTGATCCTTGTTTTCCTGTGGAGCTTGCTTGCAAGTTATCTTTTGTATATATATCCTCTCGGTCCCATTCTCGATCTTATTTCTGTTGTAAGCTCCATAAGGGGGTTAAGACTCATCGGTTAGTACTATATGTCAAAGCTTGAGTGGATTTCTTGTAAATCCAAAAAGGAGTTTATCTAGTTATCTAGTTTATCGTGTCTATCTGGTCATGAGAACCTTAGGTAGAAACCCTTTGGTTGAAACATGTATTTGAAACATGTTATGTTTGATGGTTGCCAGTGGTTGCAAGTGTTTGCAAGTGGTTGCTCGTGGATGCATTATACACGATTAGGCACTAGATCGGCTCACACACTCCTCATATTGCATGTGCATGAGTGTTTATGCTTATTCTTGGATGAAATTCGTATGCTATCACATGGATGTTGCATATGGACGTATGATTGAGCACGCATGTAGATATTATACATTATGTTAGGAATTTGCATACATATGGATTCATTTCACTGACATACATATGCATTAAGGAGGTTTACTGTATCAGTAACCGCCTGATTTACATACATATGCATTAAGGAGGTTTACTGTATCAGTAACCGCCTGATTTTTGCATTAGGTAAGTACATATACACACACTTTTGCATATGTTCATCCAGCATTTAGAATCTTGTAAGGACAATGATTGCTCGTGGATGATGCTTTGAGTAGATGGATGATTGGATGGTAGGATACGTTCTGCCTAACTTGAAGATTTCGGGGACGAAATCCTTTAAGGAGGGGAGAATGTAACAACCCGTATTTTCAATAACCTGTAATAATGGAAATTGAGGCAGAATTTAATTCTAAAATCTGAATCAAGGGAAACGGGCTATGCCATTGCGTTCGTCTCGGAAAAATACGCGAAATAGAGTCCGAGTTTTCGAAAATCGGAGTCCGTATGACCCAGTTAAGGCCCATGGAAGTTTTCAGAAATTTCCAAAATTAAAACAGATTTAAATTTAAATTAAAAACAAGGGTTTGGGCCAGCTGGGCCAGGGCGGGAAAAATCCCGCCAGGGGCCCCATGTCGACAGGCCTGTCGACAGGGTCCCCAGGGAGTCGACTGCCCTGTCGACAGCCCTGTCGACAGGGGGTGCCCAGGCAGTCTAGCCTGGTGCACCATTTTTGATTTGGGCTGGGTCTTGGGGCTTGGTTCTAGAGGATTCCGAGATCTGACGGGCCAAAACTAACCTAGGGTTAATCCTATGGTCTAAATCACTCTAATCTTCTATAAATACAACCCTAATCCTACCCTAAAACCCAATTATTCATCCTAGCAACTAAACTATGCCAAAATCAAAACTCTCATGGCCTCCACCCTCTTCATACAATTCCTAAATTAATTCCTAAGTGATTTTCCATGCATACAAGCATCTTTAGGCTTGTATGATCCTCCTTAGCTTGCATTAAAGGCTTGTTTTTCAATTGGCATCATAAAGGAGGAGTCTAGAACAAGTTTGCTTGCATTTGGGGGTTTTAATTAGTTGCATAAGGGGTTTCTTGCACTTGTTATACTCATTTGAGTCCGCATAAGCATTGTAAGCCCTCTTACTTTCACTTTACACACTCTAAAGTTATCATGTGGTGAAGGTTGAGATTTGTACATGTTTTATGGATTATGCATGTTTATGCAAGTTTGCTAAGCCTTGATTTGCAAGTTAAATGAGTTATGCATGTTTATGCATGTTTGCTAAGTCATGATTTACAAGTTAATTGAGTCATGCATGTTTATGCATGTTTGCTAAGCCATGATTTACAAGTTAAATGAGTTATGCATGTTTATGCATGTTTGCTAAGTCATGATTTACAAGTTAATTGAGTCATGCATGTTTATGCATGTTTGCTAAGCCATGATTTACAAGTTAAATGAGTTATGCATGTTTATGCATGTTTGCTAAGCCATGATTTACAAGTTAAATGAGTTATGCATGTTTATGCATGTTTGCTAAGCCATGATTTACAAGTTAAATGAGTTATGCATGTTTATGCATGTTTGCTAAGCCATGATTTACAAGTTAAATGAGTTATGCATGTTTATGCATGTTTGCTAAGCCATGATTTACAAGTTAATTGAGTTATGCATGTTTATGCATGTTTGCTAAGTCATGATTTACAAGATAGTTGAGTTATGCATGTTTATGCATGTTTGCTAAGTCATGATTTACAAGTTAATTGAGTCATGCATGTTTATGCAAGTTTACTAAGCCATGATTTGCAAGTTTATTTAGTTATGCATGCTTATGCAAGTTTAAAATGACAAGTTGTGCATGTTTTGACAAGTTGTGCATGTTTTGACAAGTTGTGCATGTTTTGACAAGTTGTGCATGTTTATGGCAATATGCAAGTTCACTATGCTAAGTTATGCGAGTTTAGCACGTTATGCATGTTTATGGCAATATGCAAGTTCACTATGCTAAGTTGTACAAGTCTAACATGTTATGCATGGTTGTTGTGCAAGTTTATCATATATGTTGTGCCAAGTTCCCTCTCCCTATCCTTTATGCGTTATTACGAATATGTAAGCGATAGAATGACGTTGGGGGTTTTGGGTAAACTTAAAATACATGAAAATATAAGATTGGGAATTTACCTATTAAGTTAGGTCTACCCCTTGGGAATTTACCTATTAAGTTAGGTCTACCCAAGTAATTGTTGACTTGTAATTATGTTTTGAAATAAAGTGGACATGACACTTAGAAAACATAAGTGTGGCCAACTCGAGGTTGGGTTGAGTTTGTAGCGTAATTCTACCCGGAACCGACCGGCTTAACTAGTGGCTACAAACAATAGGACCCAATGTGAGAAGTTGGTCATGGGGTGCCAAGACCCGAGGTTAGACCAAGTTGTGGTGTAAAGCTACCCGGACCCGCCCGGCCTAACTAGTGACCACAACAAGGTCTAATGTGAGAGGTTAAGGTGCATTAAATTAATTAATGCCTCATGATTAGGGTTAAGTCAGGGTCCACTAATACTTAACCAATTTGGGGATTCGAGGGATTAGAATGCGGTTAAGTGGTGAACCGTTGGTTACACTTAACTAGTTTAATCCATTTGGGAGTTCAAGGGATTAGAATGGGGTTAAGCCACACTTAACCAGTTTAATCCAGGATTAGTGAAAGGTTAAATCACACTTAACCTTCTTAGAAAACCCTAGCAACGTGGTCTGTTCTAACAGTAATCCCAGTTTGGTATCATTCACAACCCTAGAGACTAGGCTAGGGCGGGGCACGATTACTGAAGGATGTAAGCGACCAAAGGGCGATGGCCGAGTGGTACAGCGGTGCGGGTCCGGCGGGCTACGGACGTGCACGTAGTCCGATGTTGGACAAACTCGAGGCACGGGTACCAGTAGTTTAGGGCTGTGCATTATTGCTTAAGTGTCCGGGGTTGACACCCGAGGGCTTGATACACCCAAAGGTGGACCCAGCACAGACTAACTACAACCATATGTGGGCCATATGGGCACCAACACTTGACGTGTTAGGTTTATAAGGAGCCGATCGACTAGACCGTTGGGCTGGATCTTATATTAAGGTCACTTCATGTTATTGGGCCAAGGTTTGGGCTAAGGGATCAATACCTGTTATGTTGGTTTGCTAGTACACCGTGGTGCAGAACTTAACCTTGTTTTATGCGATGACACCTCTATCTTGTAGTTGATTTATCATGCCAGTATGTTGTTATTTATGATCATCTCAGTTTCCATCATGATGTTAACTTTATTAGTTTATAGACTGATCGTAGCAGGGCTTACTCAGTCTTTTTGACTGACCTGTTTTTCTTTCGCCTCTTTTCTTCCGTTTCCCCCCCCAGGTTCTCAGGGAGGGAATACTCGAGCCTAGCTTGGATTTTAGCTGCTTTCTTGGATAGCTCAAGTATGCTTTGGACTTGAGCCGCTATGGTTTATCACTCTTATTTGGGGATAGTACTTATGTATTTTCAGTTTATCAGATGATGTATTTATCTAGACTTGTAAAATTGGGGAAAGTGACATTTTGATGTACCAGACTTGAGTTTTGAAATGGTTTATAAATCTTCCGCTGTTTTCTTTACTTACTCTGTTTATTTACATATATATATATATATATGTCATGTCCTGCCTTGCTATATCATTATGCATGTTTACCAATAATACCCCTCCAAAGCTAGTGCATTCCTTTGCGAGTGACCCTAGTGGAGGCGGGGTGTTACAACAAACCATTCCTTTGAGTTACCAACAAGGTTGCATTCTGATATTGCTGCAAATAAATCAAGGTCAGAAATGCCTTTCGAAACATCAGCCATATTTGCTTCTAACTTCTTCTTTTTAGGTGCACGACATTAGGCTGGTTTGTGCCCCTTCTTTCCACAGTTGTGGCAAGAACCCAGAAATTTTTTTGACTTATTAGGAGCATTCTCCCTTTTTCTTTTGTTAGTCTTGTCTGACTCAACAACATTTGCTTTGGCATCGGTATTTTGAGAAATCTTTTTCTTAGAATTTTTGTTATCTTCCTCAATGCGTAGCCGAACTATGAGATCTTCCATTGTCATTTCCTTACGTTTATGCTTAAGGTAATTTTTGAAGTCCTTCCAAGAAGGAGGCAATTTCTCAATAGTTGCAGCAACTTAAAAAATCTCGCTAAGAGTCATCTTTTCATCTTCTAATTGATGGATGATAAGTTGCAATTCTTGAGCTTGACTTATCACCGTCTTTGAGTCAACCATTTTGAAGTCTAGAAATTTTCCAGCAATGAATTTCTTCATGCCTGCATCTTCAGTTTTGTACTTTTTCTCCAGAGCCAACCAGAGTTGTTTGGACGTTGCAAAAGTACAATAGACATTGTAGAGGCTATCATCCAGACCATTCAGATTATAATTTTTGCACATGAAATTTGAGTTTGTCCAGATATTGAGTGCCTCTACTTTAGTAGCGTCAGGTTCGAGTTCGTCTACCACAGGAGCCTCTTCAGTCAGAAACTTGGCAAGGCTTAATGTTGTTAAGTAAAACAACATTTTCCATTGCCAGCGCTTGAAATTGATTCCATTGAACTTCTCTGGCCTTTCGCCATGAGACAGAGTCATTGTTGGTAGCACAGGCGCTGGCTGAGCAGTTTTCACCGTCTGAATCGGTGCAGAATCAGTGCTGCTGTTTTTCGTCATCTGCAACAAAAATATTGTTTCAGGATTGTTAGTACTTCTGTAATTGCACAATTGTATTACAAACAGACAGCAACAACAATCAACGTTAATCAATTATGCCACAATTGTCACGTCAAACTGTGTGTACAATAATCACAGAAAGCATAACCGATTTGTGAAGATAAACAGAAAATATTCTGTTTCAATAATGTCCGAGTCCAGAAGTTTTATGTTTCCTTGAAACAATATTGCCGTCATACGCACCAATCGACGTTGTTGCAATTTGTTTCACAGGATAAAACGGACCAACTCCGTTGCGTAGTGCCAGCAAACGGAGCTCTGACGAACTGAAGTTGATTATAGAAACCAGATCAGAGGATTACTTTGAAGAAGAAGAAGTAACGCAAGCAGAAAAAAGGTGAATTCTGTCTTGTTTTGGGCAGTGTATATATAGGCAAGGAGGAGTGCCTGTTCGCATGCATTAGTAACCGTTAGAATAGGAAAGGTTGCGACCCTTTAACCGCCCGGTTATTAATATGCGTCTGTTGAGAATTCAAATGGTTGTCTTTATTCGGCTAACAGGCATTCCTTTCGAATTCTAGACTGAACAGACACACCTTTAAAATATCCAATCAAAAGACCCCAAGAGCCCCAAGGCCCAAGGCCCTTATCTTTGACATTTTATGTATTATTATGTCATGGCCAAGCCCACATCCTCATATCATCCCTCTCCTTTCTATTTTACATAAGCCTATTTGGCTTTTAATATATTAGGAGAGATTGTGCTAATATTTCTATGATGTGGGACTTTAAATGTCGCTATCTCTTCTTCTTCCTTATCTCTTCTTCTTCCTACTTTCCCCTTTCTTTGCTCATTCATTTCCAACAGTCATAATATTAGAAAGGGGTACCTTACTGTGCAACCTTTATTTTGTTCTTTGGGGCCTAGCTCCACCTGTTGTACATATTCCATGCATTCTGCATGAGTAGACTTATGAAATTTTATCCCATATTTGATGCCTAGCCGTCCCCCTTCTAGCTTGTAAACACCTTGTATGCATGGGAAGTCTACTTCTGGGTTGAAACTAAGTAACTTGTTGTTTTGTTGTGCATTCCCCACTAGTGTTGAGTTTACTGTCATGATCATTTTGTTGTTGACGTGATAAAACCACCCCTGCATACTTCATCCCATATATGTATATGCACGTAAGTATACACGTATTCGATCTATGCTATATATTTTGAGTATGTAAATTATTGTAGCTTCCTTTGTGTATCTGAAATCTATGTATTTGTTGAAAAGTGGTTACGTTGCCTTTAAACATTGAAGAACCCAACATGTACTCAAATTTGGAATAAGCTACAAATTTGTTATGAAGCAAAATCATGTTACATAAAATAGGAGTGGGCTTAATGGGTCTGTTATGCGTAGACATATAAATATTTACATTATTTTTGTACTGCAACCCACCACAGTTAAGTTGTTCAAATTGTTCCACTGAGATCACCATAGATACATACACATATGGGCTGTTGTTGTTATTCCTACATCTTGTTAGTAATTGCATGCCCTTATATGTGCAATGCATACACATGACCAGCTTGCTCTTTACGGTTGCCATATTTCTTCCTTTGCATGACCTGCTAACTGAAGTGTTATGTCTCAGTTTTATCATTCTGTGATCAAATACGATTCTGCACACACACACACACACACACACACACACACACACACACACATATATATATGGGGTTCCATGGCACCCCTAATTTGTAGCACCCCTAAAGCCACTTAATGAGAGCCACTCATTTATTATTAAATAAGATAGTGGGGAGAGAGAGTTAGTGGAATGAGAGAGAAAGGGGATTGTGTGGTGGAAATTAGGGAGGCTAAAGAGGTGCTACACTATTTGGGGTGCTCTTGATCCTATATATATATATATATATATATATATGCAGGTTCAATGGCACCCCAAATAGTAAGCACCCCTTTAGCTTCCCACTTTTCAACCACTCATTTCGCACTAACTTCCCTTCTCTCTCCTTCCACTAACTCTCTCACTTCCCACTCACTTTCTTTAATATAAATGAGAGGTGGAAATCAGGGGGCTGTTGGGATGCCCTATTTTTGGGGTGCAACGGAATGCTTGCCATATATATATATATACACACACACACACACTAGTATTTTGGTTTTGGGTTTAGAAACAACTATATCATCAACTTACATATACATGTTAAGCTCCAATTAAAAATCCCAACTGTCACTGTGCTTGTCATCACCATTCACGTTGGTCCCTCCATGGCTTTGTTCCATGATGGATGTTCCAGCAGTTGCAAGCTTTATAATAAAAATATATGTCTTGCTTTGCTCTATGATGGATATTTCGGCAGTACACTAATTATTGTGATACTCGGATTATTTTAATAATTTGTTAGGATTAAACAATTATATTTACGTGTTTATCGAAGTTCACTAACTTGAAATAAGTTTAATCCTAACCCGAGTGTTTTGTGTTTTTTTGCATGGAATGCTCGGGTCAGGCCCAAGTGTTACAGATGCAAGATTTTAGTTTTGACGAGGAGAGGCACGGGAAGACATATGCGCGCAAGGCTCGACTGAAATGTAAACTTTTATTTATTAAAAGCTTTGTATTCATTTTTCTTTTATTGTATAAATGTTTTGTATTAAACTCTGATATTTATATAAAATTTTATTCCACTGCAAATTATTGTACGTTGTGATTCTGTGTTAATTCTATTTAAACCCTGTAAGCCAACAACAACCCGTCATTTTAAACACATCGAGTTGGTTTAATCACCGACTTGGGGCGGTCAAATAGCGGGCTGTTACAGTATAACTTGATTTTAACCGGTAGCGTTTTTTAATTTCTCAGAATCTAATAACCATTGTATATTATTATTGGTTTGGATCATGTCGATATCTTGGGCGTGACATATATCGCTTGAGTCATTCGAAATCCATACGCGATGCAATCTTTGCAGGGAAATACAAATATGAATACAAAAGCAGCTTAGCTTGTTGAACGCATTAAAGAATTAAGTATCCCCTTTCACTTTTTAAAAATAGACAATTTAGTTCACTCTTTTCTCATTCTGTTCATTTTTATCCCTCTTCTAAAAGCCACACCTAGGAAATGAAGAAGAAAAGCATCATCTTTATATTAAATTCAATACCAATTCGTACAAAAATAAAAAAATTATATTACTTGCTCCTTTGAACTCATCTAGGATTTCTCTTCAAACCTTTTGCATGGATATAGCCATGTAGGCGCGACAACAGTTTGGAAATCAACAACAGCTAACATCAACCAGTGTTCGATTGGGAGATTGGTAGCATATTGAGCAAAACAAAACTCGGTCCTTCTTCCTGACATCGACTAGCACCTTGAGTCAGCTTTTGGTATAATTCGCTAACAATTTGAATCATGCAACTACTGGCTATGCAAAGAGATCCAAGTCGCGATCGGAGGAGTGGATCGGGTTCAAGGAGATGGTTACTAGGCTATAGAGGCTTCAAAGACAAGTTGAACTTAAGTGACATTATTCAAAATTTTGGATTGTACAAGTAGGTGGAAGGATGAAAGTCGATTAGGCTTTAGGAAGTGCGGGAGGGAAAATAGGTTTGAGAAGAAGGGAATTTAAGTTAATTATGTAATTAGTGTTATGATATGCGATACTATATATATATATATGTTGGATTGAAGAGGTCGAAGATAGCTTTGAGTCGCGGAAGACGGTTCACAAATCGGTGCTCGTATGTGGAAGCTATGAGCTGGAATGTGCAAGTTTTCAAGAGGCTGGAGCGACAGACGTCTGTCATGAGAATGACAGACGTATGACACTACAGGGGAGTTTTCCAGAAAGTTTGGATAGATGTCTGTCCCATGGGGGACAGACGTCTGAGCTCAACAGACGTCTGTCATACTGGAGAAAGACGTCTGAGATGAAGCCCAAATAATTCCCTGGGAGGGAACAAACGTCTGTCAACCCCACGACAGACGTCTGTCGAGGCATATGGGTTGTTTCGAGCTGAAAACATGACAGAATGATTTGTGAAGATGCGGGGGCAATTTGGGTAATTGGCCTACCCCTATATAAGCTATTTTCTGAAGTGAATTAGGGAGAGTTTGAAGACTTGATTTGGGATCAAGGGTTTATTCTCAAGGGAGAATTAGGGTTTATAACCTAATTCCAATTCTTCAATTCTATTCTCCTCAAACTCTTTTCTATATTGAAATATAATGATTATTGGATCAATCTCTTGTATTCCTTTCATCGTGGTAATAAAATACTCTCTCCAAAGTGGATGTACACTAACAATATGTTAGTGGAACCACTATAAATCCTTGTGTGATTTATTCTTGCTACTTTGTCATTAGTTTCTTGCTTGTGATTGAGATTTGGATTGTTCGTGATTGGTTGATATTGATTTTGTGACTAGAGTTATTGCTTTGGTTGTTTTTGCAAGTCTAACAATGATCTAGTCTTCCGCTAGAGCTTTGTGATTTAGATATCGAATTCGAGTGGTCTTGAATTGGATTAATCACAACGGTTATAATAGTGGTATCAGATCTGTTTTGGTGCTTGTTAGGTGTTTGTGAAAATGTTGGAGACAGATAGTAGCTCGGTAAGTCCTTTAACCGGAAGTCTGATTAGTGTGGCGCCTTATGTACGGGGTTCATATGCGGCGTCGGGTTCTCAATTGGTTATTGACAAGTGGAATGGTGATAGTGACTTTGAGAAGTGGCAATGGAAAATGAAAGCGGTTCTTAGGCGGAATCGGGTGCACCGAGTAGTATTTGATACTCACTTATTGCAAAGTGATATCTCGGATGTTGAGAGAGAGAAGATGGAGGAATGAGCTTACACTACTCTTTAACTTGCTATGGGGGAGAATGTGATCTCCGAAATTAGTGGTGAGACTACCGCTAAAGGTATTTGGGACAAGTTGGAGGAACTTTATATGAAGAGGTCGCTCACTAACCGTTTGATCTTGTTGCGAACGTTTTTCACCTTCAAGATAAAGGAGGGTAATTCGCTTAAGGCACATTTGAATGCCTTTGATGACTTGCTCATGAAGATGAAGGCCGTTGATTTGAAAATTGAGGAAGAGCAAAAGGCGATGATATTATTGTGTTCATTGCCGGACCGCTATACGGGTTTCTCAAATAGTTTGATCTATGGCCGGGATACCTTGGCTCTAGATGATGTCAAGACGGGTCTTCTTAGTGAGGAGTTGAGAGATCAAATGAAGGAGATGAGTGAGGGAAGTAGTGGAGCTAGTAATAGTCACGGGTTGTTTGTGGAGAAAGAAAAGAATGTGAAGAATGGAAACCGGGGGAGAGTGAAGATAAATCAAAAGAGAGAAATGGAAAGTGCTTTATTTGCAAGAAACCGGGACATTGGAAGAATGAATGTCCGGACAAAGATAAGAAGGAAGTAGCGTCTTCATCCGTGGCGGTGGAGAGTGAGGATGGTGAAGTAGATGAGAATGTGTTGATGGCGGTAGCATCGGGTGTTTTGGGTAACGAATGGGTTCTCGATTCGGGTGCGTCGTATCATATGACGCCAAATAGAGATTGTTTTTCGTCCTTTGAGGTCAATGAGGGAAATGCAATTGCTATGGGAAATGGTGCTATTTGCAAGTCGATGGGTAGTGGCTCTATGCAAATAAGGATGTTTGATGGAGTTGTTCGCATGCTCACCAATGTTCGCTATGTTCCGGGACTTAGGAAGTCGCTTATATCTTTGGGGCAATTGGATTCTCTATGATGCAAGATCACCATCGAGAAGGATTGCTTGAGGGTTTCGAAGGGATCACTTGTGGTTATGAAGGGTGCTAGGACTCGTGGTATATATTTACTTCAAGGTGTGACCGTAGGAGGTGAGACTTGTGTGGGTGTTGATAGTTCTCGTGACTTGGATGCGACATGGTTGTGGCATTTGAGATTGGGTCATGTCTCGGAGAGGAGTTTGGATATTCTTCGGAAGCGGGAGATGATTGAGGGTGAGAGCTTCAACAAACTAGAGTTTTGCGAGGAATGTGTCATGGGGAAGCAAACAAGGGTATCATTCGATGAAGGCAAGCATGACTCAAAGGAGGTTCTTGAGTATGTTCATTCATATGTTTGGGGACCAGCACCGGTTGCTTCTTTGGGAGGAGCAAGGGATCATATCGCTTTCATTGATGATTTATCTCGCAAGGTATGAGTGTATGTAATGGGGGCCAAGTCGGAGGCATTTGCTAAGTTCAAAGTGTGGAAGGCTCTTGTTGAGAATGAGAGTGGTAAGACTTTGAAGATGTTAAGGACCGACAATGGCGGCGAATATGTCTCGCGTGAATTCTTGGAGTATTGTAAGCATCACGGGATCCGGAGACATTTTACTACACCGGGAGATCCGCAATCTAATGGAGTAGCGGAGAGAATGAACCGAACTCTACTTGAGAAAGCTCGATGCTTGAGATTGACATCGGGTTTGTGTAAGGGATTTTGGGCTGAAGCTTTGTCAACCGCGGTGCATAGTGTGAATCGAATTCCGTGCTCGGCCATTGGTAACAAAATTCCGGAGGAAGTGTGGAAAGGGAAGAGTGTTGACTTGATATATCTTCATGTGTTTGGTAGCCCGGTTTATGTGCATGATCCGGGGAATGATAAGCTTGGAGCTAGAGCATTCAAAGGGATCTTGCTTGGTTTCACGGATGGCGTGAAAGGCTATCGGACTTGGAATCCGGAAACGAAGAAGGTTGTTAATTCTCATCATGTCACTTTTGATGAGTTGGCTTTATTCAAGGTGAATGAGAGCTCATCGGATGTTCCGAATTTGGTTCATGGTGAATCAAAGGAGAAGGAAGTCATTCCCACATTCCGTTCAAGTGGTAGTAGAGTTGAAGAAGCTCGTGAGGTTGAAGCGGTTGATGAAACATCTCAAAGTCCACATGGTTCCTCTAGTGATGATGTTGGTGATGTGCATGATACTAGAGAAGTTTCGACTCAAGGTGGAGCCGAAAGGGGTTTAGGTGAAAGTATTGTACTCGGGTTGGTCGATGTGCAATAAGGCCTTCCGAAAGATATGGTGATTGGAACTACCCTAGCTTTAGTGATCATTTGGACTATGCTCCCAATGTAGTCCAAGATGAGCCGATGGACCTTGATGACGTCATGGAGTCGAGAGAGAGATCGAAGTGGATTTGCGCCATGGAGGAAGAGATGCAATCGCTTATGAAGAACCGAACTTTGGAGTTGGTTCCACTTCCTCAAGGAAACCGTGCTATAAGGTGCAAATGGATTTACAAGGTGAAGGATGATGGAAGGTACAAAGCAAGGTTAGTGGCAAAGGGGTTCTCACAAAAGAAAGGAAAGGAGTATGATGAAATTTTTGCACCGGTGGTTCGTCATACATCTATCCGAGTTTTACTAGCCATAGTTGCTATCCATGATTTGGAGTTGGAGCAACTTGATGTGAAAACCGCCTTCTTGCATGGAGACTTGGATGAAGACATCTACATGGAGCAACCGGAAGGGTTTGTTATAGATGGTAAGTCTAATATGGTTTGCAAGTTGAAGAAATCACTATATGGGTTAAAGCAATCGCCTAGACAATGGTACAAGAGATTCGATTATTTCATGCTTGAAAGTGGCTTCCATCGAAGCATCAAGGATGCTTGCGTATATTTCAAGAGGTTGGGAAATGATTGTTGGGTGTATTTACTCTTGTATGTGGATAATATGCTCATTGCTTCCAAGGATCGAAATGAAATCAACAAGTTAAAGATGCTTTTGAAATCAGAATTCGAGATGAAGGATCTTGGAGAAGCAAGAAAAATCCTGGGCATGGAAATTGGAAGGGACCGAAAACATTTTGAGTTAAGATTGACTCAAAAGGAATACATTAAGAAAGTGCTTTGCCGGTTTAGCATGGAGGATGCAAAGGCGTTAAATACACCTTTACCTTTGCATATGAAGCTTTCGGAGGAGGGATCACCTATCGGGGATAAAGACAAGGCTTATATGGCAAAGGTGTCATATGCAAGTGCGGTTGGTAGTTTGATGTACGCAATGGTGTGTACAAGGCCCGATATTGCAAATGCCGTCGGGGTGGTTAGTCGGTATATGGATAATCTGGGAAAATCACATTGGGAAGCCGTGAAGGCTATTTTGAGATACTTGAAAGGCACAACATCTCATGGACTTGTCTTTGGTGGTAGTGATTAAAGGAGTTGCAAGTTGGTTGGTTATTGTGACTCGGACTACGCCGGTGATAGGGATCAGAGGAAATCAACTTCCGGGTATGTATTCACACTTGGCGGGACAACCATTAGTCGTAGATCGCGATTGCAAACCGTAGTTGCTTTATCCACTACAGAGGCGGAGTTGATTGCCGCTGTGGAAGCGGCCAATGAGGCACTCTACTTGAAGCGATTGTTGTGTGACTTGGGTTTTGAACATGAGAGTGTTGATGTTCGATGTGATAGCCAAAGGGCTATCCATTTAGCGGAGAATTTGGCGTTTAGCTCGCGGACCAAGCATATTGAGGTGAGGGTGTCATTTCTTGTAGCCATGGATAAGAGTAAGCTAGTATACCTTCGGAAAGTACACACAAAGGATAATGCGGCGGATATGTTTACGAAGGCATTGCCATATGGGAAGTTCGAGCATTTCTCGAACTTAATTCGCTTGTTGAGTTGCTAGGTGCCACGGGGTGGAACAAGGTGGAGAGAGTGATTTTGTGTTTGATGAAAAGGAATAGCGGTGAGAGATTAGAATTCTATATTCATGGTAAGTACTCGTTCACACTCCCGAGTACATAGTCTTTTGGTGAGACGGTTTTGGTTTGAATGTTTTCAACACTACATTGGCGGGTGGGGGCATTGCCTGAACTCGTTGGTGTAGTGCAATGGGCGGTGGCCATGCCCGAGCTCATTGGGGAAACATTCAAATGTTGCTTGGTCGAAGATAGAAGGAAGTGCATTTGAGTTTGGAGTTGAGATGGTTATAGTATCGAGGTGGAGTGTTGTGATATGCGATACTATATATATATATGTTGGATTGAAGAGGTCGAAGATAGCTTTGAGTCGCGGAAGACGGTTCGCAAATCGGTGCTCGTATGTGGAAGCTATGAGCTGGAATGTGCAAGTTTTCAAGAGGCTGGAGCGATAGACGTCTGCCATGAGAATGACAGACGTCTGACACTACAGGGGAATTTTCCCAAAAGTTTGGATAGACGTCTGTCCCATGGGGGACAGACGTCTTAGCTCAACAGACGTCTGTCATACTGGAGACAGACGTCTGAGCTGAAGCCCAAATAATTCCCTGGGAGGGAACAGACGGCTGTCAACCCCACGACAGACGTCTGTCGAGGCATATGGGCCGTTTCGGGCTGAAAACATGACAGAATGATTTGTGAAGATGCGGGGGCAATTTGGGTAATTGGCCTATCCCTATATAAGCTATTTTATGAAGTGAATTAGGGAGAGCTTGAAGACTTGATTTGGGATCAAGGGTTTATTCTCAAGGGAGAATTAGGGTTTATAACCTAATTCCAATTCTTCAATTCTATTCTCCTCAAACTCTTTTCTATATTGAAATATATTAATTATTGGATCAATCTCTTGTATTCCTTTCATCGTGGTAATAAAATACTCTCTTCAAAGTGGATGTACACTAACAAGATGTTAGTGGAACCACTATAAATCCTTGTGTGATTTATTCTTGCTACTTTGTCATTAGTTTCTTGCTTGTGATTGAGATTTGGATTGTTCGTGATTGGTTGATATTGATTTTGTGACTAGAGTTATTGCTTTGGTTGTTTTTGCAAGTCTAACAACGATCTAGTCTTCTGCTAGCGCTTTGTGATTTAGATATCGGATTCGAGTGGTCTTGAATCGGATTAATCACAACGGTTATAACAATTAGTTCATTCAGTTATATTTTAAAATGGTTAACTTATAAATATTATATCTCATCCATTCTAGGTCTGAATCCAACATGGTCAATCGCTTTAGGTTGATAACGATGTTATCTTTGTCATGGAATTGGATTGGTTGCATTCGAAGCAATTGAGAATTTTGGCAAAATTTGAATGCTATTCAAAATTAATGAAACCATAACGCGGAAACGACAACCGGAGCGATGGTGAGTGAAACTTGCCTTTTTGATTTTTCAGTATTGTATGTAATAGATTAAAATATTTATTTTTGCTTGATTGTGAAAATTGTTAGCAATCTGGCTTAGTTGAATTATTATATCACAACTGTCTGCTCAAATCGATCGACTTGATTAAATGTTGAATTAAATCTTGGATCGCGAGATAGTATATTGAAATGTTACTAACTTGTTTGAATCTGACTTAGAATCACGGTATAACATCTCAAATTGCTATAAAACATTTTTGAGTTTATTTTATATTTCAAGTTCTTTTTTTTTGTATGTTGATTGGTCAAATAATATTGATTTGATTACATTGTCAAATTTTAAAGTAATTAATCTAAGAATATGTTCGGTATTCTCTATTCGGCCAAATAAACGTCACTTAAAAATTGATTAAACTTTACTTTAATCGACATCATGTTTAGCATAATAAATCCCCATTTTGTTATTCATATTAATTTTGACATTCTATTTTATTCCATTTAATTTACATTGAATAAGTGTTATATCAACCGTTAGTTATTAATTATTTACACATGTATGTTTATACAAATAACATGATGACTGAAAGATAGATTGCATATTTGGTTGCTTATTTAAAGGGAGCGGCTATTGGAACACAAAAAAAAACACAACTTTAAACACAGAATCTTGACCGTTGGATTCTTTTGTCTTTACATGAGAGGTGCAAATCATGGGAAGATCTAATGGTCCAGATTTTATATGTTTAATTTTGTGTCAACATTTTGTGTCCCTATAGACTTTCCTTATTTAAATACCACTGTGATTACTAAGCCTTATTGAATAAACAAGTGTGAACCCGTGCTTCGCATATGGGATTAACATAATTTTTCTGTTGGATATTTCTCAAAATATTGCAAATTACGTAAAGGTAACACATATGATTGTAGGCTATGATTTTTTTTCCAAATTGACTTTCTCAAAAACCTACAAACAAACGTTTAATGGTAAATAAAATTGAGCTATCCACAGCATACTGCATACTAATGATAAACTTTATATGCCGCCATGAAACATGGCAGGAAATTAACTATAGATAATGATTTGAACCTAATATATAATTCAAACGTCATTTGTTAACATAATAAGTTGAGCACGGTCTATTTTTAAACGCATGCAAAAGAAAGTACATCCCTGAAAAATACAAAACATCAATAATTTATTGCAATATAAATTCAGTACAGTACAATGGACAATTGGTATATGCACTCTCTTGCATCAGCACTTATTTGCTTAAGAGCCACTATTGTGGAAAAGAAAATGTACATTTGCTCGCAGTAGTTTAATGTCTTGGTCAACATTCTTCACAAAAACCAACAGCCTAACACCTGCAAATATAGGATAAAGTTAAAAACCCATAACTTTGAAACAAATACATGATGTTCAGATAATCCATAAACAAAATTTTGTTGAGGTTAATTGAAAAACAAACAATTTGTCTGAATTATTCAATTATTTCTCAGAATACTACAACAACTACTTTGAAGATCCAACCACGGATTGAATGGCGATGACAATGAAAACCCAACAGACTTATAAAAACCTGTGTCTTATAAAAAAGAAAAACAAATCTATTATAAAAATTTAACTACGAAAGCATGTATCTTGCCATCTTAGCTCAAAGTATGATGAGGTTTTAGAAAAAATAATCTTGCTTAATTGCAAATAGTTTGGCAACTCTTTGACATTATTTTTTGATCTCAATCCCACAGACAGTAACTGAAGTTCTGTATTACACAAAAAAAATAAAAATCTAAACATAACTTAAAGAGTACTAATACAAAAACAGCTTAACTACCGAAATGTTTGTATTTGTTGAATGAACATCACTCGACGCTCAAAATAATCGATTAGAGCAGTGTGGTTAAGTACTGAAAAGGTGTAAGCACGTGCTTGACACATGGCTGTTTGTTATTTATAAAGTTAATGTAAAAGTATTAATAGCTTTGAATATCAGCTTAATATCAATTTCTTTACTGTGAATTATTCTAATATATATAGAGCTCCGCAAATTCATATGTCAAAAAGAGGTTGTTTATGTGTGAAACATACTTCATTGTGCTGTTGACCATTGCAGTGGGTTCACATACCTGTATTATCATAATTCAATATTTGTATAAACACTGACTTAATTAATAAATTGACATCTAATTTTTTTTTTTCTAAGACGGTTTGGTCAGTGATGACAATACAACTAATTAACAAAGCCTATTGGGCAGGCTAGTGAAAAGATTGTAACTTGACCCTAATCTAACCCTAGCACTATGAACACAATAAAGTTCATATCTTAGAGCCTATGACATTGCAATTTTGAAAAGCATCCCATTCAATCCCAATTGGGATCCCCACATCCAAATCCCATCTTCTTCCGTACTTGCCGATAGTGTTGTGATATCCATCCAAGGCTAGCATTCTATTTTTCAGATACTACTACTAACTTCAAACCCAGCCATTTTATTCTAGCATTAATCTAATATAACACAGTGAATTGCAGTGCCCATAATGTTGTAACTGGTAAAGGAACCGAAAGCACTGGAGGACCAAGGGTATGATTTTGTAGGCATTGTTATTGAAATGATTCTGCTGACAAAACCGTAGTTTGCAAGAAAGACACTGTGAAGTTTGAATGCTGAGGGAATAATTATATTTGAATATCTTCATTATCCAAACGATCAAATCATGTTAATGGCTTTCTGTAGCATATATATTAAAATTCTTTTTTTAGTTCATTCTAGATAAATATAGTAAGCAATGTCAAAATAAAAACCTGAAGTACACAATTTCATGCGAAGTCAATGGAATGATTTGCTAATGCTAAACAATCTGTCTAATTACTTAAAAGCTGAAAATAGCAGCACTTTTCCTTAAGGGGATAAATTGTAAATGTAAAACGAAAATGGTCTCAAATTGTGAGGTATAGTTTTCATAGTCTCGTATTTTTATGATTTTTTGGTAGGTTATAAAATAAGATTTTAGTATGTAAAAGAAATGATTTTTCATTTTCCTTTCTGAAATATTTTGTACTTCAGGGATTAATTTAAAAATTAACGTATAATATTTTTTTAACTGTGATTTCAGTTGAAATTTGAATCAACTCATAACGAAAATTATCCATCTGGAAAGGGATTCAAATAGTAGGATTTTTTTTTAAAAAAAACATCTTATACTAATAAACGACAGTATAAGTACAAAAAACTACTGAACCTTTTCCTTTACTATTTATCAAATGAATTACAACCCTCTTAGGATAATTTGGCATTGGCAAACTGTAGTTTTGACTAATCTATTGCATTATATATGCCTACGGTATAGACAGGTAAACGTTGTATATGAGCCGATATCAGGCTTCCATTACAGTTTTATAAATTTATATTTTCTCCTAATTAAATGTAACAAGAAAATGAATACATATATGCCTGCAGGCATATGGAGAGCAAGATAGGATTACGGTTTTTTAAATTTATATTTCTCTGAACAAAATGTAATACGAATAATGAAACAATCACTTTCAGTTCCCTGCATTGGTGTGGTCATACATACATGTCTGCATTTGTGTGGAGAGAGGGATATCCTATATAGTAAATGTAAATCAATCCCGCTTCAAGATACTATCTATGTGATGCATAAACTTCAACTTGTTATTTTTTAAAAATCATGTTCTACATCATATAAATTTTGTAGAAAGTTTAGAATGTCCGTACAAAACGATACCAAATGTTTAATGTTAGGAAACTTCCAAATAAAATTAAAGTATAGAAACAAATTTAGAGTACCTTGGTATCGTTCATAAGTTCTATTCGCTTTCCTTTTTGTTGTACATGATGTCTTTTCTTTTCCTAAAGCGTGAACCTCGGCTAATGTTAAAAAATCCACAGGGGTATCATATATATATATATATATTATATATATATATATATAGAGAGAGAGAGAGGTTCAGTGGCACCTCAAACAGTGGAGCATCCCTTTGGCCTTCCTCTTTTCCACCACGTAATCATTTTCTCTCTCCCTCCACTAACTCTCTTTCCCCCTCCACTATATTCTTTAATATAAAGGAGAGGTTGAAATCAAGAGGCAAATGGAGTGCTTTACTTTTTGGGTGCAACCGAACGCTTGCCATATATATATATATATATATATATATATGCGTGTGTGTGTATATATATACACACACACACATTATATATATAATAGGGAGAGTTCTGCTACACCTTTTATATTGCACGTGAAGTCTCGCCCTGAATCTCAGCCACTCATTCCGCCCACTCATTCTCTTTCTTAGTGCAAAGAGAGAGAATGAGTGGGGGAATGAATGGCTAAGATTCAGCGGGAGAGTTCACGTGCAATATAAGAGGTGTAGCGGAACGTTGCCTATATATATATATATATATATATATAAATATAAGAAACAAATGCGAAAGGCTAAATACGTAAGATAATTTTGAAAAGTAACAACCAAAAATCAAATCACTGCATATATTAAAAAAAATTGTAAGCAAATTGTTTGTAAGACAAACATCATGAAGTAAAACCCACCAAAGTAATACAAAATAGTATAAAACAATCATTGGAGGAAGTTTTGAAATCCCAAATCTAAAGATGGGAAATATATTTGCTTCAATTAGAAAGCATAAGCAAGGCGTGAAAACATTTTTTTCTGTTAAAGCTTGAACTCAAACATGATGTGATTCTTTAAGCAGCAAAACATCCAAAATGAGATGAAAGTCTTTGCAATAATCCTTTTTTTCAACTGAATATCCACTACTTGTTGAAACAGGTACATATGGATTTTAATTTATACATAATCAAATTTCAAAATGATAAAAGATTTTCTATAAAAAATAACGACAATTAGCTTGAAAAATGGGTCACATACATTCCTTGAAATGTTGTTAGTAAACATTACATGGAAGTTATAACTCATGTTATTAATTGCACACTATATATATATTAATAGGAATAGCGGAGGCAAAGTTTCAGTAACAAACAAAGATTTCTATACATAAAATTCAAATAGGCATAGGGAACAATATGAACTAAATTTACCCATTTAACAATGATTAATCTCAGTCTCCTGTATCTTTCTAGCTTGCAATAGTGATTCTCAATATTTAACCTACCATGAGTATTATTTGAATTCAGTATGGAATGAAACAAAAATAGAAAATTCAAATGCTATGCTGAAATGTAAAATAGTAAATCTCCTTGTAAAATATCATACTTTCGTTGTGCCAAAAACTATGAAAACATGAATAAATATCGACAACAAATTTTATATTTATTTTTAACATTTCTTTTATAAATTCATGACTTATCACTCAGCTGTTCAAGCTACATGACAAATCTAATTCCCAACAGTCTACCCTTTTAAAGTACTCTTTGTTTGGAGATGGAAAACATGTTAGGAACTATAAACTTTATGTTGTATTAAATATGTGCTAAAGTACATTATTTTATACTATTTCAGACATCATGAAAAAAATGTTTAATAGAAACAGCTATAAACTCACAAAATGTTTTCTTCGTTCCAGTCTTCTCCAGCCTGAAGTAAAGTAGATCTGCGTCTATCCAATGTCAGTGCTTTGCATGTTAATCAATTTTGTTACTCCCATGGCCTGTTTTGTGTAATAACAATATTTATACTTGGTAAAAAAAAATCTTTGATTGATCGTAATGCATTGATTGATGCCAGCATATAAATTAGCATACCAATTATCGTAGGAAAATATACACATAAAGCAGTATGATGTTGAGAAATCTGAATTCTAGAAAAGGGCCTAAAAGACATATTAGTGCATATTCAGAATCTCAGATGAACTGGTACATGAATCAAAGCATGAACCCTCTACATTATTGCATCAAGAAAGAATAAACTGTGTGGGCAATTGGAACAAATTATTAACATTCATTCAAGATGCTTAAACAGAGTCAAAAGAAGAAATATTAATGTATCGTTTTATTATAAAGCAAGGTTTGTTATAAGAATTATTGATTAAATTGTATCTTACTCCTTGGGGTTGAGGAAAACTGACATAGGCAGGGGCTTGAACTGATATTCGTGTGGAAATTATTGGATTTAGAAAAAATACATCTATAGCAAATGAAGCATAAATATAGAACCTAACAAATTAAGTTTAATTCATGCACAAATTAAAGTCACTATAAAGTTAAGCATAAATTTAGCAATTAACCATTTGATACTAAGTTAATTAATACTAAAAACTGCAGTGACACAAATAGCAGTACAACAATGGTTATTATCTAAAAAGACCAGAGCATCACCAATACAATAAATAATTATGTTTAGACATATCATACGCAAATCATACCCAAAACTGAATCATAAATACAAATAACGACTTCCCTAGAAAGTTCGTTTGTTCAGAGTAAATCAAATCGAATTTTTCTAGGTCCATTAATTGAGAACATAATTCAATAAGAGAAAACAACAATAATGTTAAAATAAAAAAATAATTAAGATTGTATGGTTTAATAAAGCATACTATTACCGGAAAGGCGACAAGACTACAGAGCCGAAATTGACCACAATTAATGTTTAGGAGCATGAAATCGAAGAAGGCAGAAGATGATACAGTGCTAGGCATACCGACTTAAAGCTCGGAAGATATAGGTTAGTAAGTAAAGCTATGGGGAATAAATAGACGATTTTGATGAGGGGTTGCAAAGAATGAAGAGAGACGGGAATTTTTATGGGTTAAGAAGAACGGTAAAAATGCTGGAGCAGAAGACATAATGGCGATGGCCAGTAGACGGCAAATTCCAATAAGGGTTACCCAGCAAGAAGATGAAAAGAAAGTTAATAAAATTGTCTCGCAAAAAGAAAAGCCGATTTAACTTCAAAATACACGTGTCAACGCCTTAGAGGGAGACATTTGAGGACGGCTGAGAATCAAGAATCCATATTATTGATGTAAGAGAAGCAGTCGATGCATTGATTCTTTTATATGAGAGGCCCGAACCTTTTGGGCGGTATATTAATGCATCTCATTCAATCAAAAGCCGTAATTTGGTAGACATGTTGAAAGACGTGTATCCTAACTATACATATCCAACCAAGTAAGCGTCTTATCAGTTATCACCCTCTATGTTTATAATTTTTAAATATTGTTCACCTTCTCTTTTATCAATCCATCTGCTTATGAGGTTCCTTAGATTGGTATAATATCTAGCATAGAATCCCTGTCATAACTATAATATGGTGTGGGAATATGTGGTAAAGACTTGATGCTTATCAAAACATCTATCTTGTGGGAACTATAATGTCTCCTGGTTGAAAATTTTGATTATGTGGTAATATTTACAATGCATCTGCATGTAAAGTTTAGATTTTATTTACATAATAATAGCTTTTGTTTGATGATGGTTAGAATTGCCTGAGTCGCTAATTTTAATATCATTTCATATGTGATTAACTAATGTTGTAAATGTGTTATGTAACAGGTTCTTTGTTGGCTATGGATTAGAGTTATCACTCTTGATTCCTCTGATTGTATTTTATCTAAAAAAGAAAATTTTGTGCGAAACAGAGGCTGATGTGAGAGAGGCATGGGCTCTCGGTGACTTGTATTTTGCAACTAGAGTCTCTAATAACATGCCTATAGCTACTTCTTCTATTTTGCTGATGTTTGATGGATGGTTGATGAAATGTGCGGCGCTTGTTTGTGTCTGAGGTGGCGGATCTTGTGGTGGTGAAGATGGAGTAGCAAAGCAGCCAATGGGATTATAGTCGTAGAAGGGGCATGAATTAAATTGTGTGATGTGGTACATGAACAATCATTGAATGAAATGCAGGGGATGAAGCATTGAAATTCTGGAATGTGGTTCTGTATGGATTATGTATGATTCCTCGGTTTTGTGTTTTGAATATAAAGTTGTAACCTTTTTTTATATAAATGGAATCGAGGCTTTGAATTTATATTAGTTTGTTTTCTGTTTATCCAACTTTTGCTGCATTTGCAAAATGTATTCAACTATAGTTGTAGTAAAGTGTATTATAACTGACAGAAATATTTGTAAAAATTATATTGCCTTGACAATGTATAACAATTATAGTAGATATTACTACAACTGTGAAAAAAAGTTGTAATACGTATTACTACAACAGTGCAAAATTGTTGTAATATGTATTACTATAATGGTGGAAAACAGTTGTAAAATATACATTTCACAACCGTGTCGCAACTGTGCAAAAAAGTTGTAAAAGATTTTAGTCTATTACAACTCCTTAATAGACGACGGTGGCCCCACCGTTGTAAAAAGTCTTTTACAACATTTTTCCACTGTTGTAATATGGTTAATTTGTTGTAGTGTCAAGAAATTCATATGCATTTTCAAAGCCAGTAAACTTAGGAACTCCTTGAATAAAAGAAATTTTTAGTTCAAAATTATTTCCTTTGTTTGGTGGATACACTATAACTGGAGGCTGTGCAGTTCTTACTGGATAACACTGTTCTCTTAACGATAAACCCCGAGGTGGTCATCGTTGTTGAAAATGTTGAGAAGGAAAAACTGGATTTTGAATATTTTGATTGTTATTATTAATATTCATTTTGTTTTGCCTAGGTGATTGTGTGGCAGAACTATGATTACTCATTGATGTAAATTGATCAAAAGAAGTGGTATTGCGTCTTTCTAAGCGTTTACGATCGCTTTGAAACCACGTTTGAACATAAAAATGTATTCTTATTATTACTTTTTATTTGTTAAAAAATTACTACCACTTAACAAAATTAATAATAATTGAAAATAAAAAACTTACGGCGCTTGTGGTTGCTCCTTTTCTTTTTTGGACTCTTTCCACACGCACTTACGAGATGGCCAATTTTAACTTTTTTTGAAAACTTTCCTTTTGCTCCTTTGACTTAGTCTAGCTCAATACATTCCTTTTTTAATTTCTTTACATTGAAAAGTAGTGGCCAAGCTTGTCTATTTTTTTGGAACATAGCTTCTATTCACGCATGCTTCAAACTTCCATTTTCTTCTTTCTCAATTTAGATTGGCCTTCAAAGTTCTACAAGAAGCTATATATTTTTCCTTTTTCTTATAAAATCCGAAGAGCACACCAAAAAAATGAACAACAACTTCAACATTTGGAGCTGGATGGGTCGGAGATTGTGGCCTGGCTTGAGAAGTTTAGGATGGTGGTTTGAGTCGGAGTTGTGACTCTAATATTTGTGGTGCCTGGATTAGGGTAGGCAGCGAATTTCTAGCACTGTCTACGGTGTTGAGGCTTCAGTGTGGTTGGTCTTAGCGGGTTGTATTTGTTCGGGGTATTGTTGAGGTTATGGACGGTAATGTCGGATCTAGTGGAGAATTGGCGATATGAATGGGATCACGATTTCGGTTGCAAGGCCGTGTGGTGGAGGTGAATGATTGGCTGCTAGGTTATGAGTGGTTGCAGAGGAGCTTTGTAGGTTTGGTGTAGTAGCGGTGTATGTTAGGTTGTGGAACTTGGCGTGTAGATCGGTGGTTGTGCAGTGCCGGTATTTGTTGGATTCTGCTCCAAGCAGTTTTAGATTGGGGTCAATAGTTGTTGAACTGTGTGGAGGCTTCTGGGCAGAGAAGATCGTGAGTAGGGCTATCAATTTCCTACACGACCCGAAACCTGCATGGAAATTAGCAAGCTAACCCGATTTGTTTAGTCGGTAGGTCATTTTTGGGTCAACCCGAATTTGACCCGTTTATAACCGGGTGGGTTTAGGGTTGACCCGCTAACCTGATTTTGACCCGTCAAACCCGATTATATATTGTATCTCTTTCATATTGTTAATCTTTTATGTGTGTCGTTAGTATTAGCCTTTTATGTATGTAGTAATCAGTATGCTCATATATTCTTGTGTAAACTATTATATTTTACTAATTTATTCTTATATGCTGTTAGTTATATTTTACTTACAACAATTGTATCTCTTACATACTGTCAGTCTTTTGTGTATGTAGTATGCTCATATATTCTTATGTATGGAGAATGATTTTTGAACATGGTGATTTCATGTTTTATATATATGCTGCATGTTGGTGATTTTGTAACTTTTTGCAAGTTGGTGATTTTATAACTTGCTTCCTGTTGGTGATTATATAATAATGCTTCCTGTTGGTGATTTGGTTCTTTTGCTGTTTATATTAGTGGGCAATATTTTCTAGTGGGTCAAAAGGATAAACCCTATATGACTCGACATGACCCGTTTAGTTAAACGGGTTACATGTGCCGGGTCTGGTCAACCCTTTTATAAATGGGTCAGGTTAGGGTTGGAAAAAAATGACACGTTTAATAAATAGGTTGAGCTGACTCGTTGACCCGACCCGAACCCGATCTGACACGACCTATTAACAACCCTAATCGTGAGCTTGGGCAGACTGTTGAGGAAGTGCGGGCATGGGTTACAATGATGGGTTTTGTAGAGGAGGATGGTTTGGTTAATAGGGCGATGGCGATTAGGTCCATTGGAGGCTGTTTAGGTGGATGTTGGGGTTTGGTATTTGATGTTTTGGGTGTGACAGTGAGGATGGAGGATTTTGGTGCAGGTGATTACATAGTGATAGCATGAGGGATTGATGGTCGATTGTTGACGTTGGATTCTGTTTACTACTACGTGAAGTTGTGGTTTGATGATAATGGTAGGATGTAGACGAGAGTTGCTGATGGGTTGCGAATTTTTTTGGAATGAAATCCTAAAGAAAAAAATACAGTGAAGTTTTTATGTTTTTTTTTTTATTAGAAACAAGATGTAAACCAGGAAATGAAAAGAAATAAAAAATGTTTTTTTAGTGTGAGAGAAATGCAAAAGACTTGAAAAGAAAAAATAAATGGTGAACTACAGAAACAAAATAGAAAATAAAAAATGATTTTTTTTTTTGAAGAAAACAAAAACTACTAATAAAAAACAAAGGGAAATATGAAATTAAACTAAAGGAAAAAAAAAAAGAAATATAACGATTTTTTTTAAAAAATCTATGAAGAAAACAAAATAAAATAAAAACAAAGAAATACAACTAAATAGAAAAAAGGGAACAAAGCACAAATAAAAATACTAACACGAATCATATATTAATTCTCCTCAAAAGAAAATTCCTCAAAAGAAAAAAAGGTGAACGAAAACGAAATCATTCTGTCGCCGTTTGTTTCAGATCTGGATCTGAATAATTTCAGTAATTGGGTGGTATTTCTAACATCAGGGGTGCTTTCACGATTTATGGCATTGAACAGATCTTGAGAAGTGAGTTCAAGGAGTATCAGTTCTGGTTTTGGGATGTGAAGCGTTTCAGAAATGATTTTCTAGTGAGGTTTCCTAGTGAGGTTTCCAGGCGATTCTTTCTCCAAAAATCTTGTCAGTTCGATAATGTTAGAAAGAGGAATTTTGGGGTTGCGCAGATGGGATCTTCAGTATAATTCATCTTGTCCGAAAGATGGGGTGACTATCTGGATTTCGCTGAGTAACTTGCCTATTATTTTTAGAAACTTTGGCATGGTTGACTTGATCTTAACTAAAGTGGGGAAGATAAAGAGGTTGCAGGAAGTTCTTTGGTTGACGGCTGATCTTACTACCCTGTTGGTTGAGATTGAAGTTCCAGCTCCAATAAATGTTCCTTCTATGTTGAAGCTGTATACGAGTGGTTTTCTTCGTGAAGTGATGATCAATAGGTTTCACGGAGATCCTAATATCAAGCTTAATTCAGCAGAGTTCAAGAAGGTGGAATTTTTGAAAGGCATGGATGGTAAGTTCAAGAAATGGACTCCTAAGCACTATGATGGTGGAGGAGCTTCAGAAGAGCGTGTGGGTATTTCTTCTAACTCAATCATGATGTCTTCCTATTTATCTGATGATGGAATTGTTGAGGGGGAGCCCTCTGGTGATGTTTCTTCTAATGTTGGTGCTAATCTAGAACCAGAGGTTTTAGAGCTCGTGGTCTTACTGATGTGGGGGATGCCCAGGTTGTGCTTTCTGGTGTGGATCTAGAGGATGTTACAGAAAGTTCTAGACCAGATAGGAAGGGGAAGTAGGTTATGGTAGACTCCAGCTTCCGTTTGTTGCGGAGGAGTGCGAGGAGCATGGGGACTGATCATCCATTGGAAGGTAGTCTTTTCGTACCTTTTATTTTGAGTAGTATTTCTCATGATTAGTTTAATGAACTTGTTTATTTGCTTTTTATAATGCTGATGTGGTGTTTGATAAGTTTAAGAAGAAAGAACTAGAGAGATTAAACTCTATTAAATGATTGTTGTTTCATGGAATGTTAGACGTTTAGGCAAACCCCTTAAATGCCCTAGAGTTAAAAATCTTCTAGTTTCTTTTAGACCGGACATTGTATTTTTACAAGAATCAAAATTTTGCAACCCCGACAACAGTTTTTTTTGTTTTTATGTAAGGAAATTAGCTTGATGAGTGGAGTTTTTTGAATACCAATGGTAGTGTTGTTGGAGATCTTCTTGTTGGTTGGAACAATAATAGATGGGAGTTGAAGCAAGAAATAAAAAACAGCAGTTGTTTGTGATATGTCCCATACCTCAAAATATGGGAGCTATTGGCTAGTATATAGCTCATTAGGCACCCTCCCCTTACAAGCTAGCTTTTAAGGGAGAGTTCTACCTAATGAGCCTATCATTTGGTGCTTTCACCGAGAACCGCTCGACGGAAGTTCGAGCCGCGGGAGAGGCGACCTATAGGCTGGATTAAAATACTGATAGGTGAGTGAAGCCGTCCACCGAGAAAAGGGCTACCATCGACGAGTGAAGCCGTCCAAAAAGAGAAAAGGGCTACCGTCGGTGAGTGAAGCCGTCCGAAGAGAAAAGGGCTACCGTCGGGTCAGTGTCGATAGAGTAGGCCGACGCGGACGTCGGACTTTCGAAGAGCGGTGAAATGATATGTCCCATACCTCAAAATATGGGAGCTATTGGCTAGTATATAGCCCATTAGGCACCCTCCCCTTACAAGCTAGCTTTTAAGGGAGAGTTCTACCTAATGAGCCTATTAGTTTGCATGTGGCTCTGAGTTGCAGAGGCTCTGGAATTCTGTACTCTTTCATTAATGTCTATGGCTTGCATAGTAGAGATGAGAGGAAGGTTCTTTGGGAAGAGTGTACGCAATTTGCTGGTTTGATTCAAGGCCATGATTGATTGGAGAGGACTTTAATGTTACCAGATTTCCATATGAGAGAAATAGAAGAGTTGAGAGTTATTGTGATGATATTGAAGATTTCAGTGATTTTGTTAGGAGTTGTAACTTGATCGATCTTCCGTTGTCTAATTGGAAATATTTTTGGAGTAGTGGCAGGGAGAATCCTACTTTAGTGAAGCTGGACAGATTTTTCATTAACCCTGAATTTTGAGGAACTGGAACCCTCATCTTCTCAAAAAGGATTTGCATCTAATTTTTCATTAACCCTGAATTTTGAGGAACTGGAACCCTTATCTTCTCAAAAAGGATTTGCATCTATTATTTCAGACTATTGTCCCATTATTTTTGATTCTGGGGATAATGCAGCTAGAAGAGCTATCTTTAGATTTGAAAAGATGTGAAGCTTGGAAGATGGTTTTGAAGAGATGTTAAAAATGAAATGGTCTAATTTTAGAAGGCTGCCTGATGCTGCTAGTTTGTTAAGTAAGAAGTTGAAACTGTTGAGGAGCTTTTTGAAAAAGTGGAACTTAGAGGTTTTTGGCGGTATTAAGAAGAAGAAGAAGGAGCAACTTAAAGATGATATTCTCAATCTTAACATCTTAGCCGAACAAAGATCATTGAACTTGGATGAAAGATGTCTTTTATTAGCCAAGGAAAAGGAATTGCTGAAGGTGATTGATCTAGAAGAGATTTATTGGAAGTAAAGGTCATGAGATCAATGGATCAAAGAAGGGGACAAACATACTGGGTATTGTCATAGAATTGCTAATGGGAGGAGAAGGTCCAACCTTATTGGTAGTGTGTGGCAGAATGATGTGGAGATTTGTGAGCAAAAGGAGATTAATACAGTTTTTTTAAAATATCATAAGATGAAGTTTTGGTAATTGTAGAGGGTATAGAATTGATATTGATTGGAAATCTCTTTATCTAAATTTGGTGGACTTGTGTAATATTGACTACAGTTTTTCTGAAGAAGAAATTATCTGTGCTTTGAACGAGATGCCTAATGATAAAGCTCCGGGATCAAATGGCTTTCCAAATTTTTTCTTCAAGAAATATTGGAATTGGCTAAAACAAGACATTTTGGATTTGTTTAAAGATTCAGATAATGGTTTCTTAAATTTTGAGAACATCATCTATGCTAATGTAGTCTTGATTCCCAAAAAAGAAGGTTGTTTGACTCCGGCGGACTATCGACCTATTAGTCTACTAAATAGTACTTATATGTTGATCGCTAAAGTACTTGCTAATAGATTAAAAAAGGGTGATGGATGGACTGATTGATAAAGCTCGATCTGCATTCATAAAAGGAATATATATTATAGATGAGGCTGTTTCAGTGAAAGAGGTGGTTTATTACTGCAACAAGAATTCAATTCTGTGTGCTATCCTGAAACTTGATTATGCCAAGGCAATTGATACTATTGACTGGAACTTTATTGTTGATATTCTGAGGGCGAGGGGTTTAGTGAGAAGTGGATTGGTTGGATGAGAGGGAATTTTTCTGCCAGTAAAGCCAATATTTTTGTTAATGGTATTGCTGGAAAGACCATTAGTTCTAAAAGAGGCCTTAGGTAGAGAGATTCTCTATCTCCTCTTCTATTTTACTTAGCTGCAGATGTTTTCACTCAAATCCTCAAACTTAGCTATGCTAATGGCATTTTGAAGAGTTTTGGAGAGGAGTTTGTAATGGGAGGTATTTCTTTTTTACATTATGCTGATGATATTATTTTTACTAGTCCGAAATGTAGATTCGTTGCTTCTCTTAAGTTTATTTGATACGCCTTTGAGAGTCTTTCTGGTTTACAAATAAACTTTCACAAGAGCTCAGTAATGGTTATTGGAGTTGATAATGGGAATGAGTATGAATTTGTTGATTTGTTGAATTGTAATGTGGGTTCTTTCCCGCTTAATTATCTTGGTATGTGCATTAGATATGGGAAGCCGTTGAAGGAAGATTGGTCATTGGTGATTAATAAGGTGGATGCCAAGCTTGCTAGATGGAAAGGAAATTCGTTATCAAAAGCTAGAAGATTGATTTTAACGAATTTGGTTTTGTCTGCTGTTCCATTATACTGGCTTTCCTTTTATAGATTTTTGGACTGGGTGATTAACAAGATTGATGGAATTCATAGGAGTTTTCTTTGGTTAGGTAAAAGAACATCAAGCGTTGCTATTTGTTTAGTAGCATGGAGTCGGGTCTGTAAGCCAAAGAATCAAGGGGGCCTGGGGGTGGTTTGTTTGAGGGATATGAACAATGCTCTGTTGTGTAAGTGGCCTTGGTTTATATCTTCCCATAATGACTTGCTGTGGTGTGAATGGGTGTCTAATGCTTATTATAATGGAGTTTTTTCTCTGTATAATAACGTTAGTCACTGATCTTATTTTTTGAAAGGAATTTTCCGCAACTCTCGTATCTTCAAAGTCAATTTCAGTATTCAAGTTCATAATGGATGTCGGTGTTCTTTTTGGCTGGACAATTGGATTTTACCAATTGCTTTAGCTGTGGAGTTTCATCTTTTGTATAAGATTGCAAAAGACACTTTTGCTTCTGTTCATGATCTTTTTGACCTCGGGTCTTCAGGTTTTAGGTGGAAGTTATACTTCAATAGAATTGTTGAAGGGAGATCTTTTGGTTCAGTTGCTGAAGCTTATTGATATTTTGAATGGAGTGTCTTTGGATGACTTGTGTGATTCTTTTCAATGGAGCGGAAGTAGTACTAAATTCAAGGTTAATAGTTGCTATAAACTGGTGAACATTGCCGGAAGGAGTCTTATGAGCTTTTCTTCCATGTGGGCATATAAGGATATCCCCCTGAAAGTCAGACTGCACATGTGGACTTTTATTCATGGAAAGCTGAATAGTACGTCCATGCTCAGGAAGAAAAAATTTAAACATTGTTGAGGTTTGCACTTTTTGTGGTAAGGACATGGAAGATTATTGATATATTTTCTATGATTGTGATTTAGCGTTTTATGTGTGGACCAAATGCATAGTACAACTCGATTTAGACTGGTGCTGGAATGATGCTATAATAACCAGTACTATTTTTAGGAATCCAATCTAGGTAAGAAAGTTTCCATTTTAACTCTTGCGTACTGTTGGGTTTTATAGCACGAGAGAAATAGTAGATGCTTCAAAAACAATGCTAAGTCTTCTAATGCCATTCTCTTTCAAGTTCTAAAATTTTATTATAAATAGGCAGGTATAGACAGCTGGAGCTTTACGGTTGTGCTGCAGGACAATATTACAGCTCGTGTGCATGGAAGGGGGAGACCGCGATGACTGAAGGTGGTCCGGTTGTAGTTTGTTACATATGTAGTTTCATTTTGGCTTGTAATGCTCCTGCATGAGCATTAGTTTTTGGCTTTTGGCAACAATTATGTACATAAGGCTCCTGCATGGGCTATGTCTTATGTTGTATTGCTCCTATGTGGGTTGGTGGGGGTTTATTTTGTTGGTTTTTTTTTTTTTTTTTTTTTTTTTTTTTTTTTTGATGTTTTGCTACTGTACTGTTATTTATGTTTATGGAAGGAATAACGTGGAATTCTAGTTGAGTTTCCACTACCTTTTTCCTCAAAAATTTTGAAATATAATATGGATGTTGAATTTTGAAGTTTCCAATAAAGTTATTATTTGAATGCATGTATTTAATTTGTTAAAGTAGTTTGGTATTGCATTTCCTTTTAATTTTTTGTATGATAGTTCTCATTTTTATGTATATAAAATGGAACAATCGACGATTTTGAACAGTCGAAATTTCCAGATTGAATTCGAAACTTAGTTAAGTTTATATGAAAACATAAAAGGATATGTTTATAATTTATTAATTTAATGAAGTTTGAACATATTAATTAAATTTACTTAAGTCGAGCTCATTGTGTAGTGGTGATTCATAATTTTTTAATTTAAAGTTTAAATCAACAAATAAGATCCGATACAAGTTAGAATTCTTTGAAATAAGATTATTCGGGATCTATCGAAACACAATTTTATAATGAAAGAGAAAAATCAAGATTCTATTTTGTACATTTTAAGGTATGTCAAAATCAAATTTATAGGAAAATTGCAGTTTGGTAGTTTGTGAATCGAAATTAAATTTAATGAAATATAAGTTTTAACTTAAATTTAAGATAATTCGACACTTAAGAAATGTTTTATAGAGTAATCTTAATATAAGTTTGGAATATTTGAATTGAATTTAGATAATATTAAATAAAATTCAAGTTGTGACTAAAGTGTTGATTTGAATGTTGTTAAATAAAAGTTAAATTGAGCTTAAGTTTTAAGGTAGTTAAACTATCCAAGTGCAGTGAACCAAGTTTTATTTGACACCTTATACTTTAGAGTGGAATTAAAAGTCTCACATCATGAAAATAGGACTTAAATGGTAGAGCCTAACTTTCTAATAGCGTCGAGGCCTTTTGAGGAACAAAACTTCACTCATGTATGAGGGCAAAGTTTGGGACAATATCTACGTGAATGGAGGTGCAGGATGTTACAATGATATCACAGCAAATAGCTAGCCGGAATTATGGCCCGTGCGTCGACCATAACGCGTGGGTGTTGAGGAATGATGAGCCAACAAGGATGTTGAGCTCTAGGAGGGAGATTGTAGTACCCCTTACTTTAGATTGTCCAACGTCATAGAAATATAATATTAATTGGAAACTTAAATAATAGAGCCTAACCTCCTAATAGCATTGAGGCCTTTTGAGGAATGAAACTCACTCCTATGGGCTAAGTCGGGGATAATATTTGCGCGAACGGAGGTGCATGTTGTTACATTTCATAGGTATAATTTATAACTTCAGTTTTGTGGAATTTTTGACTTAGGTAATGGTTTGGATGTTAAGTGTAACGACCCGGGAATCCGCACCTTTTGAATCGACAATAATCCACACATGTCTAACTCAAAACTCTACGTAATTACAGATTGTTAAATGACGATCCACTTCCTTGACCATTATAGTCAAAAATATAGATAATCAAGAGGATTAATTTAGAATTAGAAGAAAGAAGAAAACAAGCACAGAATCTCGCAACGGAATGAATAAAATATAATAATCAAATAACAGTTCATGAAGCTGTTTAAAATAAACATTTGATCATTTTACAACATTTATCAGAGTTATACATAGTTATACAATCTCTATATATAACTGATAATACAGAGTAATGCAACAGAATAGTAGTGGAATACAATAGTAATAATAGTATACCGTCTTCGTCTTCATCCTTCAGAAGATAACCTTTGAAACTGGAATGCTCAAGTCTGACTTGAGCGTAATAGCGTGAAAATAAAACAAGCTCGGATCAGGCAAAAATATTCTCATCTAAGTCAAATCGATATCATATGAACATGCACACACATAACTCAAGAGATGTTACGGGAAATTCCATCTTCTAAAGATCCGTCAGACTATATACTATATAATATAATTTCGCTATTATACTAGTGTCTATTCACAAATACTTGTCAGAAAAATAGCGTAAGAGGGGTTATATTGATTACCCTTGCACAGTTTATAAGCACATGGTCTATGCAGGTCCTGTAACACAACCAGTAAAAATTCGGTAGCCAGTGAGTCCCCTATAGACCTATGCCAAAATCAAAATCGTAGTTGTCTCGCATAAGGATAAACGTATGACAAAGCACATGAGGCAATACCCAAGGTAGTATGCTACCAGTTTGCCTGATCCAGACTGGTGGTTACCCCTAATGGCCCACCGTAGACATCCGCCCCATATCGAATCAAAGGGAAATACCTCCCATCGAGGGTGCGCACCAACAACACAACAACAACTGAATAGTAATAGTATGGACCCGAGGCCCAGGAAAATCGAAGAGCAGATGTCCACTAAGAGGTAGTCAAGCCTCATTTGGTCTAGCACGGCTCCTGTTTTAGTCATTTCAAATCGACACAAGTGTCGGGGTCATCCATTATCGTTCACTTTCTTCAAAACCAGTAATCGCCTCCAAATTCATCCTACTTCATTTCTGGAACTCCACCGCGTACACAGTTGTTAAAGTGGTTCCAACATTGACAGGGAGTACGCCAATAAAAGGCCCCGGTCTTTTTAACAACAAAACGTCATGTTACACACCGATTGGTACTTTTATATTTCAAAAGTGAATCGTTATGATATTTATCATATTCACCTAAACAAATTTCACTTTAAAATATCATATTATTTTATATCACAATAATATTTACTTTCATAATTCATATTTTACTTTGAGATAAATTTCAAATTAAATAATTGGTTATAACTTCAATTAACCACATTTCCTTCGAATCATTCAATTTACTTCAAAAATAGTTTTGAATTCATTTATGATTTTAACATCAAAATAATCATGTTTACTTTTAAATCAGAGATTTAAATGTAAACAATTCCACTTCTAAAACAGTTTATAAGTTTGAAATAGTTTTGGGGTTTAAATAAATTTTGAATAGTTGTAAATAATTGGGAGATTTGGAATAGCTTGGAAATCAAAACTGCTTGAGTATTGGAAATGGTTTTATGTATATTAAAATACTTTATAAAATAAACTACTTATATATATAGAGAAAGAATAGGTTTTTGAAAAACAAATTATATAAAGTACCTCATATATCAAAGGAATAAATTTCATAAAATAGTTTATATATAAATTTGTTTATATAGAAATAATTTCAAATCAACTGTTTCTTTCCATTTCCAATAAATCTGAACCTAAGTTCAAATCTCAAAACAAACCAAATCGATTTCCAATATCCAATCCAAATTGATTCCAAACTCAAATACATTTGAGAACAATCCATTTTAAGAAATAACTTCCAATATTAAAATATTATTTGAATCTATTCGATTCAAATCAAATCCGAGTTCAAGTTCATAATATTTATTTTAGCCATTAAATTCGAATTTTCAAAGTTTAAATAAAGATTTAAACCTTTGAAATAAATTATAACCAATTTTAGTTCAAATTTCAATTTAACAAATTTAGATCATTTCAATTTGAATTAAATTTCAAAGTTTAAATAAAGATTTAAACCTTTGAAATAATTTAAATTATAATCAATTTTAGTTCAAATTTCCAAATAACAAATTAGATCATTTCAATTTGAATTAAATTTCAAAGTTTAAATAAAGTTTTAACCTTTGAAACAATTCAAATTATAACATTTCAAATATAATTCAGTTTGGAATGATTTCAATTCATAACCAATTTTAGTTCAAATTTCAATTTAACAACTTTAGATCATTTCAATATAATTCAATTTCGACATTTCAATATAATTCAATTTCGAATTTCAATATAATTCGATTTCGACATTTCACTATAACTCAATTTGAAATTTCAATATAATTCGATTTCGACATTCCAATATAATTCAATTTCGACATTTCAATTTTTATTCAATTTCAACATTTCAAATTTTATTCAATTTCAACATTTCAAATTTATTCAATTTCAACATTTCAAATTTATTCAATTTCAACATTTCAGATTTATTCAATTTCAACATTTCAATATAATTCGATTTCAACATTTCGATATAATTCGATTTCAACATTTCGATATAATTCGATTTCAACATTTCGATATAATTCGATTTCAACATTCCAATATAATTCGATTTCGAATAACTGTTTATGATGACGCCCGCAACATCCAAGGTGATAACAATGATATAAAAATATAGACAACATCCATACGGTTCAATATATCCATAAATAGACATCCATCACAATCATCATCCAAAACAGTTCAATTTGCAATAATTAACTGATGTAACATGTCGGGGTTTAACTTGCAATTTAATTCAAAAATAAACTAACTGTCAATTCAATTTCTACAGTTTAAATTTGATGTCCATTTTAAAATAGCAACCAACAAACAAATAATCAAATCAATCACAGAATTTAATTTCACAAAAATGTGAATATTTTTGCAGTGTGAGAAAACTCACATTCGATTCCACTCCGTCAGTTCTGAAATTCTGTTTTATTACGGTTCGGATTTTGAATTTGCTTGAATTTCAAATCTTCTCTATTTCAACTCTAGGCAGTCTCATCGCGTAGTGCACGGTGATACGATTCCAACGTACTTAACCTCGTTCGATTCTGATTCCTAACGAATAAGATATGGTTGTTTCAAATTTTTAATCACGAAATTAAATTAAAAATATTATTAATTTCACTAATCAAGATTGGATTTACTTAGCCGCTTAAACAGGCTACTCATCATCTTCCTGGACGTGTAATTTACCCCAAAACCCATCGTCCATTTGAAAAGCCACCTGCCGCACCTCCTCAGGTCGACCGACCACCGATCCATCCCAGCTACACTGACCGCCTTCGAAGCCCCTCCCCGTGCCTGGTCACCACCGCGAGCTCGAGGGCCCCACTTCCTCTAGAAACTGCCACGAACGAAGGTGCTTTGAGCACAGAAATTGAGAAATCCACAACCTAAGACCCGATCATAACCGTACAGAATGGAGATCTCGATCTTCTCTACAGTTTCATTTCATAAATTTCTGATTTTTAATTTGTGGATTTTGAGAAAATTGAGCATCAATTTGGGACAATTCTGGCCTTTGAATAGCTGATGGCGGCGGACTCAGAAATAAAAGGGGGTTAGGGTTTTGCAATAAATAAGGGGGTATATATAGTATATATATTAATTATTATTTTATTTTATTATTTCTTTAGATTGAAATTTCACGTACGAACTCCAAATCAAACCCAACGACTGTCGCCCGTAGCAAAATACCCCCATTCCGAACACAATGGGATATGTTTCGTAAGCCAATTCGACTGTTCGAATTAGTTTTTCTTTAAATTAAAATATAAATCAGTATATATTAAATTTAAACGCACATTTTAAATTACCGAGGCCACATACTTACTCTAAAAATTCCCGAAAAATATATCTAGCTATGTTTTAACGATACGGTCCTAACAAAACTATTTTCGTTAAATTCTGAGACCGTTTGAAAAATGACCAATTTCTGGTCGACCCAATTTCAAACTAAATCTACCAAACACATTTATATTCATTGCGCTCACATATTAACTCCAAAAATTTATAGAAAAATTATTCTAGCTATGTTTTGACGATATGGTCCTAACAAAACTAATTTCGTTGAATTCTGAGACCGTTTGAAAAATGGTCATTTTCTGGTCGATCCAATTTGACTAAAACTGAACAGATACGTTTTCTTTTGCCACGCTCACATATTAATTTCAAAAATTACAGAAAAATAAATCTAACAATAATTTGACATTTCTGATCCAACAAAAGTGGTTTAGTCGAAAACAGAGGTCGTTTGCAAAATGGCTATTTTTAAGGGCTATATATTATATTAAAATATATAAAAATTCCATAGCGACTTTTCTGAATTTTAAACTGGACATATCTTTCAACTTCTAAAGTGAAATCTCAGTTTCTTACATTCGTTTGAAAGATATCGTTAATACGATCCTAATATTTCCAGTTTTACTGAAATCCGATTTACTTTGAATCCTGTACATTCATTTGAAATTTAAAATCGAATTCCCAAACTACCGCGCCATTTCAGGCTCGTTATATAATTGAAATAAATTTATACGTTCTAACTTCGATTAAACTAATTTTTTTTGTCGTTATTATTTAAAATAATCATTTTAAATATTCAAAATTCATTAAAAGAACTAAAATAAAAAAATTAAACTGGTTCTGAAAATCAGGGTCGTCACAATCTCCCCCACTTAAAACTTTTCGTCCTCGAAAAGGAACGAAGCCGAAAGTCGTTTAACCAACCAACTCAACTTCCATTCTGGCTTTCATTCTTCAATTTTTCAGTTTCTAAGAATTTTTCAAATTTCTCAAAAATTTGGCTAACGCCCTAAATTTTCGAAAAATTTCCCCATAACCTCCTTTGTACAGGGAGCATCGGGAAAATCCCCAAACCGCCACACAGGCCCTCTCATCTCAAAAAGAAAAAGAAAAAGAAAAAGCCAAGCGACTAGCCAATCGGCTCATAAAATCATCATACCCAAACAAAACAGTAAATATGTACCTATTTGTCGAGTATACAATTTTATTCCTCTTCTCTAGCCTCCTTGCTATGACCTGTTCAGTATATATACATGTATATGTATGCAATTCCAATAAATTTTCACTTTAGTTCAATATTAAATTCGATTTGGCTAATTTTATCCTTTTTTTATATATTGGTGTTATCATTCCATTATTTTATTTATTAACTTAATAATCGCACATCACCATCAAGCAACCAATTTGTTAATTAGCTTTTCAAAACATATAACGTTTGTATATACTCAAAAATCATATTTTCGATGCCAAGTCACAACATTAAACTCTAACTAAGTTTTGGTTCTTGAGCATTATAAATCAAAGTTTTTCCATTAAATCCTAGTTAAAAGACTAATAAATTCCAAATCAAAATTTCACTGTTAATCGGGTTTTAAGAACTAATGTCATTTAAAACAATGTTCACAATCAACCCAAAACCAACTTCCACTTCATTCTAATTATATTTATTAACTGGAAAACTTCTTTAAACCTTAGTTAAAAAGATTTATTCTTTTCTCAAATGGGTTCAAGAACAGTCTTATTTAAGACACCATTCACGACAACCCAAAATCCTATTTGTTATTTTAAAACTGTTGGATTTTTTTTTTAATACTACTTATTTCAACTATATTGAAATTTTCTATATGCTAGCATTTTGTTTTATCTATACTTATTCTCAATATATTTGAAATTTACACACTTACTCATTTCAATTTCTATATATGTTAATACTTTAAAATTTACAATAAGCTTTTTCGCGATGTAAATTTTCTTAAGCTTCTCTTAACATTTTATTCAGTTAGAATCTAAGTTCATCTTCCTTTATTCATAACTAGCCAAATTTGTAATTCATTGTTAATTCACATTATTTCACAACTTATAGACTTTAGTTCCTTTGTTATTTACGTTACTTTATGAATTTATTACTATGAAATGACTTGTTACTTAATTTCTTAAGTTTATACATTACTTAAGGCTCGTTTCCTTTTTGATACAATTCTATTCAAGTTTACAATTATCTCAGGAGGTTACAATTTTAGTTATTACCAATCCTTTGCAAATATTCCATCCATTTGTTAATCGTTTCAGAACATTAACAAATTAAAATTTTTATTACAACCACTTGATTTGACCTTTATAACATTTCTTTGGTTCAAATTCATTTTTTTTCATTTTACTTTTCTTTATCTTCATAACATTTCTATGATTCAACACATCATCTTGAACATGTTATTCATTTAAATTTCTGTAACAACTCGGAAATGTGAGCCAATTTAAAAAAAATTATTTTGGCAATTTTAGAGAATTTTGAACATTTAAAATGATTATTTTAAATAATATCAACGATAAATTTATTTTGAATAGAATTAGAACGAATATATTTATATATGTCGTCGTTAGAATATAAATATTTATTTTATATTATAAAAGGAATTGAAAATGGCGTGGTAGTTCGATAATTCGATTTCAAATTTCAATTGAATGTTCCGGGTGCAAAATAAACCGGATTTTAGTGAAACCAAAAATATTTGAATCTAATTGAGAATATCTTTCCAACGAATCCAAAAAATCAAAATTTCATAGCGGGGATAAAAAGATATGTCCAGTTGAAAATTCAGAATAGTCGCTATGGAATTTCGGCCCTTAAAAATAGCCATTTTGCAAATGACCTCGGTTTTCGATGAAACCACTTTTGTTGGATCCGTGATGTCAAATTATTGCTAGATTTCAAATTTTATAATTTTTAGAATTAATATGTGAACGTGGCGAAGGAAAACGCATTTGACCAGTTTTAGTTGATTTTAATCGACTGGAAAATGACCATTTTTCTAACGGTCTCAGAATTCGACGAAACTAGTTTTGTTAGGACCGGATCGTCAATACGAAGTTAGAAAATATTTTTCGGGAATTTTTCTAGTTAGTATGTGGCCCGGGTAAATTGAAATGCGCGTTCAAATTCAATATATAGAGTTATATGTTGATTTTGACGAAAACTGATCGTAGCGGTAGAATTGGCTCACGATACATATCTCATTGTGTTCGGAATGGGGGTAATTAGCAGTGGACGACAGGCGATGGGTCTCGTTTCGAGGTCAAAAATAAAAGTTGCTTTTTAGAATTAATTTAATAATAAATTATATTATATATTAATAAGGCCCCTCCCTTATACTTTCTCCCACCTCTCTTCTATTCAGTTAAACGAAATATAAAAAAAAAGAAAGGGAAAGAGGAAAAAGGGAATCGACGGGATCCTCCTCCGCCAGGCGCCGTCGCGCCTCAGGCGCTGGCCATCCTCCCCTCCTTCTCGCTTCCTCCCTTCCTCCTCTCTCCTCTAACCCTCTCCCCTTCCCTCGTACGAGACCCGACCTCCCCTACCTGCGCTCGAACCCCCACAAACCCAGACCGCCTCCACGCCCTGACCACGTCGAGCTCCAGCCTACCCACGGCGCCGCCATCTCAGCAACTTCGACAGCCCCCTCCAACCGCTTCAGACCCCCCCTCTTGCCACGTGCTGTAAGTTTTTTTCTTTTTTATTTTCATTATTTTTATTTATATTAAAACTGATTTTTTTAATGGTTAAATAAAACTGATTTTTAATCGTTATAAATACTTATTTGTAGAGGTAAAAGATTTGATTTTTATTCTATAGGAATACTAAAAATATGATTTTTAGTTTATGAAAGTTAGGATTTTTATGAAAGAAAGATGGCATTTTTATATAAAGAAGTTGGAATTTTTATACAAAGGAAGTTTAGATTTTTATATGAACAGATTTGAAATCAAAATGTGATGTTTATATTGAAAGTGAACAAAGAAAAGATGATTTTTCATAATATAAAAATTCGATTTATATATATATGAAGTAGAGTTAAAAATATAATCTTTATATAATGTAAAGTATAAAAATAGGATTTTTATTAATGTAAGAGAGTAAAAATACGATTTTTATATTATATCGATAGTAAAGATTTGATCTTTATTATGTAGAAGGAGCAAAGATGTGATTTTTATAAAAGTGGCGGTATAAAAATATAATCTTTTATATTGTAGAAGTACAAAAATATAATTTTTATATGATGTAGATAGTAAAGATTAAATCTTTATATTTGAAAAAGCGAAATCTTTATATAGAGGATAGCGTGATAAAAATATAATCTTTATTGTATGAACAACGATGTAAAAATAGAATTTTTATCTATATAGTAGCGATGTAAAAATAGAATTTTTATCCATATGGAGTAACTATAAAAATATGATTTTTATATATATAGCAACAATATAAAAATGTGATTTTTATATATGTAGTGGTTACGGGCAACGAAAGTGACAAAAGGCGGGAACTACAAGATTTCCTACATTTGAGGTGTCGTGGAGTTGGGATAGCTTTGGTGAGAACTTCTCACTTTAATTTCTTTTCCTAGTTATATATATATATATATATATATATATATATATATATATATACTAGGATGCAGACGGTGCTTAGTAGCACCCGACAACCGTCGTCCACAGACCATGGACGGCTTGTATGTTTGTTTGGTGTGTTGTGAAATTTGTTGTGATGTTGATGTGAAATCGATAATAAAATGTAGATGGTTGAAATAAATTAATTATCGTTAAAAATATAATTTTTAACGTGAATGTGAATAAATAAATATTTATTAACAAATCAGCCGATTTGTTTATATACACTGGTTTGACTGATATTGATTGGGACGATAAATTTTACACATCGCCCAACTGCACAAATAAAATTCTGTGTTTGTTGATTTGAAACCCCACACGGGTGTTGGGATGATATTTGAGTACACTAATCCCAATTATTTAAATGTATGTCGATCGATTGGTCGACAGAATGTGTAAGCGTTGATTATTTATATTTGATGCTTATGCAGTTGTGTGGTGCACTTTGGATGATGGTTGATTGTTTATCGTTGCTATTATATACATGTGTTGTACGGAATCTATATAATTAACGTTATATGGTAATTGATTGGGCCTCGTTCCAATCGGGAAAATAAAGAATATAATAGAATATATTCATGTGTTGAAAAGAATAAATGTTCATGTGTTGAAACTATTTATGTGTTGAGTAAAATATTTTAACAATAAAATTTACATCTTTATCATATTTAAAATTAGAAACTACTTCACGGTGGAGTCTGATTAAAAATCAAACGATAGATGCAATAATTTTATAAAATATTTTACATAACAAAAATAGTCGTGTGTTGACAGTACTCATGTGTTGAGATTAGTTGTGTGTTGAAAGAAATGTAGATTCATGTGTTGAATAGAATAAATATTCATTTGTTGAATAGAATAACGAATTTATTGAAATATATAAAGCCGTGTTGATTAGAGTTGTGCCATTTTGACGTGAACGATATTTATATCGATTTTATTCGAATATCGAAAAGGAAGTGATTTCAAAATATAACGTTTTGAAAATATTATCATTTATATAGTAATGATATGAAATATTCAATTTTGATTGGAAATTGAATATAGAGTTGAAATGGTTTTGAAAACGAATTTAAAACGATTTATAAAATACGTTTTAAAAAGGAAATCGATGAAATATATATAATATATATATTATATATAAAATGGCCTGAATAGAACGCACCACGCCGCGGCAGTTCGTGAATTTCGACCATTGACTTCGAATTGACGTTACGGGAGATCCGACCGTCGGATTCTCCTAAAACCGGAACCATTGGGTTCGTATCGAAGAGAGCTTTCCAATAAATATTAGAAATTTGAAATCTAACGGTTGGATTTGGAATTATGTCCAAATCAAATTTGGAAAAGGTCGCTGTAAGTGCAGTTCGATGGCCGTTGATGGAAATCGACTGTACGGGTCTTGATAAAATTATTAAAAATATCTGTAATTTGTGTAAAATAATAATATGAGAACTGGAAAGAACTGGGATGAAAAACTCCAGATTTGAAAAGATAAAAATAGATTTTTATCGAGATGAACTAGTTTTGAACTAGAATTGAAATCAATTTATTTTTGAAATAAATAAATTGAATTTGAATTAGTTTTGAAAATAACCAGAATTTCCAATATATATAAAGTCGACTGGATTTGAATCGAAATTATCTTCGGAATATTTCGATGTTGGATTTCGTGATTATACAAATATTGTTATGGGAATTTGAAAGATATATTTTATATCGTTATTTCCAATACGATATTTGTTGGTTTTAGAATTTGATATTGAATATAGGCCGGTATATTTTCTATTCAGAGCCTTGTATTTAATATCAAATGTGATTTGGGTTTATCGTGGATCGTGTTTTAGGTGACATTGGTTCTTTAACCAAGTTAAAGACAGGTTATTGATTTTTGAGAAGATTAAAACTAAGTGGAGTTTTAATGAATCTTTAATTAAATTGAAAAGTGAATTGATAATTTAAATTATCAAATCTGAAAAGTGATCGAGAATGGAGTATCACTAGTTTTGCTCCAAAGCGATAGTTAAATCCTTAATTAGATTTGAACGTGAAATGGTAATTAACTTTACCGATAACACCATGGTTTTAGATATGGAGTATTACCAGTTTTGCTCCATGGGATGAATAGGTTGGGATTAGGAAATAAAATAAATAATTACTTCGGTGTGGTTCGCTAATCCCGACTAGTTTGGAAAACCATGATATGGTTTGAAATGATATCCAAAGGAAGATTGAAGAATAAATTTAGAAGAATTTATCTTTGATAAAATTAATGGGAACCTATTCCCTAAGAATGTGATTTTGTGAATAAAAGAATATTCTGAATTGGAATGAGGCGTTTGTTGTGTTTGTGTAACATTTGTTTATCATATACGTGGGTTATTCAGAAAGGCCGAGTTTATACCCATTCTGAATAACCGATTCGACATGATGTCGAAGATGAAGACGGTGGTTGAAGACCGGAAGTCTTCACATCGTTTGGGTGATTACTGATGATCTCGATTGGGCTGTACACCCAAGATGAGGGAAACAGTTGGTGATCGTCCAGACGTACTTGGAGATCGATGGATATGCAAGGAAAGTGCCTCTGGTTTCGTTCAGACCCAGGACGAACTTGTAAATGGATTGTGTGTCTGACATTGGATTTTATTCTGTGTTGATTGATCTCTATTAAATATACACCTGTTTGGCGGTGGAGAATTTATTCTCTTACTTAACGCCCTTCTCTGAGACGTACGAGCTCAAAGGTTGTATATCGATGGACATCAGCCGCATGGAGTGAATTGCCAGTGTGGCACGCATAAGTGGCAATTGATCAAGGCTTCTGTTGAAAAGCAAAGTCTTGTGGTTGATGATCGAAGCATGGTCTGTGTGACGTAGCTTTGTGTATAACGTGGATTCGCGAGCCTCACACCCCAGTATGAGTCAAAAACTGGAGAAGGACCCAAGGAGTGCATGTCGTTTCTTTCTAGCTATGGTGGTGTCAGTGACCTACCAGCCCTGACATTTATATACTTTTCATCTGTGTGGTTGCTGGAATGCGAGGCGCCTCGGATATAGGTTTGTAAGGACCGGGAAACGTGTGTTCAGGAATTGCCAATCCTCAAAAGTAAGAGAGGACCGGCCTTGGAGGATCCAGGGATTGCTGTGTGCGGCCCCGAGGCATTTGCTAGAGTGTCTCAAATCGGAGAGGAGCTTGCCCCTTGCCTCGACTCATGAGGGAAATCCAATTTCCAATATGTGATATTGCGGTTTTAATTGTAGAACTAGTATGGCGACATGATATATGGTACCCATGCCGTCTATGATTGATATTTATGATTGAAATTGTTTTGACACTATACACTTATAATAGTATCAAATGATTTGTTTTAAACGTACCAAGCATGTTTGGCTATTATAAGGGAAAACTCTATCCTCCGGCTTGCGTTGCATTGTGTGATGGGACCTGGGTCTTATAAAAGCTTCATTTTTCCAAAGAGCATTGCGCTGTTTTGTTATACGCACTGGTATTCTTGGGAGGAAACCCGTTCCGTGTTATACGGCGTGGTCCCTTGAATTACTATTTTTTTAAAGTAAAGTTTTAAATAACTGTTTTAGTTCTCATACCAGTCACATGACTGACCTGGAGTTTATTGTTTTAACCTAAACTCTGGGTGCCCCTATTTTCTATACGGGCAGCTAGTTGTTTTGGTTTTGCAGATTTATATTCACAGGATCCTGGTTTATAGCTGGAATTATATCCGGAAAGCTCTGTATCCATATATCACCTTCAGTTGTGCTTTGTATTATTTTCCGCTGCTATGTAATTTATTGTAATCTCTGATATTTATCGAATGTAATTTATTCATTTAAACTCTGTATATTCTTGTATCTAATGGAATTGTTGTAATAACAATGAAATGTTCTTCTATTTGTGTTTTGATTTGTCTTGTCCTCAACGCAATCCGTGCTTTCCTTCACGGGGAAGTTCGGGTCGTGTCAGTTTGGTATCAGAGCTTTGGTTTACAGAGCTCGAGAACAAGACACATTAGAACCGAATGAAAGAATTCATCAGATATTGGATCAGTAATATCCAATTAGAATGACTCGTTGGAGATGGGATCAGTAGTATCCTAGGACGAGTGTGAAGAGTATATTTTTCAAATGAAAACAATTTTGTCTTGAAATTTAAACCATTTTATGCGTATTTGAATATTTATATGTATTGAATTTGGACAATCGAGTATATAAAGATTTTGCATATATGCATCATGAACGTATATTCGAAGTTTTAATATACTGGGTAGATATAGAATCACACTCTAGTCGCCCGGAGATGATGTGATAATGACCATGGCATCATCAATATTTATGTTCGTGTTTCGAAGGTGTGATATCTATATATTTCCATTAGACTGGTGTGAGAACCAAAATATAGCTAGAATACATTGTTGTGATTCGCATCAAAAACATGATTTTCTGTATATATATATCAAAATTATGAATTTGAAACTCAAATCCACTAATTGATTGATGGTTGTGTTGTTTGTCTATTTGTTTGAAATTTTAAACCATTATGCCTAATAGAATCAAATATTGAATTGTATTGAAAATTGGTCGCATTTACTTTCATATACATGTACTTACATTGAACAGGTCTTAGCAAGGAGGCTAGAGCAGAAGAATAAAAATTGTTTGCCCGACAAATAGGTACATGTTTACCATAATTTACTGTTTTGTTTGGGTGATTATGATTTTATGAGCCGATTGGCTAGCCGCTTGGCTTTTTCTTTTTCTTTTTGAGATCAGAGGGTCTGTATGGCAATTTCGGGATTTTCCCGGTGCTCCCGGTGCAGGGGAGGTTATGGCGAAATTTTAGGGTGTTAGCCAAATTGTTGAAAAATTTGAAAAGTTCTTAGAAACTGAAAAGTTAAGAACTTAAGCCGTAAAGAAAACAATGAAAGTTGAGTTGATTTGTGAAACAACTTTCGGCTTCGTTCCTTTTCGGGGACGAAAAGTTTTAAGTGGGGGAGATTGTAACAACCCGGAAATGCGAGCCAATTTTAAAAATTTTATTTTGGCAATTTTAGCGAATTTTGAACATTTAAAATGATTATTTTAAATAATATCGACGAGAAATTTATTTTGAATAGAATTAGAACGAATATATTTATATACGTCGTCGTTAGAATATAAATATTTATTTTATATTATAAAAGGAATTGAAAATGGCGCGGTAGTTCGATAATTCAATTTCAAATTTCAATTGAATGTTCCAGGTGCAAAATAAACCGGATTTTAGTGAAACCAAAAATATTTGAATCTAATTGAGAATATCTTTCCAACGAATCCGAAAAATCAAAATTTCATAGCGGGGATAAAAAGATATGTCCAGTTGAAAATTCAGAATAGTCGCTATGGAATTTCGACCCTTAAAAATAGCCATTTTGCAAACGACCTCGGTTTTCGACGAAACCACTTTTGTTGGATCCGCGATGTCAAATTATTGCTAGGTTTCAAATTTTATAATTTTTAGAATCAATATGTGAACGTGGCGAAGGAAAACGCGTTTGACCAGTTTCAGTTGATTTTAATCGACTGGAAAATGGCCATTTTTCTAACAGTCTCAGAATTCGACGAAACTAGTTCTGTTAGGACCGGATCGTCAATACGAAGCAAGAAAATATTTTTCGGGAATTTTTCTAGTTAGTAAGTGGCCCCGGTAAATTGAAATGCGCATTCAAATTCAATATATAGAGTTATATGTTGGTTTTGACGAAAATTGATCGTAGCGGTCGAATTGGCTCACGATACATATCCCATTGTGTTCGGAATGGGGGTAATTAGCTATGAACGACAGGCGGTAGGTCTCCTTTTGAGGTCAAAAATAAAAGTTGCTTTTTAGAATTAATTTTATAATAAATTATATTATATATTAATAAGGCCCCTCCGTTATAATTTCTCCCCCCTCTCTTCTATTCAGTTAAACGAAATTAAAAAAAAGAAAGGGAAAGAGGAAAAAGGGGATCTACGGGATCCTCCTCCGCCAGGCGCCGTCGCGCCTCAGGCGCTGGCCATCCTCCCCTCCCTCTCGCTTCCTCCCTTCCTCCTCTCTCTCCTCTAACCCTCTCCCCTTCCCTCGTACGAGACCCGACCTCCACCTCCCTGCGCTCGAACCCCCACAAACCCAGACCGCCTCCACGCCCTGACCACGTCGAGCTCCAGCCTACCCACGGCGCCGCCACCTCAGCAACTTCGACAGCCTCCTCCAGCCGCTTTAGACCCCCCCTCTTGCCACGTGCTGTAAGTTCTTTTCTTTTTTATTTTCATTATTTTTATTTATATTAAAACTGATGTTTTTTAATGGTTTAATAAAACTGATTTTTAATCGTTATAAAAACTGATTTGTAGAGGTAAAAGATTTGATTTTTATTCTATAGGAATACTAAAAATATGATTTTTAGTTTAGGAAAGTCAGGATTTTTATGAAAGAAAGATGGCATTTTTATATAAAGAAGTTGGAATTTTTATACAAAGGAAGTTTAGATTTTTATATGAACAGATTTGAAATCAAAATGTGATGTTTATATTGAAAGTGAACAAAGAAAAGATGATTTTTTATAATATAAAAATTCGATTTTTATATATATGAAGTAGAGATAAAAATATAATCTTTATATAATGTAAAGTATAAAAATAGGATTTTTATTAATGTAACAGAGTAAAAATACGATTTTTATATTATATTGATAGTAAAGATTTGATCTTTATTATGTAGAAGGAGCAAAGATGTGATTTTTATATAAGTGGTGGTATAAAAATATAATCTTTTATATTGTAGAATTATAAAAATATATTTTTTATATGATGTAGATAGTAAAGATTAAATCTTTATATTTGAAAAAGCGAAATCTTTATATAGAGGATAGCGTGATAAAAATATAATCTTTATTGTATGAACAGCGATATAAAAATAGAATTTTTATCTATATAGTAGCGATGTAAAAATAGAATTTTTATCTATATAGTAGCGATGTAAAAATAGAATTTTTATCTATATAGTAGCGATGTAAAAATAGAATTTTTATCCATATGGAGTAATTATAAAAATATGATTTTTATATACATAGCAACAATATAAAAATGTGATTTTTATATATGTAGTGGCTACGGGCAACGAAAGTGACAAAAGGCGGGAACTACAAAATTTCCTACATTTGAAGTGTCGTGGAGTTGGGATAGCTTTGGTGAGAACTTCTCACTTTAATTTCTTTTCCTAGTTATATATATACATATATACTAGGATGCAGACGGTGCTTAGTAGCACCCGACACCCGTCGTCCACAGACCATGGACGGCATGTATGTTTGTTTGGTGTGTTGTGAAATTTGTTGTGATGTTGATGTGAAATCGATAATAAAATGTAGATGGTTGAAATAAATTAATTATCGTTAAAAATATAATTTTTAATGTGAATGTGAATAAATAAATATTTATAAACAAATCGGTCGATTTGTTTATATACACTGATTTGACTGATATTGATTGGGACGATAAATTTTACACATCGCCCAACTGCACAAATAAAAATCTGTGTTTGTTGATTTGAAACCCCGCACGGGTGTTGGGATGATATTTGAGTACACTAATCCCAATTATTTAATTGTATGTCGATCGATTGGTCGACAGACTGTGTAAGCGTTGATTATTTATATTTGATGCTTATGCAGTTGTGTGGTGCACTTTGGATGATGGTTGATTGTTTTGTTGTTGCTATTATATACATGTGTTGTATAGAATCCATATAATTAACGTTATATGGTAATTGATTGGGCCTCATTCCAATCGGGAAAATAAAGAATATAATAGAATATATTTATGTGTTGAATAGAATAAATGTTCATGTGTTGAAACTATTTATGTGTTGAGTAAAATATTTTAACAATAAAATTTACATCTTTATCATATTTAAAATTAGAAACTACTTCACGGTGGAGTCTGATTAAAAATCAAACGATAGATACAATAATTTTATAAAATATTTTACATAACAAAAATATTCGTGTGTTGACAGTACTCATGTGTTGAGATTAGTCGTGTGTTGAAAGAAATATAGATTCATGTGTTGAATAGAATAAATATTCATTTGTTGAATAGAATAACGAATTTATTGAAATATATAAAGCCGTGTTGATTAGAGTTGCGCCATTTTGACGTGAACGATATTTATATCGATTTTATTCGAATATCGAAAAGGAAGTGATTTCAAAATATAACGTTTTGAAAATATTATCATATATATAGTAATGATATGAAATATTCAATTTTGATTAGAAATTGAATATAGAGTTGAAATGGTTTTGAAAACGAATTTAAAACGATTTATAAAATACGTTTTAAAAAGGAAATCGACGAAATATGTATAATATATATTATATATAAAATGGCCTGAATAGAACGCGCCGCGCCGCGGCAGTTCGTGAATTTCAACCATTGACTTCGAATTGACGTTACGGGAGATCCGACCGTCGGATTCTCCTAAAACCGGAACCGTTGGGTTCGTATCGAGAGAGCTTTCCAATGAATATTAGAAATTTGAAATCTAACGGTTGGATTTGGAATTATGTCCAAATAAAATTTGGAAAAGGTCGCTGTAAGTGCAGTTCGATGGCCGTTGATGGAAATCGACTGTACGGGCCTTGATAAAATTATTAAAAATATCTATAATTTGTGTAAAATCATAATATGTGAATTGGAAAGAACTGGGATGAAAAACTCCACATTTGAAAAGATAAAAATAGATTTTTATCGAGATGAACTAGTTTTGAACTAGAATTGAAATCAATTTATTTTTGAAATAAATAAATTGAATTTGAATTAGTTTTGAAAATAACCAGAATTTCCAATATATATAAAGTGGACTGGATTTGAATCGAAATTATCTTCGTAATATTTCGATGTTGGATTTCGTGATTATACAAATTTTATTACGGGAATTTGAAAGATATATTTTATATCGTTATTTCCAATACGATATTTGTTGGTTTTAGAATTTGATATTGAATACAGGCCGGTATATTTTCTATTCAGAGCCTTGTATTTAATATCAAATGTGATTTGGGTTTATCGTGGATCGTGTTTTAGGTGACATTGGTTCTTTAACCCAGTTAAAGACAGGTTATTGATTTTTGAGAAGATTAAAACTAAGTGGAGTTTTAATGAATTTTTAATTAGATTGAAAAGTGAGTTGATAATTTAAATTATCAAATCTGAAAAGTGATCGAGAATGGGGTATCACCAGTTTTGCTCCAAAGCGATAGTTAAATCCTTAATTAGATTTGAACGTGAAATGGTAATTAACTTTACCGATAACACCGTGGTGTTAGATATGGAGTATTACCAGTTTTGCTCCATGGGATGAATAGGTTGGGATTGGGAAATAAAATAAATAATTACTTCGGTGTGGTTCGCTAATCCCGACCAGTTTGGAAAACCATGATATGGTTTGAAATGATATCCAAAGGAAGATTGAAGAATAAATTTAGAAGAATTTATCTTTGATAAAATTAATGGGAACCTATTCCCTAAGAATGTGATTTTGTGAATAAAAGAATATTCTGAATTGGAATGAGGCGTTTGTTGTGTTTGTGTAACATTTGTTTATCATATACATGGGTTATTCAGAAAGGCCGGGTTTATACCCATTCTGAATAACCGATTCGACGAGATGTCGAAGATGAAGACGGTGGTTGAAGACCGGAAGTCTTCACATCGTTTGGGTGATTACTGATGATCTCGATTGGGCTGTACACCCAAGATGAGGGAAACAGTTGGTGATCGTCCAGACGTACTTGGAAATCGATGGATATGCGAGGAAAGTGCCTCCGGTTTCGTTCAGACCCAGGACGAACTTGTAAATGGATTATGTGTCTGACATTGGATTTTATTCTGTGTTGATTGATCTCTATTAAATATACACCTGTTTGGCGGCGGAGAATTCATTCTCTTGCTTAACGCCCTTCTCTGACACGTACGAGCTCAGAGGTTGTATATCAATGGACATCAGTCGCATGGAGTGAATTGCCAGTGTGGCACGCGTAAGTGGCAATCGATCAAGGCTTCTGTTGAAAAGCAAAGTCTTGTGGTTGATGATCAAAGCATGGTCTGTGTGACGTAGCTTTGTGTATAACGTGGATTCGCGAGCCTCACACCCCGGTATGAGTCAAAAACGGGAGAAGGACCCAAGGAGTGCACGACGTTTCTTTCTAGCTATGTTGGTGTCAGTGACCTACCAGCCCTGACATTTATATACTTTTCACCTGTGTGGTTGTTGGAATGCGAGGCGCCTCGGATATAGGTCTGTAAGGACCAGGAAACGTGTGTTCAGGAATTGTCAATCCTCAAAAGTAAGTGAGGACTGGCCTTGGAGGATTCAGGGATTGCTGTGTGCGGTCCCGAGGCATTTGCTAGAGTGTCTCGAATCGGAGAGGAGCTTGCCCCTTGCCTCGACTCATGACGGAAATCCAATTTCCAATACGTGATATTGCGGTTTTAATTGTAGAACTGGTATGGCGACATGATATATGGTACCCATGCCGTCTATGATTGATATTTATGATTGAAATTGTTTTGACACTATACACTTATAATAGTATCAAATGATTTGTTTTAAACGTACCAAGCATGTTTGGCTATTATAAGGGAAAACCCTGTCCTCCGGCTTGCGTTGCATTGTGTGATGGGACCTGGGTCTTATAACAGCTTCATTTTTCCAAAGAGCATTGCGCTGTTTTGTTATATGCACTAGGGAGGAAACCCTTTCCGTGTTATACGGCGTGGTCCCTTGAATTATAAGGTAGGTTTGTATATATAACAAATGAAATTTTAGTATTTTACAACTTTACTCTTATTTACCAAAGTAACAGGAGTATTTGTTTCATTTTTTTCTTTAAAATTTTCCTTACTTTATGTTTCAATTTTATAATATTATATTATATTTTCATTTATATTTTTCTTATTCATTTATCATATTTCTTTATTCACCTATTCAAATTTCATTTGATATTAATACTGACAATTATTTATTTCGTTGATTATCAACAAGGATAGTAATTTTATAAATAGAGACTTGAGAATCTTACATACCAGTTTCTTTTCAAAACATTTTGAAATAATATATACTACACATAAATAATTTTTTTATATCAAAACATACTCAAGATTTCAAATTTAAAATTTCAAAAAGGAATAGGTAGCAATGCTACCAAGTGGTCTCCACTTTGAGACTCGAAATGAAAGTCGATGACTATGATCATCTCATCACCGAAATATAAAGCCAACTGGATTTAAATATCCTTCAAATATTACTACTATATTAAAATGATAGTACTTAACCAATTTTTTTATTTGAATATCCTTCAAATATTACTACTATAAAATTTTCAAAGTCTCTAAAATCATTTAAAGCCAACTGGATTTAAATATCTCAAATTCTCCATTTTATTTTATTTTATTTATACTTCCTCATTAATTATAAATCAAATATAAATTTTGATTTTTTTATTTTAATCAATAGGTTAAAAATATTGATTACTGAACCATTTAACTCTCTGAATTTCAAAGTAGATCCTTCGTATACAAAATGTATAATCGAAAACTATATTGTGTCAAAATACCTTATTCAAGTATTTTAGAACTCCTGTCGATAACGTTGTCCAGACGCATCAACCAGAACTCCAAACTCAAACTCAACAAGCCAAACAACACAATACAAAACCATTTAATATCAAAATACAAGTACGCTCTCTCGTATATATGTACACTCAAAACTCATTCTAGGGTGTTACTAACCCTATCTCTAATGAGTAAATCCCAATAGAGTCAAGGTTTACTGCTAAACCATAAGCTCTGATGCCAACTGTAACGACCTGGGAATCCGTACCTTTTGAATCGACAATAATCCGCACATGTCTAACTCAAAACTGTACGAATTTACAGATTGTTAAATGACGATCCACATCCTTAACCATTATAGTCAAAAATATAGATAATCAAGGAAAACAAGCACAGAATCTCGCAATGGAATAAACAAAATATAATAATCAAATAACAGTTCATGAAGCTGTTTGAAATAAACATTTGATCATTTTACAACATTTATCAGAGTTATACATTATCATTACAGTTATACAATCTCTATATATAACTGATAATACAGAGTAGTGCAACAGAATAGTAGTGGAATACAATAGTAATAATAGGATACCGTCTTCGTCTTCATCCTTCAGAAGATAACCTTTGAAACTGGAATTCTCAAGTTTGACCCGAGCGTAATAGCGTGAAAATAAAACAAGCTCGGATCAGGCAAAAATATTCTCATCTAAGTCAAATCGATATCATATGAACATGCACACACATAACTCAAGAGATGTTACGGGAAATTCCATCTCCTAAGGATCCGTCAAACTAGATACTATATAATATAATTTCGCTATTATACTAGTGTGTATTCACAAATACTTGTCAGAAAAATAGCGTAAGCGGGGTTACATTGATTACCCTTACACAGTTTATAAGCACATGGTCTATGCAGGTCCTGTAACACAACTAGTAAAACGTCGGTAGCTAGTGAGTCCCCTATAGACCTATGCCAAAATCAAAATCGTAGTTGTCTCGCATAAGGATAAACGTATGAAAAGGCACATGAGGCAATACCTAAGGTAGTATGCTACCAGTTTGCCTGATCCAGACTGGTGGTTACCCCTAACGGCCCATCGTAGACATCCGCCCCATATCGAATCAAAGGGAAATACCTCCCATCGAGGGTGCGCACCAACAAAACAACAACTGAATAGTAATAGTATGGACCCGAGGCCCAGGAAAATCGAAGAGCAGATGTCCACAAAGAGGTAGTTAAGCCCCATTTGGTCTAGCACGACTCCTGTTTTAGTCATTTCAAATCGACACAAGTGCCGAGGTCATCCATTATCGTTCACTTTCTTCAAATCCAGTAATCGCCTCCAAATTCATCCTACTTCGTTTCTGGAACTCCACCGCGTACACAGTTGTTAAAGTGGTTCCAACATTGACAGAGATTATGTCAATAAGAGGCCCCGGTCTCTTTAACGACAAAACGTCAGGTTACACACCGATTGGTACTTTTATATTTCAAAAGTGAATCGTTATGATATCAAAATATCATATTCACCTAAACCAATTTCACTTTAAAATATCATTTTATTTTATATCACAATAATATTTACTTTCACAATTCATATTTTACTTTGAGATAAATTTCAAATTAAATAATTGGTTATAACTTTAACCACATTTCCTTCGAATCATTCAATTTACTTCAAAAATAGTTTTGAATTCATTTATGATTTTAACATCAAAATAATCATGTTTACTTTTAAATCAGAGATTTAAATGTAAACAATTCCACTTCTAAAACAGTTTATAAGTTTGAAATAGTTTTGGGGTTTAAATAAATTTTGAATAGTTGTAAATAATTGGGAGATTTGGAATAGCTCAGAAATCAAAACTGCTTGAGTATTGGAAATGGTTTTATGTATATTAAAATACTTTATAAAATGAACTACTTATATATAGAGAGAAAGAATAGGTTTTTGAAAAACAAATTATATAAAGTACCTCATATATCAAAGGAATAAATTTCATAAAATAATTTATATATAAATTTGTTTATGTAGAAATAATTTCAAATCAACTGTTTCTTTCCATTTCCAATAAATCTGAACCTAAGTTCAAATCTCAAAACAAACCAAATCGATTTCCAATATCCAATCCAAATTGATTCCAAAATCAAATACATTTGAGAACAATCCATTTTAAAGGATAACTTCCAATTTCAAAATATTATTTGAATCTATTCAATTCAAATCAAATCCGAGTTCAAGTTCAAGTTCATAATATTTATTTTAGCCATTAAATTCGAATTTTAATTTCAAAGTTTAAATAAAGATTAAAACCTTTGAAATAATTTAAATTATAATCAATTTTAGTTCAAATTTCAATTTAACAAATTTAGATCATTTCAATTTGAATTAAATTTCAAAGTTTAAATAAAGATTTAAACCTTTGAAATAATTTAAATTATAATCAATTTTAGTTCAAATTTCAAAATAACAAATTAGATCATTTCAATTTGAATTAAATTTCAAAGTTTAAATAAAGTTTTAACCTTTGAAACAATTCAAATTATAACATTTCAAATATAATTCAATTTGGAATGATTTCAATTCATAACCAATTTTAGTTCAAATTTCAATTTAACAACTTTAGATCATTTCAATATAATTCAATCTCGACATTTCAATATAATTCAATTTCGACATTTCAATATAATTCAATTTCGAATTTACATATAATTCGATTTCGACATTTCAATATAACTCAATTTGAAATTTCAATATAATTCGATTTCGACATTCCAATATAATTCAATTTCGACATTTCAATTTTTATTCAATTTCAACATTTCAAATTTTATTTAATTTCAACATTTCAAATTTATTCAATTTCAACATTTTCAAATTTATTCAATTTCAACATTTCAGATTTATTCAATTTCAACATTTCAATATAATTCGATTTCAACATTTCGATATAATTCGATTTCAACATTTCGATATAATTCGATTTCAACATTTCGATATAATTCGATTTCAACATTCCAATATAATTCAATTTCGAATGACTGTTTATGATGACGCCCGCAACATCCAAGGTGATAACAATGATATAAAAATATAGACAACATCCATACGGTTCAATATATCCATAAATAGACATCCATCACAATCATCATCCAAAACAGTTCAATTTGCAATAATTAACTGATGTAACATGTCGGGGTTTAACTTGCAATTTAATTCAAAAATAAACTAACTGTCAATTCAATTTCTACAGTTTAAATTTGATGTCCATTTTAAAATAGCAACCAACAAACAAATAATCAAATCAATCACAGAATTTAATTTCACAAAAATGTGAATATTTTTGCAGTGTGAGAAAACTCACATTCGATTCCACTCCGTCAGTTCTGAAATTCTGTTTTATTACGGTTTGGATTTTGAATTTGCTTGAATTTAAAATCTGCTCTATTTCAACTCTAGTCAGTCTCATCGCGTAGTGCTCGATGATACGATTCCAACGCACTTAACCTCGTTCGATTCTGATTCCTAACGAATAAGATATGGTTGTTTCAAATTTTTAATCACAAAATTAAATTAAAATTATTATTAATTTCACTAATCAAGATTGGATTTAATTAGCCGCTTAAACAGGCTACTCATCATCTTCCTGGACGTGTAATTTACCCCAAAACCCATCGTCCATTTGAAAAGCCACCTGCCGCACCTCCTCAGGTCGACCGACCACCGATCCATCCCAGCCACACTGACCGCCTTCGAAGCCCCTCCCCGCGCCTGGTCACCACCGCGAGCTCGAGGGCCCCACTTCCTCTAGAAACTGCCACGAACGAAGGTGCTTTGAGCATGGAAATTGAGAAATCCGCAACCTAAGACCCGATCATAACCATACAGAATGGAGATCTCGATCTTCTCTAAAGTTTCGTTTCATAAATTTTTGATTTTTAATTTGTGGATTTTGAGAAAATTGAGCATCAATTTCGGACAATTCTGGCCTTTGAATATCTGATGGCGGCGGACTCAGAAATAAAAGGGGGTTAGGGTTTTGCAATAAATGAGGGGGTATATAGAGTATATATTAATTATTATTTTATTCTATTATTTCTTTAGATTGAAATTTCACGTACGAACTCCAAATCAAACCCAACGACTGTCGCCCGTAGCAAAATACCCCCATTTCGAACACAATGGGATATGTTTCGTAAGCCAATTCGACTATGTGAATCAGTTTTTCTTTAAATTAAATTATAAATCAGTATATATTAAATTTAAACGCACATTTTAAATTACCGGGGCCACATACTTACTCTAAAAATTCCCGAAAAATAAATCTAGCTATGTTTTGACGATACGGTCCTAAAAAAACTAATTTCATCGAATTCTGAGATCGTTTGAAAAATGGCCAATTTCAAACTAAATCTACCAAACACAATTATATTCACTGCGCTCACATATTAACTCCAAAAATTTACAGAAAAATTATTCTAGCTTTGTTTTGATGATACGGTCCTAACAAACTAATTTCGTTGAATTCTGAGACCGTTTGAAAAATGGTCATTTTTTGGTCGATCCAATTTGACTAAAACTGAACAAACACGTTTTCTTTTGTCACGCTCACATATTAATTTCAAAAATTACAGAAAAATAAATCTAACAATAATTTGACATTTCTGATCCAACAAAAGTGGTTTCGTCGAAAACAAAGGTCGTTTGCAAAATGGCTATTTTTAAGGGCTATATATTATATTAAAATATATAAAAATTCCATAGCGACTTTTCTGAATTTTAAACTGGACATATCTTTCAACTTCTAAAGTGAAATCTCAGTTTCTTACATTCGTTAGAAAGATATCGTTAATACGATCCTAATTTTCCAGTTTTACTGAAATCCGATTTACTTTGAATCCTTTACATTCATTTGAAATTTAAAATCGAATTTCCAAACTACCGCGCCATTTCAGGCTCGTTATATAATTAAAATAAATTTATACGTTCTAACTTCTATTAAACTAATTTTTTTTGTCGTTATTGTTTAAAATAATCATTTTAATATTCAAAATTCATTAAAATAACTAAAATAAAATTTTCAAACTGGTTCTGAAAATCAGGGTCGTCACATTAAGCAACTGATTGTTCACATTATTGTATTAAAGTCAATTTTAATATGAAGTTTAAATTTATTTGACTTTAATTGAAGTAAATTGAATTAAATATTATTAAATAGGATTCAAAATTGAATTTATATAAGTTGTGAGCTTAGGAGAAAATGTTTATGAAACAATCCGTAAATAAATTTAGTACGAAAGAAAAATATGCTAAATATGAAAAAAAAATGTAAATAAAAGAAATTTTGTATAAAGATAAACAAATTTGAAGCTTGTACGTAAATTGTACATAAGTCAGTTATTCGCATAATTGGTTTTAATCTAGATATGAGCGTATGATTTTGAAACGATTTATATATCGGTCTGAACAAGAATTTTTAAATTGTTTCTTGATGACAAATATTGGATATGGATTTTTGATTTTATTATGGAATTCTCTATGATAGCATACAACTATGCAAGGAGAACAACAATTTCTAATCAAAAAACCAGATTTGAGTCCGTGCTAGAGCAATTGAGTGAGCGATACTAGTTTGAAAATAAAATTGTATGATTGAACAAGTGATCTAATCTGGATGTGCATGCAAATGAAATATGTAAATTGTGCGGACTTTTACCTAAAATGATATGCTTTCAACATTTAGAACATAAGTTACATAAACTGAATATAATGCGTTTATGTATGGTGATTTCTATGTATGAAATGAAATGTTTAGTTTCATGTTGCATGTTAGTTTTAAATTGTTGATATCCATGTATTACTCTTTTGTTGATACATAAGTACAGGTTTATAGAAATCACTAGTCTAAATAGAGTTTATTGCCCACCAAATATGTACGTATTTTTTTTTTGATTGGTTTGGATGATTTTGTGTGCCAACTATGGGTACCCGCTTGATTTTCATTTTCTTTTTGATTAATTGAGGCCTTATATGGCTAGTTATAGTTTTTCCGATTGGATCCACACAAAGTAGGTGCTGCCGAAATTTTCCATAAATTTTAGACTTAGGAAATTTTGTCAGTTTTTCCAAATAACAATTCTTTTTAATAACAATTCTTTTTAAAATTTATGGGTTTGGAAGAGTTCTTACTACTCTGCGAATTTCAAGGACATAATTCTTTTATGAGGCAAAGAGGGTAACAATCCATAATTTTAACACACGAATATTTAATTAATTTTAATAACAATGCGATTAACTTTGGAATTAAACGACTTAAATTAAATTTGAATAAAAATATGAATGTTAGATCGGCTTGAATTTTGAATCATTAGTTTAAAATGAAATTTAATTAATTTGAAGCTTATATAATTTTTTTTAATAGAACAATAATAATAAATTATCATTAATAAATTAGAATTTATCGAAAATCGATTAAATAATAATTCGACTTTGAATAACACGTAAAAGTTAACCGTTTTGCAAATAGTCTAGGAATTTGATGAAGTCAGTTTCATCTGATCCGTAATATTATATTATTGTAGGATTTTAAAGTTTGTGACGATTAGACTTATTGTGCGATCATGTGCACGCTAAAATATGTAGTGTTAATTTAGAAAATTTAAATTTTGTCTAACTCGATTCTAACTGGAACCATTTCTGTGATTTCTCAAAATATAAAACCAATGTATATCATTACTGATTTGGATCATGTCAAGATTTGAGCATGATGATATATTGTTTATGTCATTTGAAATCCGTATGTGAAGTAATCTTTGCAGCGAAATATCGAATTTGAAAACAACCATAGCTTAACTTGTTGAACACATTAAAGACAATTAAGTTCCCCCTTCACTTCTTAAAAATAGACAAATCACTTCACTCTTTTCTCCCTCCATACATTTTTTATCTCTCCTCTAAAAGTCGCACGCAGGAAATGGAGAAGAAAAGCATCCTCAGTATATTAAATTTAATATCAGTCCATACAAAAATAGAATTAAAAAATCTAGTTTTGGCTTCTTTGAATTTATCTGGGATTTCTCTTCAAATCCATATGCATGGATGTAGGCGCAATGAAAGTTTTAAAAGCAACTATTGCTAAGGTCAACTAGGGTTCGTATCTTTGGGAGACTGGTAGCATATTGAGAAAAACAAAACTCGTATCCTCATCCATGACATCGAGTAGCACCTCGAATCAGATTTTGATACAATTTACTAACAATTTGAGTCGTGCAGCTACTGTTGTTATGCATAAGAGCTCCAGGTTGAGAATCGGAGGAGTGGATCAAGTTCAAAGAGATGGTGACTAGGCTATAGAGGCTTCAAAGACGAGTTGAACAAAAGTGACGATATTCGAATTCAGGGATTGTAGAGGTTGTTAGAGGGGTGAAAGTCGATCATGGAAGTGGAAATGGGTTGCTCGGCTTCTAGAAGTGTGGGAGGGAAATAGGAATTTGAGAACAGGTGTAATTTAAGTTAATTATGTAATTAGTACATCTAATTATATTTTAAGATGTATAACTTATATCGATACAAGGTCCAAATCCAACGTGGTCAGTTGTGCTGAATCATAACGATGTTATCTTGGCAAGGAATTGGATTGATTGCATTTGAAGCAATTGAAGATTTTATCAAAATTTGAATGTTATTCAAACGTAACGAAACCAGAACGGGAAAGCATCGACTGGAGCGATGGTGAGTTTATTGAATCTTATTCAGGATCATTATGCAGCATCTTAAATAGCTATTAGACATTTTTTTAGTTTATTTTATATTCCAAAATATTTCAAGTTTTTGATTGTATGTGAATTTATTGAATAATGTTGCTTTGATTACTTTGTTAAATTTTAACGTAATTAACTTAAGTATATGATGGGTGTTCTCTATTTGGCCAAATAATCACTATTTAAAAAATTGATTAAACCTGCTTTAATTAACATCATGTTTAGTATAATAAATCCCCATTTTGTTATTCATATTAATTTGGACATTCTATTTATTACAATTAATTTATATTGAGCAAGTGTTATATTAGCTGTTAATTGTTAATTATTTACACATGTCTGTTTATATAAATAGCATGTTGATTGGTAGATAAATTGAATATATGGTTGCTTATTTAAGTACCATTGTAATTATTAAGCCTTATTGAATAAATAATTTAAACGATTGAACTTGGGCTACATTTGCTTACGGTATCTCTGAGGTAGAGACGTAATAGTCACATAATTACAATCACTAAGTTCATTTAAAATATTTTTTCGTAATCATTATTAATTTACATTTCGCAATGTTTGTAAAAGAAAATCATTATTTAATAATAGCGTTTTAAAACAAAGTAAAATTATTTTTAATTATTCATATAATTTTTTTAAAATTAATTTATAATAATGTTTAAAGTTAATTAGTTATATTTAAACGAAGATTTTGAAGTTAAATTATTTCTTGTTAATAATATTTGAAGTGAAATAATATCTTATCAACAATGTTTGTTAGGGTAAAACCAGGTGGTATCCGTACCACTTATATATATAATACGAGTGGAAACCTGTGCGTTGCACGGAAGCATAGAGTACGGGGTATTATAGTTTGCACGGGAGCATAGAGTACGGGGTGTTGTAGTTTGCACGCGCGTGGTCTTGGTACGCGCTTCGCGCGTGGTTTTGGTACGCACTTCACTCGTGGAATGATGTTCGTGAAATGTTTTTTTATGTGTGTAGTAATATTGTGTTTTATTTTTTGGTTGTAGCAGGTAATGTAATGAAAATTGGAAGTTATTGAATGTAATATTATTGAATTATATCACGTAAGTAATAAAGGATGAAAGAATATGACAAAAGAATACAAAATGAAAGCGAAAGAATATAAAGATTCAATGCAAGAAAAAAGTACGAATAAAACTATTAATTCGGTAAGAAGAAATATAATCAAGGAGAGTTTATGAAAAGGGATTATGAAGAGTTATGAAATGTTAAATTATATATCATCATTATATCCAAAGTTATGGCAGGTAAAATTCAGGTGATATTATGGAGAGTTTGTATACGTTACAACATGCGTTTATATTCTATAAATTAGTATTTGTAGTAGAGAAAGAAGTCAAAAAAATATAAAGAAATGAGAGAAGTGGGTGGAAACCGTATGTTCCAATCCTCCTTTTTACATTTATACTAACTTATGTTAGAAAAGAAGACAAAACTGCATGAAAAAACAACATGCAATAGGGTATGCATTAAATGGCATGCATGCAACAACTTTCTTTATATAATATGGTAGGATATAGGTGCAGTTCTTTTATTCCCAGTGATAAATTTTTATTTTGATCAAGTGGCGTAATTGATCAAATAATGGCTATGGAAACATATTTGAAAAGAAGAGGAGAGCTTACTGATTATACGGCTTGCAAGCTAAGATATAAAGTATATGCTGTTAATTAAATCAATTGTCTAGCCAAAAGAATACACGTGAATGTTAATCCTGCACATAAGACAAAAAAAATTGAATTCATATATCAACACATCAATCATAGAGTAACAATTATTCTAACTTGTAGAATTACATGGCAGCATTTATAATAACATAATGAGACGAAAACAAAGGACGCATCACATATATGTAATATCCAGATGGCTTGACTTCATTTGGCATATGATCTAAGACAGTAGCTCCAAGACAACGTTAACTTTGCTTGCTTTGACTAACATGTAGAATGTCTCTTTTCCTCCTTAACAGTTCCTTGCCTAAGATTGAAACGATTACATTATAAATTTTAGCATCTATCATTCTCGTTATCATTAATGAACGTAAAAAAATATATCCTATTATGACATGCAAACATACCAAAGGTGGTACCTTTTTCTTAGAGGAGATAGACTATATGTACATGGTGACAACAAATCAAATGCAATGATGCAGGATTATCTAACCATAGTTTGGACTGTTTCTATATGTACATGGTGATAACCTGTTAGCTTAAATAAATTTGTTTTCCATAAGTTACGTTGAAAACATTATAAAACCAACCTGCATTTAATAAATTGATTATAAATGTGATGGAATGTGATGGCCCAATTATAGTAAAAAAAAAAAATGACTGGTGGAACAAATTGTTGTCAATTTATGTTAATGTTAATGCATTAGTTTATTGCATATGTCATATAAGTTAATGTTCCACCTATTTTTTCTTTAGAATGGTACCATTAATTGCTTACATAAATAAGGAATTACACAAATGGCGATAAATATGCCCTCTACAATGGAAGCTTTTGCTTTTGCATGTCTAGATGGGAAAAATCACCAAAAAAACACTTGAAATTAAAAGAAACTGAATCGTACTATAGAGCGATGCCGATTAGCAATTTGATTTCATATTGAGCACCAAAAAATACAAAGCGATGCCGGTTCAAACGTAGTGATTCAGGAAGCACAAATAATATAAACTTCATTATGTTAAATCATATTAGTGATGCATGATTATCTAACCATAGTTTGGACTGTTTCTATATATACATGGTGATAACCTGTTAGCTTAAATAAATTTATTTTCCATAAGTTATGTTGAAAACATTATAAAACCAATCTGCATTTAATAAATTCATTGTAAATGTGATGGCCCAATTATAGTAAAAAAAAAAACTGACTGGTGGAACAAATTGTTGTCAATTTATGTTAATGTTAATGCATTAGTTTATTGCACATGTCATATAAGTTAAATTTCCACCTATTTTTTCTTTAGAAACGTACCATTAATTGCTAACACAAATAAGGAATTACAAAAAATATCAAATTTAACAGATAAATCCTAAAATATGCCAATTTCGAAATTTGTAGTGAATATGGAATGAAAGTATATTTTGATAACAAAGTAAAATATGGTTTTTAGGATTTCCAAATTTAGGACATGTGTAAAAATTGAAAACTTTCAAACAATGATTTAAAAAAACAATGCATATTCTACATTAATTATTCAACCTCTTTTACAATTTGGCACTTATGTTTGGGTTAACTTTTCTTAGGTATAGGAGAAATGAACCCCTATTGATTATGCATAAATTTCTTTTGCAATTAGCACAATGATTTTGATGGTAATACTTGAGATATAAACCCAAAAATGATAAACTAATTAAAAAGATATAATAAACCTTCCTTAAAATCAATGAAGCACACATGGATTTATTTTACTTCCGGGAGGAAGATGAAGGCTGCTGTTGTTTTGAAAGAGGAACAACAGTAGGATGCAAAACGCAGTTAAGATGAAGTAATTAAAAAGATCTAACCACACCTTGAAATCAAAGTACACATGAATCTATTTTAGTTCACCCCCTAACATCTGAAGAAAGTCCCAAAATTAGATAACATTTTCAAGATGAGTGGAAATATAAAGATAAGGAGCTCACTGAACGTAAATGGCGATAAATATGCCCTCTACAATGGCAGCTTTTGCATGTCTAAATGGGAAAATCACCAAAAAAACACATGAAATTAAAAGAAACTGAATCGTACTATAGGGCGATGCCGATTAGCAATTTGATTTCATATTGAACACCAAAAAATACAAAGCGATGTCCGTTCAAACGTAGAGATTCAAGAAGCACAAATAATATAAAATTCATCATGTTAAATCATATTAAATTTCAGCAGAAACTTTGAAAATTGAAGTGAAATTGAGAAGATTACCTTTAATTTCATAATTATCTGTGAATCCGTAGTTGAAGATTGGAGCAACCAAGCTAGAAGAAGGTGTAAGAGTACTATGCTTCTATCCAATTGAAAACAATTTTTTCATTTTGGAGAATAAGATCCTTGCTGGAGCGATGGAGAAGACTCAAAAATGATTTTGAAGGGATCGTTGGAAAAAAATTAATGTGGAATTGAATAAATAGAAAGGGAAGTAATTAACGGTAATGAATCGTGGGAAAATGGATAGAAATCAAAAGGACGTGGTTTAATTACTAATTAAGTAGGTCTATTTATTTCTGTTTTGCGTTCAAGGAAACGTGTACCGTTAATAGCCGCTTGATATATGTTTCAATATTAAATCTCAGCCCCTCTTTGTCTTGTTGTTTGTCCGAGGGGGAGGGGGAGTTTTATTATATAGATATGAATATGAAAAACAAGTGCTCAAAACAAGCTTTTAAATTGCTATGACTGGTTTTAAAGTGGTCCAACCACAACTACTAAGGAACATACTCCTTAACTGCGTATAGAAAAAAAGGGAGTTAGACAGAAAAATCTAAATTACGAAATGCAAGGAACTATCCTCCCTTCTCCGTATCGATATTAGGATTTGTATCTGGGCCAATAACATGCCTAATCGTTGAAAAGTGAGACCAACCAGAATGACCGGGAGTGAGTAATCATGGGTGACATGGAATGAAGATAAACGGTGGAGATTAGGAGATGAAGACAACAATTCAAGCAGAAAAATAGGAGGGGACCACTTTCTATTTCTGGTATGCTGCCGGTTGAAACAGCAAATCCCAAGTGAGACGCTAGATCAAGCAAATAAGAATAAAGATATTTCCCTTCCCACGACGAATCCAAAAAAATTGCCAGTTGAGCATGCCCTCTTCACCTTGATTAGCTAAGACCGGGTCTTCCTTCGATCGGAACTATCCTCCCTTCTCGATTTCCATTATAATAATATCAATGTCTATCAATGCTCGCTCAAAAGAATCCTAGTAAATGAAATCAACCGTAGAAGGTGGAGCCACCAAGTTCTCAGGTGAAGAACTCAACGGATCAAGATTACCTGGCTCAGAAATTAACGTGACGATACTGGAGGATCAAAGACTAATAGATGCGTTTCTTATTTAGGCTTAGGTACCTATTTCATAATCGGCCTTGGGAGAGGGACTTTCCGAGGTGGTTCAGGAGTAGGAACCGCAACATTGGAATAAGAGGCAGTTATGTGACAAAAATATTTGCAAGAAATACAAATATCAAGTTTCCATTGATACTGAACATCCATCTCCATCTCAATGCCTCCTTCAACACTAACTCTCAGCTTGGAAGTTTGCTTTTGGATTTATGGGACCTTTCCCTATAGTTGTTAGAACAAGAAAAATGGCATATACCGTGACGATGTCTTTTATGTCTTGCACATGAGAAGTGCTTGCTTGTTTCAGTTATAGTAGTAGAGCCTAATCAGCTAGAGGAGGAAAGTTCGAGAGAGAACACTTAGTCCGTCATGTTCTTACTTGGATCATGGGACATGACATTAAGCAACTCCGGAATAAAGAAGTTCGACTAGTCAAGGTTCAAGAGGGGATAATGTAGAGAAAGCTACTTAGGAGGTCGAGAATAATATTCATGCTTTGTGCCTTTATCTTTTTGATGGTATGCCTTTAAATTATCTATCTTAATCCTTTTCCATTAATTAAAATCTTTCTTTCAGTATCCCATATGTGGGAAGACTTAGAATTGAGCATATAGATAGCAGGAATGAATGTAGACATGTTATCAGAATATGTTATATATGATGAATACAAGTGGTTGTAGGTGTTTGCTAGTGAATGCAAATGGACGTATATACACACACTAGACACTATTATCTTTAGGACTATTAGCCAACAAGGTCACAAAAGCATATGCATATGCTTTTTCAACTTAATTTTATTTAATGGTTGCTATAAATGGATGAATAGCATGTGGATGTTGCAAATTGATGATGATTGTAGCATATGTGTAGAACTACCATTCATCATTAGGATATATGAATATATCTGGACGCATGACATAGGCAAAACTGCATAAATAGGAGGCTGATTAAACCAGTAGACTACCTAGTTAGGTACATATACACTCCACAATTGCATAATAAAATAATTCGTATTAGATATATTAAGGACAATATATGAAATAGATGATCTTTGAGTAGATGACTATAAATTTTGGATGTGGTTGTTAATTACATTTTTCTATCCTTGGGGATTTGGCGCACGAAATCCCTTGAGAACCAAGAATGTAACATCTGGAGATTTTAATAATAAGAACAATTGAGAAATTAACTAAATAAGAAAAAAAAAGTCCAAATTTGGCTGCGGAAGTTTTACCATTGATTCCGAGGCGATTTTCTGGACAATTTCATATATAACTTGTCTTAGTCCAAGTTAGATGAAAGCCTTATGAGGGAATCAAGAAAACATAATTTATAAGTTGAATTATGCTTTTATGGTTTTAAAATAATAATAATAATAATAATGCCTTACTGGTCGAATGCCGCTACGGTCGATCGACTATGGGCGGCGGGCGGTCTGGCCAACCATTTTAAGTGGCAGTCGACCAGTAAGGGCAGTACCTAGCTAGTTTTCTATCCAGGTATGCAAGGAATGAGAGATTAGTTTCAGGAAAGATTCCAAATTAAGTAATTGACCTAAATAAAGGGGAATGATTTAATGTTGAAGGTTAGACTAAACATTAGATCTGAACTAAATTAACTAAGGACATATGTAAACATAAATGTTAATCTAAAGGTTAGAAATAAAACTGTAATATGGCAACCCCTAAAAATATCTTGTCGAATCCAATGGCACATTGTTTTTAGTAAACCTATTAATAGAGCCTAGCATAACCCTCTCATTTCACATATTTTTCTTCTTCTATGCCTAGGTTTCCCTCTGAATTTTTAGAGGTTGAGGCTAAAATTTAATATTTTTTAAGGGAATAATATAATAACTAAAAATATTGGAAGATCCAGAGAAAGAGGATCGAGAAAGGCCATAGATCATCAGCTTAGGATCTTAGGTGAGTGGAAAGTTACTGTATTTTAGAATTGTGAAAATTAAAGCTATAGATTAAAAGTAGTTTTAAGTTTACATGATTTTAGTAATTTAGAATTAATAGTTTTATCTATAGTTTATAGTTTTATTTTCAATTAAGTACAGTAAATCTATAATTTATTTATAGTTAATTTATGTTTCTTTTACGTGCAATAAGCATTTTAGAATTCCGTATTTTTTAGATTTAAAGCTGTGCAGTTAAAGCACCTAGCAGATTCAATGCGGCTGAGGTCCAAAATATTTTAGCAGGATAAAACGAGGAAGTAACATGATATACCATATGACTCTAAATAGCACATATAAATTGTTCTTGACGATTTTATGAATGTATAAAAGATAATTGAATAAAAAACTATCATTCAACTAAACAATGATTGGTAAATTCTTAATTTGGAATAAGAACATGTGCAAATATATGTCAATAAACATAAACTACTAATTAACTTAATTAATTTAACAGAGTATTAGGGTATTTTCATCTCTAAAAATATATGTTAAAAAAGTCAATTAAAAAACCTAAATTCAAAATTTGTATAATGCAATCATTTTTCAGTTCAATTTCATTCATCAAAGATATAATGGGAATAGCATAATATAGGGAAAATAACAAGATATATCGAGAATTTCGGAATATAACGAGGCTTAAAGCAGGAAAACTATATTAGAGGCAACATGGGAAAAACATAGTGGTAGTAATCCGCTACCGGATATAGCGGGGTAATATTAGGCATTAACTGCATAGAGTTAAAGACAGTTTTATATCCACTTAATTTATGTGGGAATAATAGAAAAATTGAGAGATTTCACATAATATAGATTTAAATAGGAAAATACAAAGTTAACAGAAAATATCAAATGTCCATGTACTTTATATAAATTTGAAAGCAGAAAGTTAACTATTATAAAAAATTATAATAAATGTGAAGAAGCAAGTTTTAAAACTTATAGTGAATTATAACATATGTTATATTAACAGAAAAGGAGAAGAAAATAGGATTATTATGATAATAGCTCATGGTAGATAGATACAGACTTTTCTATAATGACTATCATGAAAGAAGTAAAAAACCTAAAAAGAGATAAATAACATAATAATTGAATACAACATAGTTAGGGCTCATCCTAGTGACGAACTTGACAATCGTTGATGCGGGAAATTAGTGACTCATAGTTTTACCCAGCATAGTTTAGGGACTCGTCCCTGCGGTGTATAAGCATGCACGCTGACGAGGGAAATAAGTGGCTAATGGTTAAGACTCGGTCATGGAGATATAGAAGGGAGCCCAACTAGATTATTGTTTGGGGGGACCATCCTAATAGCAAACAGAAACACATGCCGGCGTGGGAAATAAGTGATCAAATTAGCGGAAAAGGACCAAAGGCATTGCGTTCCAAATGGTGACCACCTGTGCAGGCATCAGTGCAGGAAATAAGAAGTTGTGGACTCTTAGTGCAAATTGATAGATGTCCATTTGGATGGACATGCGAGTGGGTTAGATGCGGAAAATAAGAGACCGTGGCCCGTCCCAATGATTCATGTCTAGAAGGATTTTAATTTTGTATAAAAGGCATCGACCATCATTTTAGTTTCATGGTAGAGGGCAGCAAGTTGATTATGGTAGAATAAGGTATCATTCCTAGGGCAGTGCTTTACTTCTGTGGTAAGAACGTTAGTACAAATAATTATCCTAATTAGTAATCATATTAAGAAAAGCATGTGTACTAAATCCTCGCAAAACTTAGAAATTTTTTTGATACTATTATCTCTTGATTTTTCTCTTTTTAGTTGTCACTTATCATTCGCCAAACTTTTATGTTTTATCCACATTCTTTTCTTTTTTCCAATATAAGGCTCGTAGCGCAACACATGATTCAGCACAGGTTGCAATGCATCTTCAGAACTCCATATTTTCTTCATGTGTTTGCTTCATCTTTATCATTTTATTCAGTCATGTTGTATTGGATTTGTGTGATGGTATTCTGTGTATGCACTCTGATATGGTTTTTCATGAGACCGAGATTTGTAGACATTTGATGGTTTTGCTGGATTTTTTAAATAATAGTATTTTGAAGTTATGACTTTACGAAATGCTTTCTTTTTCGAAAATGTTTCCACGATGATTTTTTTAATCTCTTGTGATCTTAGTCTCTATAGTTTTAGTATATGTAGACACTCTGTATCCCTTAGCATGACTCATTAGGGTTACGTCAAAGGGTATGATGTTACAAAATTGATCTCCTAGAATCATTTATCTGGGAAAAACGAAACTTAGATGAAGTTGTCTCTTAGGTTCCTTTTTCTTACTTTGACGAACCAGAAGCATTTCATTTGGTTTAACCGCCTGCCTCTAAGGGGTCTCTAAACGGATTAGGGATTTGTTTTGAGATTAGTTTTGGTCTTCACGCCTTTCTATCAAGGATGCTTCAATGAGGAGTATAGCAGCATTGAAGGTCCATTACATTGAGTTTAAGTCAAGGGTATCCTCTCTCTAGCAAGTTCCCGGACAGACGTAGGCTTCGGCTTAATTTGGTTAAGGGCTTCCTGCATGTCTATCATTGGTTTTGTGGTGAGGCGTATAACGACACTGAAGGCTTATTACCTTGAGTCTATGTCAAAAGATTCCTCCCTCTAGGAGATGCCTGGACGGACCGAGGCTCCAACTTAACTTTGTTAAGAGCTTCCCGTTTGTCTGTCAAAGGTGCTCCAGTAAGGCATATAACGACATTGAAAGATCATCAACTTGAATCTATGTCGAAGGGTTTCCACTTGAAGTACTTTAACGTTGATTGGGTTTATATAGTTTCATAAGAGTCTCGTGGTGTTGGTGACCATGTAGATTTCATTTTCATTGATTTTTGAAGATTTCTTCTCTTTGAAGTTCAAATCGGACTAAGAGTAAATCAATTCATCCGTGAACTTAGTAACGACCCAGATTTTTACCCATTAAGTTTGAACATTTAAAATTAGTTTTAATGTTGATTTGGAAATTTAAACAATTCGAATTCAATAAATTTGAGTATTAACTGAATATGAATAATAGAATAATAAATTTAATTTAGAAATAGTCGAAATAAGTTGGATATGAGATACGGTGTGAATTGGACAATATAAAAAGACTTAATTAAGATCAGAATTGAATTATAACAAGGAATTCGTTTAGTAAACGAAATGCAGACATATAAATTAAAATTTAATTAAAAGGATCCTGCAACGTCGCGGTAGTTCGTAGTTTATGTTTTGAACTTCAATTGAGTATCCATAATCCAATATAAATCGGAATTCTTTAAAACAAGAATCATCCGGATTTATTGAACTATAATTTTCTAATGAAAGAGAAAAATCAAGATTTCATCTTGTAAACTTCAAGTTATGTCAAAATCAAATTTTCAGAAAGTTGCTATAAAATCGTATATGAACGACAATGATTTATTAAATAAAATAAAAGGATTTTAATAAATCAGGTATCGATTTGACTTGGAATTTAAAATGTTGTGATTCAAAGTGGTTTATTTTGAGGCTATACAAAATTCTGTTTGAATATACGATAATATTATTAGCAGATGTGTTTGTTGTAAAATAGATGTATATTTTATCGATTTAATATGGAACTTATGAACAACAAATTTTCAAACGATCTCGATTCGATGAAACTAGTTCCATCGTGTCTGGAATTTAAGTTATTATAGGATTTCAAGTTTCGAGCCATTCAGAACTGTGTTATCAAAGTGCTCGCTATAGCGACAAATAGCGCATAGCGCAGTACCTGCGCAATTGTACTTATAATAGCGCAAGGGTTCCCTATAGTGCAAAAATAGCACGCTATTTTATCATAGCGCAAAATAGCGCATAGCTCGAAATAGCACACTATTTTGTTTTTGTCTCTTTTTTAAATGTTTGGACAGTGAATTAACCCCAAAATAGCATGTTATTGCATTTATAGTGACTCAAAGGAAAAATGTCGTAGAGTATGCCTCGAACGAAGAAGAAATTGATGATCGTTTAAATAATGATTAACGGTTATGATTTAGATGAAACTAATGACTATGTTTTAAAAATTTAGACGTATAATATAATTTCTATATTTTGTTATTGTACACTTGAATCACATTTAACTTTTGCTTATTAGAATCTTGTAATTGTAGATTGTGTATATTATTTTCATTTGATTTTATTCACTTTTCAACTTTTCTTATTTATATTTTTTTCTTAGTACTGGTTAGTATTATTTTAAAGAATTGTATAAAGGTGTATTTTCACGCATTTTTTATTAGAGTTTTATATCACCATAATTGATAAATATAAATAAATTTCATTATAACTCACAGGTATAAGAATGAATTTCAAATTTGTAAGACACAAATATATCATATCCATCAATTACTTTGAATGTAGAATACGAACTTATCAAATTCTGTAATCCAATTACATTTTATATAAAAATATATTTTATACATGCATAAAATATGGTAACGCTTGTATTTAAAGTCTTGAGTGGCTTGGATATAAAGCAAAATATACAATACAAAGACAAACAAAATTCGGTTACACAAAATATACTTGATTAACTTTTATTTAAATGAATACAATAACGCATGCTATAGCGCGCTAATAGCGCATAGCGCAAAATAGCGCATAGTGCAAGCCTTGCGCTATGCGTTATAGACTACATTGATTCAAAGTTATTTTATGAGCATGTGAAATTAAAACGTATATCCACTAACGATTTAATAATCAAAATAGCGTTATTTTTTCAAACGGACACGGATTTCAATGAAACAAGTTTCATTGGGTCACGAATGTCAAAGTATAGCAGAAGGTCCATTTTCGTCGTGATTGGATTCCATATGTGATCATACGAATAAAGAAACATCGAACATAAATAGCGATAGAATAAATTAAATAAATGTAATAAAATAAATATAATAATATATATCCTTCCTAAATAATATCGTTACCTTCCTTAATCCTTCATCTATCATTCTTTTGTCAAACAAATTTCAAGTCGTCACACTAAACTAACCTTTAGAAATTCATATAAAATTGATTACTCGATATAATGGCTTGAATATGGATTCGTTGGACTACTCTTAACATGAGCTTCAGCCTGGTATGGAAACCGTATAACTCGAGCACCATTACTAGAGGTCGACATTAGCAGTTCTCGGCCAGGGGTAGGTTTTAACAGTAGGGTGAAGGGAACTATGCGGTTTGGCGGCATATCGACACCAAAGTGTTAATGTTTTTGTTCGAGGCAGTGCAAAGGGGGCCAGGCTGGGCTATTCTGGAGGAATTTTAGGTCATTAGGGAGGTGTCTATCATGTATTCCTCGCGAAGAGGAGGCGGGTGGCAATGGTGGCAGGGTCGGTTGGTGATGGACTTGGTGGAGAAGTGTGGTCAAAGATGGTTGACATCGTTGTTTCCATACGGGTTTCGATTTATCGAATGGAGGAAGAAGAAAGTAGCTGAGCTAATTTGTAGATTAAAGGGGGACTAATACATGATTAGTTAAGGGTAATTCAATAGTTAAAATTAGTTAATTAATTTTAATATATATATGTATATAATCAATAACTTATAAAATATACAACTTTTACATATGTTAACAGAATTCAACAAAACAGGAACCGTTGGATCGTATGGACGAACATGAAGTGTACAAGCTAGACTGGAATCATTTAGAGTTGCTTGGAATTTTTTTAATTTTAAACTCCTGATTAAAATTAAATGAAACAACGCGACATCGTCAAATCAAAAACAAATGTTGAGTTAAATCTCACGCCTTCTTGAATTATATGATGTGATTAAATTCAAATTAATTATAATTTTTCGTTGATACTATAAATTGGATGTTTGGATGCCTTGGATGCTTATTGTTTGATGTTGATTGAAGTTAATTATATTTCCGTTGTTTAAATGCATTAGATTAAAATATCTATTTCATATGTAATTATATAATGATATTATGAGCTTTGATGCAGGAAAAAACAGGTTGGAGGGATCCAACTGGATTCCTCAAATATTTTATGTTATTTGTTTATCATATTATCCATATATGAATTGTTTATCCCAAGTAATGTTAAATCCTATTTGGATATTTATTATTGATTTGATGTTGATCGTTGAATTTAAAATTCAAAAATTGTTGTGTTTTAATCAATAGACAATATTGATTAGGTGAGCAAATGGTCTAAAAACAATATTTTAAGCCACTGATTTGCCGTCAGGCAAATCGACGTATTTAAAATTATAAAAATTAACTGAAACAATGTTTTAAATTATATTTTATACGAAAATATAATTTTTATAAAAAAATCGAAATCTATAATTGGTTTTTATAAAAGTGGTTATAAAATTCTATGTATAGAAATTCCTATGTTTTAATGAGTTTTATAATCGTATAAGTCAGAATTTAACCTACAGGTTAATAATAAGAAATAATTGTTTTTGAGAAAAAATTGAGCGATATTATTAAATTAATTATATTATTAAAAGAAAGGATAGTGAGAATCGGTTAACAAGTTAACTGGGGTTCTCAAGTTGGCTAAGTCAACTACTCAAACTAAGAATGGTTATTAGATCAATTTGTTATCAGTTAATCTAATAGTAGTTTTGGCAAATGGTCGTCTAAACTTAATAAGTTTTCTTACAAGATTAATTATCTTTTAATTAACGATGTTTAATGCTAATTACCAAATTATCGATCATTAATAAGTAAATTACTATTTAATAAATATTTAAAAAGATTAACAAACCTATTTTTAGTTAATAATGAATAACTATTTTTATTTGGTTAATATTGAAAGTTAATTATTATTTTAATTAATAATAATTAAAATGATTATTTTGAAAAGATCATCAAGTTGGTAATGAGATTTAGTTGAATTTAGCAAAGGATTTTAGAATAAGATTCAAGTTTTAAAAATAAAGTTCATAAAGGAAATTTTAAGATGATTTGTCGATTAATAAGAGTTTACTTAATTAGGGAATTAAGCAAAATAAATGAAAATGAAGTGAGATTTTCAAAAGGAAATAATTAAATGAATAGGTAAAAAGAGGATTTTGTAATTAGATTTGGTAAAGAATTTGCTAATTGAATCTTGTAATAAACCTGAGTAATAAAAACAAATTGTTTAAAGAAATTTAAGTTAAAAGGTGCGTTTTAGTAAGAATTTACTTAATCAATTAAGTAACAATAGTTATATTTGGGAAGAAATTTCAAAAATAAGGAAGTTTTTATTATTTTAAACGGAATAGTAAATGGAATTTGATGTAATATAATAAGTAGTATCAGTTTTAGAGTTAAATAAAATGGAATAGTAAATGGAATCTAAGATAAGAATGTAGTCGATCAAGGTCTGAGAGATAAATAAATTACCCCAACTTGAACAATTTCACTATTATCAAGGAGTGGTATTAGTTAACAGTGAAAGATGTTGGAAATAGTTTATTATTTCCATAAGAGAAATATTGTAACTTATTTGCAAGATTTTGAGATGTAACTAAAACTATTGGGTTTTAAAGTAAACAGTCTATAATTTAACATTGTTTGGCTTAAGCATGAAGTGCGACTATACTTATCCCATTCAGTTAAGTATATAGCACTATTTTCTAAATAATGGAAGTAGTACGGTTTTTGGGAATACACTTATTCCAAGAAATAAGTAAATGACCCTGATTTTCGAGGAAAATGGAACACAAGGTTTGAAAGGGGAAATGAATAATGAAAATTTAATTATTATTTCCAAAAGCGTATTGTAAACTCCATTTAGTAAAGTTTTGAAGTTAAAGACAACCGTTTATGTTTATAATAAGAAATGTGTCGAGTAACATCGTTTGGCCCATATATAAGATTGGTAATTAGATTCGTACCATTTGGCTTAGAATGTAATGCAATATTTTCCAAAGTAGAGGAAGTAAAAGTGTTTTGTGAAAATAAAATGATATTTTCGAGGAAAAAGGAAATAAAGAGATGAGTTTTGGAATATGTTTATTCTAGAAAGATAAGTGTTGGCTATTGTTTTCAGGTAACGAAAACAAAAGAGATATGTGAGATAATAATATAAAATCGATCCTTGAGAATCAATGAAATGACTTAATAAATGTCTTAATTTAAAGGTCCCGAGCTGCTAAAGTACATCTGTACTGTTTTTGAGTTGATAGTTAAAAACCTGACAACCAATGGATTCTTTTGTTGACTTTTGACATATTAGTTCGAAGAGACCGGGATGAGAACTGGAACCAAAACCACTTAGAATTGACTTTGCTTTCGAATCTAATTGCAAGGATGCTTATAAAAGTGAAAAAATGAAGATCGTGGATCTTCATGAGCGGAAGAGCTACTTATTGAATTTCTCTAACTTGCAACCAGAGATATTTCGGTGGTGATTCTATCATGAATGAAATCTTTGGATTGTAAGGGCTACTGTCTAATGATCTTTAGGGTGATTCCTATATAGGATGTTGTAGGAGGGTGCCTTTTGTTCATCTTGTTCTCGGATGACTTGTATGGAAGAATGTCTGACAGAGTACTTCCAAATGATCGTGTACATTGATTTCCTCAAATGTATTCCTGTTTGGTGATGGAGAAGACACCTTCTCTTAGCTTAACACCTAGAATAATTTTGTGGAAATTGATTAGTGATTTGGCTGATCTGACAATGTCGCATTCAAAGTGAATAATGATGTGGTTGTCTAAAAGGTAATCGTGACCTCAAGCCTCATCAACTGGGAAAATGACAAAAATCTGTAGGTAGCATGGCTATGTGAGTCATTCCCATTAGAGTGTATTATCACCATCTAGAGAAATTTCATTCTTCTTCTACCGCTTCTGTATGCTTATGGAAAACGGTTGTTTGAGCCCAACCGTTCGGTAAACTCAAATTGAACGAGTCGTCGATCATGTGTGGCCGGGTTGCAATATGTTCTTGTTTAACCCAGTGTTTCCTCTCTAGATTACACTGATCGGGAAGGTGGTTCCATACCTTGTCATATTGGAAATATAAACTCCAATACGAGACGTACGTTTTTAGATGCATACCATCTATGTTGGAAAGTGAGATACAAGCTTTCCGGCTATACTGCTATTTATTTGCGAATTGATAAACATTATTATAATACCTCTGGATTTTGATATAAAGAATGATTTGGTTATCGTAAGGTAAAAATACATTATATGCTTAAGTGTGGTCATGTCTTACGAGAGTTCCATTCTTTCAAAAAGATTTCTAAAAGTAAAGCAAGTTGTTATGATGTGAATTTATCACTGAAAATATTCCAGACTGATTTGGTTTGATTTGTTTTGCTTTAAAACGTGCTTGGGTCAGACCGAGTATATTTTTCAGGATAGGTTTTGCTTGGAGCTTTAGAAGAGGAGCTGAAGTCGAGACGTATTTCCATATTTTCTTTACTAATTTATTTTTGCTTTGTGTATTGTGTTGATCTAGTGTGTACTATGATGTTGTAAATCATATATACACACACACACACACAAAAGTTTACTCCTCGTGTAAAGAGTTTTTATATATTATATTATATTATATTCGTTCTGTTGTGAGATTCTATTCTACTCTGATTTTGCAGTATTGGTATTCTTCTTCTTCTATTCTAATATTTCTTTCTTTTCTCACCCTCTAATTTATTCTTATTAACTATCTAGGTTTTTGATACTTGGGTTTTGGCAAGTGAATACATGAATGTATTATTGTCAAAATTCGAGGGTCGAATTCTGTCGGGTCTTTACAATCTTAATTGAGGATTTATGTTCATTAAGCATAATGATCACTACGACTTGTTTGATACTGAAAAGTTTGTCAAACCTTCCTTATTCTTGGCAATGAGTAATAATGCATTGAAATGCTCGATAACTATTCATGTAGCATCCATTTGCCTGATGGAAATGGAAATAGCTTCCTCCAATATTTCTTTCATTTTTGGGATGCTTCTTGTAACAACTCGCTATTTTTACCGTCTTGAATCAGTAATTAAACCGACTCAGGACGCTCGGAACAGCGAATCGTTGTTAGCTTACAGAGTTTAAATGGAAAATACACACAGAATCACATGCACAAAATGACAGTTTCTTACGATGAAATTTTATATACAAAAAAGCAGAGTACAAAATTTTATTATACAGCAGAAGAAAATAGAATATATACATAAATTTTTAAAGAATAAAATTTTACAATTCAGTCGAGCCTTATGCATACATATGCATCTTCGCGTTCCTCTCCTATTTGCGAGCTTTAATCTTTAAATATGGAACACTTAGGACCTGACCCGAGCGTTTCATGCAAAACACAAAATACCTAAGTCAAAATTAAACTTATTTCAAGTCAGTAAATTACGACAAAATCACATAAATATATTTATTTAATCCTTGAAAAAATATATTAATAATTCAAGCATAGTAACCATGGACTGTCGAAACGTTATGGGGTATAACATGGCAAAGAACATGCAGATGGGTGCATGTTAATGGGTAAAAAACATGAAACTATGCAAAAGCTTATAAGAAAGACCAAGAAGTAACATTAAGTAAGCATATGATATGCAACAAGTAAAACTGAGCAGCCCATATAAATTCAGTATGAAAAAATGGAATAAACTCATAATTAAGTACTACATCAAAACTTGTGTTAACCAAAATCAACCACTGGTGGTAACGCCAACAAAACTGTCGAAGCTTACTTATCAACATAGTTAAGTATTCGTGCAAAACAAGGTGCCATAATCATGACCCCGAAGGCAGAATATGGGGAGCAGTGTAAGTTTTCCAGGTCTACTTATAGGTTCAAATAATCCACTATTTAAGAACAGAATGGGACAGGGTGCCAAACCTTCAATCTACACGGTAATTAATATATATAACCCAGAATAAGCATGTTTGCATCCCAATTGGGTTTCGGAATTTAAGTCGGACTTGGGTAAACAGCTTCAAATTCAGATGGTACACATATTTGGAAACACTTAATGTCAAAATAATAACAATATGTTGTTCGTAACATGGTCTCAAGGTTTAACAAACAGTAGAAAATTTCACCAGACCAATGCAAACATAAATCACTGTAAATATGTGTAAAGTGAGCCAATATGTTCTCAGAACCAACATGCAACTACAAATGGCACAACATATGTAAATATTTATATTACCTTGCAGTCCTGTAAATTCCATTCCTACCACTACAAGAAACAGTCAAAATAGCGACGGCATATAGCCGTCGGCGGCCGACGCTAGCCGTCGCTATATGCCGTCGCTATTACTGTCGTTGCCAATTGGAACAACAACGGCGAGAGCGACGGCTCCGTCGCTTGTTTACCAACGGCTAGCGACGACCAGTAGACATGTGTCATTTGATGTGTCAGTTAGTTATTTTGACCGGGCTGTCGTTGCTAGCCATTGCTATCTGTTGCAAAATTGTCGTTGCTAGCCGTTGGTAGCCGTCGCTGTATAATGACCAAATGGCCGTCGCTAGCCGTTGCTATATCTGAAACCAAAAACCTGCAATACACAGCAATTCCTTTCCTACAATCCAATCCACAACCATTCAATCCAAAAACCAATACCACACCACTATTATCTCACTATTTCATCGATACTCATCAACAACCCAACCATCATAACCATACAATCATCAAATACATTAAAAAAACAAAAAAAACCCATCATAACATAAAACCGTTCAAACACATCATATAAGTCATGCACATGTCCAAACACTTCATACCACCGTCAACAAACCGTCATACACATGTCCAAACACATCATATAACATCGTACGTGCATTTAACATAGAAAAAACTGAGTATATGAACATACCAGAGTCAAGTCAAAATAAGCACCTACACTACGAACTAATCCTCGTCTCCCTGATCCTCATTCTCGTCTTCTTCAGATTCCTCGTTCTTGTCTTCCTCTCGATATACAGCGGAATCATCTCCTTCTCCTCCCTCCCCAGGCATAAAGCCATGCTCCTGAAAGTAAATCGCGATGCGCTCGTCGATTTCCTGTTGCATCTGGCCTTTTCGCCAGTCCATCATCTCGTTCATCTGCTCTTGCATCCGCGCTATAGTCGCCTCCTCCATCGACCGCTTATAAGCACGCTAAACGGCCTGTACAATAAATAATTTCACATTAAAGTTATTTAAACAAATTTTTACTACTTAGTGTTAAACATGAGTTTTTTCCATTAACTCGTATTCTTGGTTCACATATTTATAAAGCATCGTGATTGTAGTAATTTACGTCTAAAAAAAGTCTTACCTCCTGATTGCCAAAACTATATCGCCTTCCTCGACTAGGCGGATCAGTGATAGAATGCCATATGGCATCAGAATCTGCAACTGTAAGCTCCTTTCCACTAGCCTCCATCGCTTTGGCAGCCTCTGCATCATACTTCCCCTGCAATAGCAATATAATTTTAAGAAAAGTGTTATAAAATTTACTTATGTACTGTGATATGAACGAGTATGTAACATGTTAATTTATATGGATAAACAAATTTACCATTATACGTGCACTCTTCGGATCCGCCCACTCATACGTCACATTTCCTTCTTCATCGGTGTGCTCCACCGCATGTGTGTGTCTAAATACGTCTGCCAACGAAGGCACTTGTCCGTGCTTTATAAACTGAAATCATTAAAGATAAGACATGATTATAGACGCTAAATTTTTATCTGAACATATACTGCAAATATTTAAAATTTATACCAAATCCCTTCTGTGTTGTTGAAATGATTTTGAGCCACCTCGGTGTAGAGCATGATTCTTTTCTCTATTTGCTTTGTTTCTAGCTGCTACTTTCTATTAAATTTGATACACGATGATGTAAAATAATGCAATCAATATTATAAATATGAATATTATCATTAAACTTACTTTAGCATCTTCCGTCTCCCAGTAAGCTTGAAAGTCTGCCCAAACATCTTCACTCATAAATTGAGGCTTTTTTCTGCTTTTCTTGGCTCTTGAAACCATCTCTCGATAGTTCTTTCGCATCTTCATATTCCAATATGTCAAAAATGAGGGCATATCCTCCTCCTCAACACGTACGGCAGCCTGCATATTACATTTATTTGTAATTATTCCCAGTATATTATTTTTTAATATTATTTTAAATAATACTTACCAATAAATCGGCTAAAATGACATTCTTGAGATGTGCTGGGATACTATCCCAATGTGGCCAAGCGCCCTACATTCTACTTGTGTAAGATTGCCTTGATACTTCTAAAATGAACTCCGCTGGCTCAATCTCAAATCCCCTGTGTAGATGTTAATATAAACATTTCATAATATTTTAAATAATGTACATTGAAATAAATTTGAACATTTACCCGCCACTCTTCGGAACAATCTCCGCAACTCGGCGAAGATCTACCCCTGAACGTCTCGGACCAGATCCTGATCCTGCTCCAGGAGATGGTGAAGGAGTAGGCTGAGATGTACTCCTCGATCGTCGTCTATCGCCAGATATATCTGTCACAATCATATAATATGCATACAAAATAACTTGAATTATTAGCATTAGTCATCATTATCATAACATAAATCGTAAATGAGAAGAACAATACTGCATAACGTAAACAGGCAACATTATCATTACATAAATCATACTAGTATAGAACGTAAGTAAATTCATAGCTAAGAACAATCAACATCATTATTATTACATAGCTCATAGTAGTACATAAATTACATAAGTGCATAACATCATTCTTCTTCATCATCTTCGGATCCAGACTCGGTCTCATACTCTATATTGTTTTCATCAGTACTTACAAAAGCATCTACTAATACATTCGCTTCATCATTCAACGACCGAACATCAATGTCATCAGCTATTATTATTTCAGTATTTGGCTCTAAATCCGCTTGATACGCTGCTTCGTCTGGAATATTATTCCCATCAAATGTAAATCCTGCCTTTGTTTTAAAAACAGCCCACCAATCTGCTTTATCTTTTTTTAAGGATGGATACGGAGCAAAATAGACTTGTAATGCTTGCTTAGCTAACACAAAAGGATCACACTTATAGTAATGCGACGTATGCCTTATTTCGATTAGCTTATAATCTTTGTGCACGTTGATTCCAGAATCAGGAACATTGCTAAACCAGTTGCATTTGAACAGATAAACTTTCTCTACGGGCTGAACATAATATGTCAACTCTACAACTTGCGTTAAGACGCCGTAAAAATCTTTTATATGCTCCTCTGGATCATCACTACCTTTGACAAATACACCGCTATTATACGTTAATTTTTCATCTCCGTAGTCATTGGTGTTGAATTTAAATCCATCGACAAAGTATATTGGATAAGTTTTGACATTTCTTTTTGGTCCGATAGCAAGATGTCGTAATCCTTCGTTAACAACACAATTTTTCGGATCATGAACATAGTCTGAAAACCATCGAGTGAATTCTTTACTGAGATCACCAGATGGATGTTGTGACTCGTAGATACTGCATATATATATGTGTTATGTTCATTTTTTATTAATAGAGACAAATAAATGTATATGTACATATAATTGAATTGTACATCATGAATTTAGTATTACCTGACAAACGGTGCAACTTCCGTACAATTTAACAGAATATATGTGTGCGCCACATTGTAATCTTTATCGCTTAACCATATTTCCACGCATTTTCCTACAGGTCTTCCGTGTTGTCTAAAAATAGATAACATAGTTTGAGAAGACTCCTGCTCAACGACTTGTTCATTACAGGGAACAGTTACAAAAGACAAGTTCACATCTTCACTAAAGTAATGAGAGAAAAAAAATGAGGCTTCTTCTTCAAGGTACGATTTGCAAATCGAACCTTCTACTTGAGCTTTTTGCCTAATTTTTTTCTTTAAATGATTCAAGTACCTATAACATGATTAATTTAATTTATATGTTGTTGCAATAATCTAAGTTGTAATCTCTCACAATTATTGAAATTATATATATAATTACCTCTCAAACGGATATATCCATCCATACTGCACTGGACCTCGAAGAAGTGCTTCGGATGGAAGATGAATAGGTAAATGCTCCATTACATTAAAAAAACCAGTGGAAATATTTTCTCAAGTTTGCAGATCAGTACAGAGATTTTTAGTTCAAGCTTACGTAGACGGTCTACCTTTAACGTCGTTGAACAAAGTTGTTTATAAAACAAACTTAATTCTATTATAACACTCTAGATTTTTGTAGGCAACAGTTCCTTGAAAACCGCAGGTAAAAAGTATTCCATCATGATATGGCAACCATGGATTTTCATTCCACTCAATTTATTGTTTTTAAAGTCCACACATCTACGGAGGTTTGAAGAAATCCCATCAAGACATCGTAATCCTTCCACCCACTTTAGCACAAGTTTTACTTGCCTGTTGTCTAGCTCATAGCATGCTTTAGGTTTTTTATTTTCATCATACAAGTGCAGCTCCGACCGTTCACAAAAGTGTAATATATCGCGTCTCGAATTCGCATCGTCTTTGGTTTTACCCTTTACATTCAAAACTGTATTAAAAACGTTATCAAAAACGTTTTTTTCATTATGCATCACGTCAATATTATGCCTAAGTTTTAGACTTTTCCAGTAAGGTAACTCCCAAAATATACTTTGTTTGCACCAATTATGAATGTCCGATTTACCTGGAATTTCAACATGCTCTCCAGTTTCATGTATCTTTGTGTACTCACTTACAACTTCATAAATCTCTTCACTTGTCCAAACTTTAGGTGGTAGCATAGTCTCTACTCTGTTGGCTTTAAAGTTTTTTTTATCCGTTCTAAATTTATGATTAATTGTTCGCTACAACGGATTCTCTATCGAATTAGAAAACCGTCGCACGAATTATCGAAATAACCGCAAGTGCACGGCGGACTATTGTAGTACGTAGTGAGTGCGAGTCGATCCACAGGGAAAGAAGTGATTTCAATTTTATTCAATCGAATTAAACCAAACTTTGAATTGTTCTAATAAAAACTATGAAACTAGAAACTAAGTTGAGAGCTAAATATGAAATTAGAGAGTAATTTAGAGGTAAATCCACTCTCACCTTTATGTAAGTTACCAAACATACAATGTATGATCTCAAAAAGTGATATAAATGCAATATTTAAACCACTTATGATTCTCATGAAAATGAAACTAAAGCAAAACTATTCTAAGTATGGTCTATGAACTATTGGCTAGAACTATAGACCATCTAATTTTGTTCATACTTTCATTTCATAATCAATAATCACTTAGCAAATATTGATGTAACTTGTGTTTATATTGAATAAGCATAGATCATTTGCAAATGCAACATGACCTATCAAACCCATATGTATAAACTCACATCAATATTCACTAACATGAAGCACATATTAAAGATCACAAATCATACACATGTTGAACTTACACAAAGTTAGAGAGCATCATTACCCCTAAATCAAGGGATTAGCCACTCATATGTGTTGTAATATCAACACATGCAAGTTTCAACATTAGAAAATTAAGCAAAATGAAAGAAAAACTAAGTAAAACAAGAAGAGAACTAAACTAAGAACATAAAGTAAATCTAAGCTATGAGCATGAAAGTAAATCTAAGCTATGAACATGAATGTAAAAAGCATAGAAATTAAATTACATTAAAGCAAAGAAGTTACATAAAGAAAATGGCTAAGTAGCCATTAAAATAAAAGAGAGCTATGAACTAAACTAAACTACTAAAGGATAAAAGAGAGGATCCAAGAAAGGGATGGATAAATGAACATGAAGGGGGGTATATATACAAGATCACAAACCCTAAAACCCTAATCAATCATAATGGGAAATCCCCAAAATGGCCCTTCATGAAGCTTCTAATCCTCTCTTAGCCACTAATGAGTCATGTAGGATGCATGAGGCCTTTTGTCTCATTCAATTAGTCTTTAATAAGAAGCTTTAAGAGAAAGAGGTTAATTTGAGAGGTGGGGTCCTCCATGATCATGTATGAGAATTATTTCCTCTTCATTCCTTTGTATGCATGCATTTGTGCTCTAAATCTTCATGTGTATGCATTATTTATGCACCAAAATTCCTATTAGAGACAATAACAAAGAACAAGTAAATGCAATCACAAAATAAAACATGCATAAGTGATCAGTTTTTCCCAAAATGAGTGATGATTTTGAAAATATTTAAAATATGGTTTGATCGTATAAAACACCCAAAAATGTTCATTTATTTATTTAACAAGAATAAATATGTGAATATAAATGTGCAATTTTACATGCACATCATTAATATGGAGAAAAAAACGATGACAGTCAAACCAAGAATTTTTTTCCATACTTCAATGAAAATGCCCGTGTCTCCTCCATACATTGAGGACAAGCTAGACGTCCAGCAGTGCTCCAACCTGAAAGCATGCCATACGTGGGAAAATCACTAATAGTCCATAATACAGAAGCAAACATACGAAAATTTCTTTTTCTCGAAATGTCGTATGTTTCGACTACTTCATGCCACAGTGTTTTCAACTCTTCAATCAACGGTTGTAGATAAACATCAATTCCTTGTGTCGGATCATCGGGACCGGGGACGACAACCGTTAAAGACATATACGGATTTTTCATAACATCCATGGGGGTAAGTTATAAGGAGTAACAATGATAGGCCATGATGAATATTTACTACCAAATTGAGAAAATGGCGAAAATCCATCCGTGCATAAACCGAGTCTAACATTACGGCTTTCGGCAGCAAATTCAGGATAAGTCCTATCAAAGTGTTTCCATGCTTCACCATCAGACGGATGTATCATAGTTCGTTCTTCTAATGTTCTCACGCTATGCCATCGCATATGACACGCTGTAGCGGAAGATGCATATAGTCGTTGAAGTCTGGGGGTTATGGGTAGATAATGCATTCTTTTATATGGAACTTCTTTTCCTTTCTTTTTCCTTGGTTTGTATCTATCTTCATTGCAAAATTTGCATTTTCTACGGTGAGCGTCTTCTTTCCAATACAACATGCAACCTTTAACTCATATATCTATCTTATGATATGGTAATCCAAAAGAGGACATAAGTTTTTTCACTTTATAATGACTATTGCACATCAAATTATTGGGTGACATATGTCGTTTTGCAATTTGTACAACTGCTATAAATGCAGCTTCTGTAAGATTGAATTTTGATTTCATAGTGATAAATTCGGCGATTACAGACAACTCGGTTCCTTTTGTACACCCTTCCCACAACGGCCTCTTAGCAGAATTCAATAACTCATAAAAAAAATTTGCTTCCGCCGTTGGCTCTTCAACATTTCCAGTCTCATCGTCTCTTTGCTCAATGTTAGGAAACATTGATCATGCAGCATCTTGCACCATATTTTCTATCGGATTCGTCATTGTATTATCGTTCATCATTGTACTATCATCCTCTACCGCTACAGGGTTAGACGTAGGTTGAACAAGTTCTCCATGACGATCCCATAAGTAATAATTCGACACAAAACCAAATTTATACAGATGTACTTCTACTACATCTGGCTTCCAATGCTTCAGATGTCTGCACTTACTACACGGACAACGAATGTCTACGTTACTCCGATTATTAGATTTAGCGAATCTAATAAATTCTTGGACTCCATTACAAAAATGTTCCTTTATCGACCCTTTCTTACCAGTTCGGGGTTGATACATCCAACTGCAATCACGAAAATAATCGAACATTTTCCTGATTTGCAACAAATATGTTAGAAAGTTCGATCAAACGTAACACTTTATACTATTTTAAATCTTGTAAAATTTCATCTATAACTATTGCATGTTTTCGAATTTTTTGTTTATTTCTTTTTACTTTGACGTCTGGTCTACCTACTTCCCATTACAAATATAATAACGTAAGCATATTTTATAAATAATTTCAGTTTAAACGGTTCAACAACATTTCGGTAGCATTTCCCTTTAGTCCCTGTATCGTACACAGATGCGTGTACACAGGGAACAAATAGGAAGTGCCATCGAAACTTTGTTAACCGTTTAAACTGAAATGACTTATAAAATATGATTACGTTATTATATTTGTAACTTATCCAATACTAGGACAAATCCAACGAATATTGTATCAGATGAATATAGATTTCCGTTTTGTGTAAAAATGAATACCCATATAACGATCATATACAACACTTGTCGGACGGGGCCAAATTTATCTAAGGGATTCACATAAGTAGTCAAAAAACATTCAATCTAAGTTTAAACAAAAAAACAACACAAATGAAAAAAGTGAGTTTTTTGTGCTATGGGCTTTTTTGCGCTTCACTAATAGGTGCGTCTTAAACTTCAAAAAAGCTCCTTAGTTGTGCCTTGCGCCTTTTTCCGTCTACATGTACTTTCAATTTATAAAATAACATGACAATGAAAATTATGAAGTATAAATTAGTTTGATATACTTTTGGTTACTTTTAGTTACTTTTAGTTTAAAGTTATAAATTATGAAGTTAATTAGTTTCAATTTTTGAACGATAAACTAAGATTTCAATTTTGTTAATATTATAGCAACAAATTTGTCAATTTTAGTTTGTTAATATTATAGCAACAAACTAAACTTTTAAGTTTGTCAATTTTAGTTAATATTACAACAACAATTTTTTTTCTTCCGAATATTGCAAATGAATTCTTCAAATTTGTTTGGACCGACTATTATAGCATTCGTTGGTCTGTGCATGCATAGAGGGTCGTCATTACACTGTTTGACAAGTCTTAATCAAGTTACTGCCGCTAAACAATCACATTTACTTCATTTTTTTCTCAAATGATACTACAACACAATTAACCTAAACACACAATCAACGTAAACCCAATTATATACATGATAAGCGTCGTTGTCATGCTCCTAAATCAAGCACATATGTGATTAATCAACGATTTCAACCACCTAATCAATTCCACTTATTCCCAAATCAATGTATAACATTATCGATATCATATGCATCTCACAACACAACAAATTTCATACCCATAAACAATCAATTTCAAACCCCATATAAACATACAAAACAACCCTAAATAAGCCTAAATAACCCTAACTAAACATATAATAGGGATTAGAAGACATACCGGAGCAATTTCAAGTGTTTGGATGGAGTTTTGGATGAAGAAATCAAGTGTTTAAGGGGGGGGGGGGGCGACGGCTGCAGGCGTGAAACTGAATTGGGGAAGAAAACCACGGTGGCTGATATGATTAAATCGAGCGACGACTTGCAACAGCCGCTTTTTTGGCCGTCGCCCAGTCTCGTCGCAAATTGAAGCCTTTCTAGTAGTGTACCTTTGTACAAAGGAAAAAAATCATCTTATATATATATATAGGATTACTTTGCCATTTTTTTTATATATAAATGAAATAAGAGAGTCCAGGCAAAAAGCAAAACATGGGAATCAAACTTGAACCAGAGAGCAAATGGGCACATTATCTCAGCCTAAACCAAGAACAACAGGAGGCATCCTCTACAAGGGACATTTCAAGAAAACATACATGATACTCTCTAAAAAAAATGTTGTACTTAGTCCAAATAGAAGGTCATAGTCATATAAATCTACCCTACCATGCTTATACAAGTCAAGGCCAGCACTACCTTATTGAACATATACTCCCTATGTTGCCTACGTTCGTTTTTCCCATAGAAACAGGAGAACAAAAAAGCATATATTTATATATTCGGACATGCATACACTTTCCTTAGTCAGAATATAGATGTTCTCATATGTTGATGTGATCGAAAACACGCTAGCACTTGATGTTTTCTAGGAACATTCCTATCTGAATTTTTTCTTTTTTTTGTAAGCTTGTCCATTTTATCTTCAACGATATTCCTTTTAAAGAAGAAAGTATTTTTATGAGATTGGTCAAGAATGCTTTTCCATCTGATAGTTAATCTCTCAAAGTCTCTTCTATTTTTTTTGCTCCAAGATAGTCCCTCGTGCTTAAAACCAATTTTATCTTTACATTTTCAAGAACAAATCATCCTTGCTGGTTAATCTTTCATGGTGTTGGGGTTGGATTTATGTGATATGGTTCAATATTCTAGTTATCTGAACCAAAGGGAAGCATATTTTTTTCTTTGGTCTTGATGTGCAAGGCATTTATTGGAAGATTCTTCTCTTCACATTGTTTAACATCCTTCCATGTTTGAGAGGAAGAAGATGAGCATTCCTCATTTGATTTGACCAACTTGTGGTTTTTTTATTTCATAATCTTCCAATATTCTCAATCCGAACAGTCTTTGAGGGATAAGGATGGAATTGAAAATATGGTACATGCATGGTCAGAAGACAATTCACTAAACCCTAGCTATGAAAATTTAGAATGTTCAACAAGGATGGAGGTTCAAGCCCTCCTTCTAGCGAGCTTTAATGATGGTTGTTGGAAATATTGAGTGAATTATTAAAATATTGAGATAAATGTATGAATGGCTCCTTTATGTGAATAGTCCCATATCATGACCACCACACACGCGCGTGCAACCGACCGACTCGACCCGGCTCGGGCTCAACTTTTATTTTGAAGCGGTAAACTATTGACCCAGTATTTTAGCAGATTTTATTATTGTAAAGTATTTTCGTTCAGCCCTAATCCCTATCTATATATTATCTTCAGTTGTACACGGAAATAAATAACTTACCTCCGCCATTAAAATAATAATCCAGAAATTTCCGAGCAGTGATTTTATTTTGAAAGTGCAAATCTGCACTGATTTGTCGTGCAAAGTAAATCAGTTATTAATTTCAGAGGCTGTTTTATCCTAGAGGCGGCGACGGAAGTACAAACTGGTTTTGCACCATCGACTTGATCGCTGAATCGTCTTCAAGAAAGCGACCAAATATGTGACTCAGCCATTGTTTCCCAACAATTTGAAGACGATCTGAAACAATGGCTTCGACATCAACTATGGATGATGTTGCTCCTCCCTCTGCTTTCCAAATCCCATTGGTGACTGCCGCCCCCTTTCGTTTCTAAGGTCTGCACTTCAAACGATGGCATCAAAAGATGGAGTCTTACCTGACAATGAGAAAGGTGGCTGCTGCTCTGACCACCGACAAACCGCAGTTGCCAGACAAACCTGACGGAAATGATGAAGTGCAGATGGCTTCCTGGACTGAACAATCAAAACAACAACAAAACTGGATTGAGTAGGACTATTTATGCATAAATTTCATTCTCAATGGCCTCAGCGATGATCTGTATGATTACTACAACTCGGTTGACAAGACAGCAAATGAGATCTGGGAAGCGTTGAAGAAGAAATATGATACAGAGGAGGCAGGGACAAAGAAGTATGCTGTGAGCCGCTATCTTAAGTATCAGATGATAGACGACAGGTTAGTAGAGATGCAGTCTCATGAGCTTCAGAAAATAGCTCATGAGATCATCTCCGAAGGTATGGTTTTGGACGAACAGTTTCAAGTTGCTGTCACTATTGACAAACTGCCTCCAGGTTGGAAAGATTTTAAGAATTTCCTATGACATAAGACTAAGGAATTTTCCTTAGAGAGCCTGATCACTCGCCTCCGTATTGAGGAGGAGGCACGCAAACAGGACCAGAAAGAGGAAGTGCTGGTTGTCTCAAACAACAACACTAAGAAGACCACACCCGCTGTTTTGAAACCGAATCAGAAATCATTTAAGAATCAGAACAGGCGCAACAAACAGAATGGGAATCCGCAAGGAAACCCAAAAGGACAGCAGAAACCAACCCAAAAGAATGACTCTGGACAGTTTTTTCTATGTTACAACTGTAGAAAACCAGGTCATATGGCACGAAAGTGACGGAACAGGCCAAGCTCTGCACCGCAGGCGAACCTGACAGAAGAGCCTCTTACGGCTATGATTACTGAGATTCACCTTGTTGGTGGATCAGAGGGTTGGTGGGTAGACACTGGTGCTTCTCGCCATGTCTGCTATGATCGTGATATGTTCACTACATATATGGCTGCTGATGATCAGAAAGTGCTATTGGGAGATTCTCATACCACTAAAGTTACAGAGGTTGGAAATGTGGAGATCAAGTTTACCTCTGGAAGGACTGTGATTCTTAAAGATGTTTTGCATACTCCAGAGATGAGGAAGAATCTGGTTTCTAGCTTTCTTCTTAATAAGGCAGGATTTACTCAATTTATTGGGGCTGATGTGTATACCATAGTTTATAAGGGATATTTTGTAGGAAAGGGTTATGCTTGTGAGGTAATGTTTAAATTAAATGTTGAATCTAATAAAGTGAATAATTCTGCTTATATGTTGTGTGATTTTAATATTTGGCACTCTAGGTTATGTCATGTTAATAAACGAATAATTCATAACATGAGCACTCTAGATATGATACCTAAGATGTCAGAATCTGAATTTGATAAATGTGAATTCTGTACACAAGCAAAAATCACTAAGAAATCTCGTAAATCTGTTGATAGAGAATCTGAACCCTTAGATTTGATTCACTCTGACATATGAACTTGATGGTACTTTAACTAGACATGGACATCAGTATTTTATCACTTTTATTGAAGACTGTTCTGATTTCACATATGTATACCTTATGAAAAATAAAAGTGATGCTTTTGACATGTTTAAAACATTCAAAACTGAGATTGAGAATCAAACAAATAGGAAAATTAAGAGATTTCGTAGTGATAGAGGAACAGAATATGAATCCAATTCAATTCTGGGTTTCTATAAATTACATCATATTGTACATGAGAGAACTGCACACTATTCACCTGAAATATACGGTAAATCTGAAAGAAAAAAATAGGACTTTTACCGAATTAGTAGTTGCCATCCTACTAAATTCTGGTGCAGCAAAACATTGGTGGGGGGATATTTTATTGACTGTATGTTATGTTCTAAATAGAATCCCCAAATCTAAGAATAAAATTTCACCTTATGAAATTTTAAAGAATCATAAACCCAATGTGTCATACTTTAGAACTTGGGGTTGTCTAGTATATGTTCGCATTCCAGACCCTAAGAGAATAAAATTGGCAAGTAGAGCATATGAATGTGTATTTATAGGCTATGCTATTAATAGCAAATCATATCGATTTTATGACATAAATGCACATAACATAATTGAATCAAATGATGCCGATTTTTATGAAACAAAATTTCCTTTTAAATTAAGGAATAGTGGGGGCACCTCAAGTATGCCTATTAGAACAAAACTTAATAAAAGTTCTGAAGCTGAACCTAGAAGAAGTAAAAGAGCAAGAACCGAGAAAAATTTTGGTTTGGATTTCTGTGCTTTTACTATAGAGGAGGATCCCTTAAACCTCTAAGAGGCCTTATCTTCTTTAGATGCCGATTTTTGGCAAGAGGCTATAAATGATGAGATGGATTCTCTGGAATCCAATAAGACTTGGAATTTGGCAGATTTACCCCCTGGTTGTAAATCTATAGGCTGTAAATGGGTGCTTAAAAAGAAATTAAAACCTGATGGTACTATAGATAAATACAAAGCACGACTGGTAGCTAAAGGTTTTAGACAAAAAGAAAATATAGATTTCTTCGACACTTTTTGACCTGTAACTAGAATAACATCCATTCGGGTATTAATCTCACTCGCTTCCATTCATAATTTACTAGTACACCAAATGTATGTTAAAACCGCATTTTTAAACAGTGAATTAGAAGAAGAAATCTATATGGACCAGCCTGAAGGATTTGTAGTACATGGTCAAGAACATAAAGTATGCAAAATAGATAAATCATTATATGGTTTAAAACAAGCACCTAAACAATGGCATGAAAAATTTGATAACTTAATCATTTCACATGGTTTTAAAGTTAATGAAAGTGACAAATGCATTTATTACAAATCTAAGAATGACATTTGCACTATTATATGCCTTTATGTAGATGATCTACTTATCTTTGGGTCAAACATTCATGCCATAAATTCAGTCAAATCCTTATTAAGTGCCAATTTTGATATGAAAGATCTTGGTGAGGCGAGTGTAATCCTTGGTATTAAGATTACTTGGTCAGAAAAGGGAATTTCTTTTGATCAATCTCATTACATTGAGAAGATACTGAAGAAATATAATTACTTTGACTGTAAACCTGCATGTACACCATATGATCCAAGTGTAAAGTTATTTAAGAACACTGGTGAAGGTGTAAGACAGTCTGATTATGCGAGCATCATTGGCAGTCTTCGGTATGCCACTAATTGTACTAGACCCGACATTGCCTATGTCGTGGGATTATTATGCAGGTTTATTAGTAGACCTAGTATAGAGCACTGGCATGCTATTGAAAGGGTCATGAGATACCTTAAACGAACTATGAACCTTAGATTACATTATGAGAAGTTTCCAGCTGTACTTGAAGGATATTCAGATGCAGATCGGAAAACTTTATCTGATGATTCTAAAGCGACCAGTGGCTATATATTTAGCATCGCTGGAGGAGCTGTTTCTTGGAAATCCAAGAAACAAACTATTTTGGCTCAGTCTACTATGGAGTCTGAGATGATAGCACTAGCCATGGCTAGTGAAGAAGCAGAGTACTTGAGAAATCTGCTAGCTGAGATTCCCTTATGGGAAAAACTGATACCAGCTGTGTTGATACATTGCGATAGTACCACGGATATTGCAAAAGTTCAGAATCGTTATTATAACGGTAAGAGACGACAAATACGTCGTAAACACAACACGGTTAGAGAACTACTTTCCTCAGGTACCGTTAGATTGGATTACGTACGTAGTGATGAAAATTTGGCAGATCCTTTGACGAAAGGACTGTCCACAGAGAAAGTCCTTAATTATTCTAAAAGAATGGGACTATTGCCCTTAGATTGTTGAGTCACGCACAATGGTAACCCAACCTAAATGACTAGAGATCCCAAGAAATAGGTTCAATGGGTAAAAACAAGTTGTGTAGTGATAGGAGTTGAACATGCTATTTAATAAACCAAGAAGCATGTATTTCTGAAGTGATTAGAGGATGAGTTGATAATAACTCTTAATGAGATCTGTACTCTATTTGGAGTGGAGTACCTACCTTCAGGAGTACTCTTGATAGACTCACCTATGTGAATGTGGAAATGTGGCCGTTTCCTATGGAGTTTTGGGCAAAACTTCTAGAGCGTTCACTAAACTGGGATAGAAGTGCATGGCCATAAATGCACGGCCTTATTTGATTGCACTATATAAAAGATTGTGTGTAGTTTGATGTCAGGAATAAAGTTCAAGACTATGTGTCACTCTAGTAAAAACTGAATCTTATTCACTATGCAAAGGTTCAAGTCGGATGACACCTTTGTTTATGCACAGTCTTATGTTTCTAGAAAACTGCTCGATAATATTTTAAAAATTCAAGTGGGGGATTGTTGGAAATATTGAGTGAATTATTAAAATATTGAGATAAGTGTATGAATGGCTCCTTTATATGAATAGTCCCATATCATGGGATTATATGAAAGAGGCAAGTATTTATACTTGTTTCTAAGAAATCATGTTGGGGCCTTGGGCTCCCAATACATGCTTTGTTGTGAGGAGGGAGGCCATGCATCATGACCACCACACACGCGCGCGCGACCTACTGACTCGACTCGACCTGGCCCGGCCCGGGCTCGGGCTTGGCTTTGTGGTGTAGACTAAAAAATGGTCTAACACTTCAAATGACCTTTGTGAGGATAAATGTGTGAGGTTTAAGAGTAGGCTTGAAGCCAAGAGATGATGCTTAAACCCAACCAAGCTATCTCAGATGATCCTGCAAGTAAACTCGATACAACCACTTCAAAAGGAAAAGAAACAAACTCGGCTAGGCTTGAAATGTTGCTTAGAAAGGTAAAGGACAAAGCTCGAAGCTATAGAAATGCTTGGAGTTTGCAAAGTCAGTTCTATTGTCCCTTTTGTGTTCCTTTTATGTGCTTTGACTCGAATCGTAGAAGTGGAAAGAATGTTTGAATAAGCAAAGGTAACCTAAAGCTCATAAGTATTCGATACGATCTGAAATGCTCAAAAGATATATCATGTGCTATGCCAATTCGAATGTCATAAAAATTATAGTATGAAGTATGTAAGGCCAATCCATAGTCATAATTTCACAGCTCATTCCTATGATATACCAGTTCAAAATGTTTTTGCAATCCATATGTCATATTAATTCGGAAAGTACACTAAAATATATAAGTACAGATCTGAAATCAATTTAGGCGGAACCTTCCCCAATTCAATCTGCGGTTTTGAAAAAAAGTAGAGACTTTGGAAAGGAAATAAATTAATTAGTTCCTTCTGATGTCATCTAGCTCCTATTTATAGGTAGGAACTCTTAGCTATGCCCTTTTGAACTTGTTTAGAGTAATTTTTTGATGATTCAAGCAGACATGACTTGCTTTGATTAGACGGTTTCTTTGAATAGGTGGGAGAAACACAACTTCGATAGTTTACACTACATTAAGGAGTTGGCTTCGTAGTTCCTTGCTTTGAAGAAAATTGTTCCTGTAACACCCCGAATTTCAGTTAATACTAATATTCACTAATTACAGAATAAATAATCTCAGATGTGAGAATTGGGGGAAACGGGCTGCGTCATTGCGTTTGTCTCAGAAAAATACGCGAAATAGAGTCCGAGTTTTCGAGAATCGGAGTCCGTATGGCCCAGGTATGGCCCAATGAAGTTTGCAGAAAATTCAAAGTTCAAAACAGATTTAAAATTCAAATTAAGATTTCGAAATTGGAGCCAGCTGGGGGCCAGGCGGGAAACTTCCCGCCCTAGCCATGTCGACAGGGCTGCCGACAGGCCTGTCGACTGGGGAGTCGACTGCCCTGTCGACTTGCCTGTCGACACAGGGGGTCGAGCCAATTGACCTGGGTGCACCAGGTCTAGTTTTCTGGCTGGTTTGGGCTGAGTTCTGGAAACTTCCTAAATCTGACGGACCTAATCTAACCTAGGGTTAATCCTATGGTCTAAAACACACCCTAATCCTATAAATACACCCTAATGCAAGCCTAATCCCTACTAAAAATAGAAATGATGCCATCATGCCGCCAAAATCAAACTTGAGAGGAGCCTCCACTAGTTTATGAAGAAAGTTGCAAGCTAATCAACCTCAAATCATCATCTTCTTCTTATATAGCAACTAGTTCTACTTCATAAGTTTGCTAATTTTGGTTTTGGTGAGTTTCTATCACTTTAATAACAAATTGCTAAATTAAGTAGATGAGATATGATGAGATCATGCGGTTTTGTATGCGGATTAGTGGGTTTTAAGTCATGTGATATGATGTTGGTTTGCTAGTCTATGTTTAATGTCAACCCTATGTTTATGCAAGTTAAGTATATGGGTTTATGCAAGTTAAGTATGTGGGTTTGTGAAAGTTAAGTGATGGGTTTCATGCATGCTAAGCATTGGGTTTTATGCATGCTAAGTATTTGATTTTATGCATGCTAAGTGTTTGGTTTTATGCATGCTAAGTACTTGATTTTATGCATGCTAAGTACTTGATTTTATGCATGCTAAGTGTTTGGTTTTATGCATACATTATGACATGCAAGTTCACCTTTTGTATAACCTATGAACACTTATGCAAGTTTGTCTCTTTTTATGATATGCATAACATATGCAAGGTTTCCTCTATATATGACATGTTATGCAAGTTCATATGTAAGTTTATATGCAAGTTCATATGCAAGTTTATATGCAAGTTCATATGCAAGTTTATGTGCAAGTTCATATGCAAGTTTATGTGCAAGTTCATATGCAAGTTTGTCTCTTTTTATGACATGCATAATGCAAGATTGGGTTAAATGCTAGTTGGGTTTAATGTATGCTCATATATGCAAGTTGACACCTTTTGAACCCATGATAAAGTTATAAGCTATGTTGGTTAAACCCATGACATTTGTGATGAATCTTCCCTTTTATTATGTCACGTTATGAGAACGAATTACGTGGGGAACGATGGGGTTAATATGCATGTTAATAAAATGATGTGGAATGGGTAAGCTTAAGAGTAACATAAATTAAATGGACATAATTGGGAATTTACCTATTGAGTTAGGTCTACCCATATTATGGAGTTGGGAATTTACCTATTGAGTTAGGTCTACCCATACTATGGAGTTGAGAATTTACCTATTGAGTTAGGTCTACCCATATTCTGGAAAACATGATTAATTAATTAGGGATAATTAATATAAATTATGAGGGTGATTAATTAGGTGTAATTAATCGACTAAGACACGAGGTTGGACTCAGTTGTAGCGTAAAACTGCCCGGACCCAACCGGCTTAACCAGTTGCTACAAATGTTAGCCCAACGTGAGAGGTCTTAGGCACAAACTAAATACGTGATTAATGTAAAGACACGAGGTTAGACTCGGTTATGACATAAGGCTGCCCGGACCCAACCGGCTTAACCAACAGTCATAAAAGATAGTCTAATGTGTGAGGTCTTTATGAGGATCACAGTCTTAATTAATTAAGAAACACTTAACCAGATTAGCATGTAAAGGGACATGGGGGGTTAAGTGGGTGCCTTGGGTGGCATGTGGAAATGTAGTAGTTGCCCTGGGTGGTAATAGAAAATATGATTAGAATACTTAACCAAAGTGGAACATGTAATTAAACATGATTAAAGGGTTAAGTAAGTGCCATGGGTGGCATGTGAAAATACGATTAGAATACTTAACCAAAGTGGAACATGTAATTAAACATGATTAAAGGGTTAAGTAAGTGCCATGGGTGGCATGTGAAAATCTAGTGGGTACCTTGTATGACAATTAGAATATGATTAAATGACTTAGCCAAAATTTATAACATGTAAGTGGACATGGTTAAAGGGTTAAGTGGGATTCACTAGAAATAGCAAGCTTAGGTGGTAGTTTGTGGGGGCCCATTTCAACCAATATCCCAAACGTATCTTAGTAGGCTCGACTCTAGTCGAGTGACGGGACACGCATATTGGGCTTGACTATAAGAGGCCAAAACGGGTTAGCGGTGGCAACGCAGGACCAACGGGTTTCATATGCGTGTGTGGACCCGGGCTGGTTGGTAAGTCATTGTTGCATCGTGTAGGTATAAAGCCGTGCACCGTTGATATTATTAGGTTGCCACTTTGGGGGATGATACACCCCATTGTGGGACCAGCACGGGTATCTACGTAAGGGAGCCGATCGCTTGGGGAGTAGTGGGTACACCTATGTAGTCAGATAGGGGTACACGAAACTACTAAATTACTAAGTACACTTAGTGGGATCAACCTTTAAGTAGGAATGACTGGTGTGGTGCAGTGTAGTAATTATCCTTGGGTGGGTAGATGTGTCTTTACGTTTCTTAGTTTATCCTAAGTCTACCAAGCTGCTTAGTGTAGCCATTCATCCCCAAACGACACCGTATATCAAGCTTATGTCTTCTCTGGTTACTTTAATGATTGTCTTGTTAAAGTTATAGGACTCGCTCAGACTTATGTCTGACCCCGGTTGTTTTTATCTTTTTCCCAACCCTCAGGTTATCAGAGTGGGCCCAGTACGAGTGGGCTTTGATCAGGCTGCTTTATTCTCTTTTGGAGCTTGGACCATAGATGTAGAGCTCAGCTTACCCTTTCTTTTATGGCTATCAGTTAATGTATTGGGATTATGTACTTTTATTTATTAGGATGGATATTTTGTACTTGACTCTTATTATGGTTTTGTGATGTAACCAAACATGTTTTACTTTCCGCTGCAATGAAATGATGTTTTAAAATTTTCAAGTATTACTTATATCTGTCTTGTTGTAATTTTTCTGTTCTATATTCACTTAAAATACTCCACCGATGTTATGGCATTCCCTTAGCGAGTGACCATAGCGGGTGTGGGGTGTTACACGTGGTATCAGAGCAAAGGTTACCGGAACAGATAGAATTTTTAGAAAAACTATTTTCTAAGAATATTTTTGAAAGGAGTATTTTCAAAAACATGTCTTTTAAGAGAAAAGTTTTTGAAAGAAAAGCATAATCCCCGATAGCCATATCTTTATCTTTTGAATTCTCCGTTTGAATCTTTCCTTTTTCGTCTTAGCATGGCAGAAGATCTTTATCTTCCGAACGGTGTAGCGGTACCAGTATGGTATAGGAGGTTGTTAGAGGCTAGGGCCGCCGCTGCAGGTCCAGCAAATGTTCCTCCTCCACCCGTTGCACCCGTTCCTCCTCGCGCGGATACTTTTGCTATGACTTGTAGGAAGTTTAAGGCTATGGGAGGGAAACCTTTTGTGGGAGCTAGGGATTGGCTTAATGAGACGGAAGAATTGATGGAAATCTTGGAAGTGGAAGAGGGAAAGAAAGTCAAGTTAGCCGCTTAGTTAATGGAAGGAGAGGCCTCGTTCTGGTGGGAGGTCACTAATGGAGAACGCCCTGTTGACTCTTGGATGGATTTCAGGCAAAGGTTTGAGGCAAAGTTTCTCTCAAAAGCGGAAGAAAATCTGTACGTGGAAAGGTTCTTGAACTTAAAGCAAGGGAACTTGTCAGTGAAAGAATATGTTAACAAGTTTAATCAGTTAGCGAGATTCAGCATAGACTTGGTAAACACACCGGAAGAGAAAGCTCTGAGGTTCGTTAAAGGCTTAAACGAACCGATGCACAGATTGGCTGTGTCTCACATCCCTATTGGGGCCACTTTTGAGAAGCTAGTGGACATGGCACTTATACATGAGGAAGAGAAAGGCCCCAACGCTATTAAGGCACCCGAGAAGAAAGGAGATCAGAAGAAACCTCAACAACAAAATAAGGGTGGGAAAGGTAACGGTGGCAAGGGAAAGAAGAAGTGCTTCAATTGTGGGACATTAGGCCACCTAAGCAAGGATTGTCGCAAGAAGAGGAAGGCTGGCTGCTTCCACTGTGGAGAAGCAGGGCATTTAGAGAAAGACTGTCCAAAGAAAGGGCAAAGGACGGGATCTACCTCAGGAGGACAGGTGGAAGTTCTTTTGGCACCAGCTCAGGCAAGGGGGCAAGCTCAGGCTCTCGCAGTTCCACCGATTCGGGAAAGAGGTAGAACTATTTCCATTGAAAGTCTAGTTTTTCTGTTCGATTATCCAGTTCAAACTTTATTTGATTCTGACGCATTGAGTTCGTTTATCTCATTATTGTTAGTTGAGTCACTGCACTTAGACACCAGTTAGTAGATGATCCTTTAGTTGTTTCAAACCCAATTGGGGCTCCATGATGTGTTTGGGTTTGAAAGTTGCTATACTTAGCGTTGAGTTTAGATGTGATGCTTTTGGGCTTCACGAGCTATGGGTTAGTTTTGGGCATGGACTGGTTATCCAGTAGGGGTGCCGTTCTTGATTTTGAAGGGAGAGTTGTTAGGCTTATGACCCGCTTGGGTAACACTCTCGAGGTCTCTTATAATCCCATGGAATCTGTTATGCTAAGTTATCTAGAATCGCTTGACACGTTGGTCAAGAGTTTGCGATCTGTTAGAGTGGTCCGGGAATACTCGGATGTGTTTGTGGAGGTGAAGGGCTTACCTCCGGAGCGGGAGGTTGACTTCCGAATATATCTGGTAGACAATGCCAAACCAGTGTCTTGGCCAGTGTGCCACGTGGCTCCTCGTGAGAGGAGGGAACTCCATAAGCAAGTAGGCAATTTGCTTGAGAAGAGGTTTAGAAGACGAAGTATATCGGAGTGGGGTGCTCCGGTAGTTTTTGCTATGAAGGCGGATGGGTCCCTCAGACTTTGTGTAGGCTAAAGAGAGATAAATAAACTCACAAAGAAGAATAGACACCCATTGCCGAGGATTGATGATTTTTTTTTCCAATTAGTTGGCGCCTCAGTAGTTTCACAAGTTGGGCTTAGCCACGGGGTTTCGTCAGTTGAGAGTGGCTGAAGATAGTATAGAGAAGGCTGCTTTTAGGACTCCGGATAGTTTTAATAGGTTGAGCCGAGCCAGTTATGGAATAAACGGTGGTTTTGGAGTGAGACTGGCAAGGACATCCAGAGTTGGACAAGGGCTTAATTATTTAGCCGTTTTTACTAGTAGCATCTCACGTAGGTCGTCTGAATTCGAAGGAGGTATCCCTTGGGTATTTGTATGATATTGGTTTAGGCCTTTGGGGCTTGCACTTGGGGGATATCAAGTTCAAATAGGATGGTCCACGTGAGAGATGGACGGTTGTGATGATTTTGGGATGGGATTCTTAGCATCCTATGAGTTTGAGATAACGTATACCATTGGCAAGGGTAACGTGGTAGCGGATGCCTTGAGCAGAAAAAGGTTGTCCTTGAGTTCATTGTTCGTTGAATGACGGAGCTTGGAATTTATTTTTGACTTTAGACCTTCCGTTGACTTTGTACCCGGTTTGCTAGCCTCCTTGGAAGTTAGGCCTACTCTTTTGGGGCGGATTGGCGGAGCACAGCGGGACGACCCACAGTTGGTTGAGTTAGTAGAGAAGCTCATGAGGAGGGGGAGTCGTCCAGCCATTTGAATAAGTACACCCTAGATGGCAAGGGGTGGTTGCATAGAGACGGTAGACTTTGTGTACCGCAAGGCGAGGGTTGAGGAAGGCTATATTTGATAATGCACATCGTTCGAAGATGACCATTCATCCCGGTAGGGACAAGATGTACCAAGACATGAAGCGAGTTTTCTTTTGGGCCGGTATGAAGAAAGACGTGGCCAAGTATGTCGCTAGATGCTTGGTGTGCTAACAAGTGAAAGCGGAGCAAAAGAAACCCGGATGGTTGCTTCACCATTGGAGGCTCCGCTATGGAAGTGGGATAGTGTCTCGATGGGTTACCGAAATCAAGGAAAGGTAATACGGGGATTGGGTTTGTGGTAGATAGACTTACTAAGTGTGCCCATCTCATACCCGTGAAGAGCAAGAGGACTATTCCATGTCTAGCTTCAGTTTATATTCGAGAAATAGTTCGGTTGCATAGGAAACATGACGTATTCCATGTGTCACATTTGAGGAAGTGCCTACATGAGACCGCAGAGGCGGTAGAGCCGAGCTTGCTTAAAGAAGTAAAGGTAGAGCGTGATGTGATTATTCGACGAGCTCCTACCCGCATCCTTGGGTCAGAGATTAGGGAGTTGAGAAACAGAGAGGTTCGACTAGTCAAAGTGAAAAGGGGAGAAGGTGAGAGTAATGCTACTTGGGAGACAGAAGCAAGAATGCGTTCGTTATAACCATTCCTTTTTGAGGAAATGTCCTTTAAACGTCTCCTTTATCGTTTGTCTAGTGCTTATCTTATCTTTAGTATGTCCTCTCATTTGTACCTTTGACCTTTAGATAGGGTAAACCTATGGTTGAAACATGTGTTTGAGACATGTTATGATTGATGGATGCATGTGGATGCAAGTGGTTGCTAGTGGTTGCTCGTGGATGCATATATACACACTCTAGGCACTAAATCGGCTCAATCACTTCATATTGCATATTGCATATAATTGTGTGTAGGTAGCTATATTTATGGATGTATAATGATTGTGTTATCATATGGATGATGCATTTTGGTGAATGATTGTGCACTCATATAGATACTGTATGTGTCGATAGGGTTATCTCGCATACATATTGGATGCATGGCACTATCATGGTTTGCATATGTTCATACATTAGATAGGGAACATATACACACACTTTTTGCATATGCTCATACATCATTAGAAATTGTTTTAAGGACAATGGATGCCCGTGTTTGATGGATTGAGTAGATGGTTGTTTGGATGGTAGGATATGCATTCTCCTTAGCTTAGAGATTTCGGGGACGAAATCCTTTAAGGAGGGGAGAATGTAACACCCCGAATTTCAGTTAATACTAATATCCACTAATTACAGAATAAATAATCTCAGATGTGAGAATTGGGGGAAACGGGCTGCGTCATTGCGTTCGTCTCGGAAAAATACGCGAAATAGAGTCCGAGTTTTCGAGAATCGGAGTCCGTATGGCCCAGGTATGGCCCAATGAAGTTTGCAGAAAATTCAAAGTTCAAAACAGATTTAAAATTCAAATTAAGATTTCGAAATTGGAGCCAGCTGGGGGCCAGGCGGGAAACTTCCCTCCCTAGCCATGTCGACAGGGCTGTCGACAGGCCTGTCGACTGGGGAGTCGACTGCCCTGTCGACTTGCCTATCGACACAGGGTGTCGAGCCAATTGACCTGGGTGCACCAGGTCTGGTTTTCTGGCTGGTTTGGGCTGAGTTCTGGAAACTTCCTAAATCTGACGGACCTAATCTAACCTAGGGTTAATCCTATGGTCTAAAACACACCCTAATCCTATAAATACACCCTAATGCAAGCCTAATCCCTACTAAAAATAGAAATGATGCCATCATGCCGCCAAAATCAAACTTGAGAGGAGCCTCCACTAGTTTATGAAGAAAGTTGCAAGCTAATCAACCTCAAATCATCATCTTCTTCTTATATAGCAACTAGTTCTACTTCATAAGTTTGCTAATTTTGGTTTTGGTGAGTTTCTATCACTTTAATAACCAATTGCTAAATTAAGTAGATGAGATATGATGAGACCATGCGGTTTTGTATGCGGATTAGTGGGTTTTAAGTCATATGATATGATGTTGGTTTGCTAGTCTATGTTTAATGTTAACCCTATGTTTATGCAAGTTAAATATATGGGTTTATGCAAGTTAAGTATGTGGGTTTGTGCAAGTTAAGTGATGGGTTTCATGCATGCTAAGCATTGGGTTTTATGCATGCTAAGTATTTGATTTTATGCATGCTAAGTGTTTGGTTTTATGCATGCTAAGTACTTGATTTTATGCATGCTAAGTACTTGATTTTATGCATGCTAAGTGTTTGGTTTTATGCATACATTATGACATGCAAGTTCACCTTTTGTATAACCTATGAACACTTATGCAAGTTTGTCTCTTTTTATGATATGCATAACATATGCAAGGTTGCCTCTATATATGACATGTTATGCAAGTTCATATGTAAGTTTATATGCAAGTTCATATGCAAGTTTATATGCAAGTTCATATGCAAGTTTATGTGCAAGTTCATATGCAAGTTTATGTGCAAGTTCATATGCAAGTTTGTCTCTTTTTATGACATGCATAATGCAAGATTGGGTTAAATGCTAGTTGGGTTTAATGTATGCTCATATATGCAAGTTGACACCTTTTGAATCCATGATAAAGTTATAAGCTATGTTGGTTAAACCCATGACATTTGTGATGAATCTTCCCTTTTATTATGTCACGTTATGAGAACGAATTACGTGGGGAACGATGGGGTTAATATGCATGTTAATAAAATGATGTGGAATGGGTATGCTTAAGAGTAACATAAATTAAATGGACATAAATGGGAATTTACCTATTGAGTTAGGTCTACCCATATTATGGAGTTGGGAATTTACCTATTGAGTTAGGTCTACCCATACTATGGAGTTGGGAATTTACCTATTGAGTTAGGTCTACCCATATTCTGGAAAACATGATTAATTAATTAGGGATAATTAATATAAATTATGAGGGTGATTAATTAGGTGTAATTAATCGACTAAGACACGAGGTTGGACTCAGTTGTAGCGTAAAACTGCCCGGACCCAACCGGCTTAACCAGTTGCTACAAATGTTAGCCCAATGTGAGAGGTCTTAGGCACAAACTAAATACGTGATTAATGTAAAGACACGAGGTTAGACTCGGTTATGACATAAGGCTGCCCGGACCCAACCGGCTTAACCAGCAGTCATAAAAGATAGTCTAATGTGAGAGGTCTTTATGAGGATCACGGTCTTAATTAATTAAGAAACACTTAACCAGATTAGCATGTAAAGGGACATGGGGGGTTAAGTGGGTGCCTTGGGTGGCATGTGGAAATGTAGTAGTTGCCCTGGGTGGCAATAGAAAATACGATTAGAATACTTAACCAAAGTGGAACATGTAATTAAACATGATTAAAGGGTTAAGTAAGTGCCATGGGTGGCATGTGAAAATACGATTAGAATACTTAACCAAAGTGGAACATGTAATTAAACATGATTAAAGGGTTAAGTAAGTGCCATGGGTGGCATGTGAAAATCTAGTGGGTACCTTGTATGACAATTAGAATATGATTAAATGACTTAGCCAAAATTTATAACATGTAAGTGGACATGGTTAAAGGGTTAAGTGGGATTCACTAGAAATAGCAAGCTTAGGTGGTAGCTTGTGGGGGCCCATTTCAACCAATATCCCAAACGTATCTTAGTAGGCTCGACTCTAGTCGAGTGACGGGACACGCATATTGGGCTTGACTATAAGAGGCCAAAACGGGTTAGCGGTGGCAACGCAGGACCAACGGGTTTCATATGCGTGTGTGGACCCGGGCTGGTTGGTAAGTCGTTGTTGCATCGTGTAGGTATAAAGCCGTGCACCGTTGATATTATCAGGTTGCCACTTTGGGGGATGATACACCCCATTGTGGGACCAGCACGGGTATCTACGTAAGGGAGCCGATCGCTTGGGGAGTAGTGGGTACACCTATGTAGTCAGATAGGGGTACACGAAACTACTAAATTACTAAGTACACTTAGTGGGATCAACCTTTAAGTAGGAATGACTGGTGTGGTGCAGTGTAGTAATTATCCTTGGGTGGGTAGATGTGTCTTTACGTTTCTTAGTTTATCCTAAGTCTACCAAGCTGCTTAGTGTAGCCATTCATCCCCAGACGACACCGTATATCAAGCTTATGTCTTCTCTGGTTACTTTAATGATTGTATTGTTAAAGTTATAGGACTCGCTCAGACTTATGTCTGACCCCGTTGTTTTTATCTTTTTCCCAACCCTCAGGTTATCAGAGTGGGCCCAGTACGAGTGGGCTTTGATCAGGCTGCTTTATTCTCTTTTGGAGCTTGGACCATAGATGTAGAGCTCAGCTTACCCTTTCTTTTATGGCTATCAGTTAATGTATTGGGATTATGTACTTTTATTTATTAGGATGGATATTTTGTACTTGACTCTTATTATGGTTTTGTGATGTAACCAAACATGTTTCACTTTCCGCTGCAATGAAATGATGTTTTAAAATTTTCAAGTATTACTTATATCTGTCTTGTTGTAATTTTTCTGTTCTATATTCACTTAAAATACTCCACCGATGTTATGGCATTCCCTTAGCGAGTGACCATAGCGGGTGTGGGGTGTTACGGTTCCGAAGTTTAAGGTTTGGATCAATTAACATCAAAGAAATTATTTTCTTTCTTCAAAGGTTCACACTTTACTAATCTATCCTTGATAATACATTTCCTAGCTTTCAAATGATTGTTTCGATTATCTAGGCTTTGAATATGGTCCTTCTCCTCTAGAGCTCTTTGGTTGGAAGGCAGGACTTTGAAGCTTTGATGTGTTTTTTGGATGCTTCGTTTATGGAAGTGGCTTCGAGGATAACAATTTCAAGTGTTCTGAAACCCTTCGGATTTTCTTGACTCGATACATAGGCTTCCTCCTGATAATAAATCTTAAAAATCTAATGTTACTGCTTCAAAGGCGCTTTAGGGCATCTCCAGTCGTATGAATTAAGAGCCGAATATTCAGACTTTTCTCTTCAGTGGAAGGGTTACGGCTGAATATTCAGCCTAAGCTTTAGGATCCAATTCAGGATCCTAAAGGCCATCCTGGCGCCTAATAAGTAGGCGCCAGGATGGATCCCCCTCCTCCTTCCACGTGCTCTCCCTTTAACCCCTCCTCTACCTTTTTCTCTCTTCAAACGGCTATAATCGGTCAAATATTTGAACCAACAACAGCTATAAACGGTCGTATAGAAGTTTCAACGGCCGTAAACGGTCATATTTTTGATTTTTCTATATATATTGATATGAGTGGCTCATTGTAAAACACAAAAACTTCTTCATTCAAATCCACTGTACTCTTTATCTACCAGTAAACAATATCATATCCGTTCCAATTCAATAACGAAGTGATGAATACGAGTAGTTGGGATTTCAATTCTCAACCAACCGAAGATCTTACCCCTCCTTCAGCTCCAACACAATCATTTCATTCTTCTGCGTCGTGGACCAACGACAAAGATAAAGATCTCTGTTTAATGTACTGCCACTTTTCAAACAATTCAGTCAAGGGAAATGATCAAAGTGGAGAAGCGTTCTGGTCAAAAGTTATGTCTGCTTACAACAAAAAGCACGTAGAAAGGACTAGATCTATGTCTGCACTTTCCTGTCGATTTGGGAAGATTAATCAACAAACCCAATTCTTTGAGTCTTAAGTTCACAAAATTAGAACCGCAAACCCTAGCGGAACGGGTGGAGAAGCTGAATTGGTAATAATTTTTAACTCTCTTATTCGCTTGTCGATAATTTATTTTACCTACCATGAAATAATACCATTATTCATTATTTTATTGTTTGTAGAAACGGATGGTGAACGACCAATTCTTGAAATTATTTCCTAGAGAAAATGGTGCGAAAAAACCCCATTACTACCAGTTCGGTAATTGCTATGAATTTCTCGTTAGTCATCCGAAATGGAGTTCTAGCAACGTGAAGAGCTTAAGAGATGTTCAGACAAAGGCAAAAGCAAAGAAGAAAGCATGCCGAAATTCCTATACGTCAAGTCTAGGAGAATCTTCGCAGAGAGATTCTAATACCGGTGAAGATGCAACTCCTGAATTTGATGAAGATGCAAGACCTATGGGCCTGCGTGCTGCAAAGAAGAAAAATGCTGTTCAAACCCAATTTGATTCTCGGTGGGAGCAGATGCAGGAGAAGCATGCCAGAGAAAATGAAGAATGTCAAAAACATAGTGCTGAAAAACTTGAGGTTTTAAAACACTTAGCTAAGATTGAACGTGGTAGGTTTGAGATTGAGCAGCATCAGGAAGAGACTTTAGTAATGCAAATGGATGTCACTGGAATGGACCCACTAACGACACAGTACTGGATGGATTATAAACAGCATATTGTTGATAGTCATGCTGGATCTAGGCGTATGTAGTTTTAGTATGTAGTGTTGTACTGCCTTAGTTGTTTTCCTATATGTATTGTTTTCTAGTTTGAATTAACCAATGGTAACTTGTTTTCTTTAACGCGGTGTGTGTGTATGTATCGAATAATTAAAAATAATTCAACGAATTACGTACGATAAAGCTAATACACTTCAATGCAAACACACATAATAGAACAAAGATGCTGAAATACAAATTGAAACAAGCGTAATAAAATATAGCCTCTAATATATAATCTACTGGTTGCCGTAAGCACTCTAGATGTGATCCATGAGATCTTGTTGAAGCCGATTATGCAGTGCCGAATTCCGATATAGTTCATGTTGATCCACGTGAAACATATCGAATTGACCTTCAATTTCATCAACGGAAGGTCGGTAAATTTGTGGGAGTGGCCTGGATCCTTCGTACTCGTAATCTGGTTGCACGATGTCGCGTTCATCTTCGATTATCATGTTATGAAGAATAATGCAGCAGAACATAATTTTTGCCATTTTCTACCTTTTCCATATCCTACATGGACTACTAACCATTGCGAATCGTGATTGAAGAACTCCGAATGCTCTCTCTACATCTTTTCGCTGACCCTCCTGCATAGACGCGAATCTCTTCTGTTTTAGGGTAAGCGGGTTCGCAAAGGTCTTTACAATGGTGCTCCATTTCGGATAAATTCCATCCCCCAAATAGTACCCGTGATCGTATGTGTTATGTCCAACCGTAAATGATACATGGACGGGTTTACCTTGCGCCAAATCGCTGAACAAATGTGATCGTTCTAGAACATTCAAGTCGTTAAGGGAACCATGCATACCAAAAAAAGCATGCCATATCCAAAGATCATGAGACACAACTGCTTCTAAGATGATGGTTGGATTTTTTTTCTTTACCGTTGTACACTCCATGATGAGCTTTAGGACAGTTCTTCCACTCCCAGTGCATGCAATCTAGACTCCCTAACATCCCAGGCCACCCTCTACTTTCATACATTTCACGCAACCTAGCTACGTCACCCTCATTTGGAGAACGAAGATATTCATCTCCGTATATGTCGACCACTGATTGGCAAAACTCATCTAGGTTTTCCAGAGCAGTACTCTCTGCAATATGATAAGCGTCATCCAGAGCGTCGGCTAGTGCGCCATATGCCAACATTCTCAAAGCGGCGGTCATCTTCTGATGTCCAGTCAGACCTTGTTTTTTGGCAGCATCCTGCTTGTAAACAAAGTACTTATTAGTTACCTGAATACTTTTAAGGATTCTTAAGAATAATGGCCGATTCATTCTAAAGCGCCTGCAAAAAATCGTAGGACCATAAGTCGGATTAGAAACGAAATAATGGTTCATCAGTGTTTTATGAAATGCTGCATGATCCCGGTGGAAGTATCTTCTTCCCATTGTTGAACCACCGTGTTGGCCACTAGATGAACCGTAAGTTTCACGATAGATCTCAATAAGTTCCTCTTCTTCTTGTTGGTGTGCTTTTGCGATGGCTTCATCCTCAGAATCACTATCGCACAACATAATTGCTTTGAGCATATGGCCAAACATTTTAATTGCTAAGTTGTTGTTTATTTTTGAATTGTGGAGTTGTAGTATGATATGTACGTCCTTATATGGTTGGGAAAAGTTAAGGCACTGTAATCAATGTTAGGTCAATTGAAGCAGTCACTGTAGCCATGTTTGATAAAGTAGACACTGTAGCCATGTTGGCTAAAACAGGCACTATAGACATGTTTGACAAAGCAGACACTGTAGCCATGTTGGCTAAAGCAGGCACTGTAGCCATGTTTGATAAAGCAGACACTGTAGCCATGTTGGCTAAAGCAAGCACTGTAGCCATGTTTGATAAATCATGTACGGTTTCCTCACTTTTGATCTCCTCAGTGATGGGTCAAATCAAGTACAGTAATGTTCCTGTTTTGTATTCAGTGACCTGTCTAATCATTGGCCAGACCCATGTTAATGGTACGTTATGAGAGCATGTGACTCGTACCATAAGGCACCAAGCTTTTGCCAAATCTTTGGGCTACAAATAAATGGTGCCTTGGTTCCTTACTTTCACACAGTGACCATTTTCTATTTCCCCATTACTCTCCTTTATTCATGTCCACCAGAAGTTGGTCTCCCTCTGAGTTATTAATACTCGTCGAAGCGTATATTGAGTTTCAAGAAATGCATGACAAAATCCTATAAGGAGGGGGCGGAGTGACCCATGAAATGTACTGGCAATTGGTCCAAAAAAACTACAATGACAACCCAAAGTGTCCGTCGTGGAGGTCTAAAGAAGAGATCCACAGTAAACATAGCACGTTCTGGGATGATTGTGCCCGATACCGCCAGATAATCGAGGTGGTAGAAGAGGAAGATATTTTTAAAGCTAATCGTGCCACATTTGATTCACGTTATCTTTTCGAACATGGAACAGAATTCGTAGGCCATGAAGCGTATGAACTTCATTATAGCTGGCTAACGCGCTTCGGTTTTGATTGGTAGATGTGGTCGTGCTACTATTCATGCTATCCTGTGTAACAACAGTAGTTGTATCGTACTATCTCTCAACAGTGTTGGTGTACTATGTACCAGTGTGTAGTCATTGTCTCAGTATGTAGTCAGTGTCTCGGAGTGTAATCAGTGTCCCAGTGTGTAGTCAGTGTCTCAGTTGTGGTTAAGTCTTTAAGTTAACATATGAGCTCTTCTGTTTTCTTTCAACATTTAGTATGAAATATGTCTCTGTCTCGAGTCATTTCAATGACTGTACCAGGCTTTGGGAACAATATTTTACATGTAGGAGTTAAAAAATGTGGGTCGTCCACGTAATCATTAAACATTATTTCGTGACAGACAGCTATAAAACTCTACCAAAACACTCATAACTTAAGACACACAAAAAAGGAAGCTTCCCTACCGCTCTTACCATTGTCACACCAATGCCTTCGTGGCCTTCAGCTACAGATTCTGAGGAAGAGGCATACGAAGCGATTAGACTTCAAGAGATCGAAGACGAATTAGAGTTTCTGAACGACCCACACTTTCAAGTACCACCACCAAAAGCCCAAGTGCCCCATGTTCAACCTTCACACGAACAGTCGGTACCTCAACCACCCTAAGAAGTAGAGGCGTATCGAGTACTTCAACCTCCCAAAGAAGTAGAGGTGTATCCAGTATTTTGCTATTGCGGTCATGCCGTTGAAGTCGTTGTTCGAGCCGAGGGAAACAACGTAGGCCGCCGCATACAGAAATGTCCATTGTATCCTAATGGATGCGATTTCATGGAATGGATAGACGAGGCTCTTTGCCCAAGGGGAATAGCCTATGCAAATGAACTTGAACAAGAGATAAGACGTCTCGAACGTTTCCTTATTTGATGTTTTATTTGGCATCTTGTATCTGTAAGGCATGTATCTTTAGGATCTGTTATGGCTGTATGTTTAATGTTAATTGTATCTTTAATGTTTAGTGTTAATTGTATCTTTGTTGTATATCAGTCAACATGGTCTGGTCACCATCCATATGTAGAATCGAAACAACGAATCTGTTAGACCAAAAAGTGGTTCTAACACCCAAATTAACTAAAATCGAAATAAAATAAGATCAAAAGTAAAATGGAGACACAGAATTTATAGTGGTTCGGTGTTGAAAAGCCTACGTCCACTTTGTAATCACTATTCTTGATGATATAGATGCAATTACAATGATATATTCACTCAATTTCACTCACAACTCATGTACATTCACTCAATTGTCTCAAAACAAATGTTGAATGACGATTTGGATTATTTGGGAATGCTGGAATTTGGTTTTTGAAAGTGTTTGAACTCTCAAAGTGCAAAAAAGAAGATCCCTTTAATTGTCTCTGGGTAGGGTATTTATAGGTGGAGATTTACTCAGAATTCGATCCGGGTCGGAGCCACGTGTCTTCCATCCCATCGTCCTCGGGCTCGGATGGACTCTAGTGCTGACAGCGCATCAGAGTAGAGATTATCGTGGGTAGGAATTGGTCATAACCACTCCGAATATTCAGGCGATTGTGGGGGGAAGTGATATGGAATATGGGTTCGGTTCGGAGGAGCGTGCAGAAGGGGTTCGGATCTGGGCATCCGATCCAACCCGAACTAAGCTGAAGCTAAGTCCTTATCCATCTCGCTCTTCTCCGATCCGAGTGGTAGTAGCTCATCGATCCGACTGGTGGTAGTAGCTCACCGATCCGACTGGTGGTAGCTCTCCGATCCGACCCGATGCTTTCTAAGAAGAAATGTTCTTCAACGCTTGACATCTCGACTTTGTGTTGCCTAGTTCACAAATTAGGCTAACATTTTGCCCCCTCAAAGGATGCTGCTGTTGGGAACGGAGCATGCTTTGATTGTCGTTGCACAATGGCTTCCTGGTAATCTTCCTTTTGATTTTCCTTGTTCTTTCATTTTTCTCTTCGAATTTTTGCTTAATTCGAATGCCAAGTTGTCATACGATATTCTGTTCGGTTCGGGCTCCGACCCGAATGGCTTCTTTTCTTTTCCTGTTTCGTATTGGGCTAGCAGGCCAGACTGCGATGCTGGACTCTTGATCCGGTCCGAGCGAGAAAACAGGGCAGGAATACGAGGGGTCAACACTAATACATATATATAAACCTGTCATTCGCCTGCTTTCTTCTTCCTCCTTCATCATTCTCGTTTTCTAATTTTCACACCGAACCTTAATCCTCCAAGAATCTCGAAATTCTTGCTTCAATTCTTGAAACAAACACATAGGTAGTCTCGAAACTTTGAATCCTATTGTTGTAACTGTCTTTAACCAAGATTTTATGGTTAATTCGAGCAAATTGAGCATATTCATCGCATGGCTTCGATGCCGTGGTTTCCTCCTTCCTCGCCGTTGTCGCTGCTGGCTCCGCCACCACCTCGAGGCGCTGAGAGGTTGGAAAGGATATATGCTCATTCTCCTATGGAGTTTTGGAAATCAGACCGGGTTCGACTGTGGTTGAGGATGAAGAAGAAGATATAGAACATAAGGGGTCGGTTCGGGTGGAGAAGTATGGAAAATGGAGGAAAAGAAAAGGAAAAGAGATCCAGAAGGCCGGATCGGGTCGGGGCAAACAGTTGAAGAGGGAAATAGATTACCTAACCGGATCGGGTCGGACTGTAGAATAAAGGAGGAGAGGGGCATGACTGCCTAATCCGACCCGAACTGTTCGGGGAATCTACTTCCGAACCGATCCGATTTTGATTCCTGGGCTTCAATGTTTATCCGAGTCCAAGGCAGGGCTACGCCTCTGATCCGATCCCAATGAATGCACCCGAACCGAACCGAAGAGCAGTCCAACTTAATGCATAAAAACTTGTTTAACTGGCCTAATCAACTCTTGGCATAATCGTCAACTTAATGGACAGTTAGGATAGTGCCCTGCGTACATAAATGGACATAAAGAATTGCCTTGATCCTTATTACTTTGCCAAGATTTTGCGTCGCACTTTCAAACGTTAACTTTACACTTTCTGCATACACTGCTCACACTTTAGTTTGTACACATGCACGGGGGGATACGGGCTAATTTACTCTAACTTGTGCTATTGCTTCTTCAATAGTTTTGTGACCATGACATCCAGACGCTCCTCTAGACTAGCAGAGAAGAAGGAGGTCCCAGAGACATCCAACAAAATTACCCTTGAAGACATATCTTCTTCTTCGGATCCAGAGTGGGATGATGAGGGCTCAGACTACGAGGTTGAAACTCGCGAAAGCGACAATGTGTCTTCGGAGGGTGGAGTTTCCTTAGGTTGTGAAGAGGAAGGAGGGATTGGCGATGACTGAGCTCCTGATGAATTTGAGTCTGCCGTCATATCGGAATCACCTCAAGATTCCGTTGAATCGACGATCGACAATGACAGACTTGTCCGAATATGACTAAAGTACAGGATACCCAAAGGGGATACCTTGTTGCCATCAAAATCTGATCGTCCCCACAACCCTCCGGAGGGGTATATGGCAATCACTCGGTTGATGTGCATGGTCGGGGCTATTCCTCCATTTTCTCCTTTCGTCGTCGATTTTCTAAGACAAATGCGGATTGCCCCCATGCAGCTGCATCCCAATTCCTATGCTTACTTGTACACCCTATATGTAGCGTATCGTGAGATCTTAGGCATAGAGCTCACTTTTGACGATGTTCACTTCTTCTATAACTTCAAGCACCGGACTCGAGAAACCCCTTCTTTCTGTTACTTCGAGTCTGTCCCTAAGAGGAAGATAATTCCAGCACCATTCAGTAGTAAAGCTGGGGACTCCAGGCTAGAATGGTTTTATGTAAAGCAACAACCAGGGGGTGCTAGGAGGTGGACGAAATCAAGTAAAGCACTGGTTTTCTAAATCCCGACTCTGTACATACAAACCACCGCATTAATTCGCTTTTCTTTTTGTTTGCAGTTGATAACCCAAAACAAATATCAGACCAAGTATTCTTTGATCGGATGCACCAGCTCCTTAATGGTGATCAGAAGTTTTTAACTATTGATGAAGTCCTTAAGGACGAATATCTTCATCTTCATGGGTTGCTATCCATTACCCGTAGCATTGGTCATGGGACGACTCCATATGTATATATTCCCCCAGTGGACGTAATCCCTGAAACGGGCGAAGGTTCGAGAGCTCCTACAGTGCCTCTTCAGGCTTCACCCTCTCCTTCTTCTACCCAAGATGATGAATTGGCAAACATGGCCGAAAAGAATCGCGAAGGGTATATTGTTCCCGAGGATGCCATTTCTTCGGAAAGATCAATGTCTTCCAATGGATCACCGATTGATGCTTCTGAGGGAGATGCTCCTAGTACTGATGACCCACTATTTCAGGGTTTGGGGGATCTCCACTTACCTGAAACTATTTACACTTCAGAGGATTTTGGGAAGAATCCTTTAGTTTTCACTTCTTCCGAAGAGACCACTCCTGCTAAGGCCAAAGAGCCCGCTCGTACTAGTCTAGCTCCGGACTCGGGTTTGTCGGGGGGAAAACACCACTTAGGACGCACTTTACATAATAGCACCACAACTCACAGCATCTTTCTCTTTGTGAAAGTATTGATCCTAAATTTCATTTGTTTTGTTGTGCAGGCATGATGTGCCGATCTTACTATGATATCAGGAAACTTCGCCGCAGCATGTCTAATCCGCCCTATGATACTGAGCATGATCGCCGCGAAGATCGCAGTAGGGAGGAAAGAAGGCCCTATGATCCTTATCGCTCGCGAACCTCGCGTTCTCGCTCTCTTGTCCGGACAGACCCAGAGCGATATAAAGGTTACCAAGGTCATCGGGGAGAGGACAAGCCACAATCAAAAGACTCAACCTCTTCCCAAGAAAAGCACAGTAGGGAGAGGAGTCCGCCAAAAGATACTGAATCACGAAGCAAGCGTAAGGTCCCTGCTAAACGGCCTAGAACGGATAAAGAGGCTATTGAGTCCTCCACGCACAGGGATACTGAGCTGACAATCCCCGCCCCTCCACCGCTAGACGCTGAAACTGCAATTAAGCGGGCGTATCTGGAGGAGCAATTTCCTGAACATTACTTCGAAAACTTGACTTTTTTGCCTGCTCTTGAGCCTATTTCTTCAAGGTGGGAAGATGAGGCCAAAGCAAAGATAGATGCGGTCGAGAAACAGTATTCAGAAATGTTCAAGTATTCGCGCAGCCTTTCCAGAATCATCCGCACTTTAATCACGAATGCTGACTCAATGCAAAAAACCGCAGAAGACGATGCAAAGGCCTTAAAGAATCTAGGAAAAGACTTGGAGGATACTCAGGCCCAACTTGATGTTGCTCAACGGGATGCTACTAGCTTCAAACAACAATTTGAAGATCTGCAGAAACGCTATCATGATTTGCTGGAGTCCCATACCCAAGAGCGTTCGGAATTGAAAAAACAAGCCGAAGATGCCAAGTCAGATGCTGCCAAAACGCGACTTGCTTATGCTGACCTTGAGCGGAAGAATGCCGAATTAGCAAGGAGGAATGCTGAATTGGAAAAGAAAAACGCTGACTTGGCTTCTAAGTTAGTGGAGGCAGAGAACACGGCTGCCCTAGCGGAGGGTAACGTCGAATGTGCTATTTAGTCCGCTGAAGAGGCCCGCAAACAACTGTCGGAGGCTGAGTCAGAGGTGCTGGGTTTCGGCGAATTAATGATTGAATTCTTTGTGCATATCATCCGCCGCCGGAACATTTCTTGGATTGAAGATTATCCATCTACTCTAGTCCAAGTATGGAGTCAGATTGTTGAGTGGGAGAAAGAGGAGCTCAAGGTTGATTCCATTGACGAGGACAAGCTGATGGAGAAATATTTACGAGATGATGAACCAGAACGCCTAGCCGAAGGGCGCCGCCTCATTGCTGCTGTTATGGACGAAGAGAGGCGGAGGGCTAAGCAAAAGGACATTCCCGAGGCTGGTTCTTCCTCTACTGCCCCTGCGACTTCTGAAGTAGAGGGATATGATCCTGAAAACCCAGGGATCCCTTGGACAACTCTTTTATCCCCTATACCCGAAACGACATCGGAGACAGCAGTTACTCCAGCCGAGAAGTCTTCGGAAGGTATCTCTACATTTTCATCTCAATTATTTTCAATCGATGAAGAACCCATTATTTTCTCCTGAGTTGATAACTGTTGCTTCTCACTCTGTAGGTATTGAACCGTCCAAAAAGACAGATGTGCCCCAGGGAACCGCCTCTGGAGCAGAGCATACGGAGAAGGCTAAAGGGGGAAAAGACAAGGCTGCCCCCATAGATTCGGGGGTAGGAATTGAACCGTCCAAGGCTGACACTCCTCATGATGACGAAATGATAGACGCCTTAAAGGATGATGGCGGCAACGGGGGACATGAGGAAGACCCTGAGGTGTCTATAGTCGGGGAGTCGAAAAGCACCGATGATGTTACCTTAGCTGCACTGAAAGCTGACCAAGATAAACGCTTGCAGCTTAAAGCTGAAGACTTAGACCTTGAAAGCCTTAAGCCCCTCGCAGTAGTGGATGCGGGATCAAGGTTAGTTGTTAAGCTTTCGACTAGATCCATTACAGAGGAACTTGCTAAAAAGTCTTCTCTTGATTCCAGCGCTCCGCCCTCCGGGAAGAAGTCAACTGATTCCAGCACTTCAGCCTCAGGAAAGAAAAAGTCAAAGCGCATCTTGACGGAGGCCGAAAAAGAGGCGAGGGATGCGGAAAAGGCTGCTAAGAAGTCCAAGCCTCCTTCGAAGTCTAAATAGTGGAACGTCTTGCGTTAATTTAGCATTTGATTGACCCATAATTGTTGTCGCAAGAGTGGCCCATGCACCTTCTTTTTGCCTATTTTCCTGTATAAATTCGTTCATTTGTGAATAAAAAATAATTCGTTTTCTGCAATGTCTGTTAGTTATCAGTTTTGCACTTATGTATGAATGCATGCCCCACTATATGTGTGTAATGAAGTTATGATGGGGGGAAATATGTGTGTACATATATGCCCCCAGTCAATCTTGAAAAACTGTTCAAGATTTAGTCAAGTAGTCTGAGTGTCCCCGATTCTCCGACGGGGTTACATTCTCTGTGTCGTTAATGCCTGTCGTTTTTTCAGGCGTTTTTATACTCTCCTGTCTTATACTCAGGTTAGAGTTCTTACTGAGGCGGTCTCTTGTCTGGGTGCACCTTCACGCCTCAGAGGACGTCGTCTTCCCGTCCTTTATACTCTCTCTCAATTCTCGAGAGTTAGAGTTAAGAATGTTGTCTTCCCATTCTTTTATATCTTATCACACAAATAGTCGTTGTGCTTTTTCCTGCGTATAAACTGTTTTCAACCTTTCAGGTTTTAAATCATCTTATATTCCATAATCGCAACAGAATAGTAGTTGAAGGTATATATAATGCAGGAAAGTAAATGACACACGATATTTTTATAGTGGTTCAGCTAAGTCGTAGCCTACATCCACTTTATAGTTCTTTGTTCATATCATCAGACTTTTCTAAGGCAAGTCGTGCCTTTTTACAGAGTTCATAAGAAAAACAGCAAAGAGTACAACATTTCTACTTCAAATATCGCATCAAGTGTTGGGCATTCCATGACCTAGGTACCTCTTCGCCATCTACGGTCGTTAACTTGAAGGTTCCTGTTTCAAGTTTCCGTTGGATGACAAAGGGTCCTTCCCACTTTGGACCGAGGTGAGGAAGGGATGGAAAGACTCTCTTCAGCACCAAATCTCCCGGTGCAAAAGTCCTAAGACGAACTTTTTTGTCATAATAGCGTGCCATCTGACGTCGATGTCTTGACGCGCGCAAATCTGCTTCATCCCTTTTTTCTTCGATTTCATCAAGAGACTCGAGTAAGAGTGCCCGATTCGTCATCGGGTCATAATATGTCACCCTGTGGGAGGGAACCTCAAGCTCTACTGGAATTACTGCTTCTGAACCAAATGAGAGAGAAAAAGGGGTATGACCGGTAGCTGTCTTAAACGTTGTCCGATATGCCCACAAAGCTAAGGGTAATTCATCAACCCATTTTGCCTTTGCGCGTTCTAACCATTTCTTGAGGATGGATTTTATGACTTTGTTTATTGCTTCTACTTGCCCATTCGACTGCGGATAAGCGACCGCAGTATGCCGTTTGTCGATCTTATATTTCTGGCAGAAATTTCTGAATTCGGCACCATCGAACTGGGTTCCGTTATCAGTTATGATGTTCCTTGGGATCCCGAATCGGCATATAATATTTCTAACCACGAAACTTATCACCTTTCTTGACGTGATTTTGGTTAGGGCTCAACTTCCACCCACTTCGTAAAATAGTCCACATCGACTATTGCATATTTCGCTCCTCCTTTAGCAATTGGTAGAACTACGATGATATCAATTCCCCATGTGGCAAAAGGCCAAGGACTCACCATCGATTTGAGTTGGGTCGACGGTGCTCTGGGGATTTTGGTGAATCTTTGGCACTTGTCGCAGCGTCGTGAATAATCAGCTGCATCTTTATTAATTGTGGGCCAGAAGTATCCATACCGCAATATCTTTTTCGCTAAAGTCTGACCTCCTGTATGATCACCTTCGTGTACTTCTCTTAGTACACGTTTGATGTCGTTGTGTGCTATACATCGTAACAGGGGCATATAAAATCCTTGTCTATAAAGAGTATCGTCTTGAAGGATGTATCTGGTAGCCTTGCGAACTATAGCCCGTCTCTCACTCTTCTTTGATGGGAGTATTCCATTCTTAAGGAAATTCTTAATTGGGGTCATCCACGACTCCTTCTCCGGTTCTGCTTCGAAAGCGAACTCAATTTCCATCGACTTAAAGCTTGGCGATTCCAACGTTTCAATTGGAATTATTTCAGTTTCTTCCGGGTTGTCGGAACTAGCTAGCTTTGCCAGCCTGTCTGCCTTCTGGTTTTCGGCTCTTGGGATATGCGTTATGTTGTACCACTCCAGGTTGCTGAACAGCTTTTCCACTTTCCCGAGGTAGGTGATAAGTCAAGGTCCCCGAGCCACAAACTCCTTTCGCACTTGGCAAACAACTATTTTGGAGTCGCAGAATATGTCCAATGTCTTTACTCCGAGGTCTTTAGCAAGCTTCAGCCCGGCAGTCAGGGCTTCATATTCAGAGTCATTATTAGTCGCTGAAAATTCTAATCGTAAAGCGTAATATAACGACCGTCCCTCAGGAGTGACTAAGACGATTCCAGCTCCGGACCTTCGGTCGTTCTTGGCTCCGTCTGTGTATAGCTTCCACGGATCTAATTTTAACTCGTCTTCTGACTTGACCACTCTGTCATCGATCACTTCCTCCTCTGGGATTGTGAATTCTGCTATAAAGTCAGCCAGAGCTTGCCCCCTGATCGACCTCCGCAGTTGAAAATTTAAATCAAACTGACTTAATTCAATATTCCATTTGATCAATCGCCCCGATGCTGCGGGTCTCTGCAACACCTGCCTCAGAGGCTGGTCAGTGTATATGGTTATTAGGTGAGCTTGGAAATAGTGACGAAGTTTTCGGGAGGCGATTATGAGGCTGTAAGCGAGCTTCTCAATCCTTGGGTAGTTGCGTTCTGCCGCTGCCAATTTCTTGCTTACATAATATACCGGCCTTTGCACTTTGTCTTCTTCTCGGACCAAGGCTGTACTAACAGCGTGAGCCGAAACCGCTAAGTAAACAAATAACTCTTCACGATCCACTGGCTTTGACAAGATCGGTGGTTTTTCTAGCAATTCCAATAAATTTCGAAAGGCCTCAACACAGTCCGGAGTCCATTCGAAGTTCTTCTTTCCCCTTTTTATCAAGTCAAAAAATGGGATGCACTTGTCCGTTGCTTTGGAGATAAATCTACTCAACGCGGCTACTTTCCCTGCAAGACTTTGGACATCTTTGATTCTCCTTGGTTCTTCAATGTTTCTAATCGCTGCTATTTGGCTGGGATTGATTTCAATCCCTCGAGAGCTCACAATGAAGCCTAGAAACTTTCCCGATGTCACTCCAAATGAACATTTCAAAGGATTCAACTTCATCCGATACTTTCGCAGGATACCGAACATTTCTGCCAAGTCTTGCGTATGGCTGGAGGACTGTTTCGATTTGACAAGCATATCATCCACATAAACTTCCATAGTCTTCCCTATTTGGTTATAAAACATCCTGTTCACCAAGCATTGGTAAGTGGCTCCAGCGTTTTTCAATCCGAACGGCATGACCACATAGCAGTATAACCCCAAATTTGTAATGAAGCTCGTGTGTTCTCGATCTGGCACGTGCATAGGAATCTGGTTGTACCCGGAATATGCGTCCATGAAAGAAAGAAGTTCGTGTCCCGCCGTCGAATCTACAAGCTGGTCAATTCTGGGGAGTGGGAAACTATCTTTCGGGCAAGCTTTGTTCAAATCTGAAAAATCAATGCAAGTCCGCCACTTTCCGTTCGGCTTCTTTACTAAGACGGGATTCGATATCCAGTCGGGATATGTCGAATCTCTAATAAACCCGTTCTGTTTCAGCTTCTCCACTTCTTCTTTCAGAGTTGCCTACCTCTCTGGGCCCAGCACACATCTCTTTTGCTTTACAGGCGGTTGTTTCGGGTTTATATTTAGTGAATGGCTCATAACAGATGGCAATATCCCACACATGTCGGCGTGGGTCCAGGCAAACACGTCCAAGTTTGCCTTCAGGAAGTCAGTTAGTTCTTTTGCTCGATGTGGATCCAACTGGGACCCAATCTTCAAAACTTTTGTTGGATCGACTTCGTCAATGGGTATGTCCACTGTTGCTTCGTTAGGAGTCGCATTTCTAGCCTCTGGTTCCTCATCTTTTTTGGGATCCAAGTCTTCAGGTGTTCCTTTGGGCAACTCCTTCGGGGCCGATCCCTCTAATTGCTACGCCGAGTTTTCCTTTGGAGGAGGCGAGGCACCTTTACTCTCAATGTTGAGTCCCTTCATCAACATCTTTAATTCGGCAACATAGCAAGCCCGTCCGGAGACTTGATCTTCTCTCACTACTCCTGTTCCAGCTTCAGTTGGGAACTTAAGTAATAAACACCAAGGGGCGATGCAAGCCCTGAACTCTACAAGGGCATGCCTTCCCAAAAATGCGTTGTAGGGTGAATCTACGTCCAACACTACAAACTGAAGCATTCGTACTCTCCGGCGTTCCCCTTTCCCCAATGTTACGGGCAATTCTATATACCCCATCGGAGCTGTCGATGCTCCGTTGAAGCCTCGGATCCAACCTTCGCATGGCTTCAAATCTTCAGACTCAAGCTTCATCTGATCGAATGATTTTTTAAATAAAATATTAACAGAGCTTCTGTTGTCTACTAGCACCTTATGGACCAATGCCGGTCCAATGGTGGTGGTAATGACCAACGGATCGTCGGTGGGTGACTGGATTCCGGTATTGTCTCTGCTACGGAATACCACGTCATCTAACATTCTCCTCTGCTGTTCCACAGGGGCGACATCTTCCAAATCATCACATTCGTCCACATCCACGTGCTTAGCTGTATTTACGTATTGTTCCATTGATCTAAAGCTGTGGATCGCTGGGTGGGGTCCACCTACTATGGTGTTAATAACAATTCCCTTGCTTTTCTGCTGCGCTGTAGGCTTGGGAGCGGATTGATTCTGGTTTGGAGCCTGTTCTCCTTGCCCCCTGTCTCTTGGTGCAGCCTTATATTCATCCAATTTTCCTTCGCGCAGCAGCTTCTCAATCAAATCTCTCAAATGTCGACATTCATTTGTTGAATGCCCATGAGTTCCATGAAATAGACAAAATTTTCCAGTTGCTATTTCTTTCTCCGTTGAAGCTCGAGGCGGCGGTCTTTTATATTGCAAAACATTGTATGTATCCAAGTAAATGTTCTCCAAAGTGTCGTTCAGTGGTGTATAATTCTCATAAGTCTGGAACCGGGGTCTTTTGTTAGGATCACCTCCTCTATTCCTATTTCTTCTGTTACCATTCGCGTTACGGTTGTTGTTGTTGCCCCCGTTTCCATTATTGTCATTTCCACTCTTGTTTCCCACATTCACCTCAACTTTTTCGGAACTTTCTCCAGACTGCTTCACGGCGACATTGCTCTGAACATTTTCTTTTGAAGCCGCTCCAGACTTTCTCTTTCGATTTTCCCTTGCCTCCTCTCATCTTAAGTGAATGTCGGCCTTTTCGTAGAATAACTCTCTCGTGGGAGGTGGCTTCCCAGAAAGATAATCTCCAAACTCAGAATCAGGATCGACTCCTTCCATCAAAGCCATCAAGATGGTGGGCTCGTGCGGGTCACTGACTTCTGTCACAGCTAAGTTGAAACGGTCGAGATATGACTTCAAAGACTCTCCAGGCGCCTGCTTAATTCTTGATAATTCAATAACACTCTTAGACTTTCGGGCATAGAGTCGGAATTGATTCATAAAACGTTCACTCAATTCCCTAAAATTCGATATCGACCAAGGGGGAAGTCGGGTAAACCATAACAGCGCCACGTCTTCTAAATAGATCGGGAAGGCTTTACACTTTACTGCGTCAGGGGCAGCAGCGGCATTCATGAGCCATGCGTATCGCATCAAATGCTGTCCTGGATCGGTTCTCCCATTGTACTTGTCCATCTGCGGCAAGTTGAAACTTCGGGGAAACTGAAAGTTGAGGATGTCGTCAGTGAAGGGAGTATGGCTTCGTTCAATGCCATAATCTTCATTGGCGTAGTTCCGGCTTTCAGACATGATCTGGCGTACCATAGCCCATACGTCAGCATTGTTCAGGGGCCGTTCAGGCTCCCTGGCTCTGGTATCCGGGTTCCCCCTGGGCTCTTGATCAGGAGATGCCCTCCTTCTGATGTTCGGGTTTCCCCTGGACTCCTGATCAGGGGACGCCCTCCTTCTTCGAGCCGCTTCTGCTCTGCTTCGTTCCCTACGCTCCCGGTCGATCTCGGAAGGAAGGGGCTGGAGCATTTGTCCCTGAGTGGGATTGGTAAGGTTAGGGTCTCTAGGTAATACATGGGATCCCTGCATCGGTAACAACATAAGCTCTCTCAAGCTTCGATCATTGGGTCCTAGTACCCGTGCAGCGTCCTCGCGGGACCCCAAAGATCCGAATGTCAGCTGCTCCAAATTCTGAGGTCGTTCGAGCGGCCTTCTTTCACGGGGCCGTTCTTCCTTGGAAGAAGAAGACTGATCCATGGGTATGTGACGAACCGGGGATGGGGTTCTCTGTCTACGGAGTTCGCTAATTTCCCTGCTCATGAGTCTCATGTTTTCTTGCATCATGAGATTGGTGCACTCATGGATTTTTATAGCCTCCCTAGTACTCTCAAGCATGTCAAGTAGGCGCGAAAAATCTCCTTGAGTAATAGGCGCAGATGGATTGACCTGATCATTGACCCTGGTGGCTGGAGTCGGAGCATTTGGAGGGGCTCGAGTGGAGGTTCCAACATCACCAAGCGACGGATCGGATCAGAGCTGGGCAATCAGGTCGGGTCGGAGCTGGGAAGCTTGTTCGGGTCGGTGCGGTGCGATTTGTTCGGCTCGGTTCAGGTTGGGGGAGTGCACTGCCTCAGATTCTCCTACACGGATCGGATCGGAGCTCTCTCCCTGAGTGCGGTTCAGATTTCCTGTATCTGTCCGATCCACTCCCGAGCTCTGCCCACGAGACCTCGTCACAACCGCATTTTGCTGATCTTCACCAACTCCGTTCCCTCGACTGGTTTGAACTTCCTTGCCTTTTCCTTTGGCTATAGTTCTTCAACAATCAACCAACAAGTATTCAAGAGCGTCGAAATTTGAGGATTAACTTCTTTGAACTCAACGGTCCAAAAAGTAGAACGATAATCCGAAAAAATAGAGAATTCAAATGTTTCTCAGTGAAAGCACCAAAATGTTAGACCAAAAAGTGGTTCTAACACCCAAATTAACTAAAATCGAAATAAAATAAGATCAAAAGTAAAATGGAGACACAGAATTTATAGTGGTTCGGCGTTGAAAAGCCTACGTCCACTTTGTAATCACTATTCTTGATGATATAGATGCAATTACAATGATATATTCACTCAATTTCACTCACAACTCATGTACATTCACTCAATTGTCTCAAAACAAATGTTGAATGACGATTTGGATTATCTGGGAATGCTGGAATTCGGTTTTTGAAAGTGTTTGAACTCTCAAAGTGCCAAAAAGAAGATCCCTTTAATTGTCTCTGGGCAGGGTATTTATAGGTGGAGATTTACTCAGAATTCGATCCGGGTCGGAGCCACGTGTCTTCCATCCCATCGTCCTCGGGATCGGATGGACTCCAGTGCTGACAGCGCATCAGAGTAGAGATTATCGTGGGTAGGAACTGGTCATAACCGCTCTGAATATTCAGGCGATCGTGGGGGGAAGTGATATGGAATATGGGTTCAATTCGGAGGAGCGTGCAGAAGGGGTTCGGATCGGGGCATCCGATCCGACCCGAACTAAGCTGAAGCTAAGTCCTTATCCATCTCGCTCTTTTCCGTTCCGACCTGGTAGTAGCCCTCCGATCCGAGTGGTAGTAGATCATCGATCCGACTGGTGGTAGTAGCTCACTGATCCGACTGGTGGTAGCTCTCCGATCCGACCCGATGCTTTCTAAGAAGAAATGTTCTTCAACGCTTGACATCTCGACTTTGTGTTGCCTAGTTCACAAAGTAGGCTAACAGAATCATTTCTAGGTATAGCTTCGTAATAAAGTCGACATCATAGTTCAAATAGGACAGGGAATCTCTGCTACCTATCCATCAATCTTACAAACTGTGCCACAGAGAAATACAAGTGATTTGACTAGTCGTCCCCAATTAATGCTTTAATATATTTGGAAGTGGACTTGCGTTATTAAATAGGACCCTGCATCTTCTTCCTGTCTTCATTATTTGCTCCAATAATTTTTTGCTTTCCACATTTGCTCTAAATACAATGTCTAGTTGGGGATACGTTGATGAAACGATGGTACAACTGTACGATGCGTACGAAAGGAATAAGCAACAAATCGAAGATGTAAAGATTGTGCCAGAAACACAAGCGGATGTCCAAGTCGAGCCTGGAGAAGTTGAGAATGAACTTTTTAGTGCCACGCAACCAAACGTTGCTGTCCCAAGAATTGGACCAATGCAGAAAACCCATCATGCTTGGTTGATGGAAGTAATTGCTCGCCAGAACCCCGATAGGTCGAGCTCTAGCATTACGGGTCGGACTGTTCTTTGCTATTGTGGAGTGGAATGCAACGTGGTTGTTTCTAAGAGTCAAACCAACGCTGGTCGACGATTTTATGGGTGCAAGGCCTACATTGCTGCACAAAACCGACAAGGGTTGCAACGTTGTAACTTTTTCACGTGGTACGATCCACCTTTGACTGCGAGGGGTGTCCAGTATGCACTGGAGATGCAAGCAAAGGTCTGTCGGTTGGAAAGATTAAATGCTGCAACAAAAGAAGAAATGTGGTATGGGTGGGGCAGTTCTTCGTGAAACTAAGACTACTAGTACGCTGGATTGTACGTTGGGTCGAATGCAGAATTTACCTTGTATCTTATATTTGGCTGTAATGATGTACTATGCTGTTCGTTGTAAGTTTCTTGTATCTTGTACCCCTATCTTGTATTCTTTATCGTAGTTGTATGTTGTACGTTGGGTTGAATGCACCACTAGGGTAATGTCTTATAGGTTGTCCAATTGATAGAAACAACATGACTTGACAACTCGTACTGATTAAAGATGACTTGACCACTGCTTTAATAAAGCAAAGCCAGAAACTAGGGGACCTGTCGACCTTTAATGAAGCAAAGCCAGAGAGTAAAAATCGTACAAACTACAAGAACAAGCACAAGAAAAATAACCATACGCACAACAACAATAATTATACAAACTACAACAACAATCGTACTGAACTATAACAACAACAATCGTAATAATACATCGGTACGTTGAAATTACATCAGTACCACTACGTAGGAATACAACAGTACGTTAATAATACATATAAACCACAAATACATATAAACCACAAATGGAATACCATAGTGCAGAGAAGATAAATTACAACAGAACGTTAATAATACATCAGTACCACTACGTAGGAATACAACAGTACGCTAGTATGAAGTCATAATACAACAGTCCCCTTAATAATACAAATAAACCACAAAAGTGCAGAAAAGACAAAATACAACAGTCCGCTAATAATACATCAATAGCACTACACAGGAATGCCTCCATCATCATCGCTCCCATCATCGTCGCTCCCATCATCATCTCCGTCCTGATCGTCAACATCCTTAGCCACGTTGTCATCCTCATCAGACTCATCAACATCATCGTCATCAACATCATCAACATCGTGGTCCTGAGCAGCAGCGTCATACTCATCGGCAACATGGTTGGTGAAGTCATCGAGACCAATGACATCACCGACGTCTCTAGTCCTAGATCGACTGGTCCCAACATCTGAAAATGGCTCATACACAGCAAGTCTGGCTGATAACTGATCAATCTGAGACTCCAACATCCGTGCATGACTAAGGTACATATCATGCATGGTGTGCATGTGTGCAAGAGTCATATCACGATAACCGGCAAGGGTGGATCTTGACTGGTCCAACCAATGTGCGTACTACAAAGACATGTGATGTGCGTTACGTAAAGTACCATAAAAAATAACTGTACATAAATAGACAAATGTATTAAAGAAACCTGATATGGAGGGTACAAGCCGGCGGAGGGTACGCCAGGAAGGTTGTCTGGAAACACTACAGACTGCTCAATAATGGTACCCGTAATATCGTACGCTCTGAAACTACAATCCAGCTCTATCTGCATGGGAGGCTGTGAAAACTGGGACGGAATAAGTTCAAATGAAACCTGGGGTACCTGAACTCTACCGGATACCAAATGAGGTCCTAAATGATCGGAGTTAACCCCCCGGGCATAATCAGGACATCTAAGTCTACGTGGAGCAACTCTAGCCCAATAAGAATCGTAATGTCCAGCAATGAAGAATGGCTAATGTCAACCCAACCAGCCTCCCGTAGGGCCTGTATGTACTGCACCCCAATCAACCTACTTCTACCAAACATGTCCTCGCAAGATAGGGGATCTCCTAGTATACGTGAATCGTGGCTGATCTGGTATGCACACCTCTCACCCAAATACCAAATAGGGATATATGTCGCTGTGTGTGAAGCCACCCTACGAGTAGAGAGTGTATACGCAATCCGCATCGGGTGGCCGTCGACCATAACACCAGCCTCTGTCAAATGATCCAAATGTGAAGCCCAAGGAGTACGAATGAGATTGCCCCGACTCCGCATGTCAAGTTGTGCTATAGACTCCATCAAATCGTGACGTAAGCCCGGTGGAGCATGAGGTACGTAATGAATGCGCTCCCACCGTCTCATCCGCGGAAAGAACTTCTCATCTACCTGAGCAGCCATCTCTACCATGCGTGGATGCATGTTAGCCGTGAACTCGTAATACCAAATGGGCAAGATGTACCAAAAGGCCTGCATCTCTCTGACGTCACCCAACACAAATGAATCTAAAGCGGTGTACAGTGCACCTAATATAGCTGTGCCCCAATCTATCGTATCAAGTCGATCCAACATAGTAATCCCAGATAGATAACCCAAGTGAACGGTACTTTTGTGGTTCGAAAAAAATGTCGAACCAAACAAGTACAGTAAAAATGCCCTAGTCACCCCATCTATAATCTCCGGTCGCTTCGAATAACAAGTGATGTACTGCTGCAGGTAAGTCAACGAAACCGCACAACTACTAACTCTGGTAGCATCAAAATGAAGTAAGAACACGGAAAACACATTGGATGACTCATATAACTCATCAAAGGGAACCGGTCTGCGATCAAGATGACCAATCTCTATACCAGTCAGCATATACAAATCGACAGGAGTGACACCAAGCTCAAAGTCAGAAAAATGGAAAGTATGTGTGGTCGGCCACCATCGCTCACATAGTGCATGTACCAAGGGTCTGTCGAATGACTTAATAGGTCTAATAGATAGAAACTGACCAAATGGACAAAGCTGCAGCCTATCCTTAATAGGAGTGGAAAGGCCGTCATAAAATGTGATGCATTTCGGCCAACTACCTCTACAATGAACGTACTTGTACTATATATGCAGGATTAAGCAATGTTTTTCAATTCAATAACACCTATTGAACTCATACGAAGATATAGCTCGCGTAATAGTAGAAATCATAAATGTTTAAATTATACCTGTATCGTGGACAAATCAGTATTAGCTCTGTGCTCGTTTCCCTCTGGAAGATCATGAAGGACACGAAGCTCATCAGCTGTTACACCAAGGGCCGGAGGTGTGTGCACTGGACCCATTTGCTCGTCTGACAGCCTCAGAGCAACTCTCCTTCCAACTTTAATGCTTAGCGGCGGCATTTCGACTCAATTTCCAATTAAAAACAAATTAAAAACGAAGCTTGAAAGGAATGAAATGAACAACAATGGTGGAAATGGGGTTATATAGGCGCCAGTGGTTCTGGCGCCTACTTTTTAGGCGCCAGAACCTAGCGCCTACTTTTTAGGCGCCAGGATCCTAGCGCCTAAAAAGTAGGCGCTAGGTTCTGGCGCCTAAAAAGTAGGCTCCAGAACCACTGGCGCCTACAACCCAATTAAGGGCTGAATATTCAGGTCCTTGAATATTCATCCCTTAATCCACTGGAGATGTGTGATGCCATCATCAAATAGGTTATTTCGAAGCGGGTTACTTCGAGGCATGGCGCTTCGAAGCGTTCTATCCTTCTTTTCCATCAAATCTTCTTGGTTCGTTGGTTTTTTTTAAGGCTTCGAAGCTGAAGCTGGAGCAACGCACTTTGTGATGTAATATAATCCCCAGTATCCTGCTATTCACACCCCACTTTCCTCTTTTGGCCACCACACATTTTCATTTGGTGGTGAACAGCCGGGCTTCCTTCACATCATTCGGCCACAAACGTCTGGCGCATAGTGTAAATTTGTGCAAACATGTTGTTCGGTCATTTATGGCCGAATGAGGGTGGTGGCCGAAAGTGCATAGTGGAGTGTGAATAGCAGGACGCTATCCCTATTTGTCTTTTAATCGGACCACCTTTAAATTAATACTTTACACCTATTTTACAATCCTTTATAAGCATTATATCAAAAAAATATTTCATTCCTACAACGATTTTCTTCTATCAAAATATTAGTTTGATCAATTGAAATATATGTATATGTTTATATATATATGTATTTGTGTGTGTGTATATGTATTCAACAAAGGTGATAAATGCTTTTAATTATTCAATGACTTCCACGTTCTAGTGTAAGGTCAACCAAAATGGGTAAATTTCCAAAGCCTAACTCTTCTAATGTAAAATATATCTCAATTTGTATATTATTTCAACTGGATCGGACGTCATACCGTAAAGCTCTAGCTCCACTGACGGAAGTATTAGTGGAAGTTTTCCATCTGATACATGAATCAAAGGACACAGAGGAGCGTTCTCTCGTCATGCTAGTTTGGGTCAACATGAATATGTTACATCGTGGACAATATATACATCGTCTTGACAAACACTACAAGAGAATACGGCTATTCCAACAGTTCGGAGCCATTGGCGGCCGTTTGAAGTCGTCGAAATAGTCGTTGGAATAAGTTAATGGATTGAAATGATTTCCAACGGAATTAACAGAGACTTTCCAATGGCTTTTCCAACGGCATCCGATGGTTTATAGCCATTGGAACTCGTTTGATATACATGACCGATAAGCCGTTGGAAACCATTGGAAATACGGGTACTTTTTTTATAACAGCAAGCCTATTATCTTCCAGGCACACCATTTCTATTTCCATTCTATTTTCAATCTCTTCCACACATATATATCAATAACAACATAAACAACCAACATAAATCAAATAAATACCAATATAAGCAAAATAAGTCACTCAAACATCAAAAACCAACTCATCAACGTCACATGTCAGCAAACTAAGTACATACCATCAAAATATATCCAAAATATCATCCTCGTTTATTTGAAACCAATATATACACATCAAAGCACAGTCCTCACCATCTCCAAGTTAATATATACATCATGCAAACACAAGTACACAAAAAACATACCTTAAGCATCTTTGTCGCCTCCGGAAGCACATAACGACGAAGGAAAGGAACCATGATTCTACACATACCCCGCTAGCTTTTGACCAGTTGCTCCATATGTATAGCTTGAAGATGATTCTTCTCCTGCAGCTGCCCAATCATTGTTCTAAGCTCCTTTATTTCAACTTTCTCCTTGGCTTTTGAGGTGCTCGAGCCTGTAAATAGAATGAATAGCAAAAGGGTTGTCAGTACATGAAAAATATCATATGCAAAATAGTATCAAAATTTGAATCTCCAATCATGTTGACTTATTTCAATCATATATATATCTTATCACTTTATTTCTAATTGGGTTGCCAACATATTAAATATTATAACACTATATATCTATATGCAAATTTATTGTATATATGCAAAGGATTAATTTCCGATTGGTTCCCGTAGCCATAACGTCTACTCTGCTGCATCGGATCCATAACAGCATCGAATAAGTTATCTTCCTCATCCCGCGTTAACTCATCGCAACCGGATTCCTCAAGCATGTGAGCCCATGCCTCTTGAAACTTTTCCTATAATGCAAAGAACAGTTACTGTTGAAATATAGTACAATGTTATTTTATTTTACATGGATAGTAATTATTAAATTTATTGATGTGAGTAATAGAATTTAAAATATGCTTACATATGCACTTGTCGCCCAGCCTTGATCATCCTGCTGATATGTTATGTTGTCAGCCTCGTCTACTTACCTTGATGCGTGGGTATGAGCAAACAAGTCCATGTAGGGCATGGGATGTCCATGAGCTCGTTCATGCAATAGATAATTGATATAATCAATTCCAAATAGCTAATTACTGAACTGATCAATGTATACATACAAATGTAATAACTGATAAATTTACCAAGTCCTCGCGATGATGCTGGAAAGACTTGGATCCTCCACGATGATTTGTCGGGTTCCTACTTCTGTTCGTTGAGTTCCTTACTGACCCCGTCTATAAATTTACAATAAATAATTGCAAAATAATTAATGATATTTTTGGTAGATTTACCTCGAATTCTTCACTGCTCCACCAGTCTACCTAGCTATTAGTAGTAATTTGAATTTTTTGATGATAGCAATTGTAATTAGCATGCAATATGATGTAATAAACACGCGTAACTATTAGGAAATAAGTATAATACAAATTTAGGCCTAAATTACAAAACCTAAATAGTAAGAATTTAATTGAAAATCTTGATTTTGAGTGGATAGAGAGTGAAAAGGCAGCACGAAAAGCTTCGTTGCATTGCTGGAGGTGATTTGGAGGCGGTTTGGAGGGGTGCAGCTTTGAGGGGAAGGAATGGAAGGTGGGGTTTGTTTGTTTTGGGTGGAGGAAGACAATGGGGAGAATCTTACAGTTTCTGGAAAATGTATACAGATGAATTCCAACGGCCACAAATGACTTATATTGCAACAACTCCTAATGGCTTTATATGGCTTGCTTCAAAATCAACGGACCGTTGGAAGCCGTTGGAATACACTGTAGTTCTAGTAGTGAAAGAAACGTATACGAGTTGCTAGGATCGAATAATATACTGGAGACAAGTTGAAGAATATACCCACCAGCATGATCTAAAGTGAATGAAAATAATGAATATTATATACATAGACATGGTTGTGTGACATAAGTATAATATGCCTTTTAAAATAGCTTAATTCAACACATGTCAAATGAATATATGCCGTAATCATTGTTTTCATCATCATATCGTAGCCCATAAAGCACATATTAGCTTGTAAAACAATCTTAGTTTGACCTGAGATTGTTAGTTGCATTATAAACTTCGGGTGTAATATAATGAGTGTGTCAGATTCAAATATGCTACACATTATATTTTTCTACTCAGTTATAAACACAACATTTTCATTATAATCTACACCCATAAGAAATTCCATATAAGTGTGAAACTAAAACATTTGAAAATAGATTTTATAATTCTTTTTATTCCAAATAATACCCCAAAATTCACTTCAAAATGGATTTCCAAATTGCTTGCATGAAATAACTTCGTTGGCAAAATTGTCATACATTTAGAAATCATATGTTGAAGGTTCCTACACAAACAAGTCAAGATAATTGTTTCGTATACAAATAATTTATCATGGTACTTTTAATTTGTACAAAATCAATTTTGCGACATTTTGCTTAAATCGATTTTTAAACCTTGATTTACTTAGATAAAAACTTTCATAAACACTGTGCAAAACAAAATTTTCTCTTATTATATAAACTGCTATTTTTTTTATATATCAGAACAATTTAGTAATATCCCCCAATTTTCGCCAAATCTAGGTTTTCACAATATAGTATAATTATAAGGACCTAATAATTTACATATATAAAACATAATTTTAACTTAAAATCTAGTGTTGGATAAATGTTTATACCTTGGGTTTTATTTAAATATTTAAAACTAGTTTATCTGAACTTGGTTATTTTTGAATAAAATCTTAAGTATGAACAAAATTTCGATATTTAAATAATGATTTGGTCATAAATCAAGTGCTTATTTACATTAGAACTAATATAACCAAATTTGTTTGAATGTTTAGCTTGACTTTGAAATATAAAAATTAAATTTAACATAGAAATTACAATCTATTTTTTCTCTACATATTTGAATTTGGTTTTGAATATAAAACTTAAAATATATTGTAACTCCTAGTTATAATATATCATGTAAATCAACACTAAGAAAGGAATTTATCAATCCATCCACTACGAACTAAACTCTATAAACGAGGTACTAACTTTGAGCGATTTATACCAAAAGTAGCAGATATTCAAATGGTTCCTAAAATAGGTAGCAATCCCTTTTGGAAAGGTGAAATCACACAAAATAATGAAGAAATGCACAAAATTAGAGTTCAATTATTTCAATTGTGAAATCCCAGTAATATAAAAGTTGCATTTTATGATTTTAGTTAAAAGTGCAAATATTTATTGTATAGAATGTAAATGCAATTTAAAATGCACATTTTCGATGGAAACATTGATATGATTTTTCCTCGATCATATTTTTGATAGGAGCAGATTGTTGAATGATGATTGCTGAATGCAAAACCTGAATACTTGGTGCTGAAACTGAATTACAAAAGGCTGTTTATTCGTATTTCTTAAACTGCTGATTATAACTAAAGCAAATATTTATTTTGACAATGTTGCCATCTTATTATTAGATTCAAATAGGAATTATTAACGTAAAAACATTGAAGCGTAAATTTATTTTTTTAACAGGTTTCACTACAAAAGAATTCTGAATTTCCTACGCCAATTTGGCGTAGGGAGCCAAATTTCCCTACTCCGCCTGTACGCCAAAAAAGAAGTTAATAAGTAGCATGTCGCAAAAATTCCTATGGGTTCCCTAGCCCTGCATTCCTACACTACGCCAAGTTCCATTTGTCTTCCCTACACCACTTTCCTTACGCATTCCCTACGCCTAACTCCATACATATTCCAAATGCCTAATTCCATACGAATTCCATATGCGTACGTCCATACGTTTTCCCTATGCCTTCTACCATATGCATTCCATACACCTAGCCTTCTTTTGGTTAAAGTGCAAAATCAGATATTTCTTGCGCATTCCTTACGCCACCATACACTAAAATTTAATATGGTTTTATTGTATATCTTCATCTACCATACATATCACAATAAAGTGTAATAAAACTGAAACACACGAAAAATCATAACAATATATATCATTAAAAACAGGTGTAGAATGAATATCATGGTCAAATTACCATAAATTTGCTACAAATGTATTTCATACAAATCATGTCCAAAAACAAAAAAAATGAAGTTGCTACATAGCTCAAACATGATCGTTTCATCTAACTCAAACATCATATAATGTACCTTACACAAATTGAACATCGAACCCATTGCCAAATTAAGAATAATTCATAAATTATGTCATATCTTCGTTTCTTACTCCCGCCTCAACCCTCATATAAACTCTTACACACAAGTTATCTCCTCTTCCACGGAACCTAAACCCCCTTGTAGTTTGTTAATCGTAACATTCATTTCTTGATTTTTACTCCTTAGCTTTTTACTTCCTCCGCAAGTTTCTCTTTGTCGTGTGAAATTCCGAACCTAGTAGTGTTTATTGTCTCTATATATCTACACATAAATTACTTAATCTAATTAGTACAACTACTAAACAAGCAATAGATTTTGTTACGTAGGAGAAGATTTTGGTAAACTATGATGAATAAATCTAAAATAACACAAACAATGAAAAGAATGCAAAAATGAACCAAGGCAAGCACAATTGCAAAAGGCAATAAACGGATTCCTTTGCAATTCCAAAGACGGTGCACAGAGCACTGCCGCCTTTGCAATTGCGAAGGCATGGGGCAGTGCACTTGTTGCCTTCTTTTCAATTGCAAAGACAATGGCAGCGCGCACAACGCTGCCTTTGCGCTTGCAAAGGTAGCGCACACAGGTTCCTTTGCATTTACAAAGGCAGCGCACAACACTGCCTTTACAAGCGCAAAAGCAGTGCACTCAGCATTGCCTTTGCAAGCGCAAAGGTAGAGCACTCAGCACTGCATGTATGTTGGTGTTCATCTGTGCCATATAATTGAAAAAAGTACTAATTAAGTTTTTAGTTAATACCCCAGGAATATTGTCGGTACCAGACCTTCGTGTGTTTCTTGAAGAAGCGGACGTCTCACCTTCTCTAATAAGCTGCATGTAAAAAAGATTTAGCTCGTCGTGAGAGATCCCCCTACCCCGACTCTCGGTCATTTGAGCAACTCGCTCATTGTATTTAGCATGTAATTTGCATAAAAAGTTAGGTATTGTATTATTTAAAAGAAGAAATTTGTAAATTATAATTCCAAATTTTTGTTGATTACATACAACAAACTGTTCCGAGTACTTCTTAATTCATCCCCCATCTATAAAACCTTCCGGTTTCTCAATATAAAATATTCGAGTGTAAACATGCATGTATGTTGGTGTTAGACCTAGTTCTTTCTCCTAAAAAAGGATAATAATTTATCATGTATTTATTTGGATCGTATATTATTATTTATTAATAATATTAACAAATACCATATCATTTATCCATTATGCCATTGATTTAGAACCAAATTTATGTGGCCTTGAATTCCTATTGTGAGCGACTGAGTTCTTTAGAGAAAGCTCATTCACATCCTTCCTCTCCCAGTAGGCTAAAAATTGTTGTCATACCTCATATGTTATACCAACATCCTTCTTTTTATACCTTTTCATGTCTCCGATAATCCCTCTATACTTCAAAAATCATTTTTGATCCCATAACCGTCTAACATCAACAAAAGAAATAGTGGGATCCCAAGAGTACAATGCCTACACAAGAATTTGGGATCAAATAAATAAAATGAAAAACTTTATCACGAATGGACTAAATATTGCAACATCCTAAATTTCAAAATTATTTTACCTAAACCTTTTCAAACCAATGATCCTTTATATTAGCAGGAATCACACTAAAATAAGTCTAAAGTGATGTCAAACGGACCTTAAGCATAGAAAATATAATTGGGACATCGAGTCACTATTCGCGAATTCCTAGCTGTTAATGCACAAATTATAGTAAATTATGTAATGCGTTATTAAACTATACAATAATTCAAAAAATTTAAAAATTTACTTACTCGCCACTGTACCTATAATAGACATACATGGTGCCTACTGAAGAAGTCGAGCCAGTTCGTGACATTTTCCAGATAGCCCAGGGGTGCCTTGATCATGATCACATCCATTTGAAGGGGTGGGTTATTGATCGATAGAGGGTGGTGATGGTTCGATCAAACCCAAACTACGTCCACCACCATGACAACCACCACCGCTACTACAACCATCGCCGCTATGACCGCCATGACCACGTGAACTCATATCTATTACATAAATACGACATTTTCAACTATATACCTAAGATAACCTAACATTTCAAAATGAAATTAGTGAACTTTATTTAAGACAAGGTTTGAAAGCATACATCAAAGCATAGATTGTAAATCAAGAATTAATTTTTTTTTACTACTAACTAAACATAAACAACTTCATGAACCTAAAAGCAACCGAGCAACTAAAAGCACATGAAAACAACCATAATTAGATATATATATATGCTACCAATCTTCACTACCATCACCACTCTCAATATTAACACTCTCATCTTCAAGCTCACGCTCATCTTCTTCTACTTCAATTTGCTCATCGTCATCTTTATCTACTTCGACCCCATCATTGACGTCATTAAAAAGAAAACCTATGTCTTCTACTTTTTGTACAATCTTTAGCAATTCATTAGGTTCTAGATCATTTTGATATGCCATACTGTCGGTTATGATCGTGTTTGAGTGAAATGACGATCTCGGTTTTGTTTTAATAACAGCCCACCAATCTGAACGACTGTTGTCGATAACAGGATACGGTGTGAAATAAACATGTGTAGCTTGTGTTACCTACACAAATGGAACATACCCTAAAAAAATTTGTGGTTTACTTCAATAAGAAGGTTGTCCTTATGTACGCGTTTACTCCAATATTCGACCTACTACCAAACTATCGACATTTGAATAGAAATGTTTTTAACTCCAACACCACCGAATAAGTTAACTCGGTTATTTCCTCCAGTACACCATAATAATCTGTTATGTCATCATCGTTGTTCCCACCTTTGATACAAACTCCGCTAAACAGTTGCCTTTTTCTTTTCATATTCTTTTATGTGGAACTTAAATCCATTTATAAACATTATTGGACATATTCTGTAACAATTACGTGGACCAAAAGCAAGTTTCCTATAGCAAATGTCAGTGATGTTGTTCGTATCAACCTATCTATTTGAATCAAATACACAAGTTAATATATAACGGAAACCATGCAAGGGTAAAATACATGAATTATCATACTTACATATTGTTTAAACCATCTCTCGAATTATTTATAGAGTTCAGTATTGGGATATTCACTTTCGAACTTGCTGTTTAAACTAAAATACACATGTTAATATCTAAGGAGTATTGTGTGTAGCTTGAAAAAGATTGATATTAATTTAGTTAATGAATAATCAAATTGTTATAGCACCTTATAAGATTAGTTAATTCATTACAATTAAGAAGCACAATCGCCTTGGCTAGATTGTAATCCTTTGTTGTAGCAAAGCCTTTAACATTCTCCCATTTACCAGATGGACATCCTTGTTTTCTGAATACCGAGAGAACGTTATCGATTGAATCATCCACAATATCATTTTTAATGCGATGAACACGATTGAAATTTAAATTCAAATGATCATTAAAATAATGACTAAAAAATATGGATGCTTTTTCAATAATGTATGCTTGACAAATAGAACCATCATCACGTGCATTCTGTTTCACCTTTTTCTTTAGGTGACCCAAAACCTTAATAGGAAAATGTGTGAAATTAACTGTAACAACCCGTATTTCCAGAACAAAATTAAAATTTGTATTTAGGCTATTTTAAGGAATATGCAAATAGAAATTGGATATTATTTTTTTCTAAATAAAATTTGAGAATAATTTTAAAATTAGTTTTTATCTTTAATTTGACTAAAAATAAACTCCGTAACATTATTCAATTGATTTAGAAGCTTTGTTTTGGAAATTTTGAAAATTCGATGTTAAAAATCAATACATAGCCCTTAAAAAATGAAATTTTCCATACGAGCTCAGAATTCGACGAAATGAATTTTTATGGATTCATAATGATAAATCATTGTTGAGTTCCAAAATGCGCGATGAACGGAGTTAATATGTGGCCATGCGAGGCGAAACCATTTGTTCAAAAAAAGGCAGTCATTTTACAAGGAACATTATTGATATGACCTCAGAATTCGATTCTATTTTTTTTGGGATTCGTATCGCCAAATAATGCTTAAATCCAAAAGTCCATGATTTTTGGAGTGGCCGTTTGGGCGGGCAAGAAGAAAATGTGCGCTAAAATCGCATTTTTGAACAATATCTGAGCATCTTTGAGAATTTTAACGGAAGGTCAAACGAAATAGGAATTCGAAAAAACTTATCTCGTTGGACTCGTCTTGACGTCTACTATCTCCTATCCAAAATCCACGTCAATTGGAGATCGTTTGCGTTCGGATGATCGGATGGAAAAAGAGATAAAAGCACTTATCTTCCCTTTCTCTCTTCACTTTTCTCTTCTTCCTCTTTCTCTTTTAATGGGGAGCTCCACCCTCATGCCACCGCTCCTCCTCCCTCCTCCAGCCGCCGATAGCCCTCTTCTCCTCTTCTTGCTCCTCTTCTCCTCCTCTTCCTCTTCTCCTCTCTCTCATCTTCCAAATTTCGAAACCCTTCTCCAAACCCTAGCTCCTCCGACCACTACCACCACCTCCTGTGCCCCACCCCCACCACCAATGGCCTCCCCCACGTCCAGTCAGGTCTGGCACCGCCCTCTGACCACCCACCTCCGGCCGTGGGCCCCACATCACCCAAAAATATATTTTTCATAAAATTCCCGTATGTGCAAAACAACTCAGATCTTATTTCCTCAAAAACTTCCAATTCGAGCGTTTCTGGCCAAAACTCCAAAGTACTAAAGTCGAAAATCTCGTTTTTCGCTTCGATTTGAGTATATGGAAGTCTTATTTTGGATTGCGGTGTTGTCTGGAAAACGCATCCCAAAATTGCGGATATGCTGCTGTTTTTCGCGATTTCCGATGAATTGGTGCAGTTTTGGAAGAAAGTCCACTTGGAAAAAGTTGTCCGCAATGGCACGTTTGGGCTAGTGACAAAGTTTGGTGAAGATTGGAGGCCGTATGAAAATTCTAGAGCCAAAGAGGCGAATTCAAGTGTGGGGAACGACAAAAGCGAGCGCGGCGATAAGAATTTTCTACATTAGAAGAATCACGACGAATTGGTTTAGCTTCTAGGTGAGAACTTCTCACTCTAATTTTGTTTACAGTTAAATATATACTAAGATACAAACGGTGCTTAGTAACACCCGACACCTTTGATTGAAACAATGGATGTTTGGTTGTTTGATTGGTTTATTTGTTTGAATTGGGTTTGGGAAGTAAAATGAATTGATTGGAATTGGTATGTGTATGGCACGATCCAGTATTAGGCGAGAGATAAGGCTAGACCTTATTCCGATTTTAGTATCGCGCTGTTATGCTGCCAGAATTTTCTAAAAATGTTAGAACAATAAAAATATCATTTTTATTGTATAAATGAACTAAATAAAATATTAATGTGTTGAATAAAATATTTCATCATTAAAAATATAATTTTTAACATGAATATGAATAATATAAATATTCATTTACAAATCGGACGATTTGTTTATGTACACCCATTTAACTGATATTGATTTGGGACGATATATTTTACACATTGCCCAACTGCACAAATAATATTTAGTATTTGTTGGTTGAAACCCCACATGGGTATTGGGATGATATTTAACATACACTAGTCCCAATACTTAGTCGTATGTTAATCAATGGATAGATAGTCTGTGATGAGCGTCATTTATTTATTTTAATGCTCACACAGTTGTAAATTTCACTCTGGATGTGATTGGACTGTTTGATGATTATTTGTTATTATTGTTGCATAAATGTGATGTATGAAATCCATATAACTGAAATTATATGATAATTGATTGAGTCGCATTCCGATTCAGAAATAAAGAACATTTTATAATAAAGGACATTTTAAAATAAAGAATATTTTTAAAATAAAGAATCTTTTAAAATAAAGAATATTTTAAAATAAAATGTTTTAATCGTAAAAATCACATTTTTATTGTATGTATAAAGAATAAAAGAAGCATATGTTAAAATACATTCTTTTGTTAGATAAAAAATGTCATCTTTAACATGTTAATTAAGAATAAAAGAAGCATGTGTTAAAATACATTTTTGTTAGATAAAAAATGTCATCTTTAACATGTTAATGAAGAAGAAAAAAAAATCATATGTTAAAATATTTTTGTTAGATAAAAATATTATTTTTAACATGTTAATGAAGTGAATAAAATATTCACGTGATGAATAAAATATTTAAACAATAAAAATATCATTTTTATTAAATGTATAAACCATATAAAATATTCATGTGATGAATAAAATATTTAATCAATAAAAATATCATTTTTATTGAACGTATAAACCATTTCAAATATTCATGTGTGAAATAAATAATATTTTAAAATAATGAATATTTTAAAATAATATTCAATGAAAAATAAAATTATGATTTTGATGTCCGTTTTTGGATGGACACAAAAATATTGAAATTTGTGAAGCTGAGTTAAGTAGCAAACATCATGTTAACCCGAATGGGTTTATCGATCAATTTCATTCATTTTATAACGAATAAAGAAAAAAAAAGTGATTTCAAAATCTAATATTTTGAAAATATTATCATTTAAATATTATAATGATATGAAATATTCTATTTTGATTTAAAATTGAAAATGAAGTTAAAATCATTTTTAAACGAATTGATAAACGATTTAGAAAATACGTTTTAAATGGAAATCGAAAAAATATATATAATATATATATTATATATATTTAATGGCCTGAACAGAAAGCACCGCGCAGCGACCGTTCGCGAATTTCAACCATTAACTTCAAATTGATGTAACAACAGATCCGCCTGTCGGATTCCCCTAAAACAGGAACCGTTGGGTTCGTATAGAAAAGAGCTTTCCAATGAATATAAGAGATTTGAAATCTAATGGTTGGATTTGGAATTTTGTCCTAATCAAATTTTGAAAAGGTCGCTATGGATGCAATTCGGTAACCGTTATTGGAAACTGACTGTACGGGACTTAATACCATAAAATTGGAATGAAATGGAATTCAATTTGGTTATAATCGAAGTGAACTTCTATGGAGGAAGGTTGTTACTATATATGGAATTTAAAAGGCTTTGCTATTATTCCATTTATATTATTGGTTGGATATGGAAGTTTATATCGATTATATATATATTGATTTGTTTTTCGTGAAGATTCCATAATTAATGGAATATGATTTTGGGGTTTATCGTGAATTGTGTTTTAAATGACATTAGTTCTATAACCCAGTTAAAGATAAGATTAATTTTTTAACTTTAAATAATCATTAAGTAATTATTTTTGAGATTAAAACTGAATTAGAGTTTTAATGAATCTTTAATTAGATTGAAATGAGAATGTGATAATTTAGATTATCAAATTCGGGAAATGATCGAGAATGGAGTACCACTAGTTTTTTTACTCCAGGCGATAGTTAAATCTTTAATTAGATTTGAACGTGAAATGGTAATTAATTTTACCGATAACACTGTGGTGTTAGATATGGAGTATTACTAGTTTTGCTCCATGGGATGAATAGGTTGGGTTGCGGTAAGGTTCGATAATCCTGACTATTTGAGATCCAAATGAAGATTAAAGAATAACTCTAAATGAATTTATCTTTGATAAAATTAATGGGAACCTTTCCCTAATAATGTGAATATTTTATTAAAAGAATATTTTGAATTGGAATGAGGTGTATGATGTATATTTATAGCACTTGATTATAAAATACGCGAATTATTCAGAAAGACCGGATTTAACTCATTCTGAATAATCAATACGACAACCAAGTGTCGAAGATGAAGACGGTGGTTGAAGACCGGAGATCTTCACATCGTTCGAATGATTACTGATGTCTTGATTGGGCCGTACACCCAAGACACGGTAATAAGTGGTGATCGTCCAAATGTTCTTGGAGATCGACGGATATGCGAGGACCTCTCTCCTGTATTGGACATATGGGACGAGGGATAAGGTGCCTCCGGTTTCGTTCAGACCCAGAACGGACATGTAAATGGATGTGTGTCTGACATTGGATTTCATTCTGTTCTAATTGATTTCTATTAAATATATATCTGTTTAGTGGCGGAGAATTTATTCTCTTGCTTAACACTCTTCTCTAAGATGTACGAGCTTAGAGGTTATATTTTGATAGAGATCAGTTGTATGGCGTGAACTGTCAGTGTGGCATGCCAAGATGCAAATGATCAAGGATTTTGTTGAAAAGCAAAGTCTTGTTGATGATGATCAAAGCAAAGGTTTAATTAGCATAGCTTTGTGTATAGCATTAATTCGCGAGCCTCACACCCCGGTATGAACCAGAAACGGGAGAAGGACCCCAGGGAGAACATGCGTTTCTTTCTAGCTAGAAGTGGTGTCATGGTATGGAGCCCAGACATTCTTTACTTATGTGGATGTTGGAAAGTGAGGTACCTCGGATATTAAGTCCCTAGTGGCTCGGATTTTATTCCACATAGGGTAGGAAAACGTATGGTTCAGGCATAACTAATCCACTAAAGTATTTGTGGACCGACCTTGGCACTCCTAAGGGCTCACCTGAGTCTGGGTCCTGAGGCACAGGCTAGAGTGTTTCGAATTCGGTAAGGACAATCCCTTGCCTTGGTTCATGATGGAAATCCAACCTCCAATACGACATCATGCGGTTTTGATTGTAGAGCTAGTATGGCGACATGATATATGGTACCCATGTCATCTATGATTGATACATTTATATTTGAAGTTGTTTTCAAGCACTATGCACTTATAATATCAAAATAATTTATTTTAATCGTACCAAGCATGTTTGGCTATTATAAGGGAAAACTCTATCCTCCGGCTTGCGTTGCATTGTGTGATGGGACCTGAGTCTTATAATAGCTTCATTTTTCCAAAAACCATTGCGTTGTTTTATTTTAAACTAAGATTCATATGGAGTAAACCCGTTCCGTGTTATACGATGTGGTCCTGTGATTTACCCAACTTTAAAATCAAGCTAATAACTGTTTTAGTTCTCACACCAGTCCCACGACTGACGTGGAGTTTATTGTTCTAACCTAAACTCTGGGTGCCCCTATTTTCCACATGGGCATCTAGTAGTTTTGGTTTTGCAGATATTATATTCACAGCTGAAGCGATATTCGGAAAGCTCTGCATCCGTGTATTTCTTTCAGTTGTATTTTGTATTATTTTTCCGCTGCTATTTAAATGTAATTTAAATCTCTGATATTGTATTTACATTGTGTAATATTTATTCGTACTCTGATATATTCTTGTACTATGATGTAATTGTTGTAATAATGGCAATGAAATGTTCTATCATTTGTGTTCTGATTTGTTTTATTCTCAATTCAATCCAAGCTTTCCTGAAAAGGGAAGTTTGGGTCGTTTCATTAACTATGACATGTTCTATATTTAAACGTTGCATAAAAATATAATTATTACATACCTCTTAAAAGGGTACATCTATCCATACTGCACTGGTCCCCATAGTAATGCTTCAGTTGGAAAATTTACTGAAAAATGTTGCAGTTAAAAACTCCACGGGGAAATATTTTCTCCAATTTACATAGTAATTTGGGTATATCTCTTTCAAGCTTCTGCAAATGGCTTTTAGATAGAGTTGTCAAACATATCTCTTTAAATAATAAACTGAGCTCTGTTATAGGAATTCAAACCTTTTGTGGTAAAAGCTCTTTAAATACTATCGGAAATAGAGTCTCTAAAAATACATGGCAATCGTGACTCTTCGACGGTATAAGATCCTTCATATCAATGCATTGTTTCATATTAGAAGCAATTTCATTGAGATTTCTTAGTGAAACGATTCACTTTAGTAATTTTATACAATGAGTTCTATCCAGCTCAAAACATGCAAGAACTTTGAAGTTTGTCCAAATAGGGTTAATCTTAAGCTCTGGACGAATTCAATAGCATTCAATATCTTTTCTTGATCTCAAATCAACTTTGGGTTTTCCTTTCGCATTCATAATTGTACGAAAGAAATTCTCAAGTATTTTTTTTAATATGCATCACATCTACATTGTGTTGAATCTTTAGATCCTTCCAATATGGTAATTCTTAATTTATACTTTGTTTTCGCCAGTTGTGATAATCTCCTTTGCCTGGAATTTGGGGCTCTTTGTTTCATGTCTCATGTAATTCTGCACAATCTTGTACAATATCAATTGTCTCTTCTCCATTCAAAAATGTTGGTCACGTCTCACTACTACAAAAGTGGGCATATTCGACACTAATTTGTGTGCGTTGCATGAAAAGTGTGGCGAAAGCTATGATTTCTTCGAGCTTCTGCAACAACATTCATATGTTGTTGCATTATACGTGGATGCACTGTTGCGGTGGGAATTTTAGTGTTCTGATGTGCAACACCAGTTAAAAGCGTAGCATTACGTATATATAATCCAGCTCAGCTATCCGCGTTATCAACATATAAAAACCCCAACCGTAGATGAAAGATTAATCCAACGGTTCAAACCATCTATGGATCTGATGATCTTAATGTTAGCCATCATCCAATCATTGACAGCCACGTCATTTCATTCTTTTGACGAAATTTTGGCGCGATCTTCTCCCTTCATGAAATCGTTTTCTTCTCTATCATCTAATCGTTTTTCCCCCTTTTTACTATTGACAAAAATTTAAACCTAAATTCACGTCAGTATCGATCCTCTCCTCGACAGCAAATTCTATTCCGAAAAGGATGAAGCTTTGAAACACTTTCTAGTTTTGATTGCTCAGGGCGCTGACATCGCCAGTTTTTCCCCTCAGGTTCAGTTTGTATTGCACTGTGAATTAGTTGCGCTTATTATAGATTGGATTATGAGTAATTAGTAATTAGTTCATTTGTTACATTTTGGAAAACCCATTCGCTTATGAGTAATTAGTTGCGCTTATTATTGATTTGGGATTTGGGATTATGCTGAGGTTTATTCGAAAATTATACCCAGCAATAAACCATGAGAACCGGGCTACTGGCATGAAAAAGACATTGGTTTATTATAGAGGTCGAGCTAGTTAAGGAATGGGGACTGCGGTTAATTTGCACTGCTTGAGGTTCATACCTTACACTGCGGTTAATTTGTATGCTTGAGGTTAATTTGCACTGCGGTGACATCCGAATTTTAAGCCTCTTACCGCAGATTTTGACAAAATCTGAAGCGGGCACTCAAGCATTTTCGTTTTATTACAATACACATCATACACGCAGTGCATATATACACTCACAAGTATACACGCACGCACAAGTATACACGCACAAGTATCATAAGTATACACGCACAAGTATACACGCACAAGTATCACAAGTATACAAGCTCAAGTATCATAAGTATACACGCACAAGTACACACGCTCAAGTATCATAAGTATACACGCACAAGTATCACAAGTATACAAGCTCAAGTATCATAAGTATACACGCACAAGTACACACGCTCAAGTAGACACGCACAAGTATACACGCGCGCACAAGTATACATGCACGCACAAGTATCATAAGGCAGCCATCTGAAGGCACGCACAAGTATACACGCACAAGTATCATAAGTATACACCAGAGACGTACGCAGAGATTTTAAAAAATCACCAGCATTCACAAACAAAACAACGTACCATTCACAAACATTCAAAAACATTCACCAGCATCCATCATCAGTCATCACCAGTCATCACAAACTTCCACAACCACACAAAGTTTCACAAATATTCACAAAATTTCAAGCCAAAAATCATTACCAGCAGAATAAAACCAACATCCACAAACATCACCAGTCATCACCAGCATCCACACCAGCATCAGCATCCATGTCAGAGTCATTGTCCATGTGAGAGTCATTGTCTATGTCAGAGTGGCTGTTAAGGATAGAGCATAGTCAGCGACCAAACCAGAATTTCTTGTTGTGGAGGGCAAAGTGATCCACCTACGAGTTTATATGCCTTAATTATCAAACAATTTGACATGTAACACACATTAATTATCAAACAATTTGACATGTAACCACATCTGAAGGAAATTCAAGCCATACAATAACAGTGTCTCAAATTCAAGCCACACAACCACATCTATGTACAACTAACAAAGCACCAGTTTGTATTATTATTTCAGAATCTTGGGTGGGGCATTATAACCTTATATGTATGTATGTGAGTGTGTGCATGTGTGGTTGTGTCTCACTATAAGAAACTGTGGATGGAAGTAAAATTTACCTATGATCACAAAAAAATGGTACCACCGGTTCCTCCCTATTGCTCACAAACAGAATTTCAGGCCTCGTCAAAGGATGAGTTTGTGTGGTGCGCTCAACCCTAATGATGTATTTCTTGTTGTCGAATCGAGCAACAAAAACATTCTCCAAGCCAATGCCTTCATAAAATTCCATTTTCAGGTATAATGATCTATGGTCAATTCGAGACCAATGACAGTCGTCAATTTCACACACATTTCCCATTGGCGTCATTAATTCTTTTATTGCAGGAACATTTGTCTTCAGGAACTCGGGAAAGCCAACAACTCTGGCCCATGATTCTGCCTCGAACACTGGTTCAGGCTCAAATTCTCCAACAGACCATTGTTGCACATAAAAAGCACCTCCAATTTTTGTAAAAAGTTTCAACATTAGCGCATGATCACGCGTACTGTAAGATGGGCATGTTATTAGAAAAGAGTTTTTGGGTATAACCCGTATAGTCCACTCCTTATTAAGCTTCAGCGTATGCCTAAGCGTGAGATGCACAAATTCGTAAGTCCAATGTCCTGAAAGAACAGCGGCAGTGATGCATAGCGAAGAGTCCTCCATTGTTTTTTTTTTACTTTTGACGATGGAGTTTTGTTTAGGAGTTGAAGATGTAGATGACGATATGCTTCTGAAGCTTGACAGGATATGAAGTGACACACTGTACGTGGCAGTAATATGGGAACTGAAAACTTTTTGCTCAGAAGACGAATGGCCATATGAAATTGCTTATTTGTTGGCTGGCATGAGTGACCAATCGCCAATGGTCAGTAAGTCAATTGTAATAATTGTGTTCATAACATTTTACTAAGAAGGCCAATGGCCATTCGATGCCACCACTTATCAAATAACTTGTTATCATTTGATCAGGTGCATATTTAATTCTGGAAGGCAGAGGGATACATTTTGCAGATCGGATTGCTGCATATATATGATTCATATATAGGTACATACTAACATACATATATATTTCCTATTGCAATCGGATTGCTGCATATATATGATTCATATATATAAATGAGTAATACATTTTGCAGGTGTGGACACATGTGTACATGTTCAGATTTCGCTAAAGAATTGGCCAGGAATGGATCAGGATAATGTCCCTTATGCCGTGCACCTATTCTTGAAGTAGTTCGAGCTTACTGTATACAATGAACAAAACGGTGTAGCTGATTTTTGATTTTTGATATTTGGATAATTGAAACAATTGCTTTGGATGAGTTTCTTGTACAAAACCTGTATTGCAAAATATTTAATTAAAGCATTGTATTTCTATCAAATTAGTGTTGCATTTTCCTTCTTCTACTGTTGCGTTAGCTTTTATTGATATTGCATTTCATTGTAATGGTGTTGCATTACATGTTGTAGTGGTGTTGCATTACATTAAATATAATTGCTTACCCGTCGCACGTGGACCCCACAGCTGACGTGGATAGCTGGTGTGGCATGTGACACGTGGAGTGCTCACATGGAGAGATGACGTGTCGTGTGACACGTAGACAGCTGACGTGGAAAGCTGACGTGGCGGCACTGGAAGCCAGGCCCTAACTAATGCTTAAGGCAACGCTGAACAGTGTTGCATTACGTGCAAATAGTGTTGCATTATGGCTATAATGCAACACTTTATTTCTGTGGCCGTAGATGGGCAAAAGTGTTGCCTTAGGTGGCTAATGCAACGGCCGCGGATGCCACGCCCCCCTGGTGTTGCCTATTTGAAAAAATGGCCTACGGCAACGCTTTTTTGATCTACGGCCACATAAAAATAGTGTCGAATATGCCCACTTTTGTAGTAGTGTCTAAATGTGTAATTTGTATGTAAAAATTGACAGTGGCAATCCCACATACACTGCTTACCACCATGCTTCAGTGTAAATACTTTGGTTGAATCCATGCACATAGGGCAAGATAATTTACCTCCCGTTCTCCAACCAAAATCATTTTATATGTGAGAAAATCGCTTATCTTCCATAATAAACAAGCAAATAGTTTGAAATTTTCCTCAATTCCCTCTACCCACATTTTCTTCGGGTCCATGATTAAAGGTTCCAAATAAACATCTATTCCGTTTTTCGGATTTTTGGGTCTAGAGAAATTAGCGTTAAGAACATGTTTGGATTTTACATACACATCCAAAAAGATAAATTGTAAGGTGTCAAAAAAGCTAGTAAAGTAGAGTATTTTTTGCCATATTGGCCAAAAGGTTGGAAACCACTAGTTCATAAATTAAGCCTAATATTTTGTGACTCGTAGGAAAAATCTGGATATTTGTCATTGAAATATTTCCATGCTTCTCCAACTGTAGGATGACATAAAACCCCATCCTATCGAACTCATTCACTATGCCATCTCATGTGCTTCGCAGTGGCATAAGATGAATACAGTCTTTGCAATCTAGGCATAATTGAAAGATAATGTAAATGAGTAAAAGGCACACCTTTAACGTTACTTTTTTCTTTTCATATCTTCTTAATCCACAAAATTTACATTGTGAACGGTCTATGTCTTCTTTCCAATATAATATACAACCACTTGGACATATATCTATCTTTTCGTATGACAATGCGAATGTAGACACTTGTTTTTTTAATTGATACCAATTTCCAACCAATCTAGTCTGCAAACCGGATAGGACTACATTTGGAATTAAACTAAGAACGTCATTCATTAATTTTTGGGTACCGTTATTTGTGGATTTTATTGCAACCAACCTAGAGGTTGTTGCCAACTCTATCATAGAACATCCATAAAAAAAATGAGTTTTTTGATGCTTCTAGCAATTCAAAAAAAAAGCTTTTGGATTTTCTCTTCCTCTACATCCAATGAATTAGACAACATGCTCGGATCAATGACATCAATAACCATTTCAGTTATTCTATTTTTTGTAGTAGTAGATTCATCAAAATCAACATCAATATTTACCTTATCATCCTCAACAACTACCGACGTATTAATAACGTTCATAGCATCTTCACCATGATGTATACACACATAATAATCGTCCATAAAACCGTTTTTAGTCAAATGCCTTTGAACAATTTCACGAGGATGTTGTTTTGTGGCTTTGCATTTTTTACAAGGACAACGAATTTCCGTCATGTTTGCCCGATTGGAAGATGCCGCTAGCATGAACTCAGTTAAACCTCTTAAAAATTGAAATGGAATTGTTCCTCTATGTCTAACATCTTTGTACATCCAAGAGCGTCGAACTTTCAAATGTTCCAACTTCTATTGCATAGTTAAGATATGTTATATTATAAGATGAGTAGTTATATTGTATAGAACTATAGTTAATTCATTATTTTAATTGTTATCTAATTATTGTATTATTTTATTTAGATGGACATAATTTCAAATTCGTACACATACTAATATAATATTAGATGTATGCGATTTTAACATAAAAATTCTTATTCTTTTAAATGTTTAAATTCTTCTTCTTCTAAATGTTTAAATTCTTCCATGTATGCAAATTAAATATACTTTATGTAACCCTAATAGAATTTTGCCTATTGTTTATTTGATCGAACTTTCCATTAGAACTATTTATTTATGGGATCATTTAGCCTACTTCCCATTACAGACAAGACATTATTTTTTACATTTCAAAAATCGTTTCGTCTCAAGTGGTACAACAAAATTTCGGCAGCACTTCTCCTTATTCTTCGTATCATACGCCTATGGGCGTACACGGGGAATAAAGGAGAAGCACTCTCGAAATTTGTTACCACTTGATTGGAAATGATTTATGTAATGTAAAAAATTAGTTTTGTTTGTAACTTATCCAATACCGGAACAAATTTGGCAATGTATTGGATGAATATTGATGTCTGTTTCACAACAAAACGAACATCTATATAATGATCAAATATGATACATGTCAGACGGGGCCAAACATTATTCTATGAAAAATAATTTTTTTAACTAACTTTTACTTATCATAGTAATAATATTATGTATTTTTTGGGTTTTATGTGCACACAATATTTTAAATAATCAATATAAACTTTTAAGGGGAAAAGGATAATTTAAAGAGCTAAGAATGGATTAAACCTTAACTAATGACTATTATCGTACGAGTTTAAGATAAATACTTTAAAAACTGATTTAATGTGTTCTTAATTTTGTTTTGTTCATGAAAAAAGGGGAATCACTGGATTACTGTTGCAAAGTCTGGATACTTTATTTTTGTTTATGAGTAATCAAATAAAAACCGATGCCCCGACTTTTCGCGCATTTAATTTCTGTTATGGGACATCTGTTTTAGTTCACATACATGTGAACATACTTTAAATTATGTGTCTTTGTTTTTTAATCCTACGTAAATTTCCACTTCTAAAAATAAAACTCAAATATTTATTTATAGATCTAACAAACCCAAGTTAAAATTTAAAGTATCAAACAAAACATACTCAATAAATTTAAAACCAAATTTAATACCTTTGTTTAAATTGTAAAGCTCTTCAATAGTGGAAAAATATATCCAAACCCAAATCCAATAAAATCACTTTAAATTCTCTAATCCAGATACAAATACCTCTCCAAAATTTCTCCTAATGATTTTATTTTTTGTTTTTTATCATGCAAATTTACGTTCAAAACATGAAAGGAAGGATAATTTTAAACAAATAAAAAAATTGGTAAGATACATGAAATACTAGAATCCCTTTTTATTGCATTTTAAAAAAAATGTAAAATACAATCAACAATAATGACAAAAGTTCTATTTAAAGCACATGTAAATTAATATTCAGTTGTCCACATAATTAGTTTTTGGCCATAAATTTAGCCCTTTAGTTTTCAGTTTATACCATGTTGATATATAACCCATCAACCACTGATATCTATAAAAAGAACCACATTTGCATCATGACTTCAACACATAACATGTTAGAAGAAAAAGATGCATACATCGCACTTCTTAAAACAAAAAATATATTTCAAAACTGCACTTCTTTAAACTGCACTACTTAAGACAAAAAAATAAACTACACTTCTAAAAACAAAAACAAAAAACTGCACTTCTTAAAATTCCAACATCGATCATGACATAACAATCATATAAAATTGGACCGAGAAACCCAGTTATGTTGGTTGAAGCAATCAGTGTGCCATGCATGGAAATCACATATAATAAATGGACATAAAAGAGTGTAAAGAACAAGGACATCACATTTAATTTGCTGGAATGTTAAGTGCAGAACAAGGACATCACATGTAATTTGCTGGAATGTTAATTAAGTACAACCGCAGACATAATTCTCAAAGGCAAAACATGAAGATAAGGCTAAATATGTACTTTTTTTGACAGAAAGGAAAATATAAAATAACAAAAGGGGGAGAATCTAGCCATTCTCCAATGGCTCACAAAAACGGATTCCACAGAAAGAAGAATCTGTGCACATACACAAACAAGATAAATGGAACAAAACATGTAAAACAAACAGGCGGGCAACAGTCTAGTGCAAGCTAATCAACAGGCACTGTAGAGGGAGCCTCAGCAGATGGGCGTCAAAGCGATGAGCGGTGATGAATACCCCTAGCTCCACGAGACACCAGCATAGAGCTGAAGCAACGCACCAGGCCTCTCAGAAATGCAACTGGAGAAGGTAGAGAAAAACCAGTCTGATGGACCTGAGCATGAGAAATCCCCAGGCCACAAAGTCCGACTAATCCAAGGTGGCAAGCAAAGGCAGAGAAAAGCTTCAAATCTCTTGATCCACTAATAGCTCCAGTTGTTCCTGCTCTAGGAAGTCCACTAGGATGAAGAAGCTCCAAGCAGACCAACTCCAACAACCTATAAACCATTATCTGCACAACTAGCAAACGACATATGATTGAAGGGGGAGGGGGTAGTGAGTAAGTGATAAAAGCAGATGGACGCAGAAGCACAATTGTAATAAATCAACTAATACATTCCTTGGGAGTGTTCGTTACAAATGAAATATCAAAGGTAACAGTCGACCTCCTAGGGGAGGAACCAAAAACTCCCCTAAAAGGCCTACCCCGAAATGCTAGAAACACATTGCTCCTAACTTTTCGTATAACGGTAGGAGGGTCCATAGACACTTCGTCAAATACTGCCTTATTCCGCGAGCACCAGATGTGCCAACAGACCAAACAAGGAATCATACGAAGAAGGATCGATCTAAGATTTACCTGAGACGTCGGACCACCAGAGTTTCTACGAATCTTCAATCAAGGTTGCATTACCTCGGAAACCATCAGATTCCCGAAGTAATTCCAGACAACCCTAGCACAAGGCCTAGAGAACAACAAATGAAAAGAACATTCGGAGCATCCAGAACAGCAGCACCTGCATCTAGACACAAAAGGAATGCATATTCGCTGAAGGTTCTCATATATAGGTAAACCATTATGCAATGTTTTCCACATAAACAGAGAGACCTTCGGGGGAATACGGACAACCCAGACGAAGGAAAAAATATGGAGACGCGGACCAAAAGTCCGTAGTGAATTCCACGCCGCCATAAGTGAGAAGGGACTGTCGTCTTAATTGGGACCTCCACCATGAACATCAGTTAAGGCCTTCGCGGATTGCATCCGTTTCCACGTCTCAGTAGCGTAGGACGGGATATCGGTGTAATTCGTACTTGCCAACCTACGGTACTTGGCGTGGAGGAACGTTGCCCAGAGGGAATTGTTCGCTCTAAACCTCGCCCAAAGCTTACAAGCAAAGGCCAAATAGATGTCCTTAAGGTTCCAGAGGTCCATGCCTCCCTCACTTTTGGGACGAAAAATGTAGTTCTAAGAAATCCAGTAGTGGCGTGACGCGTCATCTTTGGATCCCCAGAAAAAGGAAGAAGCCAAGGAACGGTAAGCGCGGAAGAAGGAAGCAGTGGGAGTCATAACAACAAAGATATGAGATCCCATAGAGTTAAGGACATACCTAACGGGGACCAGTCTACCCCTAAGAAAGTAGGGTAGCATTCCACCGAATGATCTTAGGGGATCGAAGATGGCGTTGAGTTTCCTGCCACGATACAAAACAATACCAAAGTAAGGAAGCGGAAGCGGAAGCGAGGCCACCTTGAAACCTGTAGAAGTCTCGATCCAGGAAGATCTGACCGGAGACAGTCCTTCACGGGAACGAAGTAGCTTTTAGATGAGTTATTGAGTTGCCCCGAGCATCTCCCATACTGCCGAATAAGATCCAAAAGGCCACAAATAGACTGACGACTACCATTAGTAAAGATGATGATGTCGTCAGCGAAAGAAAAGGATGATATGAGAGGACAACCCCTAGGGATGACGAACCTATGTAAATATGTACTTGATTTGAGGGAATTGAATAAAGTTAAACATGGTTGCAGGTAGGAAGGACGACGCAAGTAGAGGGGCAGAGCAACGACGCGGATGCAGGCATGGCGATGCGGTTGAGGGCTCGGGAGTCGACACAGATAGATGTAGTTTTTTTATCTGAAACGATTCACGAAAAAAATAATGGGTTGAAGTTTTATATTTGTTTCTCTTTTACATGTGAACCATAATTTTAGAAAGTCTATTTTAATAAATTCCAGCCTCTTTACAACGTGTAGGAAATGAGTAGGGAATTCCCTACACAATCCCTACACCTTCCTCATATTTTCACGTTTTCTCTAGGCTACGCCTACGCGACACATGATAGTGTAGGGAATTCTGAATTGGAAGATTGCCCCCTTTTCGTAGTGTTAATATTAGAATATTTTACTTTGAATGTACTTGAGTTTTGTTGAGGCTCGAGTAATGGATAATTATTGGAAAGTACTTAATTTCAAAAGATTTATGTTACTTTTTGTTATTTTTTACATTTTAGGAAAATAAACAATTTTTCATGAATGAAATTCAATTTCAAAAATTTAATCTTTGAAAAATATTTTCAAAATTGTGTAACTTAGAAATTTGTAGTTCCCGATTTTTTCCTAAAATTAATTATTATTTGATTTTTTATTATTTTTTTATTTTTTTAAAATGAATCTAAATATAGGAATTTAATTAAAATATAACTTGGAATGTTTGATATATTAAGTAAAATGGATTTTTATACTTTTTTGTTTTAATTTTATTGAATGTTTTGTGCATTTTTATGATACTGTAAAATTTATAGCTATGGGTATATAAAGGAAATTATCAACGTGCATTCAGACTTATAAAATGCATTAAATGCAATTATATAACTTTTCCTCACTAATTAAATAAATATTTTAGAATTGAATGATTATTCAAAATAAACAATAGAAAAGTACTTATTCGGTAATAAGTGGTCGAATAAGTGATCACATATTCTAAATAAACAATACCTAAGACTTTTGAAAAGCATTTGAAAAGAAGTGTAATTTTAATTTGCATAACTTTTGCGCATAGCAAGGTCAAAATAAAATAGAAACTTAATACCAAACTATAATATGATATATGCCATGACACAAAAAAATATGACTAGCGTTTGCTATCTCTGATTTGCAAGCTCGGATGATCCTCAAACCACGCAGCTTCTCCTTCATCATGTTTGGTCATTGAAGCCGGGGGCTATGTAGAAGAAGAACAACACTGATACACGTGATACTATAGACACCGACCAGATGGCTTGATAGTGTTACAACTCTAACATGCGTCTAATGGATAATACAACTCAATATTTTAGAAGTCGAGATTTATTGATAAATAATAATTACTGAAACGGCATGAAATTTCAGGTACTCTACAACCAAAACATTACACATTTGTTTAACAATGAAGCTGAAAGTTGATTACTATGCATATTTGTTGGTGAAACTAACAATGAAATTGAGATATATAATGTTGTTATGCTTAGTGATAACAAATGTCGAAGCTAAAAATTCCCGTGTACCATTGGTTAATTTGTGCATAGGAGTAGTTATACACATTTCAGTTACTACAGTTATATCCATCATTGCATCCTTACGAAACAAACTGTACAATCTATTCTCAACCTGTAAGAATATTAGAGACATAAAATCTTGGAATGTAATTAAGAAGCTAGTGAAGAAGTGCAGACTAAAACGTGCAGATATAGCTGCAAGTGGAACTAGATGCAAATTATAGTACATCAAATGTAGTAGCCCATGATTCAGCACATCAAGAGCTTCCAAAATTGTTAAAGGTACTACAAATTTCTAGAGAACACCAAATAAATTAATAAATTGTAATATGTTATATTACTTGAAATGTCTAGAATGTAAAATATAGTGTATTCTAAATAATAAAAAATTATTGTAAGATGCCTATAAATAGAAGAAGAGGCACATTGTAATGGTGTACTACAACTTGTATCAAAAACTTCAAAGTAATAAAGTACTTCCATCACAAAATCTTTGAAGCCGTTTCTCCATTAAACTTTTCATTCAACTATTCAACTATTTTCCACTACTGCAACTACTAAGAAGTTGTATCAGAGCTTCGTTCGTTCGCATATTGGGCAAAAAAAATTGCAACCATTATAGGCTATGGAAAACATTGTTCAATCTCCATCAATTTCTCCTTATTTTTAGTGGTGAAAATTATGATTTTTGGAGCATAAAAATGAAGACATTTTGTAACTCTCAAGATCTGTGGGATATTGTATACGAAGGGTTCACTATTCCTGAAGATACTTCAACTCTTAGCCAAGCTTAGAAAAGAGAGCTAAAGGAAAATAAACAAAAAGATTCAAAAGCGTTGTGTACTCTACAACAAGCGGTGGCCGACACTATCTTTCCAAGAATAATGGGAGCTATAAATGCCAAAGAAGCATGTACCACATTACAGGAGGAGTTTCAAGGAAGTGCAAAGGTACGCGCCATTAAATTTCAAACATTAAGGCGTGAGTTTGAATTAATTAAAATGAAGGAGTCAGAGACCGTAAAGGAGTATTACTCCAAAATAAAAGAAATAATTAGTCAAATAAGAGCTTATGGGGATAATATTCTTGACAAGAGGATTATTGAGAAAAAATTAATTTCAATTCCCCGTAAGTATGACCCCATCGTAACTACGATCGAGCAAACTAAAGATCTATCCACCTTATCGGTGACTAAATCAATGGGCTCCCATGAAGCATTTGAACAAAGAATGATCAGACATGATGAAGAATCAGTTGGAAATGCTTTCCAGTTGAAACTCAAGTTATCATCCCAAAATAAAAGATATGGAGGAAATAAGAATGACAGAGAAAGTTATAGAAATAAAGGAAATTCTAGAAATTTCTCAAATAATAAACAAGATAAATATCCTCCATGTGGAATTTGTAAGATGACAAATCACTTGGAGAAATTTTGCCGGAATCGTGGAAAGCCACAATGTAACGACCCAGTTTTTTGGACATTAAATTCAAAACATTTAAATTTTATTAAATGTTGAAATAGAATAATATAATGGATTATAATAACTAATTTAATTATTAAATGCATAGTGTATGTATTAAGTTTTATTTAAAATTTAAAACGAGCTCGAAATAGTCGCGGTAGTTAGTAATTTACGATTTAAACTTCAACTGAATATACAGAATCCAATATAAGTCTGAATTCAATAAAACCAGAAATGTTAGGATCTATTTGATTATATTTTTCTAATGAAAGTGAAAAATCAAAATTTTGTCTAATAGATTGTGTGTTATGTCCAAATCAAATTTTCTGAAAATCGCTGTGGAGTCATGTATAAGCCATAGCGGTTAATTTAATATAATTAAATATTGGTTTCGAATTTGAACAAGATTTTTAAGACGTAGTTATAATTTAATTTATAGAACTTTTTTGTTATTTTTATTTTGAAAAATAAGCAACTTTTTATTTGGAGTATTTTACACCCTATATCAGCCTTTTGAGTTTTCACAAAATAAATTAACTTGCCTACTTTATCATAGTTTTGGGATCGTGGCACATTGTTCATCTTAGTGGTATTTTTGTTTTTGTCAATAGAGGCCTGTAACGGGTACACTGGACTTAAAAATAATAAAAACTGGATTAATTTGTCGACTTCAACACAAGGTGGATGGTCAGAATAAGGAGAGGTGGAGTTTTAGAGGGCGTTCCAGTAGGGTATGATCACCGAAGTTGACCAAATTTTGATTGTGAATAGTCTTAGTCATCAGTTTGTTTTTCGGCCTGTAAGGGGATTTCGCGAGTTTTGTTTTCGCAACCCTATAGCAATGTTGAGCTATTACCATGAGTCATAGGAGGGGTTGCGCCCATTTCGTGAGGTGGGGGGTTCCGGCGAAGTAGAGTCTGTGGGAGGAGGTATGGTGCTCCAATTGTCGATGGTGTTTAGGGGATACTGTGCTGCCTAGAATTGGAAAGATGGGATGTTTGCAGCAATGAAGTTGTGGGAAATAAAGTGCTGTAGCGGTTTGTGTATGCAAAGGGACGACAAGGTGAAGCTGTATGCTGGGAATGGTTTTCAGGAGTTTAAGTCCTAGGAGAAAAAAAGGGAGTGGGCTGTATTATAAAAGAAAGAAAGAGGGAAGAAAAATAAAAGAGATGAGATTTAAAAGCATATCAAGGTGGTGTGTGTTTTACTGTGTGATGAGATGAAGGAGGACACGTTGGTAATAGGCATAGTGGAAGGTCAGCAGTGGTGACTTAGCAGTGAATGAATGGTTGGTTAATTCAAGAGCTTGGCTTGAGACTGTAGAACATAAATGAGTTTATTTTCTTTAACAAGAAAAGAAGGAGGTTTGTTTTGGAAATGGGAATGAATGATTGTTGTGGGTGAGATGCTTAAGGGAGTGACGCTTGCTTTTTGGAGGCAATATAATTTTCTATTTACATGTTATGTCGAAGGCATCTAAGCTAAAATAATTTGCGAGCACTTGTAGACCTGGGAAATAAGCGGTTGTCGCGTACTTCTTCAATAGATGTGTCGAAACAAGGAGCAGTTAATTGGGAACTGAAAATAAAAGGGTATCAGCCTAGTTAATTATAAAACAAAATTAATTAGAGTTAAGTTAGTTATATAATTAGAGTTAATGGTTTAAATTAAAATTGTATTGTTTATAACGGTCATGTCTTGTGCATGTATTATCAGAATTGGACGGAATCGATCACATTGGAATGGCAACAGGGAAATCTACATTGTAGAACTGATGTGGCAGAGAGCATAGCTACTGGAAGTTCTTGATAAAATCAAATGCCTATTTGATTTTAAACGAAATAAAAGCAAAACGTCAACATCAACTACGAAACAAGGTGAGTAAACTCACTAACTCTCACTTGTTTATATTTTTATATAAACTAGTTTTAAATTATTAATAGTAATTTTATAACGCCTGTGATGGTTGTTTAGATGAATGGTCGATAAAATTAGTTGAATTATTGATATAGTTATATCGTTAATCGATTATCAATTCTCCTTACTATGACATTTCATATTGAAGAGAAATTAATATTATTGATGTTGATTAACATCTGTGGATGAAGGGAAACGGGTTGGAGGAATCCAACTGGATTCCTCAACATTTATATTATTGTATGTGCTTTGATTGTGACATATGTTGTGATATATTAACTATGATTGATCCTGTTGTGCTTAAATACCACTGGCCCTAGATTTTGGTATTCCAATACCGTAAAATATTTTCAAATATAGAAAATGAAATTTCAGATTTAAAAAGAAAATATATTTTTCTAAAATTGAAGTGTAATTTTGAATGGAGTTAAAAAGTAGAAACTTGTTTTATTAAAAAAAGAAGTTGATTTTAAACAAGTTTATAATTAAGTGAATTATTTATCATTGGATAAATTGAAATATAAAATCAAAATTTGAATTTATATAGAAAAGTGGAAATCAGATTTGAAACCAATATTTGAGATGAGATTTGAACTTAGGAAATTATAAAGGAAATCATAAATGAGAAGTTAAATTATTGGAATAAAATTATATTTGTTTGAAAATTTCTGAATAGAAGTTATAAATAGAATCTGGGTTTAAGAGAATATTTGTAAGTACGAAACAAAATGATTGTAAATAAAAGAAATATATTTGGGATTAAAGTGAATAATGGTTTAAAGGAAATATTTTACAAATGAAATATCTCTAAAGGGAATTTATATTCGAAATATGAAATTGAATGAAAAGGGAAATGGGTAATCAATTTAAAAGAAAACAATGAGTTTTAGTTCAAAATTCGGAATATAAAATAAAGTGTGATTACGTTTGTAGACTGGAATGGTTATAAAGGAATTTGGTAATAATTTGGAAAGGATAAATTCAAAAATGAATTTGGAATTTGAATTAACCTTAAATGGTAGATAAATTCCGAAGTTCGGAATATAAATCGAATATAGATTATTCGAGAGAGAATTATTTGTTGGAATATAATTATATCTTATTTAGGGAAGTATTTATTTTTACTTTCCATTTTGAATCAAATTATTTATTTATTTATTAAAATTAATAAGTGTAAGTTATATTTTTATAAACCAAATATTTGGAAACAACAATTATAACGCTACCGTTATAATAAATGCTTTATAAATCTAAACATTGATTTTAACACTATCGTTATAATAAATGTTTTTATAAATCAAAGATTTGGAAACAGCGATTATAACGCTACCATTATAATCAATATTTTTCCATAAAAGAAATGGATTCTTTGACTTTATTCGAGAGCCACGTAAGCGATGTTTTGTTTGAAGTTGTGAGCTTTGACTATTTCAAAGTTGAGTATGTTTTTCAATTAAGGTTTATGAGGTAATTATACCCCAACTTGACTGACTTCATGATTGATAAAGGAATGGTTAAGGTTCGATAGTGAAGATTGGTTAGCAGTATGGTTAGTTAATAAATGATTAATGGTTTGAGTTATAATAACGATGTTTTGTAACATCGCGTTAATTTAAAGGATTTTCAAATGTTTTCCCCAATAAAATGAGAGATGTTTTCTACGCATAGAAAATGAAATGAATTGGTCAATGAGGAACTAAGAAATGTAAAGAGATGGAAATGTTTTCTTTTCGATATTAATAACGTATATTTTCTGAATATAGAAAATAAGGATTTGTGGATATATGGAAATGTTTTCCGAACGGTGATAAAAGATATTTTCTGAAATATAGAAAATAAAGAGTTTATAATATTGGGATTTTTTTCCAAGAATTGAAAGAGACTACTGGGATTTGAGAAATATCTGGAAAGATATGGGAAGTTGAAACATTGATAATTTTATAAGAAATTGATTTAGAAGGGGACAATGTTGTTTGAAGTTTGATCGATAGAAATTCCAATTGGAAATAGGATCGTTGGTTGTATGGATGTTTCTTTGATAGTTAAATCACCAGCTATCAATGTTTTAATTTATTTTATACCTCCGATGTCAATACGAAGAGACCGGGATCGGGTTTAATATCTGAAAACCACTCTGTACTGGCATAAGCATTATGAATCGACTATGCTGAAGATAATTGAAGACGGAGTGATGCACAAGGGTTGTTCTGTTAATCCTAGGTAGAAATTGCCCAAGATGAATTAATGGGATAGTGCCTTTGGTTTGTCCAGTTCTAGGACAACGTATATGGACGAATGTATGATGATGTGACATTCAAAATAAATGGTGGCCAGATGTTCTGAAAGATAATCGTGACCTCAAGCCTCATCACCCGGGAAATGACAGAAATCGGGCAGGCAGCATGGCCAAGTGGGTCATTCCCATTTGGGGTATTATCACCTGATCTAGAGAAATTTCATTTTGCTTCTTATTATATTCGCTGCTATATGCTTTCAGTAACGCTTGCTGATCACAACCGTTGGTGATAATATGCTCGGTACACTCAAGTTAAATGAGTGGCTAACTATGTGTGGCCGGGTTGCTAGATGTTCTTATTGAACCCCGGTGTATCCCTTCTAGAGTACACTGATCGGAAGGTGGTTCCATACCTTATCATAGTCGGAATCCAATCCCCAATAAGCACCCAGTGATTTTTGATTTAATATTATATATGGAGCGTGAGATGCAAGCGTTCCGCTAGATTATTATTTATTTGGTTTAGACACTATTATAATATCACTGGATTTGGTATCAAAAATATTTTTGGTTATCGTAAGGTAAAAACCATCCGTGTTTATGTGTGGATAGGTCTTACGATTATCATTTCTTTCGAAAGGATTTTGAAAGTTAAATCAAACGGTTGGAGTTTACTCACACCAGTCCCATAACTGACCCAGAGTTTATTTTGTTTTGTTTTCCCTAAACTCTTGGGTGCCCAAATTTGTACGGGCAGTCAAGTAGTCGGGATTTAACAGATTCACTTGGAAGTGCTTGAAGCAGGAGGCTTCATCGGCTAGCTATAAACTATCATATTTTCCGTTGTGTACTATGTTGTATCTGGAAACAGGTGTTTATAACTGTTCCAGGAATAACTGTTGTGCTCTGATGGTGGTACATATATACAGTTACTGATTTGTATTTCAAAAGTTATGTTATTTAATATATTTTATTCGTTCCACTGTGAGATTTGTGTTCCTCGTATTCTTTTATTCTAATTTTTCTTTCTTTCTATTTCTCATCCTCTAACTTCTTTCTTCTAATGATTCGTATTTCTATGCAATTTGGGTTGGACTTGTAGTGTTACTAGTCGACTCAAAGGGTACAGAAATTCAGGCCATTACACATAATGTTGACACTGTAAGAAATATGGACATTTGGAGAAAAATTGTTTCCACCTAAATTAACATCAAGCAAATTTCGTCGAATAGCATGATAGAGAACAATATCAATATGATCGAGATCAACATCTTTTTTATGCTACCCAAGTTTCTAGTGATGAAAATGGAGGAAACTGGTACTTGGATAGCGGTTGTAGTAATCACATGGCTAAAGATGGGAGCATCTTCAAGGATATTGATGATTCTGTCAAAGTAAAAGTACGATTAGGAAATGACACTGTCGTAGAATCAAAAGGCAGAGGCACGGTTATGGTGGAAACAAAGAAAGGTACAAATTTATCAAAGATGTTTTACTAGTTCCAAATCTAAAAGAAACTTTGTTGAGCATTGGCTAGATGATGGAGAAAGACTATGCTCTTCACTTCGAAGGAGACACTTGCAAGATATATGACAACAACAATAAAGTACTAGAGATAGCCCAAGTAAAAATGGAGAAGAGAAATAGAAGTTTTCTAATAAGTTTTAAATATGCTACTAATATAGCCATAAAGGCACAAGTTAATGATCCATGGTTATGGCATCGAAGATTTGGCCACTTCAACATTCAAGCCTTGAAATTTTTATATCAAAAGAATATGATGAGAGATTTTCCATGTATAAAAGGAAATAATAAAGTCTGTGAAGGATGTCTTCTTGGAAAGCAACACAGATCATCATTTCCATCATGAAGCACTTGGAGAGCAAAAAACTTATTGGAGTTAATTCATACCGACGTTTGTGGACCGATGAGAACACCATCACTTCATAACAACATGTATTTCATCCTCTTTATTGATGATTTCTCTAGAATGAGATGGGTCTACTTCATTAAAGAAAAATCAGAAGTCTTCGGAATATTCAGAAGTTTAAAGTTCTTATCGAAAACAAAGTGGAAAACGTGTAAAGAGGCTTCGAAGTGATCGTGGTAAAGAATACAACTCCCATGAATTTGATAAATTTTGTGATGACGAAGGCATTGAGCGACAACATACAGTTGCATACATTCCGCAACAAAATGGGGTATCTGAAAGGAAAAACCGCACAGTCATGGTGAAGGCCAGATCAATGTTGAAGGAGAAGGGCTTACCCAACACTTTTTGGGCAGAAGCAGTTTACACTGCTGTCTATATACTCAACTGATGTCCAACTACAACAGTCCAAGACAAGAATCCTATAGAGGCATGGAGTGGACGAAAGCCAACAACCAATCATCTAAGAGTTTTTGGATCGATCTGCGACATACATGTTCCAAATCAAAAGAGACACAAACTAGAACAGAAGACTGTACGAGGAATTTTTCTAGGGTATAACACACAATCAAATGGCTATAAAGTTTATAACCTACAAACAAAGAAGATGACTATTAGTCGAGATGTTGAAGTTGGTGAGAATGCTGCTTGGAATTGGGAGGAACAAAAAGTTGAGAGAGGCAACATTTCAATTCTAGTACATGAATCTCATGAAAATGTGGAAGAAGTGGAAGAAGTAACAGAAGAACCAGGTATGCCTACTTCACGTCCTCAACAAAAAACTTCTTCACCAGAGTATACTCCAAAAAGAGTTAGATCTTTGGTTGATACATATCAAACTTGCAAAATGGCTATATTTGAACCCGAAAGCTATGAAGTAGCATATAAGCAAGAAGTATGGGTCAAAGCAATGGAAGAAGAGATAAAAATGATTCAGAAAAATAATACTTGGAAGCTTGTAGATTGTCCTAAAGATAAAGACATCATTGGAGTGAAATGGGTTTATAAGACAAAGCTAAACCTAGATGGCTCAATACTAAGACACAAGGCAAGGCTCATTGCCAAGGGCTACTCACAGCAATATGGAGTCGACTATAATGTGATATTTGCTCCAATTGCACGTCTTGACACAATTAGAGCTTTAGTGGCACTTGCAGCTCAAAAAGGTTGGAATATTTTTCAACTGGATGCCAAGTCAGCCTTCCTAAATGGAGTATTAGAAGAAGAGATCTATGTAGAGCAACCGCAAGGCTTTGTAAGTAAGGGCAATGAAGATAAAGTGCTAAGACTAAGAAAAGCTTTATATGGCCTGAAGCAAGCACCTCGAGCATGGTACAATAAAATTAACCAATACTACATTAAGCAACGATTTAGGAGGAGCAAGAGTGAGCCCACATTGTACATCAAGACACAAGGTCGGTATGATACTCTCATCGTCTCTCTATTTGTGAATGATCTTATTTACATGGGAAACGATATGAAGATGATAACTGCATTAAAAGACGACATGATGAAAACATTTGAAACGACCGATGTTGGCTTGACAAATTATTTCCTTGGCATCGAGGTGTAACAACATAAAAAAGGGATATTTATCTCCACAAAAGAAATATACTGAAGAACTATTAAAGAAATTTAGAATGAATGAATGCAAACCAGTAGCTACTCCGCTCGTAACAAATGAGAAGTTGCAAAAGGATGACGAAGCCCCAGAAGGTGATGCATCTCGCTACAGAAGCTTGATTGGAAGCAAGGACGGAGCCAGGATTTTATTGTCACACGGGCTAAGTTAAAGAAAGGAGTGAACTTGATTATAAAACAATTCAACATGTGTTCAAATAGAAATAATTGCCCGAAGTTTGTAGGTGGCTAAAATGAATTTAGGAAGGAGAATGCTTACCTATATAGGACCAAAGATGGAAAAGCATATAAGAGCAACAACTGAAAAGCAATGATTTACTTCGTTCCTCGAAACAATATTTCAGAGAGGTAGCAGGATTGTCAGTTTTTTGGGCTTTGTTAAAACAGAAGAAGGTTAAAACGAGGTCTCCAATTTTGATATGGAGAACCATGCTACCAGCCATGTTGTTCCTATTATTATGCGTTATAATATAAAGATGGATTTTAGGCTTTGACCATACACCATAGGTTTTAAATATTATTGGACTATTGGATAGAATGGTACGTATTGTTTGATCTATGAGAAAACACCCGGGCTATAGCCCAGGTACCATTGTACATGGATCCGTCCCTGATTGGAAGCCTATTATATCTTACTGCTACGCGACCGGATATCATGTATGATACAAGTCTTTTATAAAGATTCATGCAGAGTCCAAGCCAGATTCATCTTCGAGCAGCTAAAAGAACTTTAAGGTATTCACAAGGAACAAAGGAGCCTGGTATATGGTACAAAACCGTGACCAACTCAAAACTGGATGATTATACTGATAGTGATTGAGTTGGATCAGTAGATGACATGAAAAGCACATCACGCTATGCTTTTTCACTTGGATCAGGAATATTCTCATGGACATCAAAGAAGATTTGCACAATCAATAGCGGAAGCAGAATACGTGGCAGCAGCTGAAGTAACAAGCCAAACTATAGCCTATATGTTTACGAAGAATACTTGAAGATATAGGTGAACATCAAGGACAACCTACTACAATCTACTGTGACAACAAATCAACAATAGCAATGACAAAGAATCTTGTTCATCGTAGTTGAACTAAGCATATAGCTATCAAGTATCATTTCATCAGAGATGCAGAAGCGGCAAAAAAAATTCAGCTTAAGTACTGCAGGATAGAAGATCAAGTTACAGACATCTTCACAAAGGCACTGCCAAGAGCAAGATTTGAGCAACTTCGAACTATGCTTGGAGTGTTTGAAATTTGTATCAAGGAGGAGTGTTAAAGGTGCTACAAATGTCTAGAGAACTCCAAAGAAATTAACAAGTTATAATATGTTATATTACTTGATATGTCTAGAATGTAAAATCTAGAGTATTCTAAATAATAAAAAAATATTGTAAGATGCCTATAAATAGAAGAAGAGACACATTGTAATGGTGTACTACAACTTATATCAAAAACTTCAAAGTAATAAAGTTCTTCCATTACAAAATCCTTGAAATCATTTCTTCATTTAACTTTTCATTCAACTATTCAACTATTTTCCTCTACTACAACTACTAACAAAAATATATGCATATACACGCCACTGGCAGAAAGATAAAAAAAGGTGTAACTGACTGAAACTGATGGGGGAGTATAGTGGGTGGTGCTTTTGTACGCTATGATTGAAAAATATGCATGCAATGATGCCAATAGTTTCTTCTGTAATCCATAGAATATTTAGGGTCAGATGATTATATCTTTCGAGCAAACACATAAAGAAGATTACCACTGATTTGGGAAGTTCGGTCTAAGTGACACTACCTGCTTAGCTGCTGTAAAATGAACTCTGATGACAATCTGAAAGGCCCTTAACCCTGTTACCATTTTCCAAACAGGCACACAAACAAATAATAGAAATGGATAGATCAAAATAATAATAATAATAATAACACAAACACAGCAAATTTATTCCAGTTCACCAAAAGAAAGGGATATAGAGAACGACAACATCACAGAAGACAGACAACAAACAATATAACATAGAGGACCATAACTCAAAAATGCATACTGCAACTAATAATGCATGGTAATGAGGAATCGCCGGGATCAATTCTCAGTCCCAACAACTGCGTTCGCACCATTGTTGTTTAGATTCTCCGGACTAGTTGTCTTCCACAAGCAAACCAACGGCTCTACCAATTCCATTAACGGCACCATGTCCAGAATCAGCAGCATCAGTAGTTGGTGTTACAATATTGCCACTCTGTGAAATGGTAAATGGACCCATGCTCACATTATTATCTCCGCCTGTGTTTGTTGTATCCTTCCTAATTTGGATCATATATCTGTGATGTTCCTACTGGGAAAAGCTGTGTTCATTCAACATGGATATTCCACTAGGAATATTATTTTCTGATAACTTCCTTCCGTTAGCAAAGATAATTACAAAGCTAACTGCTATGAGCATTATTGCATACTTTGATCCCATGGTATTTGGTGGTGTCGAGGAAAAGTATGAGTAGCAGAAGGCTTTTATATACACTGCACTCGTATTTTCAGTAGTTAACATCGACTATTCAACTGTTACTACTAAGCGTGCATTGAATTTGATCATGAGACCACAACTACTGTACATCGTCTTCTAAATACTTAATTTGGAGGAATCATCATGTTTTTGTAATGTTAACTGCTGTAGTTATTGGCATTTATGTATTTTCATTCTTCAATGCTTTTAAGTTACAACTACATGTCTGTTCTTGTTAATTAGGGCTTTTTACGTACTTAAGTCTGTTTTTGTAAAATATAACACTAATGAACCTGTTTCAAAAGTAATAACACAAATAGGCATGTTTTGGTCTACTGGGTTTTCGAAGGCGAGTTTTGAAAACTCGCCTTTGGAAAAATACGAAGGCGAGTTTCCAAAACTCGCCTTCGTTATTATCCTGCACACAAAACACCCCAACCCGAGACCTTCTTCCCCATTTTCATTTCACTTTCCTCTTATCTCTTCTTACTCACTGCTGCGAAAAAAAAAACCTAAAATCAACTTCATTTTCGCTCATTTTTCATCCAATCCATTCGTAAAAGACAACAATGGCTAGCACATCCGGCGTACAACACGAAATCGGTAAGATTCGAAACCCTAATTTTCAATTTTGGTTGGTTGGTTATACATGTTCAATTTTGTGGTTGGTTATGGTTGGTTATGGGTGTCATACATGTTCAATTTTATGTACACAACATTGAAATTAGGTCATACATGTTCAAATTTGTGTACATTGTTCGCATTTACGATTTGGGGGGTTTTGGTGCGTATATTGTTGACATTATTGAATTGGGTCATGCAGAGTATGTGGAGATGGAGCCCGGACCAGTAGATTACAAGAGACCATAACACAGAAACTAGTACTAAAACTCAGGACGAAACATATGGTAACACGAGACTAGATACTATAGCTTAGGATACAGCAAATGCTAATTAGGAAAATAGTACGATAACCAAACTACATCTGACGTTCATGCTCTTGGGATGTGAAGCTGCTTAATCATCACGGTTAAGCCACAACTGTTCAAAAACGTTACAGAGTTGTCTATTCTGTTGTTCGAGTTCGTTTGCATATGTTATTCCCCTTGGCCCTATCGGTTCGTCTATTCATTCCGTGTAATTGCACCCAATCGGATAGGCTGGACATTGCAGAATGCAATGACCAATATCATTGCCATCTGCTCGAACCACAACTTCAACTGGATAACCGCAGTAGCAACAAACTTGATAAGAGTCACCTTCCTGTTCAGTAGGAATTGGAACATGTGGTACTTGATAAGAATGAACTTCTTGTCGTGGTACAACGACGGACTGTTCATGCGTGTGCTGAACGTTTGGTACTTGGGCTTGATGTGGAGGTTGTACGGGCCGTTGTTCGGACGGTGGTCCAAGCCGAGAGTTCAGTTCGTTTAGAAACTCGAGTTCATCTGCAAGCGCATGAAGTTCCATCTGTTTGTACGCCTCTTCCTCGGAGTCTGGAGATGATGGCCAAGAAGGCATAGTTGTGGTAAAGCACAGAGTGGTTGGAAACTAAGTTGTTGGAGTGAGATAAGTTGTGAGTAATTCGACAGAGATATATAGCTGCGTAGTGTACAAGTGAATAAAGGGTAAAACAAAGAATGATGTGAAAGGTCACTGATACACTTTGCTTTACGTGCTGCACGGCACTGTTTCATCTAGCGTAATACTGTAGGGAATATGACTAGTCGTATCAGGAGTGATTCAGCACTACTTGGTTTAAGGGGTCATCACATGCACACTAAGTTTGCAACAAGGTTTACGGTTTTTATCAGCAATATTCATACTTCTGGGAATTTTAATATATTGCATTACAGAACTGAGAATTTTACGACAACAACGATTACAACATTAAGAACTCCTCAAACTACAATCATACGAACTACAACAAAGGAACACACGAACATCAAATTCGAAGTAAAATAAAACACATTAAGGTAGTTTCCACATAATCCTACCACGGACGTGGGTAAAATCTAGGTCTAGTTGACTGAACACCACTTTCACACATCGAAGGGTCAATCCATTGCTTAAAGTAACAACAATCAATTTCAGCAGGAAAAACCTTGTAGTCCTCATAGGCTTCACAGCCGAAATATCGACGACCAGCATTTTTTTTGTTTTGGAAACAACCACGACCGATGCTTCTCCACAATGACAAATAGGGTTGGATCCACCAGGAATTAGTGGCTCGACAACACGCCTGGTAACTACCCTTTCTTTTCCAGGTCGTTGATTTACTACCGATTCATCGTCGTTTTCCAATTTGTCCACGGTGGAGCCCACACTTTCTTTTCCCTGTTTCGACATGGTGGAAGAGGAAGGAGGAGGCGGCTAGAAGAAAAGAAATTGTGAATGGATCCAAAAAAGTCGCTATATATAATGGAAAACAGGGTCGTTCCCATCCACATATAATTTAAACATTTCAATACAATACATAACGGAGTTAAAAAACAGGGTCGTCCCCGTTCACATGAACATTATTGTTGACAAATGCCTAGGAACTAGCAACATGTCAGGCCAAAATGAGTATAGATGGTAACAGTGTAGATTCTTTATCATAACATTTAACTTAATAGCAGTGCTACAGTGTTTCTAATGGGACAATTTCTGAAGTGATTAGTCGTATCAGGAGAGAATCTGCTTTACATACTCCTTTAACCCTGCACTGACTAGTCGTATCAGGAGAGAATCTGCTTTCGTCTGACGTATTACTGTAAAGAATCTGCTTTACGAAGATGTAATGTTGCTATTTCATAGATGTTTCAAACCAGCATTTCTTCCTCTCTCCCTTATTAAAGACCAACAAACCTCTCTTCCTCTCTTCATCACTCATTGGTTTTTTTGTAGAGTAGTTCACTGTCAAAATGGCTAATTGGGCATACGACGATGATACCATGGTTCAAATGTACAATGAGTACGAAAGGGGTAAACAACCCGTAGAAGATGTCGAATTTGTGCCCGAAATGCAAATGTGAGTCCAAGTAAATGCCGCAGAGGCCGAGTCTGAACTTTTTAGTGCAACGCAACCAAAATGTTGCAGTCCAGCACATCGGGCCAGTTCAAAAATCCCTCAATGCTCAGTTGAGGGAAGTTATTGCTATACAAAACCCCAATAGTTCAAGCTCCAGCATGACGGACCATTCAGTCCTTTGCTATTGCGGAGTCGAATGTAATGTGCTTATTTCTAAAAGTCAAACGAATGCAGGTCGTCGTTTTTATGGTTGCAAAGCGTACATTCATGCACAGAACCGCCAAGGGTTGCAGGGTTGTAATTTTTTTTCATGGTATGATCCAGCTTTAACGGAGAGAGGTGTCCAGTATGCACTTGAGATGCAAGATGAGGTTAATCGCTTGGAAAGAATGAATGTGGCAATTAAGAATGAAATGCTTCATGGGTGCTACGGTTCATTCTGAAGCTATGGGTCGTAGTTACGTTGTATTGGGTCGTGGTTATATTGTATCATTGGGTTGTGGTTATGTTGTATCGTTGGGTCTAAGTTATGTTGTATCTAATTTATGTTGTATCGTTGGGACTAAGTAATGTTGTATCGTTGGGTCTAAGTGTAACGACCCAGAAAATCTGAACCAATTTAAAATTTTTAAATTGGCTAAAATAATGGATTTTAGATATTTAAAATAAATATTTTAAATAATGGCGATGAAAACTGAGTTTGAATCGACATTTGAAAACGAATATAATTAATTATAATTATAAACAAGGCCTGAAATGGCGTGGCAGTTTCAAAAATTGAATTCAATCTTTGTCGGACTGTACCGGGTGCAAAACAATCCGGATTTTAGTGAAACCAAAAATATTTAAATATGTTAGTGAATATCTTTCCAACGAATCCGACCAATCAAAATTTGATAGCGGGAATCAAAAGATATGTCCAGTTGAAAATTCTGAATAGTCGCTATGGAATTCAGGCCCTTAAAAATGGACATTTTGCAAACGAACTCGGATTTCGACGAAACCACTTTTGTTGGATCCGTGATGTAAAGTTATTACTAGATTCCAAATTTCATAATTTTTCGAATCAATATGTGAGCGTGGCAAAGGAAAACGCGTTTGACCAGTTTCTGTTGATTTCAATCGACTGGGAATTGGCCATTTTTCAAACGGTCTCAGAATTCGACGAAACTAGTTTTGTTAGGACCGTATCGTCAATACGAAGCTAGAAAATATTTTTCTGGAATTTTTCTAGTTAGTATGTGGCCCCGGTAATTTGAAATGTACGTTTAAAATTCAATATGTTGATTTAAATGTAAATTCAACGGAAACTGATTGTAACGATCAAATCAGCTTGCGATACATATCCCATTGTGTTCGGAATGGGGGTAAAACGCTATGGGCGACAGGCGGTGGGCCTCGTTTCGAGGCCGTATGTAAAAGTCAACCTTTTTGCAAAATTAAATAATTAAATAATAAAAAGGAAAAAAAATATTATTTTAATTCCCTCCCTTTTCTTCTTCTTGCCCCCCCCCCGATTCATTAATCCGAAAACGAAAAAAAAAAGATAAAACCCTAGTCGATCGCCGACGACCGCCTCCACCAAGCTCCGCCCGCGACCGCCTGTTCTTCCTCCAAGCCCACCGCTTCCACACCCCTCTCCCTCCGTCCGCTTCGCCTGCTCCTCCCTGTTCGAACCCTCCCATCGCGACGCGATTCGAGAGACCCCCCAGCCGACGACCTCCCACCGCCGACCGCACCACCGCTCCGCCCAGTTCGAGACCCACCGCCACCTGACAAACCCCCCCCCCCCTCTGTAAGTTTTTTTTTTGTTTTGTTATTTTATTTTAATGATTTAAAAACTGATTTATTTTAATTAGAATTAAAACTGAATTTTAATTAGGTTTAAAACTGATTTTTAATAAAGATTTAAAACTGTTTTTTTTAAAGGATTAAAACTGATTTTAATTTTAAGTTAAAAGAAAAAGGTTTAAACTTTAAAAAGAAAAGATTGATTTTTTTAAAATAGGAAAGACGGAATTTTTATTGAGTAGAAGAAGTAAGGTATGATTTTTATATTTTTAAAGCAATAAAAATATAATTTTTACATCATAGGAATATTAAAAATATAATCTTTATATTAAAAATATAATTTTTATATATTGAATAGCCTCGTAAAAACTCGATTTTTACATATGTAGAGAATACGGGCAACAAAGCGACAAAAGGCGAGATTGGCGAAGATTTCTCTAAAGTGAAGTGTCGTGAAGTTGGATAGCTATTGGTGAGATTTCTGATTTAAAAATATTATATATGTGTGAAATGAAAGTGAATTGCTATATATAAATATATATCTATATATATATATACGCCCCTCGTCCACAAACCATGGACGATATTTATTGGTTGAAATTGTTGTGAAAATTGATTGATAGCGATTGATTGTTTGGGATTGTTTGTGATTGATATTGGTTGATTGTGGTTGAAAAATACCCGTTTGTGATTGGAAAAATATTTGGTTGAAACCACATAGGATTAGTTTGTGGAAATGAAATAAATATATACATGCCGCCTGCGTGCGAACTAGATGCATGATCCCCATTGTCAAAAACCGCGAGGTTTTAAGGTAGAGCGAGGAGCCGTACTAGGGACGGTCCCGGTTTTAACTACCCTGCCGTTATGCTGCCGAAATTTTGAATAATATTCGTGTGTTTGAATAATTTTCATATGCTTGAACTATATTTATTCCTTGAATAGAAAACATTCATGTGTTGAATTGATATTCATTCGTTGATTAGAAATTCATGTGTTGAATGGTATTCATATTTTGAAATAAATTGTTTGATATTAAAAATCACCTTTTATCGACTATATGAACTGTGTAAAATAATCTCGTTTTAAAAGAAATTGTTTTATGATAAAAATCCCATTCTTATCACCAACTTGAACTATATAGAAGAATAGTGTTTTGAAATGAATTGTTTTACAATAAAAATCACATTTTTATTGTATGCATAAATCGTTAAAATGTGAAGTGTTAAAAATAGCCACTTGTTCAAAACAAACATATATGAGTTGAAATATTCATTAATTAGCTAATGAAATGATTTGCACCTATTTAGGTAACATTAGAATGAATGGTGTTTTTAAACCAAATAGAAATCAAATATGAAGTTGAATAGAAAATGATAAATGATAAGAACTGTATATATATGTACATGCATATTCATTGAACAGGTTATAGCAAAGGGGCTAGAGAAGAGGAATAAAATTTTGTGCCCGACAAATAGGTACACATTTACTGTTTTGTTTGGTTGATGATTTTATGAGCCTGTTGGCTAGCCGCTTGGCTTTTTCTTTTTCTTTTTGAGATTAGAAGGACCGGGAAAGCTATTTGCAATTTCCCGATGCTCCCGGTGCAGGGGAGGTTATGGCGAAATTTTCCAAATTTTTAAGGTGTTAGAAAAATATTTGAAGTGAAAACGATATGGAAATCAATGAATGAACTATATTTATATAAATATATAAATATAAATAAAATTAAAACGAAACGTAGTCGTGCAGTTCGTGTTTTGAAATTGAAACTTCAAACGATTGTACCGGGAGATCCGACCGTCGGATTTTCCCGAAACTGGAACCGTTGGATTCGTTTTGAAAAGACCTTTCTAATGATGTAAATTTTGTGAAGATCCAACGGTTAGATTTTCAGATATGTGTAAATCAAATCTGAAGAAAAACAGCGCCACGGCCGCTTTATGGCCCGAAGCGTCGTTTTGAATAAATGGGCTATTTTAAAATAAATAAAAATAGCGATAAATTATTATAAAGTACCATAAACATTATGGAATGGAAATAAACTGAATTTGCTCGATTTATGTTGTATTTGATGGTTGAATGTGTTTGGTGTGAAAATTACATTAAAGAACAATATTTGTGTTGTCGAATAATTTAACCATTGAAATAAATCGAATTGAAATTCTAAATATACGTGAATTATTCGAGAAGGCCGAGTTAATTCTCATTTCAAATAATGGACCGACGATTTAAAGTCGAAGGTGAAGACGGTGGTCGAAGACCGGAGATCTTCACCTCGTTTGGATGGTAACCGAGGTCCTGATTGGGAGGCATCCCGAAATATGGATAATGAGTGGTGATCGTCCAGACGTACGTGGTGATCGATGGGTTTGCGAGGTATTTAGTGCCTCCGGTTTCGTTCAGACCCAGAACGGACTTGTAAATGGACTGTGTGTCTGACATTGGATTTTATTCTGTGTTGATTGATCTCTGTTAAATATACATCTGTTTGGCGGCGAAGAATTTATTCTTTTGCTTAATGCCCTTCTTTGAGACGCACGAGCTCAGAGGTTGTATATCGATGGACATCAGTCGCATGGCATGAATTGCCTGTGTGGCATGCTAAGATGCAGTGATCAGGGCTTCTGTTGAAAAGCAAAGTCTTGTGGTGATGATCAAAGCACCGCCTGTGTGGCGTAGCTTTGTGTATAACGTGAATTCGCAAGCCTCACATCCCGGTATGAACCTAAAACGGGAGAAGGACATCAGGGAGGGCCTGCGTTTCTTTCTAGCTAGGGTGGTGTCAGTGACCTACCAACCCTGACATTTATATACTTTTCACCTATGTGGTTGTTGCTGTTGCGAGGCGCCTCGGTTTGATCGGACGATCCGGGTCCGATGGAGTCATTCGTTGGCTCGTTTACGCCCCAAAGGGCGGGGAAACGCAGTGTTCAGGAATTTTAATCCACATCGGTGGACCGGCCCTGACGATCCAAGGGTCACTCGAGCTTTGATCCTGAGGGGCGGGCTAGAGCGTCTCGAATTCGGTAAGGACTATCTTTTGCCTTGGTTCATGACGGAAATCCAATTTCCAAATACGACATCGTGCGGTTTTGATTATATACCTATATATGGCGACATAGTGGTATGGGGCATTAATGCCGTCTATGATTGATAGTTATGATTTGAAATTGTTTTCAAAACATATAAACACTAGCAATAATATCAAATGCCTTTGTTTTGTTCGTATCAAGCATAATTTGGCTGTTATAAGGTAAAAACTCTATCCTCCGGTTTGCGTTGCATCGTGTGATGGGAACTGAGTCTTATAACGGCTTCATTTTTATAAAAAGCATAGCGATGTTTAAAAGAAAGATTTGTTTTAAAGCACTGGCAATCCAATGGAGTAAACCCGTTCCACGAAAGTGGCGTGGTCCTGTGATTAGCCTATTATATATGTGTTGAGTGGATTTCTCATACCAGTCCCATGACTGACTCGTAGTTTGTTTCACTTTCAAACTCGGGTGCCCCTTTTTCTACACGGGCAGCCTTGTATTCAGGTTTAGCTGGTTCTTTCTGGATAGCTGGAGCTGAAGATGGATTCTATCATTTATTTCTTTTTATGCTGTTCAGCTCCTATTGTACATATTTTGTTTATTTCCGCTGTAGACATGTATAGCTGAACTGTATTTGTACTAAGTAAGATCCTGTATACTGTGCAACTCTGATGATTACTTTTATCCAGTATATTCTATTATTCATTATCTGGTGTATTTATTTAATTCTGTTCTGCTATTATCTGTTTCTGTGTTATATTCCAAAGATAACCCTTGTTTCCGTGAGAACGGGATTTTGGGTCGTCTCACTAAGTTATGTTGTATCGCTGGGTCTAAGTTATTTCGTGTCCTTTTTATGTTGTAATGGGTCGTACTAATATAATTTATATCTTTATATAATATAATGATATGTCGTATACATTATAATGTGTATTATTAAATAATAGCAAAAATTATGAAAAATATATAATTTATAATTATAAAATTATATAACATATAAATTATAGAATGTACAAATCATATTAATATATTAAATAAAGTATAATGTATTTATCTCTATTTAACAACTTTAATTTATAATTAATATTTACAACTACATTAGTAAATACATTACATAATCAAGGAAAGGTTTATTTGAAGGCGAGTTTTCAAAACTCGCCTTTGTATTTTAATGCATGCGAGGTTTGAAAACTCGCCTTCAGACAGAAACAGGTCTATATCCGTAATTATTTTTGGAACATGGCTATTTGTGTTATTATTTACATAAACAGGCCTAAGATTGTGAATTGTCCTGTTAATTATGTATGAATTGCAGATTACTTGCTTTAACAGTGTTTGCTAAGAAAAAGAAAATTAGTTTGATTTCATTTTGTGTTGTATTTTGATCAGGAAGATTACTAATAGCCGAATATATGCATAAATGGTGCATTTACTTATGATTCCGCTGTTGTAGAATTTTCAATTCATCCCAAATTAACCCTAATCAATTCAAGAGAAATAAAACCATAAACAATCAAAGATTAGCGGAAGCGTACCAGAATCCATAGAGTTGATTAACATAGGGTTGGATCTTCCAAGAATACAGTGTCTCTTTTTCTTCTAAATGTTTTTCACTGATGGGAAGAAAGAAAACAAAAAAGCGTACTATTTCTCGGGGACCGAACCGTTTTTATCAACGGACAAAAATTAGTTATGACACATTTACAATTCGCCCCCTCAGCAAATTATAAATATCACTTGTTCTTTATAGCTTTATAATATAACATTATACATATGTGCCCACATATGATTTTTAATCCAACAATCTCCCACTTGGGCAACATATGTTTCCTGATAATTGTACAACCTTATGAGCTCAAAATTTTGCTATTCAATAAAGGTAATCTTTAGCAATCTCGTCCATCAACCATATTTATATAGGATCATAGTGGTTTTTGCCATATTAATCATGACTAAAACCATCAATGGTCACACACACACACACACACACACACACACACACACATATATATATATATATATATATATATATATATATATATATAGTAAATGACATAGATCAATCCTGAATACGTAGCATGAAAATCACATATAATGTGAATCAAACACGTATATATTTCAGTTGGTCGTCCTTAAACTTAAGTGAAGTCAGAATCAAAATAATAAGCAGAGTGAATGAACTGAATGCTTTACTTCTGATCAAAAAACCGAATACATAAATGTCTCAAAGCATACAAAATACAAACTTCCACTCATGATAGCCTCTAACAGTACAACACCCATACGAGCAGTGTGCTCATGAAAGACCTTGGATGGTAAACCTTTTGTGAGAGGATCCGCTATCATGAAGTTTGTTCCAATATGCTCTATAGAAATATGTCCACTCTGCACTCTCTCTTTCACAACTAAGAATTTTATATCAGTATGTTTTGACTTAGTTGAGCTTCTATTATTATTATTATAATATAGCACTGCTGACTTATTATCACAATATAGCTTCAATATTTTTTCTTCTATATTTTCCAAAATGCGCAGCCAGTGATAAAATTACGTAGCCATATTTCATAATGTACTCCCTTATGTTTTCCTTGCTTCTGAACTTTATGGAAATACGTTTCTTTAAAAGAGCATTTGTTTCCGCCTTATCGCTTTTCGCAAAGCGTTTCTCAATTCCAGCAAGGAAGGTTGTGGCATCGGTGAGCTATTCGGATATCGCACCCCTAAAAACCTCATATATGCCGCGTTTGATGATCATAAGACTCATGCTATTTGAACGGTCCTATTTCTCAAAAAAAAAAGACCTCCTTTCCTCGGAGGTACTAGCATCTGTAAGAGAAACAGGTCGATCCATTCTTAATGCAAGATCAAAATCCATGTAGCCAAGAACAATTAATATGTTCTTCTTCCAGTCCTTAAAGTTATTATCATTAAGGACCGCTACTGAATTAAGGTAAGCTGATACAGTAGCAATAACAGAATCCATATAAATCAATAAATTCAAATAATGGTTAATCCCATCTTAAGATACCAAACACATCATTAATATCAAGTCTTTGAACAATAATATTAACAGTAAACGATACTCTTATTGTAACGATTAGATATTGACAATAAGTTTTGTCAAACAATATGCAATCTTTGATAAACATATTGCTCACATAAAATACCTTATAAAAATACCGTATAATTGTCACATATTTATCACAAGTATGCATGAAATTTAGCCAAATATTAATTCACCTTTGGGCTCGTTAATAAATGCATGAACTACATACACACAATTATTTTGATATTTTGTTTAGGTTAATCTACACAAAAGTGATCGCTTTGGCGATATTTTGTTTCAATTAATCTATATGAAATATCAAATTTCCACATAAATGTTATTTGAATACATACAAATTTAAATAAAAAATATTTGATCCTTAAAACGTTACATATTGTATTTAGTCAACAGTTACCTTGTAGGATCATAACTTTATGTGTTCAAATTTGTGGCTTGATACCGCATACTGTCTCCGCGCGTGGAGACTTCAGCACCATAACCTACTCATAACGCCATAATGACACCTGGCGATCAACCCAGAATAACCAAGACGGTTTAAGGCGAAGGTCGTATGCTACCCATTCACGGCACTACACGTGGCACCCCTACGCCTCCATCTGATGTAGTCCGTGACCCGCTGATCGGGAATCCCGATCGAAATAACAAAATTTCCCAATGTAGCAGTCCGTTTGACTTTTGGTGGTAGGTGGGCGGAATTTAAAACCACCGTGATTCAGGTAGCGTTAGTGACAACAATATTTTATTTAAAGGCATGAATTAAATGAGATAGACAGCGCTAATTCCATACAACAGCAAAAGTACCAATGTTATGAACTAACAAAAGGGAGGTTCACTAACATTCTGGCATGGATACACTAAACATGCCCTTAATTAAACAATGCATGCTTGAATCCGTAGACCATGAAGTAAAAATATATCAATTTAGTATTTTAATTCACGTTAAGTTACCATCTCAAATTAGTCCAACAGAACAGAAAACGTTCTAATTATGATTAACCCATGGAATTTTTACAGTAAACTCATACCAAAAGTTCAATCTAAATGTAGATTACAATTACATTAGTGGGCTGGGAACATGTGACCGAAGGATTTCATAAAAAGATGATATCAATGCAACATTATTTTAATGCCTATATAATTCTTTTACAGCCTAATACTGCCAAAACAGTTTAAGCATGGCATTTTCTACTTTCATAGATTTATATTTACCATAAATCGGCTGTGTATGCAGTTCATTTGGCCATGGTGAATGTAAACCATAAATCCATGAAGTATTACTTAGAATGATTGGTGCCAGGTGGTGTAACATGCAAATTTACGTTAATACCACATGTAAAGAAGGAAACCAAATTTTAATAAGGAAAGTCTAACGATCAGACTTGTAGTACTTCCAACCGTTATCATTAAAATGATGCCAACATAAAACTTGTAGACCTTCTTATATAAGTTCTGTCACATAAGTTCACCTAAATATGCTGGTTTTATCATATAATTTGCTAATTGTTTCACAAAGAATCACTTTAATGATCAGAAATTATTTTCAAATCCCAAAATTCAAATCCATTTGTAAATGGATCGGCAAATCCTCATATATAATACTTGATACTGACAGCAGTCTGAGTCCATGCTGCAGTTCGACAGTCCTAATGGGAATTGCAACTGATTTGAATTCGTGAACAAATAGTCCAAGAGGAACGCATTGCAAAATCAGAATCCAAAATACGAAAATTTCAACATATCAAATATGCACGTCTCTACATTAAATCCTCAAGAATCAATTTAGGGTTGCTCTGATACTAATTGTTGGAAAAATTTCCAATTTAAATTTAACCTTAACCCTAATCAATTCGAGAGAAATCAAAGCCATAAACAAGCAGAGATTAGCGGAAGCGTACCAGAATCCATAGAGTTGATTAACACAGGTCTGAATCTTCCAAGAATACAGTGTCTTCTTTTCTTTTGAATGTTTCTCACCGACGGGTAGAGAAAAAGCAAAAAAGCGTACTGTTTCTCGTACTGTTTCTCGGGGACCAAACTGTTTTTTTCAACGGACAAAAATTAGTTATGACACATTTACAATTTATCCCCTCAACAAATTATAGATATCACTTATTCTTTATACCTTTATAACATTGCAATTATACATATGTGCCCGCATATGATTTTTAATCCAACATCCGCTAGACATAAAACTTGAGAATGATATGTATACTTTGGCCATAAATCCAGTCAGGTTTACCTTGAAAAAGGTGTCGTTGATGACGTTGTCTAGATTCTAGACTCTAGACGAACAATTTTGGTTTGTAGCAGAAGAAACCTAATGTTTATGTAAATTTTACTAATTCAATCTAAAATGATTAATTAGAAGACTTTAAGATCCGTTGATATGAAAAATTGTAGATTAAATAACAAGAACAAATCAAGACTAAAATCTTTCATTTACTAATGAATTTTAGGAGATATATGAGATTACAAAACCGAAAAAGGGTTTCCAGACTTAAAAATGTTCAATTTTAGAAGTGAAAACAGGTAATTACAGAGATAATTTGCAAAACAGAATGAAGTTCTTTTATTACAGAAGAGAGGATTGCGAATTACAGAAGATACAATGATTCGTGCATAGTGTCTGTTTATATAATTGTACAGGCAACGGAAAAATGATAATTGGGCTAAATACAAGAAGTCGATATTTGTACAAAGAAGAAAAAAATGAATTAAAGGGAATTGGGCCATATGTCTTCGGGTATTCTGAGCTTTGTATAATTGAGCTTTGTTACCTACTTTATAACTCAATGTACTAAATCTATATATTAGGTTATACAGCTGCTATTCATTCATTTTTCAACAGCCTCTCTCAAATCTAGGTTTTCAGGAACCCTAGATTTGCAATTCCTTTACTCTTTTCATGGCGGCTTGTAATAGGTTGTTGGATCTTCAAGCTTCGTAGCTGAAACTGGTTTGTATACAAGGTTCGGATTCAATTTTTGATTGTCAACAGCGATGGCATGCCTTGCAACTCTTTGCTTCTTTTCTCTGAGAGGTTGTGTCTCTTTATCCTTTGTTGTACTGCCGATATTGGATGATTTTTCTTTTTCCTGCCTACTGATTAAGTTCTTAGCTTTAGTAATGTCAAAACTAAATCTCTTAAAATTATAACTTCTAATGGCCTTTGTTAATAGATCTGCACGCTGATGAGTTCCAGGAATATGATTAACTTGTAATTCCCCTTTCTGAACTAGTGCTCGATCAATTTCAATGTGTTTTGTTCGAGCATGTTGTACTGGGTTTTCATAAATGTATACAGTGCTCATGTTATCACACTAGAGTGTTGGCTTAATTTTAATATTGATAATAAATTATGTTAAAAGTGATTGAATCCATTTGATTTTTGCTGTAGCATTAGCAACACTCATGTACTCTGATCTGTACTTGATCTAGAGATAGTAGGTTGCTTTTTAGAACACCATGATATTAGATTGTTGCCTAAATAAATGCAGTGTCCACTTGTGGATATTCTGTCATTTGGATTTGAAGCCCAATCAGCGTCAACATACCTTGTTATGTTGAGTTGTTTGTAGGCCTTCGGATTTAGTCCATAGTTGATGGTGCCATTTAAGTATCTCAAAATTCTTTTAACAACTTTCCAGTGTTCATCCAATGGATTCTGCATGAATTGTGAAACTTTGTTAACACTATAAGCTATATTTGGACGTGTTATATTTGCATATTGCAATGCACCTATAACACTTCTGTATTGTTTTATATTAGAAATAGCATCCCCTGTATTTAGAGAAATGTTGGTTGGTAATCATGGGAGTAGGTCGGGGCTTTGCATTGTCCATTTTTTTTTCACAAGTAGATCTGAAACGTATTTTCTTTGGCACAGAAGTAGTTCTGAACTTGAATTTTTAACGACTTCTATGCCCAAGAAACATTCTGGCTCCCCAAGATCTTTGATGGAAAACTGCTGATTGAGATACCGAGTTAGATTGTTTGTATCAGCTATGTTATTACCTATAACAATTAAATCATCAATAAGAATTAAAATAACAATTGTTGATGAACTGTTTGTTTTAACAAACATTGAATTGACTGATTTGGTAGATTGATAATTTAATTTAGCAAAAGTGCTTTTCAATCTATCAAACCATACACGAGGAGCTTATTTAAGCCCATAAATGACCTTCTTTAGCCTGCAGACCTGATGGGGATTTTGAATGTAACACTGAGGTTGTTGCGTATATATTTCTTCTTTCCACTACACCAAAACAGTGGATTCCCAACAAGTATAGGTGTTACAAATAATTTCCGTAACACTTTTATGTGTCACTAACAGCCTGTGAGGAATTTCCTGTAACACTTATAAGTGTTACAAGCGGAGTAACTGCTAACACTTATAAGTGTTACAAGCAGATTAACTGCTAACACTTATAAGTGTTACAAGAAGACCAACTGCTAACACTTATAAGTGTTACAAACAGAGTAACTGCTAACACTTACCAGTGTTACAAACATATTTATTGCTAACACTTATAAATGTTGGAACTATAATATATGGTAACACTTATAAGAGTTACAGACATATTCATTGCTAACACTTATAAATGTTGGAACTATAAGAGATGGTAACACTTATAAGAGTTACAAACATATTCATTGCTAACACTTATAAATGTTGGAACCATAAGATATGGTAACACTTATAAATGTCAGTATCATAATCCTACTAACTCTTATAAATGTTGGCATACATAAATTGCTAACACTTATATAACATGTTTTTATGATTTTCAATCACATATATAACTCAACATACCAATTCAAATAAAAGTATTTAGTACACTTCTATATTCCAAATTCCAATAATGTCACTTTTGCATAATGCTTTCAATTTCAAAATACCATAATATCAAGTTCAAATTACAAAAAACAATACAAAGTTTTACTAAAGATACATAGAATTTTAGATATTATGAAGGCGAAACAGGGACCATATCACAAAGCCTCCATCTGAAAATTCACAAAGCTTGTAGTATCCGTTTTGAGGACCATCGTAAATTGGTGCTTCCGGATCTAAAACTTCTGTTATCCAAACAACTTTCTCAACATCTGGCACTATCTCTCTAAAATGACACATGGTTTGCGTACCAATATAAGCTTTTGCTACATTCTTCATATCTTGTGATAATAGCATTACAAATTGTTTTCCTTTTGTTGATGATCCAACATCATTTGTCGGAATAACCGAATTAGCAATTCCAACGTTCGGTGTAGATTTATCCAAATTAGAAGCGGTTTCTGTCATAGGCGTCATAACACCGCCATTAACGTTATGTTGCAATCCCGGTACCATAGTAAGAAAGGATGAAGCAAATGATTTATGAGCATCGTTGATTTGGATTGACACTTGACTCGCCACTTGACTTGCAACTTGATTTTGTAATTCCATAGACCATTGACGAAAATCATCCTTTTTATTCTTGTTGGCAATTGCTTTTGATGCTTGCATTATCTTTACGTGCTTTATGGAAGAAGAGGAGCTAATTGCACGACAATAATTTTTCCTTTTATCAGAACCAAAAACTTTGGCGATAGGATCATTGTCAAAATCAAACATGTTTGCATGCTCGTTGCTATTACATTCCAACTCCTGTTTTTTTTCCTCCTCCTCCACAAGTGCCTACAAAATATAAACGCACTCAGTTTTAAAGAAATAACAAATTGCAAGTCAAGTTTCTGAAAATGACAATGCCAATTTCTGAAAATAAACATCTAAAAATCATGTTACGAAACTTATATGGTACCATAGTTACGAAACTGAAGCTGAGCAATGCTCAGTTTCGAGTTTCGAGTTCCGAGTACTCGAAACTGGGCAATGCTCAGTTTCAGTTTCGAGCTCGAAACTGAACCTGAACAGTTTCAGTTTTGAGCTCGAAACTGAAACTGAACAGTTTTAGTTTCAGTTCTCGAAACTGAAACTGAACAGTTTCAGTTTTAGTTTCTAGTGGCATTGCTCAGTCTCGATAGTAAAACAATTATAAATGGTAACACAATATGTTTGTGCATGTCTGAAGCTAAAGTGCAATCCAGTGAAGTGCTCTAGGCAATTAATGTCAATGCCAATTTCTGAAAATAAACATCTAAAAATGATGTTACGAAACTTATATGGTACCATAGTTACGAAACTGAAGCTGAGCAATGCTCAGTTTCGAGTTCCGAGTACTCGAAACTGGGCAATGCTCAGTTTCAGTTTCGAGCTAGAAACTGAAACTGAACAGTTTCAGTTTTAGTTTCTAGTGGCATTGCTCAGTCTCGATAGTAAAACTATTATAAATGGTAACACAATATGTTTGTGCATGTCTGAAGCTAAAGTGCAATCCAGTGAAGTGCTCTAGGTAATTAATGTCAATGCCAATTTCTGAAAATAAACATCTAAAAATGATGTTACGAAACTTATGTGGTACCATAGTTACGAAACTGAAGCTGAGCAATGCTCAGTTTCGAGTTCCGAGTACTCGAAACTGGGCAATGCTCAGTTTCAGTTTCGAGCTAGAAACTGAAACTGAACAGTTTCAGTTTTAGTTTCTAGTGGCATTGTTCAGTCTCGATAGTAAAATAATTATAAATGGTAACACAATATGTTTGTGCATGTCTGAAGCTAAAGTGCAATTCAGTGAAGTGCTCTAGGTAATTAATGTCAATGCCAATTTCTGAAAATAAACATCTAAAAATGATGTTACGAAACTTATATGGTACCATAGTTACGAAACTGAAGCTGAACAATGCTCAGTTTCGAGTTCCGAGTACTCGAAACTGGGCAATGCTCAGTTTCAGTTTCGAGCTAGAAACTGAAACTGAACAGTTTCAGTTTTAGTTTCTAGTGGCATTGCTCAGTCTCGATAGTAAAACTATTATAAATGGTAACACAATATGTTTGTGCATGTCTGAAGCTAAAGTGCAATCCAGTGAAGTGCTCTAGGTAATTAATGTCAATGCCAATTTCTGAAAATAAACATCTAAAAATGATGTTACGAAACTTATATGGTACCATAGTTACGAAACTGAAGCTGAGCAATGCTCAGTTTCGAGTTCCGAGTACTCGAAACTGGGCAATGCTCAGTTTCAGTTTCTAGCTCGAAACTGAAACTGAACAGTTTCAGTTTTAGTTTCTAGTGGCATTGCTCAGTCTCGATAGTAAAACAATTATAAATGGTAACACAATATGTTTGTGCATGTATGAAGCTAAAGCGCAATCCAGTGAAGTGCTCTAGGTAATTAATTTCAATGCCAATTTCTGAAAATAAACATCTAAAATGATGTTACGAAACTTATATGGTACCATAGTTACGAAACTGAAGCTGAGCAAAGCTCAGTTTCGAGTTCCGAGTACTCGAAACTGGGCAATGCTTAGTTTCAGTTTCTAGTGGCATTGCTCAGTCTCGATAGTAAAACAATTATAAATGGTAACACAATATGTTTGTGCATGTCTGAAGCTAAAGTGCAATCCAGTGATACCATTCATTACCCAAGCAATAGAGCAATAAAACAAGTTAACCAAAATACCCAAGCAATTCTTAAATGTTAAATGTTATACATATAGCAGCAACAAGTTAACCAAAATACCCAAGCAATTGTTAAATGTTAAATGTTATACATATAGCAGCAACAAGTTAACCAAAATACCCAAGCAATTGTTAAATGTTAAACTCTATTGAAAATCCTAGTGATACAATTACCAAGGATGAATCCCAGTGTTTGATGAAAGAGCTCTTACATAGACGATGACTAAACTAGAAAATTCAACTAAAATCAATCTAATAAACTAGCTAAACGTTGTTGATCCCTGAGGGTTGCCCAGTTTCGAGTTCTCGAAACTGAAACTGAGCATTGCCCAGTTTCGAGTACTCGAAACTCGAAACTGAGCATTGCTCAGTTTCAGTTTCGCAGTTTCGAGAACTCGAAACTGAAACTGAACATTGCTCAGTTTCAGTTTCGAGTTCTCGAAACTGAAACTGATCAATTTCGAGTTCTCGAAACTAAACTGAACATTGCCCAGTTTCGAGTATGCATGCATAGGGACAGCCGATGATGTCAACACCGACATGAGAACTTCAATACATAAATGGGACAGCTGACAAATGGTACCGAACAAACATTAACAGCTACAGTTTCGAGTACTCGGAACTCAAAACCGAGCATTGCTCAGTTTCAGTTTCGCAGTTTCGAGAACTTGAAACTGAAACTGAGCATAAAACATGACAGGTAAGAAAACTAACAATAACTTAAACCGATCTAACCTTTCCTCATTGTGCTTGATAAAACATAAAACATGACAATAAGACAACTTATGCATTAGAAGTTAATCAAAAATATAAAAGACACTAAGGTTTTAACTTGTTTGAATTACAATCATTGATCTGTTCATGTATTTTTTTTCATTTGTTTGTAGTTTAAATTCCGTGGCTCTCGATACTACATTTCAAATGTAAGTGAAAAGAGAACTTTGGACATATAGAAGAGAGGTGCAAGTGCCAAGTTAAATGAGCCAGCAACAAGCAACTTATGCATGTATAGGGACAGCCGATGATGTCAACACCGACATGAGAACTTCAATACATAAATGGGACAGCTGACAAATGGTACCGAACAAACATTAACAACTAAGTTCCAAAAGCATAGGTCACTGCTGTGCAAGTATGGAGTAATTCAGGGAAGCAAACAATAAGAAATTGCAAGAACAAGGATCATAGGACAACATTTATATACTTATACACACATACAGTCATACACTATATAAGAATAGAAATAGTTAAGTGCACTAGTATATGTCATGTCCAAATCTTCATCGGTTACACTTGACTTTCGACCAGCTATATATATATGTGATGGTCCAATGTTGTGAAAGATGTCGACCCTAGCTGCTTTGTTGCTAAATGCATGTAACAGTAGTTAACAAACTGTTGAACATTGCTCAGTTTCGTAACTGCTCAGTTTCGAGTTCTCGAAACTGAACTGAACATTGCCCAGTTTTGAGTACTCGGAACTCGAAACTGAGCATTGCCCAGTTTCAGTTTCGAGTTCTCGAAACTGAAACTGAGCATTGCCCAGTTTCGAGTACTCGGAACTCGAAACTGAGCATTGCTCAGTTTCAGTTTCGCAGTTTCGAGAACTCGAAACTGAACATTGCGCAGTTTCAGTTTCGAGTTCTCGAAACTGAACTGAACATTGCCCAGTTTCGAGTACTCGTCAACATGTCATCATTTTTTTTTCGAAAATGAGAGAATTAAACTAAGCACAAAATTTTTTTTTCTCTTTTAAACATCTCGATCATAATAAGTACCCAATAAAAAAGTTTTCACCTTGATAAAAAGTTGGATTGGTGTAAACTTACATAGGTTTTTGCTGCTGATGGAATAACTTGTCCAGTTTTCTTATTTTTATGTCCCTCCTTCCAAACCATTGTCCTCGTAACTTTCACCTCCGGATTTTTCTGCACCTGCAATAAGAAATATTATTAAACTAATTAACTATTTATTAATAGTATTCACAAGAAATATTTTTACTATGATTGCTTACCATTTCATCATAAACTTTACGGTATGATTTTCTTCCTAGCGTGTGAGTGATAGTATTATTAGCTTTGGCTTGGGCATTTCTCTTACATTGCTCTTTTTTCTTATCAGTGTATTCGTTGTCTACAAACTTCTCTCACCATACTTTGTCAATGTCTGAAGGACATTTAGTGATAGCGATATTCTTGGGTATGATGGTTCCTTTGACTCTAAGCAATCTGTTTCGCAAAGTAGACTTTACCATACGAAAATATCGTGGAAACGTTTTTTCTAAAATTGGTCGAGCTAGATCAGGATCGATGTTCATGTCAAATTCATTCTGTTTTAACAAAGAAATTTCAATACGAAGAATAAATTTTATGCAGAAAGTAAATAATTAAATAAGGTGAATTTATGACATACCAATAGTTCTCGCCACAAAATATCTTTATAGTAACCATCAACATTTCTCCACTCGCCATAGCCAATTGGTATATGACAACGAATTAGCGCTCCGCATCTGGTGCTCCATTTAGCTTCATCATTACCTTTAACACCATCGAAGTCAACTATTATTGAGTATTTTTTATCACTTGGTGGAGGACAGTTATTTGCCTCAAGCTCCTCATTTGTAACTTCATTTGCACTACCAATGCAATTGTTCGACATTCTGCATTATGAACAAAGCAAAATCCAAAAAGCAAAATCATTTAATGCACTTCACCTAAATAAGCAAAACAATACAAATATTCATTTCAAAATTACGTCTCTTTCATTTAAATACATTTCAACAATGGTACTAAATTCTGTTGTTCTCTCAAAACAGACTGAAAATCGGTTGGTATGGTGTAGTCATCTACGTTGTCTGTCATGCGCTTTGGAGAACGTCGAACAATGGACCAATCAGAATTTTGAGTGTCTTGCACATAGAAAACTTGACATGCTTCAGTTGCTAGAATAGCTGGCTCGTCATACTCCCCATTCCCAGTTTTGAGCCTATTCAAGTTCACCATCAACAAATGGGAATCGGTGCAAATCTTACAACCATTTGTCTTATCCGCAATGTTTACCCAATCACAATAGAATACAACATGTTGGAAATCATAATAATCAACCTCTATGATTTCTTTAATGATACCATACCAAGTAGTGTCATCATCCGTAGGATTTATATCTTTTGCACTTGCAACAAATGTGGTGATTGCATCCATGCAAACACCGCTATCTTGGATTGAATGACTGTCATCATAACGTTGAGGAGAAAATATATATCCGTTCACTCTGTACTTAAGATAACTTTTAGATTCCCACTTTGGACCACTAACATATTGCCATAACATTGTATTCATGCATTTTTCTTGTAGAAGCTGCCATAAATGAACAAACTTGAACGTCCAACATAAAAAGAACAAAACTTACAATTTTCATACATATTGAAATAATATACCTTTTTGTGTAACCAATCAATAAATTCGGTTTGAACGATTACTTCTGTCATTGTGGTAGCTTTTCTTTTACCGCGAGAAACATCTTCTAAGGACGAGCGATATGCACTACAAATTAGATATTATCATGTAAATATATTTCATATTTTATGTTATTGGTATCTATTAAAATATAGAGAAAATTCATACATATAATATTCGTCTCTTTCAGGAATATCGATACTAAAAAGTAACCACCTTCGAATTTGAACACGTTGCACCCTAGTTAGCTTAATACATTTGCCTTCAATGATGGGACGTTCATATATATCATCACCATCATCTAAAAAAGATGCTTGTGTCGAACTATGATTTCCATCATGTGGGTTCGGCATATACTCCATTGCATATCTAACTGATTCTGAAACAAGGTATGCTTCAGCAATTGATCCTTCTATGTAGCGCTTATTGCTAGGTATATTTTTGCATTCTTTCATTGCTCTAAAAATAGCACACATGCACATATATTTAGAAATTATCACTTTGAAATAACATTCATAAAATTTGTAACAAAATTATATCACCTTTCAAATGGATACATCCATATGTAGTTTGCAGGTCCACATAGCAAAGCTTGGTCGGCTAGATGCACCATAAGATGAATACTTATATCAAAGAAGTCCGTCGAAAAATAATGCACTAGCACACATAATGCCTCTGAAATCATATCTTTGGCAGCTTGAACATGTTCTCGAACTAAAACTTTTGAGCATATCAAGTTAAAATACAAACTCACTTGTAAAATAGCTCGACGTAAATCACGGTGCTTCAGATATGCATGTTGAACCATTATAGGAAGTAAGTATTGCATTACAATATGATACTCATATGTTTTTTTAAGGTGCAAAGTAGGTGGTTGAACAGTAACAAGACTACCAAATCTAGTTGCAAGGCACGATGGAAGTTTTGTATCTTGTAGAACTTCACAACATTTTGTTTTATGAATCTTATCGAATGCAAACTTAGATGATTGCTTTAACCTATCAAACAATAAATTGAGAAGATGCTCTGTGACATTCTTCTCTGTATGCATCACATCAATAGTATGTCGTACTTTATGACTACTCCAATAAATTAAATTATAGAAAATTGACTTCTTATACCAAGGAGATTTTTCTACTTCACTACCTTCAGTCATTAAGGAACATTCATTACTAGATTCAATTATTGTTCGCTTCTTATTCCTTGGTAATTTTCCAGGATAATAACTTATACGATCAAGCTTTTCCAAAAGGGATGGTCCTCTTAACCTAGTTGGCGGTTCTTTATCTTCGCTATCCTTATACCATCCATATTTGACGCATCTATATGGATGATCATCCTTCAAAAATCTTCTATACTTTGGGTAAACAATCTTGTTACCTATGTACTCCGACTCGGTCTCCGTAGCACAAACTGGACAAGCTTTATAACCATGTGTCACACAACCAGATAAATTTCCCAATGCTCGAAAATCGTGGATTCCCCATAATAATATTGCCTTCATCGTAAACATTTCTCTCTTGTCCATATCAAAAGAAGCTACGCCTTCCATCCAAAGTTCCCTCAACTCATCTACAAGAGGTTCTAAATGCACATCAATGTCTTGACTTGGTGCTTTCGGTCCAGGAATTAATAAACTTAGCATTTGAAATTGCGATTTCATGCATAATGAAGGAGGTAGATTGTATGGAATCATATATACCGGCCAACAACTGTAACTATTGGAGAGAACCCCATTCGGATTAAATCCATCAGTAGAGATACCAAGCCAAACATTACGTGCTTCATTTGCAAAGTCCGGCCACTTACATTTGATTGATCTCCATTCAGCTGAGTCAATGGGATGACGCATGAAATCCCAAGAAGGATCGGCATGCTTATGCCATTGCATTTTACGAGTTATCCATGGTATAGTGTACAATCTAGTCAACCTTGGAATTATAGGGAAGTGTCTTAAAACTTTTCTTGGTTGAGTTGTCATTTTTTTACGCCTAACGCATTTGTCTTATCTTTAAATCTTAACGTATTACAATGAGGACATACTAAAATGTTAGCGTTCTCTTTCCAAAATAACATGCAATCGTTTATGCAAGCATGAATGCATTTTACCTTCATTCCCAAATCTTTTAACATTTTTTTCATGGTAGGATACTTGTTAGGTAATGTGTTTTCTTCCGGAAGACATTTTTTAAATAGTTTCAACAATTCTGTCATGCTATTTCCCGACCAATTAAATTCTTTTTTCAAGTTATGAAGCTCTATCATAACACTCAAAGTTGTAAGTCCATCCTTACAAGAAGGATATAATTTCTCATTTGCTTTGCTTTTGAATTCATGGTACATTTTCTTAACATTTATCTCTTCAAAATTTACTTCACCGCTAACTTGTGGCATATCATGTACTCTAAATGCATCATTAACAAGATTTCCTAGAGTGCCCTCAATAGACTCTTCTACTTGCATTTGGTCTGGAATGTGAGACTCTTGGACAAAATCCGATGTATGAGTCATTTGTATGGTAGTATCATTTCTCTCTCCATGAAAGAACCACACATCATATGTCGGAAGCATACCAAAAAATATCAAGTGTTTCTCAACTATTTCTATTGAAGTTCTCTTAGAGTTTTTACACTTCTTACAAGGACACACACATAACTGAGTATCATGTGGTAAATGTTGCTTGACGAAGCTGATAAAGTTCTGAACACCGTGTATATATTCATCCTCATTTCTGTGTATTTCTAATCCACCTTCTTGATGTTTGTTCGGTCATGACTATCAATCAAAAACATTCAAAATAATAATTAGTACATTATCTAAGTTCTGTAAGATTGTTACCTTACCAATTAAAAAAAAGGATTATTTACTTTTTATTTATTTTCGTCTTAGTGTTAGAAATTCTTAAGAATCATACCTAATATTTTATAGTGCATTACTCAATGGTCGGACACTATGATATTACAGCTTTGAAAAAAAAATCTGCATTTGTTTAAAAAATAAACAGCAAATGTTTAATTAAAAAAACTGCACTGCACTTGTTTTAAAAAAAAATTGCACTGATTTTTTTTAAAGAAAAACTGCACTGGTTTTTTTTTAAAAAAAAATCTGCATTTGTTAAAAGTTAAAACTAAAAAAAAAAGTTGTTCAAAACAAAAATCTGCATTTGTTACAAAAAAAAATGAATTTGTTCAAAATTTCACAAAAAAACTGCATTTTAAAACAAATCTGCATTTGTTAAAAAAAAATTACTGCATTTCTTCAAAACCTAATCTGCAAAACTGAGTAAACATTGCTCGACTGGGCAATGCTCAGTTTCGAGCAAAAGTATAAATATGGGCAATGCTCAGTTTTGAGGATATTTTGTTTACTTGTAGAAGAACATCTATTTTGTGTAAGATAATAACATCTATTTGTTTATAATGCTTCATTTACTTTATATTTTTTGACCAAAAGTATAAATGTGAATAAAATTTGTTAAGAACATATAGCAAGTTCCTACGGTATTTTCTTTGTAGTATGAAAGAATTATCAAAGTAACAAATAATACATATAAAAATTTTGTAGAGTAAAATTTGAATGTACCACAATGTTATTTATCAGCAATAAAAATAATAAAATAAAATACTAAATTTACAAAATTATTCCTTAAGAGATTTATAATTTTATAACTAAGCATGTTTTCTAGTATTTTCAGGATTGTTTGACATTATTTAATTTTAAAGTATTTTCAGAAAGAAAAATCTCTTGTATAAATGCATTTTAAATTACAAAAGATTATTAAAAAGTGTGATGATCTAATGATTAAAAATTCTCCTAGAACCTACATGATTTATTGAACAAAGATAACGGCAGCTACCAACACAATTTAGATTACATTTAATATGTGAAATAACAAAGGAAATAGAATAAACTAAAATATGAAATCAAACAAATAATAAATTTTGAGGAATCCAGTTGGATCCCTCCAACCTGTTTCCTGCATCCACATATGTTAGCCAACATTAATAATCCTGCTTTAAGGCAGGATATCGCAGTATAGAAGGTCATCCACTATCATATTGTGGGGCGCATAGGGTCATCCGCTAATGATACTGCGGGCATCCGCTAATGGTACTGCGGGAAATATCCAACCACCAATATATATATAATAGCCACAAGCCTAATAACTAATATATACGCATCTAAAACTGAAATATTCAATACACATACGCACCTGAAACTGAAATCCAATGAAGGAAGCAAACACAATATGACGAGGTGCAGAAGAAAATAAGCGAATGAGAACTGCAGGAACAATAAATGGTACATTAGATAATCTGGACTTGCATGAGAAAATAAGCGAATGATAAATCGTAAATAATAAAATAAGCGAATGATGGCAGAATACATATAAGCAGCGAAATGTACTACAACAACCTTAAAAGGAACCGACATAGATACACGGAGCAAGTCCCATCATGTTCATAGGGCGTAAAAGTTGCAAAAGACGCATGTACAAATGACAGTTTCAGGCTGTCTAAAACACAAGGTATTAATAATGTAAATGTATCTATATCATCTTTATACATCAACTAATCATAGATTAACTGAAAAAGAAAAAAAATTCCCATTTTCAGGTTCAGTTTAAGGCCTTTCAACGTGAAGCTTTAGATTCACAAATCTACCTATAAAGGATAATATATACACATGAACCTTAAGTGGTCTAGCAACATATATGGCATCATGGACAGCAATGACAAATTAGAATATGACTTAAAAGAATTTATAACCTTGAGAAAACAGAGTTGCAAAAATCAGCGAACGAGCACAGCATGGTCTCAGAACACACAAGCATAACCAAAAGGATTTCATGCCGGTATAACAAGGGATTTACATATGTACTTAGTCCAGGATTTATTTTCAATGTTTTGTTGACGAAAATATAACTACGGCCCATCTAACTAAAATATAAAATAGTATAATCCAATAGTATTCTACCAAGTTAAGCAAAATTGATCCAGATTTAGAATTGTGGCGTATTAAATTAAGTAAACTAGCCTAGTTTAGTTTGTCTCATTACATTTTGTTTTTATTTAATTAAAGTGCTATTAGTTTCGTTTAAGGCCCAGCCCAAGATGCAGACTGGCGTTTCTACCAATAACCAATAAAATGAACAATAGTAGAGGCCATACTAAGTGCCGCATGTTCTAGTTCTAGGCATCAACAAATGCCCTTAGCAGCCAACATATAAGGGACTCAGCTTTATCATGAAATCCATGTTATCTTTTAGTATGATAAATAAGTACCACACCTGACTGTATTTAACATGCAAAAAGACTTGGCTTAAGGTGAGAAATATCATATGACAAAATTCAAGGACTTAAATGCTTTTCTTTTATATGGCCAAAAGCAGTAGTTATAACAATACTGGTAATCATATAAGCTACCTTTTAACCGATTTGCAGTTCAAAACTGAGTTAAACTCAGTTCAAAACAGAGTTTATAAACTCAGTTCAAAACTGAGTTTAACTCAGTTCCAAAACTGAGTTTATAAACTCAGTTCGAATTGAGTTCGGAAACTCGGTTTTGAACTGAGTTTATAAACTCGGTTTTGAACTGAGTTTCCGAACCCAGTTCGAACTGAGTTTGTGAACTCAGTTCGGAATGAGTTTGCGAACTCAGTTTGGACTGGGTTTACAAACTCAGTTTTCGAACTGAGTTTACAAACTCAGTTTTCGAACTGAGTTTACAAACTCAGTTTTCGAACTGAGTTTGCGAACATGTATACAAACTGAGTTTATAAACTCGGTTCAAAACTGAGTTTGCGAACTCCATTCGAACTGAGTTCGGAAACTCAACTATGTTTCTGTTTATGTTTAAAGGTCGTAGATATTACATTTTAGGACACAATCTTCTAGTCATTCGACTGCTTAGATTGTGAACAGCAGCATTAATACTGTAGCATGGATTTTGAATGCTTACAACTATAAATTAATCAAACCCAGCTGGAAACAGTCTGAAAAAACCATAATTAGGAGAAAAAACAGTATGAAAAAACCATAAAAACCATAATTAGGAGAAAAAACAGTATGAAAAAACCATAATGGATGATATTCATGATATGTATATATTAGTTTATTCAGTACTTCATTCAGTAATTGCAATCATTATATTTTTTTTGTTAATTACATAGGGTCACTGTTATTATTAACAAATGGATTAATTGGTTTTATGAGAAAAGGCTTTCTATTCTAATTAATTTTCTATGAAACATAAAATCAGACACCTAACATGCATTAGAAACCTATAAACCTAACCAAAACAGGAACAAAAGGAGGATAGCGATACATTCACTTAATGGTCGGAGAGAAGATGAATTCTCTATCAAATGGTATTTCACTTTCCATGCTTCAATTCAGTCTAAATATAGTCACTCGATGGACCGTTATGCCATAATTTAATTATAATCTAAGCAGAATGTTCACACTAAAGTTATGTAGTGTTTTAACTCTAGGGAACTATGTAACATCGTGACTTCAAGATATTTTATTTACCCTTAGTTACATTAATCGATAGAAAACTGTCGAGTGAGTCATTCCATGATTGTTTAATACCTTTCAGTCCATAACCGTTGGTTACACCAATTACCATATGCAATTGCACCGTCAATATTTACATTACAATGTGTTACTTACTGTAGTCCCAACTGATGTGTAGGTATCCTATTTCAAAATATATACTGATTAGGATTACTTAAAATAATATATTACTCTTACTATGATAAAATTTTCATTATTACAGTACATAGTAATTAACATGGCATAAAATATTATCTAAGCATTTTATGTTTAATATACCTAAAATAAATAAATAAATCAACTTATCACAATATGACAAATACAAAATAGAAATAAGACACATTTTATTTTAAATATTGTATCTTTATATATATATATATATATATAACAAATTTTACATTAGGCTCTAGGATATAAGCCTAACTCTATCGACAATTAACTGACACCACTTCTCTTTTTAGTTTAATGTTTAAACTAAAACATAAAAATAGTAAGCAGATCTATCGTAATTTACTTACATTTTTAGTTGTACAACCTAGGTTTTGATCACCTAAAGGTGTGGTATTTGAATTGGTTAATTTTCAATGGTTTGACAAGTAGGAGTTATGCAACAGATTCTGAAAACTGAATCTGAAAATGGTTTAAAATTTTCAAAATTTATTTTCTGAAAACTGAATCTGAAAACAGATTCTACAACAAATTTATTTTCTAAATTTTCTCATTGTTAAAAATGGTTTAACTGAAAACTGAAAATGTGACTAAGAAACAGATTCTGATTCTCAATGGTTTGACAAGTAGGAGTTATGCAACATGTAGATCACATATGGCGTACATATATACATATATGCGCAGATGATAACATATATATAAGGCTAATGAAGTACTTAATTAAAGTAACAGATATTAGAAAAGGCAAGCTTAAGAAAACAAAAGGAGTTTACTTTAATAAAATATTGTTGTACCTCTTACACATAGAACGTGCATATCAACATTAGCATAAAGTTTGGATGAAATTATTTTAAACACAATCAGCGACTTGGAGTTTAGATGGCATAACAGCAGATCACACAAGTAATACTATATCGCCATAACAAAACTCACACCCGGATTATCAATTAAAATATAAAAGCAATCTGCTCAGATTCGTAATTCCTTGAGCAAGATCAAGGATTTATCTAACAATTCCAGTTTTATTTTAAAAAAATGCCAAGAACAAACTGGAAATTCTAAGCTCATGTAAGATCTGATTTCATATATAGCTCAATAAGCTTACACATGCTTTCCACCCCAAATCAATTACACAAATCTGATTCATACAAATCTCAGGAGCTCAACAAAATTGGATCTAGAATGCTGATGCAAGCCATATTTCGATCAGATTTGATACCGGATTTAAAGCAGCGAACCAGTATATATGCATTGGACAAAGTATCAAAAAACCGACTCTCAAATAGGCCAGGACCTTCAAAAAAGCAAATAAAAAAATACCCTAAAATCCATTCATGCCAAATTCTAATTCACCAGAGACCAATAAAGGAAAACGAGAAGCATATGTTCTGAATTTCAGATCTAGAGGAAGAAAAAGCTCACGGTTTAGAGGATTCCTAGAAGTGAAATCGAATTTTTACCTCAAATCGTGATTCCTAGAATCCGCCGTGATTCCAAGAATCCCCAATTCCTACAAGCCCCAATTCGAAGTCCATTCTTTAATCGCAGATTTCAATTTTCGAGTTTATTTGATGTTGATGAGAACGGTGATTTCAATCTTCAACGTGTATTTTCGTTTGTAGCGGCATGGAAAGAATAAGTGTTAGAGGACTGAGCGTTGAACAACCAATTAGGGTTATATGCGACAAGTTACCCTTTTGCCCTTACAAAAGAAGACTTGACCAAGCACAATAACACATAAAAGTGTTGGCACATTTTTGGTGACACATTTTTGCTACTGCAACACATATAAGTGTCACTAGTCTACAACACATATAAGTGTTGGCAGTTGAAAAAAATAAGAGTTGCCAATTGGCCATTGTGGTGTAGTGTTCAAAATCTCATTCAAAAATGCATTATTGACATCTAAATGTCTAATATGCTAATTTTTTCTTAAAGCAATGGTAAACACCAATCTTATAGTAGTGGGTTTTGCAACAGGTGAAAAAGTTTGATTAAAATCAAATCCATATTCCTATGTAAAACTCTTAGCTACAAGTCTGGCTTTATACTTAATTATAGAGCCATCTGGGTTCTTCTTCAGTCTATATGTCCATTTGCAGCCAACAATGTTCTTATTGGTTGGAGCATTGACCAATTCCCATGTTTCATTTTTAATAAGAATATTATATTCACTATCCATTGTTGTTTTCCAGTTTTTGTCATTGACTCCTGACTGAATGATTCTGGTTCAAAGTTAAACAATGTGGCAGCGAATGTTTTGGGCTTAAAAATTTCACTTTTAGCCCTAGTGACCATATGGTGACCAATTTGAGATTGTTGGACCCTTGGTGGTGAGTTATTCTGATCTTTTGTACTTGATGGTTGTTCAGTTGTACTGATTTCAGTGCTTTGATTATTTTCTTCACTGCTTTGACTTTGACTTGTCATTTGGTTAGGATCACCGATAGTGTGGCTGATATGATCCTGTTATTCACTACCTCTAGAATTTTTGGGTGGTAAATTCAGAATGTCAGCAGCCTCAGAGTTTTCTAAGTGGCTTCATGCCTCATTCAGGTCTGGTATGTCAGGTATTGGTTTATGTGCATTCTGAACTTTACTAGTAGTTTTTATATCTTTTGTGTTGAATGGAAATGCAATTTCATTAAACACAACATGCCTACTGATGTAAATTTTTCTTGTTTCATCAAGATACTTATAGCCTTTTTGATTAGCACAGTACTCGGAAGTGTACATGGCTTTGATCTGAATTCAAGCTTATTGCTATTTGTTAACCGGCTTTTTGGTCTGGTTCCCAAGAGAGCATCAGACGCGCTCAACTCAACGTACCTCTAGAAGCTGAGGCCGAAAAGGGGCACACAAGAGTGAAGGAAACAGGATTAAGAAGGGACTACTCCGCTTATAACTTCGCAACATCCAGAGGACATCCGAGAACTAAGGCCTCGAACCCCGAAGGAGCCAAGAGCCTCAACCACCCGGTCCCGGGATCCTCGCGCCCCTCTAAAGGACCTCACCCAAGCATGAGCGGAATTCGCACCCAGCCGGGTGCAAAATCTCGCACCCATGCCTGGGTTCGAAATTTCGAACCCATACCTAGGTTCGAAATTTCGAACCCAGTGGGTGCGAGATCTTGAGCCCAACGGGTGCGAAATCTGGCACCCATAGCTGGGTTCGAGATTTTGAGCCCGTTGGGTGCGAAATCTCGCACCCATGGCTGGGTTCTAGATTCCTAACCTAGCGGGACGAGATTTCCCACCCGCGCCTGGTTCTAAATTTCGAACCCAGGGGACTCGAAATTTCGAACCCGTGCCCAGGTTCGAAATTTCGAGGCGTGCATGTGGTGGGTTTGAATTTCCTGCATGTGGTCCCTATTTGTACCTAATCCTACCTACTCCTACCTACTCCCACTCCTATAAATAGCCCATTGCCTCACACTTCAAAGGGGTTGGATTTTCTTCACTTGAGACCTTCCTAGAGCTCCATGAACTCCATTAACGGCATCTCCTATTTGAGGAAGAAGGAGAATTAAATATTCATTTTCCTAAATACCTAGCATATAGCAATTATAAAAGTGAATGTAATGAGCGTGGCTCTACCTTGTAATTCTTAAGTGATTAATAAAAGTTCAACATCCTTCCAAAGTGGACGTAGGCCTAATCCGCGGCCGAACCACTATAAATACTCGTGTCTTTTACCGCTTTCTCTTACTTAGTCTTGCAGCCAAATTAACTATTCCTAGTAATAGGAATCTTCGGTCTTTATGACATTTTTTGCCGTCAATATTTGGTGCTTTCACTGAGAATGCAAATTCAAGATTTGCGTCTTTCTTCCACATTATCATCTCGACTTCGACAAGCTTAAGGTTTCTTGCCCAGCCTATTGTCGAGTCCGCTTACGATGGTAAAAAAGTCAAAGAACGCAATGGTTGGCTCTTCAGCTGCAGCCGATACCTCCCAACAAGCTCAACCGGTAGATGTCCCGACCCTTAACGAAACCCTCCCTCCTGTTGTGGACCCCGAAGCGCCCGCTACCCAAGCTCAAATTCGCGCGCTTAATGAAATATATGAGAACACCACGGTTGAGCTTAACCAAGCATTAAGGGATAACATCAGTCTAATGTGCCAACTTCAAGAAAGTCAACGCGTCGTCGCTCTACTTCAATTGGCTTGGAATAATGCTCGACCCCGACCAACTGCATCAGAAACTTCCTCTTTTGATTCAATGGGCCCACACCAAAGGGGGAGGTTCACCCTCATCAACAATGTCGTCGCTCGTACCGACGCCCTCGATAACGGTAACGACCATGCCAACGAGAATGGGAATGACAACGACGACCGAACTATGGTCACATACAGCGAGGGGGCGCAGTATCAAGCCCACTCTCGCCTAATTACTTATGACGGACCCGATCCTACAAACCAACCTCTTCCTCGACACAACCCAATGGTCGCTAATCAGGGTGAAGGGTCTGTTTTCCCAACGGCCCGTGCTCCTGTAGAACAGGACTCGCATCACCCCGTTCCACCTCAACGTTCACACCAAGACCCAATCATAGATGTCGAGGACACAGAGGAAGACGATCCAGACGTCCATCATAGAAGACGGCCTCGCAACAGGACTCCGGAGCCGCGTCAAAATCCGTGGATCCCAATGGCGGATCCTCATCCAACTTACCTTCCCGACATGATAAGAAGGGCCATGAGGGAAATGCGAGGGGGTGCACACGGCACATCGGAAGTCCATATTAGGCGTAACCCCTTCACGAGAAGAGTAAATGAGGCTGATTGGCCGAGGCGCTTTAGTATGCCACAAATGCCGCTCTACGATGGTACCATTGATCTTTGTGCCTTCTTGAATCGCTATGAATGGCAAATGGACTCGAGCCGGGATGACGATCCAGCCAAATGTAAATGCTTCCCTGTCTGGTACCGCTTTACTTTGATTCTTGCGCCTCCCTCTCGATTCCATTAACAACTTCGGACAACTAGCAACAGAGCTGGTTAAGCAATTCAGGGTGCACATCCCAACTCCGAAGAATGCCCTCACTTTATCCAACCTATGCCAGGGGCCCGCCGAGTCGCTTAGAAGCTACCTTTCCTAGTTCAACACAGCTCTCGCCAAGGTTGAGGATCTAGATCCTCGCACCATACTCTTTTAACTAGCGAAAGGTGTCCTCCCTACTTCAGAGTTTGGGGCCTGAATTGATCGAAAACAGCCCAAGAGCCTCAACGCCTCCTATGAGAAGGCAGATCAATACTTATGACTAGAAGAAGCCAGATGGAATCGTCTCTCCGTCACAAGTCATCCCAATGATCCCCAAGCGGATACCGCCAATAATCACTTCAGAGGTAGGCGAGGCCGGGTGCCCTTCGACCAAAAAAGGGGGGCAGGTCCCAAAGGCAAAAACCAAACAATGGCAGACCGGGTGGACGAAACAACGGGAAAGCCCCAACATAATTAAGAAAGCCCGGCCCTCGCCAAGCTTTCGAGACCTATACTCCACTGAATGAAGACATAGAGACAATCTACTTGGAAACGTGTAACACCTTGCCATACAAGAAGCCGCGCGTTAGAGAATCAACTGACCGCGAGAAGAACATCGGGAGGTATTGTCTGTACCACGACGTGTACGGGCATGGCACCAACGAATGCCGCCAACTTAGGGATGCAATTGAGAAACTTAGTTGCGAGAAACGACTCGAGCAATATGTCCAAGAACCATTTCCCCCTGAAGCAAACTCGCAGCCTCTAGTGCCAGCTTCACAGACGGCTACCAAGGCAGCTCCGGGACCATCTAACCCAAGACGAGGAATCGTGATCAACACCATATATGGCGGACCCTACCCCACACATGATAGCTTTCAAAAAATGGAGGAATATGTGAGTTCCATAAAATATGCTACTTAGCCTGCTTCGCTCTCCCTGAGTCCATCCCATCCAAGCTACAAAAAACCATGCGGGACGACATCGTCTTCCGAGAAAGAGAGTCGACAGGGGTGGAAATCCCGACCACCGATCCATTAGTCATCACTGCCCAGATCGGTGCCGCTTCCGTTCAGAAGGTTTTAATCGACTCAGGGAGCTTAGTCAACATCATCCTCAAGGCGTTCTATGACCAGATGAAATTGGAAACAAATGACTTGAAGCCATGTCACGCCGTAATTCACGGCTTCAGTGAGGCCTCTAGTTCCCCCGTAGGGATGATCGACCTACTTGTAGAACTGGGCAAGGGGACCAAAGCCGAGTCCTTCATGGTCATAGACAATGACTCCCCCTACAACGCTTTTCTAGGGTGCCCCTTTCTCACCGAATTCTGAGTTTACATGGCACCATGGTCTCTTCTAGTGAAATTCCCAACGGAAAATGGGATTTGAACCGTTAAGGGCGATCTAGTAAGCGTTAGGGAATGTTACACAATAGGATGGAAGAATGCGTGCAATAAGGGAAAGGGCAAAGCCGTGCCCGCTCCTTCTTGCTCCAAGAATGTCTCTGCATAGCAATCAGTAGCGTCTGGGCCTTGGCTCAGGCGCCACTCCTGTCTTTCTGATGACCTTGACCCACGAAAGGACGAAGAACCCAAATACGAGAGGGCTACCCCGGTCGAATCCACAGTGGACGTTCCCGTCAACCTCGACGACCCAACCAGGGTGTTGAAGGTAGGGTCACAACTCCACCCAGCAATTAAAGAATATCTCATATGCTTCCTGAAAACCAATTTAGATGTGTTTGCATGGACTCAATTCAACATGAAAGGCATCGACCACGCAATTGCTTGCCATTCCCTTGGCTTAGATCCTAGAATGCCTCCAGTCAAACAGAATCGCTGCTTTTTAGGGCCCGAGAGGTCCAACGCACTCGAAGAAGAGGTAGACCATCTGCTTAATAATAACTTCATTTATGGAGTTGGCTATCCCGAATGAGTTTCCAATCCAGTTCTGGATAAGAAAGCCAACGGTAAATGGTGAACATGCATCGACTTCTCCGGTCTGAACAAGGCATGCCCCAAGGACAGTTTTCCACTCCCGAAGATCGACCGATTTGTCGACTCAACGACCGAATACCAGCTACTATCTTCCATGGACGCCTACTCAGGCTACAACCAGATCCCGATGAGCCACCGTGACCAAGACCATACCTCTTTCATAACCAACCTTGGGCTCTACTGCTACCGTGTTATGCCCTTCGGACTTAAAAATGGTGGCGTCACTTACCAACGAATGGTTAATTGACTTTTTAAAAATCAAATTGGAAAGTCCATGGAGGTGTACGTGGACGATATGCTGTTAAAGTCTAAAATATCAAGCGACCACGTCCACGACCTCTCAGAAATGTTCGATGTACTTCGCCAGTACGACATGAAACTCAACCCTCTGAAATGCTCCTTCGGAGTCGCCTTAGGAAAATTCTTGGGTTTCATTGTCAATTCACGGGGCATCGAAGCTAACCCAGAAAAAATCCAAGCTATTCGGGACATCGAATCCCTGAGAACATCAGGGATGTTCAAAGTCTGAACGGAAAGGTTGTTGCTTTAAGTCGGTTCATCTCTAAGGCCACCGACAAGTGCATCCCCTTCTTCGATTTACTACGAAAAGGGAAACACAACTTCGAGTGGACCCCCGAATGTGTCTCCGCATTCAATGAACTTTTGGATCACTTAGAGCGACCACCTATCCTCTCTAAGCCTATAGACTATGAGGACTTATATATTTACATGGTTGTTTCTACGCAGGCCATCAGCTTGGCACTAATACGCCTCGAAGACCGCACTCAACGGCCCGTCTACTATATCACCAAGCGGTTAACGGGGGCAAAAAAGAACTACCCGAAGCTAGAGAAGCTGGTATTCTTCTTATTGATTTCCTTTAGAAAGCTCCGACCATAATTCCATTCGCATCCCATAAAAGTTTTCACTGACCAACCACTGCGTCCAGTCCTACAACGACTCGAGGCGTCATGATGATTATTAAAGTGCAGCATCAAGTTAAGCCAGTTCGAGATAACTTTCATCCCCCAACGAGCCATCCTCGGCCAAGCTCTCACAAATTTCATCGTGGAGTTCACAGCCCCCGAGGAGGATCCCACAGTGAATGCCGGAACCCCCGACGCCAAGTTAAAATTGTTCGTAGACGACTCCTCTAAAAGAAAATGCTCCGGAGCCGGAGTCGTGCTCATCACCCCTGAAGAACGCCCGATGTATTAAGCGTTGAGGCTAAATTTCCCAGCTACTAACAACGACACGGAGTACAAAGCCTTAATCGCCGGGCTTAGAACCACAATTGGACTCAAGCTAGAGACCGTCCACATCTTTTTCGATTCACAGCTTATCGTCCGATAGGTGCTGGGAGAGTATCAAGCGAAAGAGGGACGGCTTGCCCAGTACTTGGCCTGGTTTCGGGGGCCACTCGCCTACCTCGAGCATTTCACCATTACCCATATACCACGCGAGCAAAATGAAAAGTGGTCACTCGCCAGGATGGAAAGCTCCAAAGATCCACAACCTAACGGATTCTCCTCGGTTGAAATCCTTAACTCCCCGAGCATCAAGCAAAGGCAAGACGAGACGATTATCTGCACCGAACCCGAGCCCGAGTCATGGATGACACCGATCAGAAATTACCTGCATCACGGGATCCAACCAAAGCACTACTAGGAAAGGCGCGTGCTCACCAGCCAGTCAGTCCGTTACCTTCTTTTGGATGGGAAACTCTACCGCAGAGGTTACTCCATTCCCTTGCTCCGGTGCGTTGCTCATGACAACGCCCTCCGAGTGCTAAATAGTGCGCATGAAGGCGAATGTGGCGATCACACTGGGGGGAAGACCCTGGCCAGAAAGATTCTCAGACATGGTTATTACTGGCCCACACTCGATCAAGACGCCGTGGACTACGCACGCAAGTGCGACAAGTGCCAACGCTTCTCCAAGGTTACAAGAGCCCCACCTACCGAATTGTCTCAAATGGTCAGCCCATGGTCATTCTCCATGTCGGGAATCGACATCATCAGAACTCTTCCAATGGCCAAAGGCGGGACACGATACGCCGTCGTCGTAGTGGACTATTTCACCAAGTGGGCAGAAGCTGAAGCTCTTGCCACTATCACCACGAAGAAAATGATCAACTTTGTTGTCCACAACATCATTACCCGCTATGGAGTGCCTCAAGCTATCATCTCTGACAATGGCACTCAATTCGAGAGCACCGAGTTTAATGCCTTCTGTTAGTGCCACGGCATCGATAAGAGATACTCGGCGGTGGCTCATCCTCAAGCCAATGGGAAAGTCGAGGCGGTTAATAAGGTCATCAAATCTATCATCAAGAAACGTCTGGAAAAGGATAGGGGCATGTGGGCAGACGAACTTCCTCTAGCTCTATGGGCTTACCTCACCACCCACAAGATAGCTACCGGTCATACTCCTTTCGCCCTCACATATGGATCTGAAGCCTTCATTCCCATTGAGCTCAAGCTTCAATCCCATCGAGTCACGTACTTCGATCCAAAGACAAAATAAGATTTACTTCTGGGATCACTCGACTTGTTGGAAGAAAAAAAGAACGAGGCCGATATTAGAGCCGCCGCCCAACGACAGCGAGTAGCCCGATACTTCAATTCCAGGGTCCGCCGTAAGGACCTCAACATCGCGACCTCGTTCTTAAGCGGGTTTTTCCCCCGCAACCAGGTCTCGCGCCTCGTTGGGAAGGCCCATACTCCATACATCGAAAGCTCAGCGATGGAGCTTTAGGCTCGCCACTGTCGACGGAGCCGAACTCCTAAGGGCATGGAACAACGAATATCTCCGCCGCTACTTTACATAACTCAGTTTACAGCCGCTTATGCTTTTCAAACAATGTTCTGTTTTTTCATAAATCCAAGGCATTGTAAAGGCTATTACTGCCAAAGTTATTAGTAGAAATGATGTACAATTTCCTATCTCCTTGTTGTTTACGTCTCGCGTAATGCGTCTTGTTTTCCAACAACCAGCTCGATTCACGCCAACAACCTCCGCATCGACACCCTGAGCATGGGAGTCAGCGTGGCCATTTCAATTTCTAGGCAACGTCGAGTCTAAAACACTTGGCTACGATCGGCACCCCGAGCATGGGAACCGGCAATGCTACTCGAATCATCGCTCGCGGCGTGACCAAGTATAAACAACCTCTAACTCAAACCGTGGCCTAGTTCCGAGGCCGAGGATAGAAAATTCCACGTCCTAGTCCAGGCGGCTTGGCACCACTCCGCGACCGACTAAGATCGATGCAAACCTCTCTTCGCCAGTTGCGGATGCCGGTCGAATCTTGGCGTAGCACCAAGACCGACCTTAAATCGTTTCTTCCCCTTAGCTCTCAAGGCTGGGGGTAGTCCGTGGCCACGATTGGACCTTACGAGCTGATGATCGGGGCTAAAAACTACGCCGGTGAATAAACGACTTCTGGCGGCTCACCTCAACCCGATGAACGATGGGAGAGCCACCCACCTGGCGGACTGCACAACGTGACGCCCTACGCCTTCGCTATCCTTGGGTTTAACCCCGGGCCACCCAAAACAGCAGGCGCACAGCCTGGTTTCGCAAACTACAGGTTCTCTGAGCTGAGGGGAACTTACTGAAACCAGCGCTCTACCTCACCTCTTTGGAATAATTTACCCAGAGATGGCCTCTAATTGCTTTGGTGACAGGTGTAACGATAAGTAAGTTTATGCAAGTACAAGACGCTGGAAAACATAAAAACAACATCCGAACACTTGACATAAAAGGCGACCTTTACTAATTAATATTTCCTTTTCACACACACACACGCTAAACAAACTACGTGTCTAACACTTTTACTTTATAATGAAAGGATGTACATGAGAACCACACTGTGTCTTGAAAAACCAAAAGCGAGGGCCGTACTCGCGTAAACTATCGACCCACTTTACCAAAATAATGGTAACCTCTACTTAGGCTACTAACACTAACCATGTTTCCTTTTCTTGTGCTTGTGCTTTTCCTTTTTTGCAGATTCCACGCTTGAGGTTCATCCTTGGCTCCGGGCCTCTTCTTACCAGACTCGCTCTTTCCATCTTGGCCCCTCCGAGAAGTGGTCGATTCATGAGAAGCCGAGATGCGTCTGTCGCCCATCCCGTCGCCATTGGAAACCTCAGTAATATCAATAAGGGTGGCTTATGGAATAGGATTGGCGTCACCCCCAGCAGTGAGGCCGACCATGGCGTCACTCGTCTCCGGGACCACTTTGCCCTCCCACTCAGCTTTCTCCTTGGCTTCTCTAGCGGCCTTCCGAGCAGCGAGCTTTTGGGACTAATGAGGCATGACGTCGCCAGCCTTGGCTTTCTCAAGGGTCTCAGTAATCCTATGATGTGCTTCCTCATCCTCCCTTTTCTTCTGGGCTTCATCATTAGCCCTTTTCTTCTCAGCCTCCTCATCGGCTCTCTTCTTCGCAACAGTGTCAACAGCCCTCGCCTCGGCCTCCTGCCGATTCTTCACAAGGATCTCCTTCCTGGTAGCCTCGTCGTGCTTTCGCTTATCCTCTACTTCTTCATGCTTGGCCACCATCTTGGCCGGCTGACTCGCCACCAGAGCCGCCAACGAACCCACATTAGCTTTTACCGAGCCTTTAGCAGGGGCACTCTGCCCATCGACCACCTCTCCTTCTTCGTTAAGAGTTTCGACCATGCTAGAAGTTACTCTTATGTCATAAAAGGTGTCAAGCGGGTCGCCTCCCTCTCCAACCTATGTCCCTATGAGGCCCGACTCAGTTTCAGTCATCGGAGGGATCATGGGAGCGGGGTCCACTGCCATTGTAGACTCAGGAGGAACTGTATAAGCAAAGACACAACCTTTTTTAGTCTATAAATTTGGTAATTACTTCGTTCTCAGGGTTGCAGGGTAAAAGGAATTTACCTATGGTCAAGGATGGCGCAGGAATGATAGAAAGGGTGCTTGCGATGGTAGGTAAGGTGAATTTGGTATCCCTAGTGCCGGGAAGTCAGGATTATGCTCAGTAGCATTTTGGGCCGAATCCCCAGGACCACTCACCATGACAGATCCGGGGCCCAGGGGAGGATGAGAACTTCGTTCTGCAAATGTTTCTGCCACAACCGTGCTCCTGGTCACCGCAAAATTTCCTTTCTCTTCGGCAAGCCTCGCCAACCTTTCGTCAGCATCCTCCTGCAACATCCTCCTTCCCTCCTCCAACCTCTTACGTTCGTCATTGTTCAGAAGGACAATCGTGAGTTGGCGCTCGTGCATGGTGCTTACGTCCAATTGACGCAAGAAGGCCTCGTAAGGGATTAACCTCTCCCAGGTTTTGTCTAGCTCGCAGGGGTAGTCTTCGACCAACAAAATCCCTCGAAATCTCAAAGCTTTCACGTACATATCATGGATACTCTTCTCGAAGGAGGACCCAACACGGAACTCTGCATCACTCATCTGTCCCATCAATTGCTCTATTTCCCTTTCATGTTCAGCTTTTATACCCTCAGACGCACTCAATACGTCCCTGTTGCTAGCCTCAGCGTCCTCCTTCGCTTTCCTCATTACCTTGAGATGCCTCTTTAACTCAGCAACCTCAACATTCTCAACCCGCAATCTCTCGTTTTCCTCCCTCAAAGCGGTGTTGTCATTCTGGAGCTGAGTAACATTCCCAATTTCCTTTTTCATGTCAACGCATACTTTGGAATACTCATCCTTATCATTCTTAATGGCTATGTTTTCAAGGGTCAAGCGACTTACGGTATCGCTAAAAGTCTCACAGTCCCACGCAGCCCCTGTCCTTAAAGCCGCGTAGGCTCGCTTTAGCTCCGCTGCAACAACATAGCCAAAAGTTAAGACTGGGAAACACATGGGGTAGTGGTAAATTAGTCACAACGCAGCTGAGAAACCCACCTATCTCGGCTTCCAAGTGGGTAACCGAGGCCTTTTCACCATCAATGGTCAGCTGACGGTTGACGAGCTCCAGGCTTTTCCTCTTGGTCAACTCAGAAAGATGGAGGGAATACTTGGTAAGTTCATTGGCATGGTGATACGCAGCCTGTACATGCATCCATATGTCTCCGGATTCCCTACTGGGAACAGGACGGAGATCAGAGAGAGACGACAACTCGTCAAAATGATATTGCGGGAAGTACAACTTCAAAAACATCCTCCTCTCCTCTATAGAAAACGCTCGGATTGGGACTCTGTCAGATTTTGCATTCCTATCACGACTTCCATGCCCGACCTTGGTTGACCAAATAGCAGCTCCCTCCCCTTAGCAGGTTGAACGGGAGCCGGAGTGGCGGTCGACGGGGGAGTTGTCGAAGGCAGAGATCGGGATCCACCTATGTTGAGCCGAGCATCCCCCGATGACACGCGAATAGGAGGAAGGGGAGGGGTGTCGGAGATCGCCTCGATCGATCCCAGTCTAGATGACTGCTGCCTTGTTCTAACGGAGGTGGAGCACCATACAAGCTGGCGGATCTTCGGAATCTCTCAAAAGAACTATAGGGATGCTGGCGATCCGCACGCCAATAACTTCGTCTGCCACATCCTCCTACCATGACACCTTCCAATGGAACAAGCCAAAGTTAGTCAAGTAACTCACGTAGGCAAATGTCTATGCTATGCAGTGTTATGGTTGTATGCCTTAAGTGTTCTCTCCGCGGACCAGATTGCGGTCCGACCGAGGGGGTTAACCCATTAGCAGTGCAGGAAAATTCTTCCAGGATCGTCGTATTTGGCCATGGAGTCACTGTTAAAGCAAGTCCCTTTAAGCCATCAACCTGGCCCGCGGGTTCAAGCGAGGCAGTGGCCCCTGAGTGAGTCGCAGGAGACTGCGGTTTAGCCAACACTCCTTCCCCCTCCCCTGTCGGAGGCGGGACAGGAGTGCTCGGCAACCCCTCATCTTTGGCAACCTCCTCTTGACCATGAATCTCGCCTCCATGCACATCTCCTTGAGGTGGAGCAGTCCTTTGCGATTCTCTCCTCTGGGGGCATTTTCCTCTTCTGCCCCGTAGGTGTAGAGCATGCCGCAACTCCTTCCTTTGGCACACTAATAGCAACCGCAGGCCTGATCATAGCCCGGTTGTTTGGCAGCAACCCAACACGGCGGAGGCGATCCTGACTTGTCACGGTGCTGGTATCGCAGAGATTCTGTGGTATCGCCCACAAAGCATTGAGGCGTTGCCGGTATTCGTCTCCAGTAGGCGCCTTTGGATTTTCTATCATAACCCAATTGAAACCATGAATAAAGTAAGGAATCCAAAAATTACGGCAAGGAACGGAGTTATAGAAACACTTACTTCCCTCAATCCACCTTCTGGCAAATCCAGAAGGGCAGCTAATGAAAAATCACTCGCGCTTAAACACAGACAGCCTGGGCCACGTCCCGGCAAAGAATTTTGTGGCAGCCATCACTTCCAAAGACCATTGAGAAGGGGAGGCAGCGCTCGATTTCTTTAAGTGGAAGATGAATCGAATATCTTCCCCAGTGGGCTCTCTGTTCAAAAACTCGTGGAAGAGAACGTAAGTCCCCAGGAAAGAAGCATAAGCATTGGGGTGTAATTGCGATGGCGCGAGGCAGAAATAGAAAATCATATCCCAAATGAAGTTTTTAGCTAGGGGCATACACCCGGCGAGGCAAGCTTGACGGTTCCGGGAAGTAAGGCCTTCGGGCGGTACATGGGCTCTGTCATCTCTTCCGGAGGTATGGGCATCATCCACCGGTATGTTAAATCGTATTGCCGTCTTCCTGACCGCAGTAGCATCCAGGCACGAGGGTACTGAATCGACGGAATTCTCCAAAATCACTGCATCAAGGGTCGAAGTTGAATGAGAAGGAGTCAATCCTTTGGTGGTCTCAAGCTCGCTTTCAGACGAGCTACCGCCAAGGATAGGATCATATGTTTGTAAGGCGGGCTGGGAAGCCTCAGATTCCATAGTCTTTCCGGTCCTTGATCTGGTCTGTATCTTTAACTATACTTTAACGTATCAGTGTTAGAACGGACGGTATAGTGACCTGTACCCCTCGTGTTGCAGACAACTAATATGTGCATGAAATGCTATGCAAGAATAAGCTACATAACGAAAGTTTAGAACGATTCGTAACAGTCCCAATCAGGTTGTATGCTCTACCCAATGTGAACAATCCTAAACCTCGTGCGCGTGGTTAACAATATATGCATCAACGCTAAACATGAAAATCTAGGGGTGAATATTCGGAAGTTAAAGTCCATCGGTAGGACAAATTGGGAACCCAGAAACTGCCATGTCCCGAACCATGTCGGGCTCGAAATTTCGAGCTCCAGGTTCGAAATTTCAAATGCAGAAGGGTCCGAAGTTCCAAACAAGCCGGGGTTCGAAAACTCGAGCTCCTCTCGGTTCGAAATCTCAAACCCAGACAGGGACACGAGTATTCGAACCCGCGGGGTTTGAAAATCCGAACCCAGGAGTGTTCGATGCTTCGAACCCCAGGGGTCGAAGATTAGAACCCGTAAGGGTTCGAGACTTCAAACCAGGTGGGTTCGAAAAATCGAACCTATAGGGGTTCGAAAATTCGAACCTGGCTGGGTTCGAAGAATCGAACCCGCAAGATCTCGAGGTCTCCGTCGTGGCCCTTTGACCCCCTCCCCTTCTCAACCCCTCGATTCGAGGCTTTGCTCGGTTCGAAATTCTCAGGCTCGAAACTATTGGGTTCGAAGCTTTCAGCAATGGCGGCTAGAAAAAGAAAAATTAGAAGGAAAAAGGTGAAGGGGTCCTATTTATAAAGGAAAAACGTGTCTTTTCGTGTTCCATCACGCGTTCGAAATTTTCGAACCCATGGATTCAAAAATTCGAGCCCACCAGGGGATCAAATTTCCGAACCCCTGGGTTAGAAATTTTTACGCCATGGGCTCGAAATTTTGAAACCCCTGAGGACCAAATTCCCGAGCCCTGGGTTCAAAATTTCGATCCCGTTTGGTTCGAAATCTCAATCCCCCTCGGACTCGAAAATCTCCGACACTAAAAAAATATGACGATGGTCGCACCTCCAGGATTGGGAACGCTGCGACATGCTGCTCGTGCACATACTCCGCACGCGTGCATGCTAACTCCTGCGCATCCACGGAGACTACGCACTACGAACACTTAACGATTTGAGCACGGCCTATCCTCGAAACGACGGCTCATCTGCACCGCCAGGGGGAATGAGCCCTACAAATATCATCTATTTACCTTTTGAAGTGCAGGAAAAATAAACAGCTTCGCCACTACCTCAACCTACGCAAAGCACATCATGTCAAAGACAAGATGTATTTTGGGGGGTAAATGTTAATAGGCCTTTTGGTCTAGTTCCCATGAGTGCATCAGACACGCTCAACTCAACGTACCTCGAGAAGCTGAGGCCGAAAAGGGGCACACAAGAGTGAAGGAAACAAGATCAAGAAGGGACTACTCTTCTTATAACTTCGCGACATCCAGAGGACATCCGAGAACCAAGGCCTTGAACCATGAAGGAGCAACAAGCCTCAACCACCCGTTCCCGGGATCCTCGCGCCCCTCGGAAGGACCTCACCCAGGCATGACGCGGAATTCGCACCTAGCGGGGTGTGAAATCTCGCCCCCATGCCTGGGTGCAAAATTTCGAACCCATACCTGGGTTCGAAATTTCGAACCCAATGGGTGCGAGATCTTGAGCCTAGCGGGTGCAAAATTTCGCACCCATGGTTGGGTTCGAGATTCCGAGTCCAGCGGGTGCGGAATCTCGCACCCATGGCTAGGTTCGAGATTTCGAACCCAGCGGGGCAAGATTTCCCACCCGCGCCTGGGTTCGAAATTTCGAACCCAGGGGACTCAAAATATTGAACCCGTGCCTGGGTTTGATATTTCGAGGCGTGCGGGTGGTGGGTTCGAAGGGGTTGGATTTTCCTCACTTGAGACCTTCCTAGATCTCCATGAATTCCATTAATGACATCTCCTATTTGAGGAAGAAGGAGAATTAAATATTCTTTTTCCCAAATACCTAGCATATGGAAATTATAAAAGTGAATGTAATGAGTGTGGCTCTACCTTTTAATTCTTAAGTGATTAAAAAAAGTTCAACATCCTTCCAAAGTGGACGTAGGCCCAATCCGCAGCCAAACCACTATAAATACTTGTATCGTTTACCGCTTTATCTTACTTAGTCTTGCGACCAAATTAACTATTCTTAGTAGTAGGAATCTTCGGTATTTACGACATTTTTTGCCGTCAACACTATTGTATGGTCTTAAATAAGGATAACATAGAAAACCAAAAATTCTCGAACTTTTGTAATCTGGTTTAACCCTTAATAATTTTTCAATAGGAGATTTTTTTTAAGAACTTTTGTAACGACACGCATCGAAGGATCGTAGAATATTTATTTTTTCACATGCAAAGTCGTATAGTCATGTAACTTTGGGAGACGACTATTGGGGTCATTTCCCATGTTCATGATTTTTACCGATTTTCAAACGACCATTTCCCCCTAGCTAATCTTGTTTTAGCCATAACTTTTGATTGGAAAGGAGTTTTGACCTGAAACCACTTCCATTAGATCCGGATGATGGTTTACCTTTCCGTAGAGTGGTCACATTAGCCAAACGGACTCACCGTCTGGGAGATATTGCTGAAACAAGTTTCAGATGGTGAAAGACAGCTTAATTCGGCTTAACCAGGTGATTAACAGCTAGGCCCAAAATGGAAATTTTGGAATTTGGAGTATTTAAGTGCTGTTAGGGTTTAGAGAACAGCATTTTTCTCACTTTAATAGCTGCCACTTTCATTCTTGGAACCCTAACAATGGCCTCCAACATCTAAAACACCCCAAATCACCTTCTAATCGCTAATTAAGCCAAATCTACATCAAATAAAAGAGAATTAGCACAAGAATCGAGGTTGAACTACTGTATAGCCTTGGGAACAACGCTAAACAGAGAATCATTTCATATTTAATATTTTTATTGTGGCTAAGGTGAGTGATTTGCATAATTCCTCATTAATTATGGTTAATTAAGGGTAATTAGTGATAATTAGCGATTTATACATGTTAAAAATCTGGAAAAATATTCATAAATTTTGAAATATTGTTTTAGGCCTCTGTTAGAAAATTTGGTTAATTGGGTTAAGTTTTACTAATCCTATCATTAGTTTTTCTTAAACATGCTTAAGGGAAAATATGCGATTTTGACTATGTTTGATCTGTTTTAACATATCAAGTTGTCATTTTGGTGTTTGTGGTTGATGTTATATGTTTCTATGACTGTTTGGCATGAATTGTGATTGTTTAGAATAGTTAGAATGGTCGAAAATGCAGTCAAGTGGCGTGAAAACAGTCGCTGGAAGTTGCAGGAAAAGTGCAGGTTGTGACCCGAACCAGATCAGATCAGATGGGGAGGCCCGAACCGACCCATTCATGTAGCCCATCCACGAGCCACCCCTTGCACCCGAACTGAACCAGTACGCCATGAGTTGACTTGAAGCTTGGAGGAGACCACGACCGGACCAATCCAACGTTGGGGAAGAAGACCAAAGTGAAGCCACCACGAGACATGTACTTTGACCCGACCCGAGGTGCCATCCGAACCGATAGATCATGGAGTGCTTATCCGAACTGACCCGGTGAAATGCTCCGATCCGAACCGATCCAGCTGGGGAACCACGATACCCGACCCGAACCGGTGCACCATGGAGGAGCTTGAGGAATTCGACCCGATCCGTGGTGATGAAGGCCACGAGCCGAACCGAAGAACTTGGACTTGAAGTGTGGACAACGAACCGAACCAGGAGCACGATCTGAGGCAAGGTAAAGTGAAGAACCGAACCGATCCGGAGATGAAGACCAAAACCCGAGATGCAAAGGTAGTCCAAGTGGGAAGTTTGTACTCAGGATCCAGTTGGAAACCAACGATTCAACTTCATGAGTTGGGCTTTGCTGCGGGACGCGTGCTAAGGGGTTATCGACGTCTATAGCTTTGATTCACCACCAAGACCGATGTTAGGCTACGTATCAGTGTAGTGGGGTAGTTACTACTCCATGGGGCAGAGTGATCGTAGCAAGGCTATGAGCCAGTGCAGTGGAGTTGTTATGACTTCATGGGGGCAGAGTGGACATAGCAAAGACTAGTGGCTATGGATCAGTGCAGTGGTGTCATCATGAATCCATGGGGCAGAGTGATCATAGCAAGGAATAGGGTGATCAAAGTGGTGGATATCGTATGCTTTACGCATTGGGTGAGAGATGTGAGGATGGTTGCCATGTTTGATTGGTTGCTTTCACTATGTCATGCACACCCCCACCCCCATATTCTTTATACCATATGTTAGTGGCACCTTAGAGTATTGAGCGGTATGTTGTGCTAACTCTTTGGTTGTATGTCCAGGTTCAGGTATGGTTTAGTATACCTGTTATTGTTCTGTTTTGATGCTTATCGCTCATACCAGACTTTTGTCTGACCCAGAGTTTTATGTCTCTTCTTATTACTCTGGGTGCTCTTAAACGGGCAGACTAGAGACATGTTAGGTGGTATGCACGGGTAGCTGTACCGGAGATGAGCAGGAGGCTCCCACGTATGATATATATATATTCTCCCTGTGTCGTTGCTGGTCACTACTTTGGGCATTAGTAGTGTACCTTTCCTTCCTTTTGCTTTAGAGACAGTTTTAAAGTTGTAATAATGATGATGTGGAACATAAGCTGTATTTGGATTTTCTGCTGCTATGATGTTTAGTTTCAGCTTATGCACTGTCTCACTTGTTTTATGTCAAGTATGTTATTATTATATTTTATTCCTTGCGCAGTGAGACATTCTACAGGTTCTTTGTTAGTTCACTAGTAAGTCATTTTCTTTTCCCTTTCTTTGGCGACCGTCCCGTGCCGGTTGGACATCGACACAGCGCATTTTCATGGGAAATGTCGGCTGATGCGGGGGAGGGGGGGCAGTCACACTTGGTACCAGAGCTCTAGGTTGCATAGTTAACCTAGGGAAAAACACCAGGGAGAGATAATACGTATATGAGAGTGTGTATTTGTGGTTATTTTGGTTTTTAAAAGCTATATTTATATACTATTAGTATAGCTAAGGATGAAGTCGCACTGCACTGACACCACAAAGAGGATGGTTAATCGTTTCTCTTTGCAGATTTAACGATGGGCCGATATACGAGGGGTGCTGGTAGAGGAGCCAACAATGGGAATGCTCTTGATATGAGAGCTATGTTTACTGATTTCATGAGAGAGATGCGTAGGGACATTCAGAGGGCAGTCCCTAATGCGTCAAATGGTGGTAGTACAATAGTGCAGGCGCCAAGAGCCAATTTCGCCAAGCTTTGCAAGGATTACGCTTGTCTTGATGGAAAGCCGTTCCATGGAACGGAATCGGCTACGGATGTTCAGGATTGGTCAGATAGCTGTGAGCGTATCTTCGAAGACTTAGGTATCGAGGATGCGATGAAGAGAAAGCTAGTGTCCCGTCAGCTGCAAGGACGGGAGATGAATTGGTGGAATGCTATTAAGGCAGCTGCTCCAGAGGACCAAGTTACATGGGACTAGTTTAAGGCCCGATTCGGTGAAAAATTTATCCCAGCTGCCCAGAAGTCATAGTTGTTTAGGAAGTTTTTGGAGCTAAAGCAGAATGGTAGAGCTGTCTCAGAGTATATTGCTGAGTTCGATACCTTATCAAAGTATGGATTATCTCTTATCGACACTCCCGAGAAGAAGAACGAGAAGTTTATAACCGGCTTAGATCAGTACTTGGGGGAAAGGCTTATTAACCACATCGATGAGACGTTTGAATCGATTGGGGGAAAGCATTGAGGTCAGAGAGTATTTACCCTAAGTCGAAGACTGAGGTTGCATCTGCAGAGGAGCCAAAGCCGCAAGCAAGCGGTGGAGGCAAGAATGGTTCTCAGAATAAGAGAAAGTAGAATCAGGCCAAGGATGGCCAGAAGAAAAAGAATAAGAAAGATGCTGAGTGCTTCAGCTGTGGTAAGAAGGGCACTATGCCAACGAATGTCGGGCCAAGCCAGCGTATAGAAAGAGCTTCAACTGTGGCCAAGTGCGACATCACAAGGACAAGTGTCCGCAACCCCCTTAGGAAAAGCAGATTGTGAAAGCATATGCTATCAATGATGTTCCTTCTTCGTCGAATGCCCCAACTATGGCGGAGAAAGGAAAGAATGTCATCATTAAAGGTATGATTTCTGTTTATGATGTTCCTGTTCGAGTATTGTTAGATACTGGAGCTTCCAGTTCCTTCATATCTAGTGACCTGGTAGATAAGTTGGGATTGGAGCCCGAGGTTGTCGATAGACCTTTAGTAGTGACGAACACGATTGGTGGTTCGACTAGCCTTAGCATGATTTGTCGTAATGTGGTCTTATCGAGTCATGGATGCATGTTTGTTTGTGATTGCTTTGTTTTGGGCTTTACTGGGTTTGGCATTATTTTGAGAGTCGATTGGCTCCAAAGATACGTGGTGGTGGTAGACTGTGAGGGATTTTTGGTGATAGTTAGAGCGGATGATGGGCGGAGGGTAGTGTTTGGTGGTCTACCTAATGATGGGGTAATGGCTAGTTTTCTAAATTCCCTCGACATCCCGCATGATGAGTTGTCAGATGTGCCCGTGGTTGGCCAGTATCCGGACGTCTTCGAGGAAGTGACCGGACTTCCACCACACCGAGAGATTGAGTTCTGTATTGATTTGGTGAAAGATGCCAGACCTATAGTGATGCCAGACCTATAGTGATGCCACTTTGTCGTATGGCGCCAAGGGAGCAGCGAGAGCTCGGGGTGCAAGTAAGTGATCTTTCGAAGAAGGGATTTATCAGAAGAAGTGTTTCTGAGTGGGGAGCACCGGCTGTGTTTGCTACCAAGGCAGATGATTTCCTTCGTTTGTGTGTGGACTACCCCGAATTGAATAAGGTGACGAGGAAGAATAAGTATCCTCTACCGCGGATAAATGATTTGTTTGATCAGTTGAGTGGCACGAGAGTATTCTCCCAGTTGGATCTCGCGACAGGTTTTCATTAGCTTAGAGTGGAAGCTGAAAGTATAGCTAAAACAGCATTTCGGACGCCGTCTGGATTTTATGAATGGTTGGTCATGCCATTCGGGTTGAATGATGCACCATCATATTTTGTGGAACTTATGAATAGGGTATTCAGAGATCAGTTGAATAAATTTGTTCTTGTGTTCGTGGACGATATACTTGTTTATTCGCGGACAGAGGAAGACCATAAGGAACACTTGAGGATAGTGATGGAGGTGTTGAGAAAACACCAATTGAAAGCAAAGTTTTCTAAGTGTCACTTCTGGAGAAGGGAAGTGAGATTCTTGGGCCATGTTGTTTCAGAAAATGGTATCGCCGTGGACCCTGCGAAGGTGGCTATGGTACAAGATTTGTCTACACCCAAGAATGCAACGGACATAAGAAGTTTGTTGGGGTTAGCTGGATATTATCGTAAGTTTATCCAAGACTTCTCCAAGATAGCAACACCGTTGACTCAGTTGACCAAGAAGAATCAAGCCTTCGTCTGGGACGAAAAGTGCGAGAATGCATTCAAGAGCCTAAAGGAAAAGTTGACATGTGCACCAGTGTTAGTCATTCCTAAGGGGAATGAAGAGATGACAGTATATACGGATGCATGTGGTACCGGACTAGGTGTTGTATTGATGCAAAGAGGTAGGGTTGTAGCTTATGCAAGTCGGCAACTGAAACCGCATGAGAAAAGATATCCTACCCATGATTTGGAATTGGCAGCGATCGTGTTCGCATTGAAAATGTGGAGACATTATCTCTTGGGAGAAAGATTCGAGTTGTTTACCGATCATAAATCGTTAAAGTATCTCTTCTCTCAGAAGGATCTAAATCTCCGACAGCAAAGATGGTTAGAATTCTTAGCTTCCTATGATTTCGATATAGCATACACACCAGGAAAGGGCAATAAGGTAGCTGATGCATTGAGTAGAAGACATGCCAGTTTAGGGGCTATGTTTCTAAACTGGAAGCAACTGGAGTACATCGCTGGGTATGATTTCAGACCAAAGTGCGAATTGGATCCAGAAACGTTAGCAAGTTTGACGATCAGACCCACTTTGATTGAGCGGATTGGTTCCAGCCAGAGGGGCGATACTAACCTATTGGAAATCATCTCCAAGTTAGAGATGGGTATCGATGAGGAGATGAACAAGTATGGGCTTGATCGAGATAGATGGCTTAGAAAGAATGGAAGACTAGTTGTGCCCAATGTCAATGGATTGAGAGATGAAGTGCTTAGAGAATGTCATCACCCAAAACTGAATATACCCCCCGGTGGTAATAAAATGTATCGAGACATGAAGTAGACCTACTACTGGGAGGGGATGAAAAGAGACGTTGGGAAGTTTATATCCAAATGCATGAATTGCCAACTAGTTAAAGCTGAGCGAAAGAAGCCTAGTGGTTTATTGCAACCATTAGAAGTTCCAGAATGGAAATGGGAACAAGTCTCAATGGATTTCATTGATGGGTTACTAAGGACTAGATCGGGCCATGATAGCATTTGGGTGATTGTGGACCGATTGACCAAGAGTGCAAGATTTATACCTGTCAAGTCGAATAGAACGGCAGCTAAGTTAGTTGAACTCTATGTGAAGTGGGTAGTGAGATTTCATGGAATACCCAAAGGTATTGTGAGCGACCGAGATCCGTTGTTCACTCGTGGATTTTGGAAGAGCTTACAAGAGGCATTAGGATCAAAATTACATCTCAGTACCGCATATCATCCTCAAACCGACGGTCAGACAGAGTTGGTGAATCGTATATTATAAGATCTCATAAGAGCTCGCATATTGGATTTTGGTGGATCATGGGATGACCATTTGCATCTAGTAGAGTTTGCCTATAATAATAGTTATCAATCCAGTATTGGTATGGCCCCATTTGAAGCTTTGTATGGAAGACCGTGCAACTCACCGTCGTGTTGGTTAGAAACTGGTGAGAAGTTTATGCTTGGACCAGATGTGATAAGAGAAACTTTAGCTAAGATTAAGGTTAGCCAACAGCGAATGAAGGCTATCTAGGATAGGCAGAAGAGTTATGCCGATAAGAGGAGAAGAGAATTAAAGTTCTCCATTGGCGACTTGGTGTTTGTCAAGATTTCTCCGTTGAAGAGCGCGATACGATTTGGCAGGAGAGGCAAGTTGACACCAAGATTTGTTGGTCCATTCCCAGTTCTTGAGCAAATTGGGAATTTGGCATATAAAATTGAATTACCAGACAAGATGGCAGGAGTTCACAACGTATTTCATGTGTCCCAATTAAGGAAGTTCGCGCACGACCCCGATGTGGCTATTTCACCTGATTAGTTGGATGATATCGAGGTTGAACCCGAGGCGGTTGGGAACCACAAGCCTATGCGTATTGTTGGGAACGATACGAAGAAATTTCGAAGGAAGGCAGCGAAATTGGTCAAAGTTCAGTGGGGCGAGAATGAGAATGACTGTACTTAAGAGACAGAGGAGAGCATTAGGAAGACGTATCCAGAACTCTTCGCCTGGTAAGATTTCAATTTCGAATTAGTCTTTCTGCATGCTAGGATAGGCTTGTTTTGTTTGTTTTGCATGTTTGATTTGTTGTGTGTGGCTGGTAGGCATGCGGGATCATTTGTGTGTTTTGAGTTAAGGAATTTCGGGGACGAAATTTCCTTGGTTGGTGGGGGGGAGGGGAGAATGTAACAACCCGCATTCTACGCATCGAAGGATCATAGTATATTTATTTCTTTAACATGCGAAGTCGTATAGTCATGTAACTTTGGGAAACGACTATTGGGGTCATTTCCCATGTTCATGATTTTTACCGATTTTCAAATGACCGTTTTGCCCCCAGCTAATCTTGTTTCGGCCATAACTTTTGATTGGAAAGGAATTTTGACCTAAAACCACTTCCATTAGATCCGGATGATGGTTTACCTTTTCGTAGAGTGGTCACATTAGCCAAATGGACTCACCGTTTGGGAGATATAGCTGAAACAAGTTTCAGACGGTGAAAAACAGCTTAATTTGGCTTAACCGGGTGATTTACAGCTAGGCCTAAAAGAGGAATTTCGGGATTTGGAGTATTCTAGTGCTGTTAGGGTTTAGAGAGCAACCTTTTTTCTCACTTTCACAGCCGCCACTTTCATTCTTGGAACCCTAGTAATGGCCTCCAACATCTAAAACACCCCAAATCACCTTCTAATCGCTAATTAAGCCAAATCTACATCAAATCAAAGAGGATTAGCATAAGGATCGAGGTTGAACTGCTATATAGCCTTGAGAATAGTGCCGAACATAGAATCATTTCAGATTTAATATTTTTGTTGTGGCTGAGGTGAGTGATTTGCATAGTTCCTCACTAATTATGGTTAATTAAGGGTGATTAGTGATAACTAGCAAATTTATACATGTTAAAAATCTGGAAAAAATATTGATAAAATTCAAAATATTGTTTTAGGCCTCTGTTAGAAAATTTGGTTAGTTTGGTTAAGTTTTACTAATCCTATCATTTGTTTTTCTTAAACATGCTTAAGGGAAAATATGGGATTTTGGCTATGTTTGATCCGTTTTAACATATCAAGTTGTCATTTTGGTGTTTGTGGTTGATGTTATATGTTGCTATGAATGTTTGTCATGAATTGTGATTGTTTAGAATAGTTAGAATGGTCGAAAACGCCGTCGAGTGGCGTGAAACAGTCGCTGGAAGTTGCAGGAAAAGTGTAGGCTGTGACCCGAATCAGATCGGATGGGGAGGCCCGAACCGACCCGTTCGTGTAGCCCATCCACGAGCCGCCCCTTGCACCCGAACCGAACCAGTACGCCACGAGTTGACTTGAAGCTTGGAGGAGACCATGACCGGACCAATCCAACGTTGGGGAAGAAGACCAAAGTGAAGCCACCACGGAACATGTACTCTGACCCGACCCGGGGTTCCATCCGAACCAATAGATCGTGGAGTGCTTATCCGAACCGACCCGGTGAAATGCTCTGATCCGAACCGATCCAGCTGGGGAACCACGATACCCAACCCGAACTGGTGCACCATGGAGGAGCTTGAGGAACTCGACCTGATCCGAGGTGATGAAGGCCACGAGCCAAACCGAAGAACTTGGACTTGAAGTGTGGGCCACGAACCAAACCAGGAGTACAATCTGAGGCAAGGTAAAGTGAAGAACTGAACCGATCCGGAGATGAAGACCAAAACCCGAGATGCAAAGGTAGTCCAAGTGGGAAGTTTGTACTCAGGATCCAGTTGGGAACCAATGAGTCAACTTCATGAGTTGGGCTTTGCTGCGGGATGCGTGCTAATGGGTTATCGACGTCTATAGCTTTGATTCACCACCAAGACGGATGTTAGGCTACGTACCAGTGTAATGGGGTAGTTACTACTCCATGGGGCAGAGTGATCATAGCAAGGCTATGAACCAGTGCAGTGGAGTTGTTGTGACTTCATGGGGCATAGTGGACATAGCAAAGACTAGTGGCTATGGATCAGTGCAGTGGTGTCATCATGACTCCATGGAGCAGAGTGATCATAGCAAGGAATAGGGTGATCAAAGTGGTGGATATCGTATGCTTTACGCACTGAGTGAGAGATGTGAGGATGGTTGCTATGTTTGATTAGTTGCTTTCACTATGTCATGCACACCCCCACCCCCGTATTCTTTATACCGTATGTTAGTGGCACCTTAGAGTATTGAGCGGTATGTTGTGCTAACTCTTTGGTTGCAGGTCCAGGTTCAGGTATGGTTTAGTATACCTGTTATTGTTCTATTTTGATGCTTATCGCTCATACAGACTTTTGTCTGACCCAGAGTTTTATGTCTTTTCTTATTACTCTGGGTGCTCTTAAACGGGCAGACTAGAGACATGTTAGGTGGTATGCACGGGTAGTTATACCGGAGAGAGCAGGAGGCTCCCACGTATGATATATATATAGATATTCTCCCTGTGTCGCTGCTGGTCACTACTTTGGGCATTAGTAGTGTACCTTTCCTTTCTTTTGCTTTAGAGACAGTTTTAAAGTTGTAATAATGATGATGTGGAACATAAGCTGTATTTTGATTTTCCGCTGCTATGATGTTTAGTTTCAGCTTATGCACTGTCTCACCTGTTTTGTGTCAAGTATGTTATTATTATATTTTATTCCTTGCGCTGTGAGACATTCTATAGGTTCTTTGTTAGTTCACCAGTAAGTCCTTTTCTTTTCCCTTTCTTTGGCGACTGTCCCGTGCCGGTTGGACATAGGCACAGCGCATTTTCATGGGAAATGTCGGCTGATGCGGGGCGGGCCATCACAACCTTAGTGGGCTGCCTATTAATTAGATAGACAACAATGCTAAATGCTTCTGACCAAAATTTAAGTGGTAAATGAGCATTAGCTAAAATGGTTAGACCAGATTCAATTATATGTCCATGCTTCCTCTCAACCATGCCGTTTTGTTGAGAGGTATAAGGACATGTTGTTCTATGAATTATACCCTTATCTTTAAAATAAGAGCTCAGTGTTTTAAATTCATTACCACCATCTGATTGAATTATTTTGACAGATGAATTATTTTGTTTTTCAGTCATGGTGACAAAATTGATTAGAACAATGTGTGTCTCAAATTTGAATTTAAAAATAAATCCATGTAAATCTGCTATATACGTCAACAAAAGAAATATAGTATTTAAAGCCATAATCGGATGTAATTAGAGCAGGTCCCCACAAATCAGTAGCAATAAGTTGTAAAGGCTCAGTATAAATGGTAGTTGAATCTAAAAATGGTAATTTATGGCTCTTACCTAATTGGAAATAGTCACAAATATATGGTAAAGAGATAGAATTTGTATTTATCTTGATTTCATCGAAAACTTGTTTTACCATATTCGCATGAGGGTGCCCAAACTTACAATGCCAAAGATTAAAAGTGTTTCGGCTATCATTAACATAACTTCTCTTAGAAAAATTACAATATTTTTTATCTTTGACATCATGTGAGCATCTAACAGAACTTAACTTGTATAATCCTTTTGTCACAACACCCTGTAGAAGAATATTCTTAGTTAGAATACCTTTGATTAAACAGTACCTAGGGTAGAACTCAAAATAGACATTATTGTCATAGGCAAATCGGGAGACACTAATTAAATTCTTTTTGATTTTCGGTACCTTAAGCAAGTTATGCAAATAAGTTTTTTCTTACCATTAATACTAGCGTTACCAATATGTGAAATTGTGAATACCATTACCCATAAATATAGAATGATTACCTTTGTATTCCTTACATCCAAGATTCATATTTTTTGAATTGTTGGTAATGTGATTAGTAGCTCCAGGGTCAGGATACCAAGCATTATCTTGTGTGCTTTCACTTCTTGCTATTTCATTATTGTTTTTACCAGAATCTAATTGATTATTGTTATCACCTTACATATGAGCTAAATTGGCAGAGGGGTTGCTTGATCTTTGATTTTGGTTTGACCTACAACTTGAGTTATATCTAAAATACCATTTTAGAGCAGTGTGTCCTTTCTCACAGATTTGAAATTGGGGTTGCTATTATTTCCCCATCTACCTCTTCCCCTGGCTCTGTTAGAGTTTCAACCTCTTTGAAATGGTTGTTCATTTTTATTACTACTTTGATTCTTATTCTTGAATCCAGTAGTTAAATTTGACAGAATAGTCTAATTCCTTTACTCTTTTACTGTTGATTCTTGCTTCTTGAGATAAGAGCATAGCATGAACTTCATCCAATGGTGGTGCTATTCTTTGAGTGGTATAACAACAACAATAGATTCATAATCATCACTTAATCCATTCATTAATGCCAACACATGTTCAAATTTAGAAATAGCATTACCAGTCGCAGCAAGATGATAACATATCTTCTTAACTTTAGCAGTATATTCTCTAATTGACATGTTATCCATTCTAACACTTTGAAGTTGTCGTTTATATAAAGTACCTTTGCTTTAGACTGATTATTGAAACTTTTCTCAATAGTAATCCATATATCATTTGATGATTTGCAGCCTATGACTTGAGGCAATAAGTTGGCACTTATTGAAGATAATAACCAAAAAGATATGAGTCTATCTTGCATGTGCATCCTGGTGTTCCAAATTGGCTATTTTGGTGTAGTGTGCTGTGTTTGACATATTCTTCATTAGTACAAAATAGTATTATTACTTTGATATGTTATGTATTTGGGTGGTATTGGCAAAGTTCCAAGCAAGAATCCTTCTAACCCATATCTATATATTACAGTTTTTGTTTGGAATTTCCATAGAAGATAGTTATCTTCTTCGAGATGAATGGTTATCAACTGACTTTGAGGGCTTATACCAGTTTTGACCAATTGTTGGACAGAAGAGGAAGTTTGATTGTTTTTTTTTGAAAGGCAAGTGAAAAAATTATTATTTACAAAAACAAGAGTTACATCGACTTAAAATGCGAAAGCAATACAGACTCTTGAATGTCTAGCCTTGAACTTACAAAAACTGATTACAAAATAAAGATGAAGCATACTTATTGTAACATAATTCATATCGAGGTGAACATACTATGTCACACGAGAATCCCAGCAGCAACACCAAGCAGAATATTCCTCTATCCAAATTGCAACGAAAGAAAGAAGCAACATAATTCACTGAATCATCCCCATAAACCAATTCCAAATAGCATGCACAGTAAGGTTCTCGTCACAGTTTACCAATAACTGTGTAAAGCTGTCACTAACAAAGATTCCACTGAATCGAGACTCAATTTAAGACAGGATCAAACATGGGACCAGGACTCTTCCTGGTATGTGGTAGAAGCCTGAGGTGTTTAATTATCAACCATGATGGCGACACAGTGGGAAAAAGCAAAGATCACCAGAAATTGAAGGAGATGATCGAAGATTAGAGAAAATCCAAGCAAAACAGGCTTGCAGCAGCCAAAGATCTATCTCTATGATGATTAAGATGAGGGATAGGTGACTAGCGAGGCTCAGATTTGATTTCTTTGGTGTTTTCTTGGTTTTCTTGAATTGACTCTTTTAATTTGGGTGGTGATAAAAAGAAATGATTGAAAATGCGAGCTACAGCCAAAAACTTATGTTTTTCAGGCATGACACAAAGCAATCAATCTGATCTTCCTCTCCAAATGATGAGATCTAACTGTTGGAGAGAACTACCCAAATAAGGATGAGAAAGCTGATGGGTACATTGATGAATTCACAATTAGGTTGTTCAGCCAAGAAGCTCTGATACCATATTCGATTTCAAAAGTGAAAACAGGTAATTATAAAGATAATTTGCAAAACGAAATGAAATTCTTTTATCGCAGAAGAGTGGATTGTGAACTACAAAAGATACAATTATTCGTGCATAATGCATGTTTATATAATTGTACAGACAATGGTAAAATGATAATTGGGCAAAATACAAGAAGCCCATATTTGTACAAAGAAGGTAAAATGAATTAAAGTGAATTGGGTCGTATGTCTTCAAGTATTATGAGCTTTGAATAACTGAGCTTTGAAACCCACTTTATAACTCTATTACTAGCAAAATTAACTCCGAAACAAGCTGACGATGAAGGGGTATCAGATGACCACAAGTGCATAGGAATTCTTCAAAAACCAGAGTCAAACACTAGAGGAACCAAGAGCGGGAAGGAATGATCCGAGAGCTGCATAAACCGGCACCTTCCTAGTAAAAAGAAATTCAAAAGCTACAAAATACCAACATGATCTATCCAGCAGGGCTTATCCAACAAGGTCTATCCAGCAGGGTCAATCCGGCAGGGGATCCAAGTCATCTAAGTCGGAAGCTAAGAAAAAGGGAGGCAAGAGCTCCGCTAATTGAAACCCAGAAAGACGGAAGGGGTGTCGATATCAACATGCTTAATACCGATATATCAGTAGACAAAGACATTAAGAGTATTAAGCCAGAAACATATAGAGATTATATGGAACAGACTTCCAAAACGTCTACTGCATAAACACCAAAAGGTTATATTGATGGACAACAGACAAATCACCTGGAGCAACCATCTGGAAGATCAGGCTATACCCGGAAACTCCAACGGAAGGTAACCAGAACCCCAGAAGGGATACAAGCTATCCATACTAGCCTAATTAGTATACACACAAATAGTGGTTCCGAACCGGTAGCTATCTACATACATCATGAGGGCAAGCTCTTCCACGTATTCACGGAAAAACCGGAAGCTTACATCCGGAAGCTTATAACCGAGAGCATACAACCGAGAGCTCATATCAATATCAAAGCAGCCCCAACTGACCAGAGCCTTCACTACGGAAGCTATAATCAGTACCACAAAGCGGCCGAAAGCTAAAACATCCGAGACCAAGGAAAAAAGCTACCGACAGAGGCTCCTGCAAGCCCAACGGCCCAACATCAAAAGGTCCCCGAATTCTCTATAAATAAAACCCTAGTGGTCACATTTTGGGGATGATTTTCTCGTTCTTATTATTGTACTCTTTTTCTCTAGAGTAAACCCTAATTCTTAAAGCCATTTGGGGATTTCTTCCATTTTATTCTTGTACTCTAAATCAATTATAAATAAAGAGTGAATCAATACTTATGATATTTCTTTATGAGTTTTCTATGCTATTTCCTAGTTATTGTTGTCGCAGCTTACTGTTTGTTTCCTACATATACATAAACCTTCGATCAAGCCTTTCCGCAGGTCAAGTGAAACACCCCTTCCCGCAAGCTTAAACCCTTCCTGCAAGCTCAGACCCTTCCTGCAAACTCTGGCCCTTCCTACAAGCCGAGACCTTTCAATGAGCTTAGCGCAGAACCCCTTTCTACCAACCGTTAAATCATTTATCAAGGGTTGTGTTTAGAAATTCATCCTCCCGGGATAACTGTTGGTACTTGAATCACTTAAACGTGATACTCAACCCATCGAGGGAAGAGTAATTATTATTTCGGATTCTAGACTTGATACCCAAGAAATGGTGAGCTAACTCAAACTTGCGTAGGCTAAACAACCTATTTTCCCCTTAGGTCTACTTCCATAGGCCTATCTCCGTTGTTGACGAAAAATATCATTAACATTTTAGCGCTCGAAGGAGGCTTGAACCTTCAATCCTTTGGTTAACCTTACCACATATCTACCTGTGTTATTCTGTTCCGGATTGGACTAAGGCTTTGAAGAAGCAAAGCTATGGGTAAGAGGTCCCAACAAAAGCCTTCTGGATCTTGAATGGATAAGTTGGAAATCACTGACCCAAGAGTGACAGAAGAACAAAGGTTGAGAGCGGAAGCCTTGTAGATAATAAAGCAGAAAAGAGAAATAGAACCATATGCTTTTGACATCGGGGATAATAGCCTTACCCACATTGAAAAAACCCTAGCATCTCCTCCAAATGGCTCTACATCAAAGGATATTAACATTTTATCTCACTTAAGGAAAACACTCCATAAGAAAATTAGAGGAATGGTGCTTGAACAAGAAATAATGAATGATGTTTACCACTTCACCAAAAAATGGTCTGAAAGGATAACACTCTAAGCTCAGTGTATTTTGGGAAGTAGGAACAAAGATATAGGTAAAACAACAAGACTGAGTCATAAAAGGGTTAAGTCCCAATGGCAAGGAGAGAGACTTACTCCAGGATTACCCAAGGGATACTACCTCACCACTTCGATGGAAGATATCTACTTCCTAACCAAACACGAACTCAACTATTGGCCGATCACAAAGAAAAATCCCAAACACGAAAGGAAAACAAGAGGACCCTATTGTCATTACCACATGATGAATGGACACGAAACTAACCACTGTAGAATCCTTGAGGAAACAGTCATCTAATTCATCGACCAAGGCCAATTACGAGAGTTTATAAAAATATCAGATTAAGTTCAATAAACATCCTTAAGAAAAGGATTATAAAACACGATCGAGGTTACATAAAACCCTCCTTTTGAAGCTTAAAGAAACCCAAAAGGGGTCAAACCACGAATGGATCAAATCCCATGTCATCACCGAATTAGTTAAGGTATCCCCCGGAGGCGGGTGGTGCGTTAGTCTTTTACCATGCCCAAATCAGAGGGGGCTAGGTTAAAGCATCAAAAGCATAAGCCTCCGTCTCACCCCAGAAATGGTCATGGCGGTGCATCTAACGATTAGCACGCCCTTCCTCTGCTCGCAGAACAGTACGCCATTCCTCTGCTATGAATTAAGCACGTCCTATATATGCTCATAGAAAAGCACGTTCTGCCTCTGCTTATGTTCCGCATTACCCGCAGAAGGGAGCGCCAACCCCTATCATCGCCTACGATGGTCAGGATATGGCACCCCTCAGAGGGGGGTGATGTGTAAGCCTCTATCAGTACCTACGATGGTCAGTATAGAGCATCAAAAGAGTAAACCTTAATTCCATGTCTACAATGGCCCAGTTTAAGTTTCTAAGACCTTATCATCACCTACGATAGTCAGGATAAGGCACCCCCTGGAGGAAGGTCAGGTAAGTCCTTGGGCGCTGCTTGTGGATAAGCTAGCTAAGCGCACTGGGGCCAACAAAGCACGTACATCCTCTTCTTTGATATCAAAAGCCCAGAGAGAGGCTCAGAAAGCATGTACAACCTCTGGTTCGCAAATCAAGTCCAAAGGGGACACCAAAACATTAATACCCGAATCTTGGTTGATTCGGTTCTTTACAAATACCGAAAGGGAAGTTCTGGTCTTCAATCTATAATTGCCTGACCAAGGGTTGGTTCAGGTCTTCTATATTGAATAACCGAATCTAGGTTGGTTCAGGTCTTCACAAATATCGTAAGGGGGAACCCGGTCTTATCTCAACACCGAATTCAGGTTGATTCAAATTTCAACAAAGGCCAGAAGCGGATACTTGGTCTTCTATCTTAATGCCCAAATCTAGGTCGATTCATGTGTGAATCACAACCGGAGGTAGGGTTCTGGTCTCATCACAAATATCCAGATCTTGATCGATTCAGATGCTCAAAACTAAACAAGAAGGAATTATTCAACCTTCTCACCAACTCATATCCATCTTGGAATCACATTTTCGTTTTTACTAGGTGCAAACTTATGGCCTTCTCACTTACTCAGGGAAGTGTCTTTAACTTATACATTCATCAATTTACTATCCAAGTATACCAAATGTTTGTACTAATACACAAAACACTTAAGCACTATAGGCATTTCATATCTAATAGACCTCGGTACTATTAACCCTACTGAGAGAAAATGACGCTCTACGAAGGTCTATAAGATAAACTTTTAAACGGAGTGTGACGAAAACATGGACCATGTCATGAAAAAGCCATAACGAAAGAAAAACGTTTCAGCTGAAATGTGTAATCGATCGTTAAGTAACACTGTTATAGATCCTGCCTCTGTTCATAAACACCATCATTATAAAATATTACATGCGACAGGTTATATGCTAAGTACTTCGTATCTTACATAGTTATTTACAAGAAGGATTGTAAAATAAACACATCTCCATGAAGGAGAACACCCATACCCCAATGCTAGAAATTTAGTATGAATATAACCTAGCTCTCAATGATAGCACCATTACAAGTGTTATCATGGGTATCAGGGTAAGGAAGCAGCTTCCCTTACTTTATCTATAATATCAGCAGTAAGGTCAAGTGAGGAATCAAAGGGAACTTCGAATCCATCAGGTTTATGATACTTATGATAGTCCCACTTTCCAGTAGGCGGACCGTCATAACCAGGAACCAACCTCGACTGATATGTATGAACCTCTCTTAAAAATTAGTCCTTATTCTCGCTAAGGAAATCAAGGTGAATCTGGGGATGACAAGTGTAAACTTTCTCAAGATCCCTTAAGAAGCAATATCGTGCCAAGGAAAAAGACTTAATAAGGGAAAATTTCTCCCGATAGTCTCTCTTCAACTTAACATAATCTTCTAAGAAGGCCCTAGAGAGTAAATGTGAGGCTGGAGACAAGTTATGAAGAAAAATGTCAAAGGAAATTAGAGAAAGAATAAATCATTATATTATCAACCAAACAAGTACATCCGTCACAGAAATTCCTCGTGTTCATATAAAACTGGTCTCTTTAAGGTCTCAGTTATAAATCGATGCTTGTTAAACTTAAGTTTATATAAAGCAACTTTTTGGGAACGGAAGTGACCCAGGGAAGGTTCCAACGTTCACTCGATTTAGGTAGGTCCACCCCATATTCATCTAGGAACCTTCTGTGATGATGTCTAAGAAGGCTCTAGCTATTATCACCTAAAAAGGAGAAATCTGTGGTTACATATCTATGATAAATTTGATACAAAAAGTTTATTAATGCATCTCTGTCTTCGATTAACATCCAAAACAAAGTCACAAGCTTGGAATTTTCTTTTAAGAGCCTTTCGCATCGCGCCCGGGCCGTTCGCGGCCTAGGAACTACTTTTTTCCCTTTAAAAAATAGTAAGTCACTCTTATTAAGGCAATGAAATTTGTGGGACAGTGTTTTATACTCATTCATCTGTTTGTCCAGCTCCCTAGTGAGACAAATCACTTCCAAACGAGTTTTTCTAAGAATAGAATCCCTAAAACTTAACCATTTTCCTCTCGTCTAGACGAAAAGATTTGTTGATTGATTGTTAAAGAAAAAACAAAAGAATCCATATATAAGAGAAGATGTCATACCTCAGAAATAGGAATAGAAATTTGTGGATTTTCAACAGGAAGGGAACCCAGGGGATTTGGGCTTTCCCCCATCCTTCGTGATTCCGAAAGGTCAGAGGGACCAATTGAGGTATGATCTTCTTTAACGAATTTGGTACTTCGCCGCATACTATGTCTAAAGCATCAAAGGCCGAAAAAGAACTAGCGACACGCATGGAGTTATCACTCTGTTTCCATCTTCACCCGTAATAACATTGGTACGCTTGGAGTTGTCATCACTGGCACGAACAGCCTGCGGCACCCTCATAAGGTCTTCTTCATCGTCGACACACAACTCCTCGGGAGGGGCATCTTCAACAAACAAAAGTTCAGATACGTCAATATCCCTCCTCATAGAAACTTCTTATTTATTCCTCGTGCAAGATATCTAAGACATAAACCTTTCCACCAAGGACGAATCAAGGGAAGAAAAGTCTAAGTCCAAATATTTATCCATGTTATCTGCATAAATAGGAAGGAAAACATCTTCAAAGGAGTTAACCATGATTTCATCCAAGGTGGTCTGAAGGAAGCAGGAAATCCTCTGTTTAGCGTCATTGACTACACTAGAAAACCTGGCCAGCAACGTTTTCTTCTTACCAAGTTCGATCTTGAGGGAACCATTCTCTTTTTCCAAAAAGGAATTTTGATCACGGAATGATGAATAGCGAGAGTCGAACAAGCCAATATCCTTTCTGAATTTCTCCAAACTCTTCTTTAAAGCATTATTTTCCTCAACTAGGGCCAGGTACGATTTTTCCCTAAAGCAGCGGAACTCTTAGCTTTCGGTAAAGCGTGCTCCAAACTTCTTCTTTATTCCGGAGTATCAAGAACCGCATCAGGATGAGCAATTAGATCCCCTACACCTCTAGACCTCTTCAACGGAGAATCTTCTAAACCTTTCTCTAAAAGTTTCCTTTTTACATTTTCTCTAGATTTTAATAATGCAGCCTTGAGTGAAGAATCCCCAACTCTTGGAATCAAGGAGGCGGACCCAGTCTTACTAAACTCAGTACAAGCAGCTTCAAAAACACATAGTGGGAAGAAATCAAGAAAAAGATAAAGTACAATTATGTCTTAAAGACAAGAAAAGACAGAGTTGTCTAGGAATAAAGGAGAATTGGAAGAAAAAGAAGCATCTCTCCCCAATGATAAGAAGGGGATCCCCTTATTAAGTAGAACCAAGGGTGGTTGCCCAATAACAAGTTGGCCGTCTGACAATAAGGAATGCCTTCGAAGGGTAGAAGAAGTGAGCAGTAGAGCCCGGTTGCCGAATTTTTCAGAGGCAATACCGAGAGCATCAATTAACTCCTTATCTGCAAAACTTGGCAATTTAGGAATAGCATATGTGAAGAGGAAGACAATATTTCTTTTAAAAAAACTTTTGGGTGCGCATACTTAGGGTGCGTAAACCGCCAGTGATACCCGGAGGGCATCAAATAAAGAAAAATTGGTTCTCCCAATCTTTGAACCTTGTCGCTCCCTCGGACAACAGTTTCTTCGTAGGATTCGCATGAAAAATCTGAGGATTGGCGTCGCTAAGTTTGGAAGGACGAATCAAGTAGTCTAGAGTGGAAGGACTTAGAGATCCATTACCCAATTCTAAAGACAAAAGTTCTAAGCCTAGCAAGTGGGTGTAGGTGTTAGGTGAGAACTGAATAGGAGAAATTCCCAAGTGCTGTAGATAACAATGAAGGAAAATTAGGAAAAGGAATACAACCTCCATGCCAAATATGAATTGCAGAAAAAGAAAAGTAACCCTCTGGAGGAGAGGAAATGGTGTCCTTTCCACAAGGAGGGATGGCATCAATCCCCGAGATCCCGAAATCCTTGAGAATGGCATTAACTTGCTCCTGAGGCGAAATCAATGAATGCTTCTCAACAGTGCCAATTTTCCTGGAGGAAGAAAGATTGATTGGCAGAGGTCCATTTCTATCAGGTTTTAAAGCAACATGCTTCTTTCCCATAATGCTAGGTTTGGTCTGTTAAATTTTACACAGCAAGGTGAGATCAATATCCGAAAGGGCATATAACTTTATTATTCTACGCGAAACCCATCAATGACAGGATGTTGCGTTATCAAACGCTATCACCAAAGGATAAGAGTAAAGGTAAAACGCTAAACTAAATCGTCAAATTTGGAATCGCTCATTTAGAACCGGTAACAAAAAGACTAAAACACGGATAGCTTACGATATGACTATTCAAATAGCTAACACTTCCTTGAGATAAATTTTTCATAAATAATAGAGGAAGGAAAGGAGTCAATCAGGAGAGAGTATGCATACTGGAGGAAAGAGATAGCAGGTCCGCAAAAAGTTTGACTTGAAAAGTCGAAAACACCCCTTCACTAGGAGGGGTGCAAATGTTACTACCAAAATTAACTCCAAAACAAGCTGACAGTGAAGGGGTATCGGATGACGCAAGCGCATAAGAATTCTTCAAAAACCAGAGTCGAACATTAGAAGGAACTAAGAACAGGAAGGAATGATCCGAGAGATGCATAAACCTACACCTTCCTAGGAAAAAGGATCTCAAAAGCTACATAATACCAACATGATCTATCCGGCAGGGCCTATCCGACAAGATCTATCCGGCAGGGGATCCTGTGGGGGAATCCTACAACGAAAGGTCACATAAGTTGGAAACTAAGAAAGAGGGAGGTAAGCGCTTCTCTAATTGAAATCGAAAGGACGGAAGATCAATCTGCTTAATACCGATACATCAGGAGGCGAAGACATCAAGAGTATTAAGCCAGAAGCACATAGAGATTATCTGGAACAGACTTTCGAAACATCTACTGAATAAAGACCGAAAGGTTATATTGATAGACAACAGACAAATCGCCTGGAGCAACCTTTCGGAAGATCAGGCTATACCCGAAAACTCCACAGGAAGGTAAACCAAAATCCCAGAAGGGATACAAGCTATCCATACTAGTCTACTTAGTACAGATACAGACAGTGGTTCCAAACCGGCAGCTATCTACATACACCATGAGGGAAAGCTCCTCTGATTATTCACGGGAAAACATGAAGCTTTCATCCGGAAGCTTATAACCAAGAGCATACAACCAAGAGCTCATATCAATCTCAAAGAAGCCCCAACGGACTGGAACCTTCACTACGGAAGCTATAATCAGCACCATAAAGCGACCGGAAGCTAAAACATCCGAGACCAAGGAAAAAAGCGGCCGACAAAGGTTCCTGCAGACCTAATGGCCCAACATCAGAAGGGACCCCGAATTCTCTATAAATAAGACCCCAGGGGTCACATTTTGGGACGATTTTCTCATTCTTATTATTGTACTCTTTTTTTCTAGAGTAAACCCTAATTCTTAAATCATTTGGGGATTTCTTCCATTCTATTCTTGTACTCTAAATCAAAGATCAATAAATAGTGAATCAATACTTATGATATTTATTTATGAGTTTGCTATGTTATTTCCTAGTTATTGTTGTCGCAGCTTATTATTTGTTTTCTACATATACATAAACCTTTGACCAAGCCTTTTTGCAAGTCAAGTGAAACACCCCTTCCCGCAAGCTTAAACCCTTCCTGCAAGCTCAGACCCTTCCTACAAACTCTAACCCTTCCTACAAGCTGAGACCTTTCAATGAGCTTAGTGCAAAACCCCTTCCTACCATCCATTAAGTCCTTTATCAAGGGTTGTGTTTAGAAAGTCATCCTCCCGGGATAACTGTTGGTTCTTGAATCCCTTAAGCGTGATACTCACCCTATCGAGGGAAGAGTAATTATTCTTTCGGATTCTAGACCTTGATACCCATGAAATGGTGAGCTAACTCAAATTTTTGATGGCTAAACAACCTATTTTTCCCATTGGTCCACTTCCATAGACCTATCTCTGGTGTTGACAAAAAAATCGTTAACAAACTCAATGTACCAAATCGATATATTAGGTTATACAACCGTTATTCATCCATTATTCAACAAAAAAAATGTTTTTTATCATTAATATTTTATTGATTACAATTGCTGAAGCCTATGCATTTATGTAATATAAGATAGCTTAGAGACAAAAGAACCTATACATTTTCCTTTAGAAAATATCTTTTTCAAAATAGGATTCGATCTTCACACTTGGTGTAACCCTTTCATTTGATATATTATGGCAAAATTTTCAGTACTCCACCACGATAAAATATACAAATCTTCAGTTTTAATGCATCCATTTCAACTCACCAACTCAACAAATAAAAGAAAAAAAATTCATCAAGTGCATGCCATCAGATGCCATTAGTTTCTAACAAAGCTAATCAAGTTTGAGCAATGCTTGAACTTCTCTCTCAGAACTGACTTGTCATCATATCTGGCGGATTGTCATAGTATGCACCTTTATTAATTTTATCCTTTGATGTCATCTTTTACCATATGAAACAAACTCAGTCACATCTATATGTTTGGTGTGAGTGCTGTAATTCTAATTCTCCATATGTATAAAAGTCTAATTATATATAAAATGAAATATAAATTAAAACCAATGATGATTTTTTAGAACAAACACATGGAGTACAAGTTACAATATAAATGATTTTTTCTGCAATGGATATAAAGTATCAAGGGATATGTTTTTAGACTAATTAAGTTAAACTAGTAGGATTTCATTAGATGAGCTCTAACGAATGAAATTCTTGCCTAGTTTTTAAACAAATTATTCCCATTACCGTTGTTTAATCAAACCGCTTTCAAAACAATACATTATAAATTAGAATGTACTGAAATATATCATTGTGTTTTATGTTAATATAATACAGCTTGCATACACAATAGCTTAGCAATCCCAATAGCCCATATTATCAACATATGCAGCTATATATAAACGTTACTTCTTTTACAGTATTCATCAATTAAATTATACAATCATTGCAGTCTCTTCTGTTTACAATCAAACGATAGAAACAGATCAATGCTTTACATCAGAAAGTTTAATATGATATTAGAGCTATCTGTTTAATCGACACAATCACCATCCAGTTTCAGCATTAGATAATTCTCGTCACTTGCTTAAAGGTTACAGTAGGAGTTTGTTCACACTTTATCCACACGTGTGAACATAACTCTCAAATTCCATTGATGGAAATCAGGGGGTCCCTCTGATTTTCTTGTGGAAATCAGGGAAAATCAGAGGGACCCCCTAATTTCCACCAATGGTATCCGAGAGTTATGTTCACACTTGTGGATAAAGTGTGAACAAACTCAGACTCTAAAGGTTACCACTGGTGGCAGCTTGTAAGAGTTTTCCTTATTACTCAAAGATGTCAATGTTATGGTTTGTGATATTCATCGCATGGATATTAAAGTGGAGATATTGGAAGTTGCGGGATTTTGGGATCTGTTGACCGAGTTTTATGGATTTGTTGATATATTTTAGGGAAAGTTTTATTCTGAACAAGTCTTAAGGAGTATTTATTTTTGAGATATTTTAGGACCCAATTAGGTTTAGACCTAGTCTTTCTATTTGCCTATATAAGCATCTCATTAGGGAGAGATTTACTTGTACTTGAAGGAAAGAAAAACTTTTTTTTTGGGATTGATATAAATTCTCAATTATTTTTAGGTTTTCATTGTAATAATTTGGTGGATTAATATAGGTTTGTCTGGTGGAATTTTCTTGTTAATGTTATCTTCTTCCCTCTTTCAAAATCTAATTGTGTAGTGATCTTGCGGAAACCCTAACAGTTGGTATCATAGACTTCTACACAAATTTTTTGGAGAGGGTTTGAATATGGATAAAATAAGTATTGAAAAGCTTAATGGAAGTAATTGGGGATTATGGAAGGCGAAGATGGAAGATTTCCTTTATCTTAATGATCTTCATCAGCCACTGGAGAATAATGGGGAAAAACCTAGCAATCTATCCGAAGTAAAATGGGAAACTTTGGATAGGAAGGCTGTTGCATCTATTCGATGTTTTTTGGATAATACAGTGTTTCATATTGTTGTTAATGAAACATCTGCATATACCATATGGAAGAAATTGGAAGGGGTTTATGCGAAGAACTCTGCAACAAATAAGGCTCTTCTTATGAGAAGTTGGTGAATCTGAAGCTTAAGGAAGGTGGATCAATTGGAGAGCATCTTAATGATTTTCAAGAAATTGTGAATCAATTGGCTGCCTTAAATTTTAAGGTGGATGATGAAACACAAGCCTTAATGATGATGAGTTCGTTGCCGGAGAGTTGGGAAACACTTGTGTTTGCGTTGAATAACTCAAATTCGGATGGCGTTATTTCAATGGGTTCAGTGGTCAGTAGCTTGCTTAATGTAGAGATGCGGAGGATGAGCCTTATGGAAGGAAAAGATAAGGAGGCAACGGAAATTGAAACTCAAATTGAAAAAGCTTTTATTGCAAGGAGGGTTAATCTACGAAATATGGAAAGGCAATCGAATAAAACAAACGTGCGAAAGGAATACATTTGTTTTTACTGTGACAAACCCGGTCATCAACTGAGATTTTGTCATAAGCTTAAGAGGGATAAGGAGAAGATGAAGGCATTGGAAGAAGAGTCGGATGAACAAATGGACAATGATAATGAGGTGAATCTTGGTGTGGAACTTGAAGGCAATGTTTTATATGTTAATGAAGGCGAAAGCAAAGATTGGATACTTGATTTGGGAGCTTGTTTCCATGTATGTCATCAAAAGGAAGCATTTATTGATTCTGAAGAACAATCTACTAAAGTGGAATCCGTCGATGGTCGAGATTTGCATGTTAAAGGCATAGGTTTAGTTTGATTGAAGGTGAATGATGGAAAGGTGGTGAAGCTAACGGGCATTTGGTACATCCCGGAAATTTAGAAGAATCTTGCTTCAACTGGACAGTTGGAACAAAAAGGATGCAATTTCTCGACTAGAGGAGGGGTCACAACGGTTTGGATGGGTAACAAGGAGCTTCTGCGCGCAAAACGGGGAAATGATAACATATATAAATTGCTTGGAAAAACGGTGGAGAATGTTATGAGTTCTCAAATTGGGTTTGGAGAGGCGAGTTCATCTGAATCAAGATGGAGCCATCAACGTAAAGCTACAAAGTCTATATGGAGGCCACTGTGGTATTACAAGCAATTTTGAGATCTTTTATGTGGTGTATCTCATTAGGGAGATACATAGTTTGGGGGTGGTTTTAGATTAGTTGAGTGTTGGAGTGATTTTATATCAAGGTGGAGTGTTATGGTTTGTGATATTCATCACATGGTTATTAAAGTGGAGATATTGGAAGTTGCGGGATTTTAGGATATGTTGACCGAGTTTTATGGATTTGTTGATATATTTTAGGGAAAGTTTTATTTTGAACAAGTTTTAAGGGGTATTTATTTCTGAGATATTTTAGAACCCAATTAGGTTTAGACCTAGTCTTTCTATTTGCCTATATAAGCATCTCATTAGGGATAGATTTACTTGTACTTAAAGGAAAGAAAAACTTGTTTTTCGGGATTGAGATAAATTCTCAATTATTTTTAGGTTTTCATTGTAATAATTTGGTGGATTAATATAGGTTTGTTTGGTGGAATTTGCTTGTTATTGTTATTTTCTTCCCTCTTTCAAAATCTAATTGTGTAGTGATCTTGCGGAAACCCTAACAGTCAACACAGTATTTAATCTCTGTTCTTGTTTCCAGCGCTCACTATTGTCTTGATTTTCGAACTGATCACTAAGCCTCGCCAAGAATCATTCATCTGTCGTCATTTGATTCCGGTTGCTTTCATAGTTCAAATACCAGTTGTTTTCAATTTTACCCGAGTTCTTGTCTTCAAGATTTCAAGTTTCCATCCCACCATTAATCAAGAAAATTTCTGATCATCATCGATTATATATGAAAGTGATAATAATCACACCGTTGCATCTACAAACTCCATAAATTCGAGTACTACGACATATAACCCATTAGAAAACCTGTTAGAGATCATCATAATCCACAAAAATCAATTAGTCTTATCCAACTTGATGAAATCAAACTATCCTATATAGAAATTTCAAATTTAAATTGCAATCAAAGTACGTGATCTTGAAAATTACAATAATGGGTCAAAAATCATCCCGAGTAGTTTATTACTAATGAGGAGGGCAACATTAAAACAGAGAGTATGTTACCTGCAACTAACAAGATAGGCTACTATGTGCATTCATTTTATCATCAATTAATGCAAGTATAGTGTCTTAACTAACTAGATAAGATTGCATGGTGAACCATCTAAAAAGTGTTCAGTTTGAAATCATATGCAATGATTATGCTTTATAGAAAGCAACTTTAAAATATAAAGAAGCACAATGTGATAATGAGAGAGTACCTTATCAAGGTCAAAAACATTTGTGATTTTCTTGAGTCTTCTGGTCAAAAGTTTCCTAATTCTGAACACATAACCTCTATCCTGAATGGTCCCAGTGTCATCAATTTCTTATGTTCACTCCATCCTTCTTTCACATGAAGGAAGAATTGACCACAAAAAAATTGTTGTTCTTGAATTATCAATGAACAATGTTAAATTTTATGATGATACTGTATAGTAGATTGAAGAGATTGAAGATGGCTTGGAACCGATGAAGACGGGGTGCGATTTGGAGTTCGAAACACAAGGTACCGCTATACGAAGTGGGAAGGTGCAGGAGGAACATGGTGCAATGGCTGCAACATAATCCAAGCATCTTGTTTTCTTAGGAAAATATCTCGAACTATAATCGAGACATCTGATTCCAAATCCAAACGTCTGGATTTCCGGGGCTTTGAATATGGGCCTAGATCCAGACGTCTAGAATCTAGAATCATATGTCTGAATCGAGTTTCATACCAGTTTCAGACTGTTTTTTGGTGCTTTGGAGGGGAGAAATGGTAATTTTACTAAATGAGATCTTTTTATATATATATATATGTGTGTGTGTGTGTGTGTGTGTGCGCGCGCTATTTTCAGCTTTGAAGGCAAGTGAGCTTGCTTGATTATTGGTGATCATTATATCAATCTCTTGTCTTCTTCTAAGCGTAGCAATAAAATTCTTTCTCCAAAGTGGATGTACACTAAAAATCGTTACTAGAACTACTATATATTTGATGTGTGCTTTATTTTAATTGTTATTGGTTATTATTGATTGCTTGGGATTGAGATAGTTGGTTTTGGATTGGTTATTGGTTATTGGCTATTTTGGTGATTGAGATATTGTGATCGAGTTGTTTTTGCAAATTTATCAAAGATCAGTTTTCTGCAGCGCTTGTGGACTTGAATTAGGATTGGTGCTTGGATTCGAATTCCACAACAACATTTGGTATCAGAGCAGATGGTGTTGGTAGGTGTTTGTGGAAATGCCAAAATCGCATAGTAGCTCGGGTAGTCCCTCAATGGTTGGTCCAAATAGTTTACACCTTATGTGCGCAGTTTATATGCAGCATCAAGATTTCAATTGGTTATAGACAAGTAGAATGGAGATAACGACTTTAAGAAGTGGGAATGGAGTATGAAAGCGGTTCTTTGGAGGTACCGGGTACATCGGGTAGTATTTGATTCTCATTTGTTGCTAAGTGATATCTCGGATGTTGAGAGAGAGAAGAGATGCAAGAGTTGGCTTACACTACTCTTCAACCTGCTATGGAGAAGAATACAATCTCCAAAATTAGTGGTGAGACAACCACTAAAGGCATGTAGAACAAGTTGGTATATATGAAAAAGCAACCTATGAATCATTTGATCTTGTTGAGAACATTTTTTACCATCAAGATGAAAGAGCATAATTCTATTAAGGCACACTTAAAATGTTTTGATGGTTTGCAAATGAAGATAAAGGTGGTAGATTTGAAGATTGATGAAGAATAAAAAGCAATGATATTGTTTTATTTATTGTCGGATCCTTATACGGGACTCTCTAATACTATTATCTATAGCTGGGATACATTGTCTCTTGATGATGTCAAATCAGGTTTTCTTGGTGAGGAATTGAGATATCAAATGAATGAGTTGAGTAAGGGTAGTAGTGGAGCTAGTAGTGGTCATGGTTTATTTATGGAGAAGGATAAAATGTGAAGAAGGGAAACTATGGGCGTTCAAAATCAAGAAAGCCCCAGTCATTGGAAGAATGAATGTCTAAACAAAGATAGGGAGAAGAAAGTAGCATTTTCATCCAAAGCGGTGGACAGTGGTGTTGGTGAGGTGGATGAGAATGTATTGACAGCTGGTAGCAAATGGGTGCTCAATTCGAATGCGTCATATCATATGACAGTGAATAGGAATTGTTTTTCCTCTTATGATGACAAAGAGGATGATACATTTGCTATAGGCAATGGTGCTATATATATGTCGATTGGCATTGGTCCTATGCAAATAATGATGTTTGATGTAGTAGTCTGCACGCTCACTAATGTACACTATATTGTGGAACTTAGGAAGTCGCTTATACCTTTGGGGAAATTGAATTCTCTGCGATGTAAAATCATTATTAAAAAGGACTGCTTAAGGATTTCGAAGGGGGCTCTTGTGGTTATGAAAGGTGCTAGAATCATATGTTTATTTGCTTCAAGGAGTGTCCATAGAAGGAAAACTTGTGTAGGAGTTGATAGTTCTCATGGCTTGGATGCAACAAGGTTGTGGCATTTGAGATTAGATCTTGTCTTGGAGAGAAGTTTGGATATTCTTTGGAGAAGGAAGATGATCACGGGTGAGAGTTTCAACAAGTTAGAGTTTTTGGAGGAATGTGTCATAGGGAAGCAAACAAAGGTATCATTCGGTAAAGGAAAACATGACTCGAGAGGTGTTCTTAAATATTCATTTGGATGTTTGGGGACCGGCACCGATCGCTTTTTTAAGTGGAGTCAGTTATTTTAGTTCTTTCATTGATGATATTTCTCGGAAGGTATGGGTGTACATAATGAAGGCTAAGCTGGAGGCCTTTGCAAAGTTCAAAGTGTGGGCAGTTCTTGTTGAAAATGAGGGTGACAAGTCTTTGAAAGTTTTAATAACCGGTAACGACGAAGAGTATGTTTCCAAATATTTCTTGGAGTATTGCAAGCATCATAGTATTCGATGGCATTTTACTACACCTTGAAATATGCAATCTAATAAGGTAGCAGAGAGAATGAACCAAACTCTACTTGAGAAAGCTTGATGCTTGAGATTGACACCGGGTTTGTATTAGCGATTTTGAGCTAAACCTTCATCAATCGCGTTGCATATTATGAACCAAATTCCATGCTTGGCTATTGATAACATGATTCCAAAGGAAGTGTGGAAGGGGAAGAGTGTTAACTTGAGATATTTTCATGTGTTTGGTTGTCCGATTTGTGTGCATGATCCGAAAAATGGTAAGCTCAAGCTTAGAGATTTCAAGAAGATTTTTCTTGGTTACACAATAGTGTAAAAGGCTATCGTATTTGGAATTTGAAAATGAAGAAGGTTGTGAATTCTCATCTTTTAACTTTTGATGAGTCAACTTTATTCAAGGAGAATGAATCCTCATCAAATGTTTCAGACTTAGTTCATAGAGAATCAAAGGAGAAGGAAGTTCATCCCATATTTCGTCCAAGTAGTAGATTAATTAAAGAAGCTCATGAGGTGTAAGTGGTTAATAAAACATCACATAATCCACATGGGTCCTCTAGTATTGTTGGTGATTGTAACACCGCGTATTTTCTGTGAACGTATAAGTAACAAATTAAAATATACTTAATTTTTAAGAGAAGAATTAAGGGAAACGGGTTGCGCCATTGCGTTCATCTCGAAATTCTGCTTGAGATAGAGTCCGAGTTTGCATAAAACGGATACCGTATGAAGAAGATATGGATGAACAAAGTTAGGCAGAAAAAACGGAAACAAGCCATAATACACTGGCGCACTTGTGAAGTGCGCCAGTACAAAAATACACTGGCGCACCTTCCAAATGCACCCATACCGATCCAGCACATGATTCTGTAGTGCTGTTATGACGTGTCTTCTTCTGAGTGGCTGGATGACCTATCTTCGAGCTGGGTGGTTCTGATGACTTCTGGACTGATCTGAAGGCTCTAAATCACCCTATTCTCCTATAAAAACACCCCCAAACATCACTTTCTCTCCACACAATTTCATTCTTCCTATACTCTGCCTCTATAATAAATAAATAAAATAATGGCGGCGCTACTCTGCTGGGATCAAAACTAGAACTAGTGCATCTTCTTCCAAATCTGAATAAGATTAAAAGAGAACTACTGCAACTCTTCTTCTATAATCCAATCAAGGCAAGCGCAGTTATTTTCCGATATGAATTTTAATCATGATCTTGACATAATTGTAAAACTGAATCTAAGATTATGCCCTTTTTCTATTTATCAGATCTGTTCCTCTATTTTATTATTCTGTTTGTTCTGTATTTCTTCCTCCTTTCTTTCTTTTTGTTTGATAGCCAGGCTACCATGAGCCTGAGCCAGATCTCATAAGAGATGAACGCATAAAAGCTAAGTTTGGGAAGAATATTGAATGAGGCATATTTGGGCATAATTGATTTGAAACTAATTTGAGGATACAACGCATGTTGTAATTCTGGACATAAATGGCTTATTGTATAAGGCGATCTATGACTTGGAAGGAGAGGATTATTGTGACTTACATAAAGAACATAGGTTGAACTTAGAACATAAATCTGAGACATATAATTGGGCATGTTGTATTTAAAACATAAGGTGTATTTAACATATGTCTTGAGTTTTGAGGCATAAAGAATATTGGACATATGACTTGAGTTTTGTGGCGTAAAGTTTAACTGTGAACATGTAACTGATTTGGATGCATAGTACAAGTTGTAATTCAAGATCTAGATCTGGACATACTATATATATTATAGTCTGAAATTTGGAAAAAAGAGAATTAATTTGCATTTAACTTAGGTGTAAAGATCCATATTAAGATTGGATAATTATTAAGTGTGAATACACCTAAGTAAGGGGGGTTTTGGATATGTGACATGCATTGTAATCAATGGCTATATTTGGCATAATTTATATGTAAGGTTTTTGGAGAATATTCTGAGCTATGCCAGTTTAACTAAAAATTGGGACATATGTTATATGGTGGATTATGACCATAATTTGGGCATATAAGTTTAGGCTTACCTTATGAATTAGGCAAGATATGTGAATAGGACTTTAAGGAATGTTTAAATCGGCTAAAACTGTTATCTGCTTATTATGTTAAATTTGCCTAATCCGCTAAACCTGTTACCTGTTTAATCTGTTGAATTGCCTAAACTATTACAAATGTTGAATCGCCTAATCTGCTAATTTTGCCTAATCTGCTAAATCTGTTGAGTTGCCTAATTTGCTAAATCTGTTGAACCGCCTGAGCTGCTAAATCTGTTAAATTTGTTGAAAACCTGAATGATTGTAATTTGTGTAAAACATGTTAATTTGTTTAATCTGCTGCGAATTGAAAAGAAGTCAAATCTGTTAAATTGACATAATTAGTTTGATATTTGTATAATTTGTAATGGAATAAACTGGTTAAAATAGAAATGCTGAGACACGAGGTTAGACTCATGTTTGCGGTAGATGCCTGCCCGGACCCAACCGGCTTAACCAACAACCGCAAACTGCTAGTCTAACGTGAGAGGTCGTAGGCATAACTAAAATATGCTTAGACACGAGGTTAGGTCTGGCTTATGGCAGAAGTCTGCCCGGAACCGCCCGGCTTATCTAGCGGCCACAAGCTACCGACCTAATGTGAGAGGTCTGCGGATTAATATTTAATTAATGCAAATATGAGATAAATATGATGTCTAAAACGTATTGGGTAGATAAGGCTAAACCAACTGGACTGATGAATTAATAAACCTGTTTCATGAATCTGTAGGCCCAATACAAAGTTAGATAATCTGTAAGTCTATTAAGACTATACATCTGATCCGTTAGTCTGAAAACCTGTTGACTTGATTCTCTGGTCTGTGAACTAGTTGATTCTGAACTCTGTAGGCCTAAAACTTGTAAACAAGTTAATCTGAAATCTGTTAGTCTGGGGACACAAGGTTAGGAGGGAAAATACTTGTGTCATTTTTTGTTTGGGACCCATATTGTAACACCCCACGTCCATTAATGTCACTCACCAAGGGAATGCATTAACTTCCATGGAGGTTATAAGTGAATATAGAACAGAGAAATTACAACAAGACAGATAATAAATAGCACTTGGAAATCTAAAACTTCATTTTATTGCAGCGGAAATTAAATATGTCTGTTACATCATAAAACCATAGATCATAACCAAGTACAACATCCGTCTCTACAAAAACAAAATACATAATCCCATTACAATAAATAGCCATTAAAAAGAAAGATAACAAGCTGGACTTTACTTCTGCAGTCCAAGCTTTCCAAGAGATAAGCGATCCAATTAGACTCCACTAGAACTTGGCCCAACCTGAGGACCTGAAGGGAGAAAAAGATGGAAAAGAGGGGGTCAGACATAAAGTCTGGCGAGTATGATAATTCTACAATACTATTATCAAAATAACTGGACTAAGGCATAAGCTGGAAAACAAGGAAATGTCTATGAAAGAGCAGATTAAGGACATAAACAATCGCTAAAGGCAACGTTATAGGCGCTCCTAAATACTAAAGGATAAACACTATACTGCACCACACCAGTCACCCTAAAGATTGATCCCACTTAGCTTCACTTAGAAACTTTCTTAATGGCCTTACGTACTCCTAGCTGACTACATAGGTGCCGCCTGCCCTTATCTCCACTAGGTGTACCCCACTTTCTATTTTTCGATCGGCTCCCTACTCGTAGATACCCTTGCTGGCCCCACAGTAGGGTGTATCATTCCCCTAAAGTGGAAACCCGATATAACGGAGATGCACGGCTTATACCTACACGATGCAACAACGTCTTACCTACCAGCCCGGGTCCACACACGCATATGAAACCCGTTGGACTTGCGTTGCCACCGCTCCCTGTTTTGGCCTCTTATAGTCAGACCCAGTATGCGTGTCCCGTCCTCGACTTGGGTCGAGCCCACAAAGATACGTTTTGGGATACTGGTTGAAATGGGCCCCCATTATTTCCCACAAGCATTCCACCTAAGCTTGTCCCATTAGTCCATCCACTTAACCCACTTAGTCATGTTCATTTACATGTGTATTTGGTTAAGTCTAATCGTATTTCAAATGCCTCTAAAGGCAATCACTAGATTCCTCATGCCACCCAAGGCACCTACTTAACCCCCATGTCCCACCTTACATGATCATCTGGCTAAGTATTTCTTAATTCATTAAGGCCATAACCTCATAAAGACCTCTCACATTAGACTGGCATTTATGGCAGCTGGATTTGCCGGGCGGGTCCGGGCAGTCTTACACCATAAAAGAGTCTAACCTCGTGTCTTTACAACTGTTATGCTTTAGTTTGGGCCTAGGACCTCTCACATTGGGCCGACATTTGTGACTACTGGATTTGCCGGGCGGGTCCGGGCAGGTTTACGTCACAACCGGGTCCAACCTCGTGTCCTAAGCATTGATTATTATTAATAATTCACTTTCCCCAATTTTAATAATTCCCTACTTGAATTATTAATTAATTCCAAATTCAACAATGTCCATAATTGACTCAATTATGGACATCCATTCAAGGCGTGCAAAATCATACAAAATTGCACCCAATTTATTAATTCCTAATATCACCCCTACCCCACGTTTGAACGTTTATTCGCAAAATATATATATTAGACTCGAATAGTCTAACTCATAGCATAAAAGAGATTATCACAATAACAACATGTATATATGATTAAATGAATCATAATAAGGGGTGAAACTTGCATATGTACAACTTGCATAAGGTTATACGTGTCATGGATCTAAGGGTGTCAACTTATTCATAATTCACATAATATGATTTTGATCAAATTTCATAAACTTGTATAGGACATGTGTGAATCAACATCATTAACAATATGGTTTTATATGGGTACACCTAACTCAATAGGCAAATTCCCAAAAATCAAAATTCATTTAATCATAGATTCATGTATATGGGTACACCTAACTTAATAGGCAAATTCCCATATTCAAGATCCAATTAATTTGTAGATTCATGTATATGGGTACACCTAACTCAATAGGCAAATTCCCATAATCAAGATCTATTATAAAAAAAATCATAAACTTTAAACATGATCCAATTCGCATAAATAACAACATCATGATTTTACAACTTGTACGATTCAACACAACTTAACATGATATCATTATCCTATAACATATGGATTTCAACATATGTGTTAACATGAGATCTACAACATATATAAGATTTATGACATAACATAGCATGATTTACACATAGCATAGCATGATAGCATAACATAGCATAGCATGATTTTCATCATAGCATGGCATAGCATAGGAGAATTTACAACATATGACAACATAATAACATAACAAGAGATCCACAATATAGAATTTACAATTACAATTCACATCACTTTCTTGTGATCCATTCATAACTTAATCGAATTATTTTATAATAACATTGTGAGAATCATCATACTCACAATTTAAAGAAGAGAAATAGAAAGAGTCTTTGATTTAATTTGTTTGTTGAGTAGATTTAGTTGTAGGGTAGGCTTTCTCCTTCTTCTTTAGTTTGTGACGGCTACGCTGAACTCCATGGCAACGGCATGTCGGTAGCTCTCCAATTTTACAAGTGATTTAGGGTTAGAGTCTACCGACTTATTTATAGATGTTAGGATGCATTTAGGCCATTAGATTTACCCTAGAATAGATTAGAGCCATTAGATTTCGTCCAGCCTTCAAAACACAGCCCGAAAACCCAACCAGATGCACCCAGGTCACTTGGGCTCGACCAGGGAGGTCGACACCCAGGTCGACTCTAGTGTCGACCTGCCCCCCCCGCCCCCAGGTCGACTCCCAAGTCGACCCCAGGTCGACCTGGTCTGGGCGGGAGTTTTCCCACCTGCCTCCATTTCTGTGTTTTTGAAATCTGTTTTAAAATTTGAATTTTTCGTGAAACTTCTCGAGGCCATATCTCGGTCATACGAACTCCGATTTACAAAATTTCGGACTCTATTTCGCGTATTTTTCCGAGACGAACACAATGGAGCAGCCCGTTTTCCAATATTCTTATATTTGAAGTTAATTATTCTTTCATTTGTGAATATTAGTATTAACTGATTTACGGGGTGTTACATTCTCCCCTCCTTAAAGGATTTCGACCCCGAAATTTTCAAGTCAAGAAGAATGTTTAACCTAACATCCAATCAACCATCTACTCAATCATCAAACACTGGCATCCACTGTCCTTATAGACTTCTAATGCTTTTATGTTTAAATGCATAGTGTGTGTATATGTCCGTATCTAATGCAAAATCAGGCGGTCCACTGATTCAGTTGACCTCCTTAATGCAATTCATGATAGTGCCATGCATTCATTATGTATGCAAAAGATCCTAATTGCTTACATACTACTTCTATATGCGTGCACATCCATTCAACCAAATGCAGCATCCATATGATGGTACAACCATTATACATCCATTATACTAAATACATTCATTTATGCAATATGCAATATGTAGTGACTGAGCCGATCTAGTGCCTAAAGTGTGTGTATATATGCATCCACGAGCAACCACTAGCAAACACTTGCATCCATTTTGCATCCATCATACATAACATGTCTCAAACACATGTTTCAACCATAGGATTATCCTAACTAAAGGTCAAAGATACTAATGAGAGGACATACTAAAGATAAGATAAGATAAGCTAAGCGATAAAGAGGAAATTAAAAGACATACCCTCAAAAAGAAAAGGGTACAACGAACGCATCTTCTCTTCTGTCTCCCAAGTAGCGTTGCTCTCATCATCTCCCCATTGCACTTTAACTAGTCTGACCTCTCGATTCCTCAACTTTTTGATCTCCGACCCAATGATGCATGTAGGAGCTCGTCTAATTGTTGCACCACGCTCTATTTCCACCTCTTTAAGCAAGCTCGGATCTACCACCTCCGCGGTCTTGTGCAAACACTTCCTCAAATGTGATACATGGAATACGTCGTGTACTCCACTAAGTTTCTCAGGAAACTCCACCCTATACGCCATCTTCCCAATCCTGTCTTTTATAGGAAACGACCCTACAAACCTTGGCGCTAATTTCCCAACGGACCCAAAGCGAACAACATTCCGTAACAGAGACACTTTGATAAAAACCATGTCCCCAATGTCAAACTCAAGATCTGTCCTCCTCTTATCAGCATACGATTTCTGCCTATCTTGTGCTGCTTTCATCCTCCTTCGAATCAAATCAATCTTCTCCGAGGTTTCCCTAACCATATCGGGCCCAATTAGGATTTTATCGGTAGATTCCCACCAACATGTAGGCGAACGGCAAGGCCTTCCATAAAGAGCTTCGAAAGGTGCTATGCCAATACTAGACTGAAAGCTATTATTATATGCGAATTCTACCAACGGAAGGTGCTCTTCCCATGTACCCCCAAAGTCTAGGATACAAAGCCTTAAAAGATCCTCTAGAATACGATTCACCCTCTCGGTCTGGCCGTCCGTCTGAGGATGATATGCGGTGCTCAAACATAGCTGAGTCCCTACCGCCTCTTGTAAACTCTTCCATAATTCGCTAGTGAAGATGGGATCACGGTCGCTTACTATACTAGAAGGAATACCGTGCAAACGAACTATCTCTTTAATGTATACAGAAGCCAACCACGGAGCAGTCCTCTTACTTTTCACGGGAATAAAATGGGCGCTCTTAGTAAGTCTATCTACTATAACCCAAATCCCCGTATTACCCTTCCTAGATCTTGGTAATCCATCCACAAAATCCATTGAGACGCTTTCCCATTTCCATAGTGGAACTTCCAATGGGTGAAGAAACCCACCGGGTTTCTTTTGTTCCGCTTTTACTCGTTGGCACACCAAGCACCTAGCGACGTACTTGGCCACATCCTTTTTCATACCGGCCCAAAAGAAAACCCGCTTCATATCTTTGTACATCTTGTCTCCGCCGGGATGAATGGTCATCTTTAAGCGATGAGCATCATCAAGAATGGCCTTCCTTAAGTCTTCGTCTTGTGGTACACAAAGTCTATTATCCCTTCGTAACCAACCCTTATCGTCTAGGGTATACCTACGAAGATGGCTAGATGACTCCCCTCCTTTGAGCTTTTCTACTATCTCAACCAACTGTGGGTCGTCTTGCTATGCCTCACCAACTCGTCCTAGAAGTGTAGGTCTAACCTCCAAGGATGCTAACAAACCAGGTACTAGGTCAACGGAGGGTCTAAAGTCAAACATGGAGATGAATTCTAAGCTTCGTCGTTCAACAAACAACGGACTCAAGGACAACCTTTTCCTACTTAAGGCGTCTTCTACCACGTTACCCTTGCCCGGGGTATATGCTATTTCAAAATCGTAGGAGGCTAAGAATTCCATCCACCGTTGCTGCCTTAAATTCAAATCCTTCTGAGAGAATAAGTATTTTAATGATTTGTGGTCAGTGAACAATTCGAATTTCTCACCAAGAAGATAGTGACGCCAAGACTTAAGCGCGAAAACAACTGCGGCTAACTCAAGGTCATGCGTAGGGTAATTCTTTTCATGAACCCTCAACTGCCTTCCACCATAGGCTATTACTCTTCCCTCTTGCATGAGGACCGCGCCAAGTCCCGTCCCACAAGCATTAGTATAGACGGTAAACGGTTTATTCCCGTCTGGCAGCACTAAGACTGGGGCTGAAGTTAAGGCTCTCTTTAAACGTTGGAACGCATCATCACAATCTTCGTCCCACGTAAAAACCAGGTTCTTCTTCGTTAACCGCGTTAATGGAGCTGATATTTTTGCGAAGTCTTTGATAAACTTCCTATAATAGCCAGCCAACCCCAAGAAACTTCTTACTTCGGTTACATTTTTAGGGACCTTCCAATCTTGGATGGCCACCACCTTTGCGGGATCCACTGCTATCCCTTCCTTGGAAACCACGTGCCCTAAGAACCGTACTTCTTTCCTCCAGAAGTGACACTTAGAAAATTTTGCCTTAAGGTTATGCGCTCGAAGGGTTTCCAACACTTCCCTAAGATGTAGGGCATGCTCTTCTTTGTTCTTAGAAAAGACTAAGATGTCATCCACAAAGACTACCACGAATTTGTTATGGTACTCCCTAAACACCCTACTCATCAAATCAACAAAATATGCGGGGGCGTTTGTCAAACCAAAGGGCATCACTAGCCATTCATAAAATCCGTCAGGAGTCCTAAAAGCAGTCTTATCTATACTATCCTCAGCCACTCTTAGTTGATGAAAGCCAGTGGCTAAGTCCAACTGCGAAAACACTGAGGCGCCAACTAACTGATCAAAGAGATCGTCAATCCTCGGCAGTGGGTGTCGGTTCTTTTTAGTAAGCTTGTTTAGTTCTCTATAGTCCACACAAAGTCTAAGGGACCCATCCGCCTTTGTGGCAAATACTACTGGAGCACCCCACTCTGATATACTACGTCTTATGAACCCCTTCTCAAGCAACTCCTTCACTTATTTATTGAGTTCCCTCCTTTCACGAGGAGCCATGTGGCGCACTGGCAAAGATACGGGTTTAACATTATCCACAAGATAAATTCGAAAGTCTATCTCCCGCTTTGAAGGTAAGCCCTTCACCTCCTCAAACACATCCGGATATTCCCGGACCACCTCTACCGATCGCAGATTCTCTACAGACGCGTCAAGCGATTCAAGATAACTTAGCATAACGGAATTTATGGGATTACAAAAGATGTCGAGAGCATTACCAAGGCGAGTCACAAGCCTAACTACTCTCCTTTCACAATCAAGAATGGCCCCATTTCTAGATAACCAATCCATTCCTAAAATTAGCCCATAGCCCGTGAAGCCCAATACATAAGCATCACATCTAAATTCAACGCTAAGTATAGAGATTTTCAAATCCAAACATATCATGGTCAAATGAGCCGAACCCCCAATTGGATTTGAAACAACCAAGGGACCCTCTACTAAACTGGTGTTCAAGTGCAGTAATTCAACTAATGATGCAGAGATAAATGAATGAGATGCGCCAGAATCGAATAAGGTACGGACAGGATGATCAAACAGAAAAACTAAGGTTTCAACAGAAATTGTTCTACCTCTTTCTTGCAGCGGTGGGGCCGCAATAGCCTGAACTTGCCCCCTTGCCTGCCCTGGTGCCATAAGAGCCTGCACCTATCCTCCCGAGGTAGACCCTGCCCTCTGCCCCTTCTTTGGGAAGTCCTTCACCAAATGTCCCGCATCTCCACAATGAAAACAACCAGTCTTCTTTTTCTTTCTACAATCTTTGCTGAGATGGCCAGGCGTCCCACAATTGAAGCATCTCTTCTTCCCTTTGCCATTATTGTTTTTACCACCCTTCTTATTTTGCTGTTGGGGTTTCTTCTGATCCCCTTTCTTTTCAACTGCCTTATCCTCATGCATAAGTGCCATTTCTACTAGCCTTTCAAAGGTGGCTCCCATAGGGATGTGGGTCATAGCCAACCCTTGCAACGGTTCATTCAAGCCTCTAACGAACCTCAAAGCTTTCTTCTCTGGCGTGTTCACCAACTCCAAGCCAAACCTTGCTAACTGATTAAATTTATTGACATATTCCTTCACTGATAAGCTCCCTTGCTTTAATGTCAGGAATTTTTCCATATTTAAATTCTCCTCTGCCCTTGAAAGAAACTTTGCCTCAAACCTTCGTCTGAAATCCGCCCATGAATCAACTGGACGTTCCCCGTTAGTGACCTCCCACCAAAACGAGGCCTCTCCCTTCATTAACCAAGCAGCTAAACGGACTTTCCTCCCATCTTCCACTTCAAAGATATCCAACAATTCCTCAGTCTCCTTAAGCCAGTCTCTGGCCTCCACAAACGTCTCAGTCCCTTGAAAAGTTTTTCCTCCCATAGCCTTAAATTCCTTGCACGTCTTTGCAAAAGTGTCAACACGAGGAGGAGGAATGGGTGCAACTGGGGGTGGAGGAGCATCTGCTGGGCCTGCAGTGGTGGCCCTAGCCTCCAAATATCTCCTAAACCACCCTAGAACTGCCACACCTTCTGGGAGATTAAGATCTTCAGCCATGCTGAAACGGAAAAAGAAAGATTCAAAATGGAGAATTCGAACGATAAAGATAAGGATATGGCTATTTGGGATTATGTTTTTCATAAAAACTCTCTCTAAATAACATGTTTTTGAAAGCACTTCTTCCAAAAATACTTTAGAAAAATATTTTTCTAAAAATTTTATCTGTTCTGGTAACCTTATGCTCTGATACCACGTGTAACACCCCACGTCCATTAATGTCACTCACCAAGGGAATGCATTAACTTCCATGGAGGTCATAAGTGAATATAGAACAGAGAAATTACAACAAGACAGATAATAAATAGCACTTGGAAATCTAAAACTTCGTTTTATTGCAGCGGAAATTAAATATGTCTGTTACATCATAAAACCATAGATCATAACCAAGTACAACATCCGTCTCCACAAAAACAAAATACATAATCCCATTACAATAAATAGCCATTAAAAAGAAAGATAACAAGCTGGACTTTACTTCTGCAGTCCAAGCTTTCCAAGAGATAAGCGATCCAATTAGACTCCACTAGAACTTGGCCCAACCTGAGGACCTGAAGGGAGAAAAAGATGGAAAAGAGGGGGTCAGACATAAAGTCTGGCGAGTATGATAATTCTACAATACTATTATCAAAATAACTGGACTAAGGCATAAGCTGGAAAACAAGGAAATGTCTATGAAAGAGCAGATTAAGGACATAAACAATCGCTAAAGGCAACGTTATAGGCGCTCCTAAATACTAAAGGATAAACACTATACTGTACCACACTAGTCACCCTAAAGATTGATCCCACTTAGCTTCACTTAGAAACTTTCTTAATGGCCTTACGTACTCCTAGCTGACTACATAGGTGCCGCCTGCCCCTATCTCCACTAGGTGTACCCCACATTCTATTTTTCGATCGGCTCCCTACTCGTAGATACCCGTGCTGGCCCCACAGTGGGGTGTATCATTCCCCTAAAGTGGCAACCCGATATAACGGAGATGCACGGCTTATACCTACATGATGCAACAACGTCTTACCTACCAGCCCGGGTCCACACATGCATATGAAACCCGTTGGACTTGCGTTGCCACCGCTCCCTGTTTTGGCCTCTTATAGTCAGACCCAGTATGCGTGTCCCGTCCTCGACTTGGGTCGAGCCCACAAAGATACGTTTTGGGATACTGGTTGAAATGGGCCCCCATTATTTCCCACAAGCATTCCACCTAAGCTTGTCCCATTAGTCCATCCACTTAACCCACTTAGTCATGTTCATTTACATGTGTATTTGGTTAAGTCTAATCGTATTTCAAATGCCTCTAAAGGCAACCACTAGATTCCTCATGCCACCCAAGGCACCTACTTAACCCCCATGTCCCACCTTACATGATCATCTGGCTAAGTATTTCTTAATTCATTAAGGCCATAACCTCATAAAGACCTCTCACATTAGACTGGCATTTATGGCAGCTGGATTTGCCGGGCGGGTCCGAGCAGTCTTACACCATAAAAGAGTCTAACCTCGTGTCTTTACAACTGTTATGCTTTAGTTTGGGCCTAGGACCTCTCACATTGGGCCGACATTTGTGACTACTGGATTTGTCGGACGGGTCCGGGCAGGTTTACGTCACAACCGGGTCCAACCTCGTGTCCTAAGCATTGATTATTATTAATAATCCACTTTCCCCAATTTTAATAAATCCCTACTTGAATTATTAATTAATTCCAAATTCAACAATGTCCATAATTGACTCAATTATGGACATCCATTCAAGGCGTGCAAAATCATACAAAATTGCACCCAATTTATTAATTCCTAATATCACCCCTACCCCACGTTTGAACGTTTATTCGCAAAATATATATATTAGACTCGAATAGTCTAACTCATAGCATAAAAGAGATTATCACAATAACAACATGTATATATGATTAAATGAATCATAATAAGGGGTGAAACTTGCATATGTACAACTTGCATAAGGTTATACGTGTCATGGATCTAAGGGTGTCAACTTATTCATAATTCACATAATATGATTTTGATCAAATTTCATAAACTTGTATAGGACATGTGTGAATCAACATCATTAACAATATGGTTTTATATGGGTACACCTAACTCAATAGGCAAATTCCCAAAAATCAAAATTCATTCAATCATAGATTCATGTATATGGGTACACCTAACTTAATAGGCAAATTCCCATATTCAAGATCCAATTAATTTGTAGATTCATGTATATGGGTACACCTAACTCAATAGGCAAATTCCCATAATCAAGATCTATTATAAAAAAACATAAACTTTAAACATGATCCAATTCGCATAAATAACAACATCATGATTTTACAACTTGTACGATTCAACACAACTTAACATGATATCATTATCCTATAACATATGGATTTCAACATATGTGTTAACATGAGATCTACAACATATATAAGATTTATGACATAACATAGCATGATTTACACATAGCATAACATAGCATAGCATGATTTTCATCATAGCATGGCATAGCATAGGAGAATTTACAACATATGACAACATAATAACATAACAAGAGATCCACAATATAGAATTTACAATTACAATTCACATCACTTTCTTGTGATCCATTCATAACTTAATCGAATTATTTTATAATAACATTGTGAGAATCATCATACTCACAATTTAAAGAATAGAAATAGAAAGAGTCTTTGATTTAATTTGTTTGTTGAGTAGATTTAGTTGTAGGGTAGGCTTTCTCCTTCTTCTTTAGTTTGTGACGGCTACGCTGAACTCCATGGCAACGGCATGTCGGTAGCTCTCCAATTTTACAAGTGATTTAGGGTTAGAGTCTACCCACTTATTTATAGATGTTAGGATGCATTTAGGCCATTAGATTTACCCTAGAATAGATTAGAGCCATTAGATTTCGTCCAGCCTTCAAAACACAGCCCGAAAACCCAACCAGATGCACCCAGGTCACCTGGGCTCGACCAGGGAGGTCGACACCCAGGTCGACTCTAGTGTCGACCTGGCCCCCCCAGGTCGACTCCCAAGTCGACCCCCAGGTCGACCTGGTCTGGGCGGGAGTTTTCCCGCCTGCCTCCATTTCTGTGTTTTTGAAATCTGTTTTAAAATTTGAATTTTTCGTGAAACTTCTCGAGGCCATATCTCGGTCATACGAACTCCAATTTACAAAATTTCGGACTCTATTTCGCGTATTTTTCCGAGACGAACGCAATGGCGCAGCCCGTTTCCTAATATTCTTATATTTGAAATTAATTATTCTTTCATTTGTGAATATTAGTATTAACTGATTTACGGGGTGTTACACATATTAGTCAGTAACCCTTTCTGGTATCAAAACTATGACCCAACAGTAGGTAGGGTCCGGGCACGCTTACTGAACTAATTATAAGTGGTTCATTCTGATAATGGCGAGGGGTGTTGATAGTGCGTTCCAATCGGGTCATGTGCGTGCATGGATCCCGGTCTGCCTCTGAGGATGTAAGACGCCATGACATATGTAAATAGGTATGTGTCATTTAAAAGTTGCCACTTTGGGGAGTGATACACCCTTCTGTGGGGCTGGCACATGGTATTTATATATTAGGGAGCCGATCGCTTGGGGTAGATTTAGGGTACACTTAGTTCTGCCTGTTTCCGTTGGGGTACCGTCTGTTTCTACTGGGTGGTAACACCTGTCTGTTTCTGCATGGTACCGTCCGTTGGGGTGGCAAAGGCCCATTTACTAGTGTACACCTAATTCTAACAATCAGTTTCTGTAGGGATTATTATGTTTCCGTCTCTGATTCTATTTATGTACCTTCTGTCTGTTGGGGTGGTAAAGCCCCATTACTGGCATTCTGTTCCTATATAGATTATTCTGTTCCGTTTCTGTTTCAGTTTGGACATTAGGGTAACGCAAAATCCTGTTATACTAGCATTAGTGCAGAGAAGTAAAATATAAGTAAGAAGCATAACTTGGGCTATATCATTCTGTTTCTTTTGTTTAGCATAAGTATACCAGTTACTCCTGTTGATGTTGTCTCTTATCCAGCTTTATTTTCATGTCATGATATTATTATCTGTTCATATGCTGAAAGTCACTGGACTTGCCAGACTTTATGTCTAACCTTGCTTATTTTCGCCCCTTTTCTTTCGTTCCCCCCCCCCCCCCAGCTTTTTTTAGGGTGGAAGTATAGGAGCTTGATTCATATTTTCTCTGCTTGAAGTACCGCTTGGCCTTGGCTCTATCTTTCCATGGCAGCTTATGTTGGGGATTATGATTTTAAAAACTATGCATTATGAAGGCTTCTGTACAAGGATGATATTTTGTACTTGAATTCTGATATTGTGATTTGAAAAGATGTAACCAAACTTACTTCGGTTTTTGCTGTAATAAAGTTACTAATTTTTCAAGTACTGTTCTATCTATCTTGTAAATTTCTGTTCTGTTTACTAAAATGCTCCAACAAAGTTAAGGCACTCCCTTTGTGAGTGACCTTAACGGAGGTGTGGTGTTACAGTGATGTACATGTTACTAGGGAGAATTCAGTTCAAGGTAGGGATGAAAGTGGTTTGGGTGATAGCATTGCTACTCGGGTTGGTCGATGTGTAATAAGACCACACGAATGATACGGCGATTGCAACTATCTTAACTTTTATGATAATTTGGACTATGTTCTTTATGTAGTCCAAAATATGACAATGGACCTTGATGACATCATGGATTTGAATGATAGCTCGAAATGGTTGTGTTATGGAGGAGGAGATGTAATCATCGATGTAGAACCAAATTTGGGAGTTTGTTTAACTTTCTAAGTGAAACCATGTTATAGGGTGCAAATGGATATACAAGGTGAAGAACGATGAGAGATATAAAGCTAGGCTAATGGTAAAGGGGTTTTCATAAAGAAAAGGAAACGAGTATGACGAGATTTTTGCATCGGTTGTAGGCCATACTTCGATCCATATTTTACTACCTATAGTTGTTATCCATGACTTGAAGTTAGACAAAATTGATGTGAAAATCGCCTTCTTACATGATGACTTAGATGAAAACATTTATATTAAGCAATTAGAAGGGTTCGTGGTAGTTCGTAAGTTAAAATTGGCTCGCAAGTTAATGAAATCACTATATGGTCTGAAACAATCACCTAGGAAATGGTACAATGATTTGATCATTTTATTCTTGAAAAATAATTAGAAGCATCAAGGATGCTTACTTTTATTTCAAGAGGTTAGAAATTGATTATTGGGTGTGTTTACTCTTGTATTTGGACGACATGCTTATTGCTTCTAAAGACAAAAAGGAAATCATCAAATTAAACATACTTTTGAAATCAAATTCAAAATGAAAGATCTTGGAGAGACAAAGAAAATTTTAGGCGTGTAAATTAAGAGGAATCGAAAGCGCTTTGAGTTGAGACTGACTCAAAAAGAGCATATTGAGAAAGTACTTTGTCGGTTTAGCATGGAGAATGCAAAGGAGTTGAATACACATTCACCATTGCATATGAAGATTTCGAGTAGGGGATCACCTATATAGGAGAAAGACAAGGCTTATATGGTAAAGTTGTCATATGTAAGTGCGGTTGGAAGTATGATGTATGCTCTAATGTGTACAAGGCCCGAAATTGCAAATGCGATTGGGCTGGTTGTCGGTCTATGGCTAATCCGAGAAAATCACATTGGGAAGCTGTGAAGGCTATTTTGAGATAACTTAGAGGTACATCTTTTCATGGTCTTGTTTTTGGTGGTAGAGGAGGAATAAGTTGCACATTGGTTGGTTATTGTGATCGAGACTACATCGATGATATGGATTGGTGAAAATAAACTTTCCGATATGACTTCACATTTGGTGGTACGACATAGTTGGAGATCGAGATTACAAACCGTAGTTGCTTTATCCACTATAGGGGAAGAGTTGATAGCCATAGTGGAAGCAGCAAAGGAAGCAATTTATTTGATGCGATTGTTGTGTGACTTGGTTTTGAGCACGATAGTCTTGATAGTCGATGTGATAGCAAAGTGTTATACACTTGGCAGAGAATTTGGCTTTCAACTCACGTACGTAGCACATTGAGGTAAAGGCTGTGAGGGAGTCATTTCTAGTAGCTATGGATGAAGGTAAACTAAAATACATTTGGAAAATGCACATGACGAATAGGTGGACATGTTCACCGAGCCATTGCCGATTGCAAAGTTTGAGCATTGCTAGAAATTAATTTGCTTGTTGAGGTGTGACACGAACCAAACCCTTGCTCCACGGTGGCAAGGTCTGTTTTGGAATATTACACATTTATCACATTAGTAGATTACAAAATATAGCATAATACATAAAATCAGAGAATAATTTACATCATATCATAATAGCGGAATCATAATCATCAACATCAGAGTTACACAGATACAAGATCCTACTTAGTACATTACAAGCTTCATCAAGTAGAAAAGACATCTACAGCGGAATCAAATATAAACATGCATAAGATAGTGCTTAAGAGTCCAAAAGAAACGATAAGAGATATGTCTTCATTTCAGCCAAAAGAGCACCTGATGCTATGGTGCATATCCAAAAGAAAGCCAATTATCTGTTCACTTGGTTGTCATGTAAAAATAGGGGCACCCAAGTTTACAAGGGAAAAATAAACTACGAGTCAGTCATGGGACTGGTATGAGAAATCCTACAGTAACTTAACTTCTTTAGGAATAAGGAAAATCATAGGACCACGCTGTATGTCACGGAACGGGTTTACTCCATTGGATTTCTAGTGCATAAAATAAAGTAGATAAATAACCAACGCAATGTTTTTTAGAAAAATGAAGCCATTATATAACTCAGGTCCCATCACACAATGCAACGCAAGACGAAGGATAGAGTTTTACCTTATAAGGGTCAAATATGCTTGATACGCGTAAAAAAAAATCATTAGATATTATTATTAGTGTCTAGATTTTTCAAAACAATTTTCAACATAAACGTATTAATCGTAGACGACATAGGTACCATATATTATGTCTCCATATAGGTTTACAACTAAAACCTTGCGATATCGCATTGGAAATTGGATTCCATCTATGAGTCGAGGCAAGGGATCCTCCTTTCCGTATGTGGATTATTTATTCCTGAACAATACGTTTCCCGGTCCTTTAGGACCTACAACTTTGTCAATACGTCGACCATCTAAGCATTTTATTAGGCTCTATATCCGAGGCACCTTGCAATCTGTCATTTACATACGTAAAAATGTCTGAGCTCCATACCATGACACTACCCATAGCTAGAAAGAAGCGCATGTCCTCCCTAAGGTCCTCATCCCGTTTTTTGACTCACACCGGGGTGTGAAGCTCGCGAATTAGCGCTACCACATGAAGCTATGCTAATTAAAGTTGTGATTCGATCATCATCCATAAGACTCTGCTTTTCAACAAAAGCCTTGATCATTTGCATCTTAGCATGCCACATAGTCGTTCCAAACCATACAATTAATATCAGCCAATACATAACCTCTAAGCCCATATATCTTAGAGAAGGGTGTTAAGCAAGAGAATAAATTTTCCTCCACCAAATAGATAAATATTTTGCTGAAATCAATTTATACAGCTTAGAATACCGCATCAGATACACAATCCATTTAAAAGTCCATTCTGGGTTTGAATGAAACCGGAGGCACCTTATTCCTCATCCCATATGTCCAATACCGGAGAGAGACCCTCGCATATCCAGACAATCAACAAGTACATCCGGACAACTACCACTATAACCTCTTCAAGGGAGCTACCCATATCGAAGGCATCAGTAGTAATCCATTCGATGTGAATATTGACGGTCTTGCACCGTCTTCTATTCTTTGAGCTTTAGTCGTCGTTTGATTATTTGAAATGAGAATTAACTCGGTCTTTTCAAATAATCCTCACATAAATCAAATCAAATTCTTTATTTTCGATAAGTTATTAACCTTGACAGTTCATTTGTCTATATTACATTAAAAAGGTTAAATTGAGAATTTAATTCGATCGTCGAATTAAATTCTCGAGTCATATCTGATCCATAATTCATTTGATTAATTTCCATGCCAAATTATACTTAACCACTATTATTCTTACAGACCAACTATACTTGGTTTACACACATTCTAGATCACTTATATTAATTTAAAACATTTTTCGCTATTTTTTTATATATAAAAATAGCTCAATTTAGCCGAATGCCGTTTCAGGTCATTTGACTACAATGGCGCTATTTTCATTCAATTTTGGATTAAACATTTCTGATGATCTAACCATCTGATCTTAACATATTTATTATCGTTGGAAAGATATTTTCCAAACAAACCCAACGGTTCTAATTTTTGTAAAATCTGATGGCTGATCTCCCGGTATAGTCGTTTAAAATTATGAGTCGAAAACGCGAACTATCGCTGCGCGATTCGTTTAATTTAATTTGTATTTTCATATAAAAATATAGTTCTTTAAATGACTGACAAGCTATTTAATTAACTAAATATTTGGCTAACGCCTTTATATTTTGGAAAAAATCACCATAACCTCCTTTGTACAGAGTGTTCAGAAAAATTGCAAATGCCTCAACTGGCCCCCAATAAACCACAGTATATCAATACAACAATTGTCTATTGTGAGACGTGCAAAAGCAAATCATCCCAACACCCATGTGGGAACTAAAATTAATCATGTGAACATCCGTTGTTCCATACACACCACCCCTAAGAAATGTGTACAATTTAATTACCCTAATCCCCATGTACCGTAACTATGTAAGAGTGACATGTATATTTTTGTCATCTCCTGACCTGCGTAGGGTTTATTATCAAATCCTGCAAATTTATTTATAGGTTTAATTTAATCCAAATCATGTCCTCTGCTCACATCTGATCAATATACAGTATACCGGATCTCCAGTCATTTGTTCTCGTCGTATAACATCAAATAAATGATTGCAATACGGTTCACATCATATAAGCATCAAGAAGCTACATGCTTATGTGGGTATGTTGGGCTATGCTTATGTTGTGTAGTCCAATACCTATTTTCTATCCTATGGTGTTGTTTAATTAATTTAAGAAACCATCACTCACATACAATTCACACACTGTAGTCATAAATAAATAAATTAAGTTTTTGATAGTGGGTGGCATGGTGCATGTTAATATTGGACTATTTTTTGCTTCGGTGCCTTTGTTGCATCATGCTTCTGTTGACAGTCCAGTAGAAACTGCACCATCAACAGCCATCGCGGCTCGTACTTTTTCACCATGTTTGAGGGTGGGGTCTTTAAACAGTGGGCATGGGAGGGTATGGCTATTTAGCTCTTGGGCTAATCACGACTTTTTACTGTTTTATCTTCGTGATAAACATGGCTTTTTGCTGTTTCCTCTTTGCGTGCGTATTTATGCGCCTTGTGGTTGTGGTTGTGTTTGTGTATTGAGCTCGGTCACGTCTTTGTGCAAGCTCCCTGGCACAGCTACACTTTCGTTTGTGGCCGTGCCTTGTCACGTGTGCGTTTGTGGGGTTGGTCGGTGCTGGTTAAGTTCCTTGTTGTGGTTTCCATTGGTAGATCTTGCGTTTTCTCGCTCCTTCTTGTTATAAGCAGATGGTCGCCTCTTGTTTGTTTCCTCTTTCGGGGTTCTCGGTTTGCTTCTGTCGGTTTTTTCGTTCCCGCTTTCGTCCCATGCAGGATGCCTTTTCACTTACTGGGTGGTAGCCATTCTGGGATGGCTATTTGGTTGGTTCCTTCGGTTAGTGGTGCTCCGGTGGGTTTGGCTTGTTTTGGACCACGACAGACTTGCCAGTAGTTTGTTCATGTCTGTATCCTCGGATGCTTTCTCTTGTTCGTCGGGTTTTGGTTCTTTATCTGTCCGCTCGTGATACATTAGGTTTGGCATGCGTAGTTACCATTCAGCAAGCGCATCTGCTTCTCGCAACATGGCAACTACATGTACCCCTACTGGATTGCTATCGCTTTCGTTTCGGCTATTCCTCGCATGTCTTCAGAGTCTAGATTGGTTTATTGGTTTCCAAACTCTACCTATTAGTCCGGACAGTGAACCTCATGATAGTTCAGCATCGGTACAATTCTTACAACGATCGGTGTTGCCTCCCTAGGGAAACTCCACATACACCTCCCCATCTATCTCCAGTTCTTTTGTGTCGTCCTCTAGTCTGCCCTTCTACCATTTTTCTTATCCTTTGCTTAGTAAGGCAGAAATAGCGACCATTAACGGTCGTATATCTGGTCTTGCTAAGAATTCTTGTCTATCTTGTCCTTGCTTACCCTCGTCTGCTTCTGTCGACTCGTCTGGTGTATCTTCGCCCGGACCGTCTAGTCGTCCCTCTGGGCGCCGTAGGCGTCCGTCCCCGCACAACCCTCGCACCATTCGCACACGCCCTATAGCGACGTCCGAGTAGATCATTAGATCTACTCGACACAATCTTTATCGTTGTTGAGGCTGGGGGTAGGGGTAGTCTCCCTCCCCTTTGTCGGTTTTCCGCTCTCTTCCCGGGTTTCGATGGCAAACTTCCTCTTCTGGAATGTTCGTGGTATTGGCAATGACGAGTCTCTAGCGAGACTCAAATGCATTATCAAGAAGCACTCGGTTTGGTTGGTTGCACTTCTGGAACCCATGATGGGTCTGGAAGCGATGACCAAGGCTATGTTGGCCCTCGGCTTTGCCGGTGCCAAAGCCAACGTATCCGACAAGATTTGGATCCTTTGGTCCAAAGAACTTGTTGTTCAGCCTCTTTTCATCTCGGTCCAGCTTCTTTCGGTAGCTTGTTCTTCTTCCTCCTTCTCCTCCTCTTTATTGTTCTCGACGGTTTATGCTAAGTGCGACAGATTAGACAGGCAAGCCCTCTAGGCCGATTACCTCTCTCTTTCCGACTTCGGTTTCTCCGTGTCGGTGGTCTGTGGTGATTTCAATGTAGTAGCTAGCCAAGCAGAGAAAATGGGAGGAATTGTTGTTAACTGCCTGACGATAGCGGATTTCAACGCTTTCATTATCAGTTCGGGTCTTGGGGAAATGTCCTTTACCGGCTCGGATTTCACATTGTGTAACAAATAGGAAGGCCCTAACCGGATCCTATCGAGGCTTGACATGGTCTTCGCCTCGAAAGGATGGTTCAGTCTGCCCTTCTCGTACTCCATCTCTCACCTTCACCGCACCTTCTCCGACCATGCCCCTATGCTTCTGTCCTACTCCTCCCTTTCGCTTTCCGGTCCGTCCTCCTTTAGGTTTCTTAATATGTGGAGATCTCATCACTCCTTTCACAGCCTTGTGGAAGAATCTTGGATCTCTCCATTGAGCGGCTCCCCTGTGTTGTGTTTTCTTGCAAGCTCAAGTGTCTTAAGACTTGTCTTAAGACATGGAATCAGCTTGTTTTCAATAATATTTTTGATCGCGTCAGAGCTGCTGAAGAAACCCTTGTTCTTGCAGAAGCGGCTTTTGATGATGCACCCTCTTCCGCTAATAAGGAGGCGCGGGCGGTTGCCCAACTATCCTTCCCATCTGAGTTTCGCATTGAGCAAGACCATTTGTGCCGAAAAGACAGGATCAAATGGACTGTTGAAGGCGATTCGATCTCTAGTTTTTTCCACTCCTCTATTCGTAAGAAGAATAGGCATCTCACCATTTCTCAGATTCTCGGTCCGGACCTGTCTTTGACCTCCTCTCCTTCTAAGGTCAAAGACGCTATCCTATCCCACTTTCAGTCCTTCCTCAGCACGCCTTCGTTTCTGTGTCTGATTCTTCCTTCTTGCCTTCATTCCTCGACTGATCTTCCCGTCTGATAGATCGGACCTTGTTGCTCCTCCTACCACAGAAGAAATACGTACTTGCGTATTTGCTCTTAGCAAGGACAGTGCGCCTGGGCCTGATGGTTACAACGGGACTTTCTACAGAAGTGTATGGCCTATCATCCAGCAAGACTTTTGTCTCGCCATTTAGTCCTTCTTTTGAGGTGAAGAACTCCCCTTGGGGTGGACTTCTACCAACCTGATCCTCATCCCCAAGTGTGACCACCCTACCTCTTGTTCTGACTTTCGGCCTATTAGTTTATGTAATTTCTCTAACAAAGTTATTTCGAAGGTTCTAACCTCCAGGTAAGCTCTGTTTCTTGAACGTCTTATCTCTTCCTCTCAGGCTGGTTTTGTAAAAGGACGTTTAATAACCCATAACGTCCTTTTAGCTCAGGAGCTGATTTCTCAGATTAATAGGAAGGTTCGCGGGTCTAATGTGGTTATTAGGCAGGATATGGCTAAGGCTTATGATTGCTTGTCTTGGTTCTTCATTATCAAGATCCTTCGGGCTTTCGGTTTCCTGGAGCCCCTTATTAATGTTGTTTGGAGGCTTATTTCCAACTGCTAATTCTCTGTACTCATCAACGGATCAGCCACCGGTTTTTTCAGGTCTGGGAGAGGTCTTCGTCAAGGAGACCCCATCTCCCCTACCCTGTTTATCCTTGTCGCTGAGGCTTTTATTCGGGGCTTGCGCTCGCTTATGATTGCTGGGCAGATTCACAGATTCGGCATCCCTAGGGGATGCCCTCTTATATCTTCTCTTTCCTTTGCTGATGACATCATCATTTTTACTAATGGCAGTCGTCAGTCCTTTCAAGTCCTCCTGGGCATCATTCGGAAGTATGAGAGACGCTCAGGGTAACTCGTTAACTCTTCCGAGAGCTGCTTCGTTCCGGCGAGAGATCTTTCGCCTGCTAGAGATGCTTGGATCAAGTCTTATTCTGGCTTCAAGGCGTCCTCGCTTCCGCTTCCTTACTTGGGCATTGTTTTATATCGAGGAAGGAAGCTTAATGCCATTTTCGATCCTATCACAGACAAAGTTAGGGGGAAGATCCTAAAGTGGAATGCTACCCTACTTTCTCAGGATGGTAGGCTAGTTCTCATTAAGTCTGTCCTTGACTCCATGGGATCTCGTATCTTTTCTTCTATGACTCCCACCGCTTCTTTTTTCCGGTCACACCGTTCCCATGCGTCCTCTTTCTTCTTGGGATCCAACGATAACATCTCTCGTCATCACTGGATCTTCTGGAGTGTTATCTGTCATCCCAAGAGTGAGGGAGGGCTGGGCCTCCATAACCCTAAATACATCTATGTGGCCTTTGCTTGCAAGCTTTGGGTAAGGTTTGAAAAGGACAACTCTCTTTGGGCGACATTCCTTCACGCCAAGTACCGACGGTTGGCAAATACACATTACTATGGTATCCCGTCCTATGCTAGTGAGACATGGAAACGGATGCAATCCGTGAAGGCCTTATCAGATGCTCATGGCAGAGATACCTCTTGGCACGGTTGTCCCTTCTCTATTTCTGCTGCTTGGAATTCTGCGCGGAATCCGACTCCTGAGCTTCCTCTTTTCTCATTTATTTGGAATGTTCGTATTCCACCGAAGGTGTCTCTATTTATGTGGAAAACCATGCATAATGGTTTGCCACTGGATGAGAATATTCAGAGATTCGGTATCCCGCTCGTGTCCAGATGCAGGTGCTGCAGAGCTGGCGGCGCCGAAACGACCTTTCACTTGCTGATTTCTGCGGTTTGTGCTAGGTCTATTTGGAATTACTTCGGGAACTTGCTAGGTTGCCATTGTAATTCTAATTCGATTGAAGACTTCTTGATATTCTGGTGGACTGGCATTTCAGTTAAAAGTCTTCGTGCTAGCCTCTTTCGTCTGATTCCCTGTTTGGTTTGCAGGCACATCTGGCGCGCACGGAACAAGGCAATCTTTGACGAAGAGGCCATGGACCCCCCGACCATCATCTGAAAAATTAGGAGTGATGTTTTCCTAGCGTTTCGGGGTAGGCCATTCAGAGGTGTGTTAGGATCCCAGTCTAGGAGGTCGGTTGTTAACTTTGATATTTCAACGTTAACACCCACCCCCCGACAAGGTATAGGCTGATTTATGTTTTGTGTGGGTAGTGTGCGCTTGTGGTCTTTTCTTCCCCTTCACCCCCACCCGGTACTGACTTTGGTTGCTAGTTGTTCAAGTCTTGATGTATAGGTTGCTGGGCAGGATCTGTTAGGTGCTACGTGCAGGTTCATTGATCAGACCGCTAGATCAGCAGAGGCTTTGGTAGCTAGTCGAGTTATTGGATGTTTTTTGGGCTTCTCTACCAGCTCTTTCATTTGGGATCTTTGTCATCTTCTAGGATCAGAAAGGAGCCTACTTTGTCATACCTCCCCTCATGGGCTTCATTTTCTATTTTTATTGGTTCGATATTTTGGTTTTCTTGTTCGTGTGTGTGCGCACGGTTTCAGCTGTTAGCGGGAACCGTTTTTGTGAGCCGTTGGAGAATAGCTAGGTTCTTCCTTTTGCTATAATATATATTTCCTTTGGTAAATAAATAAATAAATAAATACTCAATCAACCAATGCCTTTTAAGGCGCCGTAAGTGTCCATCCACATAGTATGAAATGCGAATGTCACATATTCATACAACGCTTCTAATGCGAATGATTTGTAAATAGTTCATGTGTTGAACTAACAAAAATATAAATGAACTTATATAAGCAGTGATGAACATCAACAAACATGATTAAATATTTTTAATCGTCGATTATTGATCAAATATAATTTACTACACTATTTCGCCAATTCTAGTTTGGCGCAAATTTAAATATTCACTTGCATAACGATTAAAAATAATATTTTTACATCGTTAGTCGCTTACTAAAGTCATAATAAATTTTTATTCTCATTCCATATTTATCGTATTACTTTGCAGTTAATTTTATTTTTAACTATAGCCAATTAATGCTTAAATCTTTAATTTTATCTTAATCAATTCAAGTTATAATTTCATGATATCAATACAGTTTTATTAACATATCACATATCTAATTCTCATCGCGTACATTAGTTAAAAATCATATTTTTAACTAACTAAAAATTATCTCATAACTTAGTAAATTTTATTTACCACTAACACTGATTGTTCTAACTTAACAATTAACTTAGCAATAATTTTGTAACGATTCATTAACTTATCTAACTCCTTTTTGAATTGAGTTTAGATTTCTCACCACGAGTTCCACTCCGCTAATTCTTTAATAAGGAAGAATGCGACTATTCCAAGGTCTACGGTGCTCTAACCATGCTCCAACGCTCAATAGAGACGAATTTAAGCATAAATGGAGGGCTTCCGCTGTCCGTACTTGTAGCGGAAAAAAGGAGAGACTTTGGAAAGCTTAGAGGGTGTAGGAGAAAGGCTAGGGGGTGTATGAATCTTTGGGAGGAGGAAGGAGGAGTGTGGGAGGAAGAAGAGGGAGAGAAGGGGGACTGTCGTGCGTCGCACGCAGGGGGGTACGGTCAACGTCGGCTGGGGTAGAGGGTAGAGCGACGACTAGGAGGAGGAAGAGGAGGAGGAATGAGCCAGGGTTAGATCATGGAGGAGGCCATTGATTTTAGAAGTAGTGGGAGGTAGAGAAATGAGAGAAAGTGAAGAGAGAAAGAGAGAATGTGAACTTAAGTAGGAATTTTATCTCTTTTCCTCCCTAATTGTCCAACTGCAAACAATCCCCATTTGCTATGAAATTTCTTCACAAGCTAATGCATGTCGTTACTAATCCAACGAATCAAGTTTCGTCGAATTCCGAATTCGTTTGACCTTCCGTTATATTTTTCTCTCTAGCTCAAATTAGCTTAAAAAATATGCGATTTTAGCGTACATTTACTTCTTGCACGCCCACACGCTAACTCCAAAAATTATGAAAATTAGGATTCTTCCATTATTTGACGATACAAATTCGGAAAAAAAGTATCATCGAATTCTGAGATCGTCTCAATAATATTTCTTTATAAACTGATCATCAGTTTCTTAGAAAATGTGCCTGCTTCTTATGGCCATATGTTAACTCTGTTTAACGTGAAATTTGAAATCTAGCAATGATTGATTATTCCAAATCCAAAAAAAATTTCTCGGCGAATTCTGAAGTTGCTATTAAAATTTCAATTTTTAAGGGCTATGCGATGATTTATAATTTGAGTTTTCAAATCTGATGCATTTTCCGATAAAATTACATTAAAAATAATTTTTAAATTGGTTGTGAAATTCCGGGTTGTTACAAGGTGCTAGGTGCCACGATATGACACGATTGGAGATAGTAGTTTTGTTCGATCTTAAGGAAGAGTATCGGTAAGGTAAGAATTCTATCCTCTTAGTAAGTACTCGTTTACATTCCTGAGTATGTTTGTCTTACGGTGAGACTGGTTTTGGTTTGGATAATTTCAATATTTCTTTAGCAAATGGTGGCTTTGCTAGAGCTCTTTAAATGAGGGAAATAGGCGGTGACATTGCCAGAGCACATTGGGGAAGTGTTCATATTAACTGGTTGAAGGTAGAGTTAGACATGCTTGGGTGCATTGAAGTTTGGATATGGTTACAGAGTTGAGGTGAAGTGTTAAATTTTATGATAATGGTATGCGGTATATTGAAGACAACTTGGAATCGATGAAGACGACGTGCGACATGGAGTGCAGGAAATCAAGGTATCGCAATACGAAGATGGAAGGTGCAGGAGGAAGATGTTGCAGTGGCTGCAACATAATTAATACGTCGGTATGGTTCTCTCTAGAAAATATCCCGAACCATAATCTAGAAGTTTTGTTCCATATCCAAACGCATGGATTTCTAGGGCTTTGAATATGAGCCTAGATTTAGACATTTGGAATATGGAACCAGATATATGAATTGAGTTTCAGGCCAGTTTTACGCTTCATTTTGAAGATTATTTTTGATGGTTTAGAGGGGAAAAATGCTAATTCGCCTGGATGGGATCCTTACCTATATAAGCTAGTTTCAAATTTGAAGACAAGTAAGCTTTCTTGACCATGGGTTCTTCTTAAGAGAAAATTAGGTTTTATAATATAGCTTTAATTGTTCTATTCTGTTGTCCACAAACTTAATTCTATATTGATTATTGGTTATTATATTATTAATTTTGTACTTTTCTTATCATGGTAATAAAATTCTCTCTCTACGTATATATACACTAACAAATCGATAGTGGAACTACTATAAATTCGGTGTATGCTTTATTTTCATTACTATTTATTATTATTGATTGCTTGTGATTGAGATAGTTGGTTTTGAATTGGTCATTGAATGTTTTGGTGATTGGGATATTGTAATTATGTTGTTTATGCAAATCTACCAATAATCCGATTTCCACAACGCTTGTGGGTTTGGGTTTGGATTGGTGTTTGAATTCAAATTCCACAACAACAAACTATGCATCCTCAAGCAAAGAATCAAGAAAAACATAACAATTATCAAAGATGTAGCCAGTCTAAACAATTTCAAAGAGGAAGATGTGGAATGGTAACAACAACAATAGACCAAGATGTCAAATTTTTGAGAAATTTGATTATACAGCAAACAAATGCTATTTCAGATTTGATTCTAACTACAACCCAAGACAAAGTAATCATAAAAGCCATAATTTCAGCACCAATATAACAAATATTCAGCAAGAATCAAGAAAAAAGGCAGGCAATTCAAAAAATAAAATCAAAAACAGCTAAAGATGAAGATCTTAATGATAATGCAGTGTTTCCTGATTCAAGTGCTCCTAATCATGTCACTAATAATATTTGCAACTTAAATCTCAACAACAAAGAGTACAGAGGTAATCAATGTATTCACATAATTAATGATCACTCAACAAATATCATTGACGTTGGGAAATATTATATTCAAGGTTATAGAAAACTTTATTCAAATAGTATTATAAGGGTGCCTCTAATCAAGAAAAGCTTGATAAGTGTTTCTCTGCTTTCATGTGATAGTAATAATTACTTCAAGTTATATCCTAATTTTTGTCTTATTAAAGACATTCTAACAAAGAAACTCTTACTAAAGGGTAAAGTTGATAAGGGGTTGTACAAGTTCACACTTGCTGAAACAAGAGAATTGGATAACAACAGTTCATGTTGTAACGTTCTAGGAATTTATGAAAAAAGAATTACTATAGACTCTTTTGATTATTGGCATGCAAAACTAGGACATTCAAGCATTGATGTTGTAAAAAGAAATCTGAGTACCAACAAAATTAATGTTGATAAATCATTAAGTTTTGATGTATGCACATATTGTCAACTAGGAAAGAGTCAAAAATCTCCTTCAAAAAATATGAAACCAAATTTCACACTTCACTAGAATTAATTGCAATGGACTTATGGGGTCCAACTCCTATTAATACTTATTATGGTTTTAGATATTATATGTCATTCACTGATGCTTATTCTAGATTTGTGTGGGTATATTTTTTGAGAGGTAAATCTGAAACAGCCAAGGCAGTGTTACAATTCATTAGATATGTTAAAAATTGAACTAGATGCAACATTAAAACTATTCAAACAAATGGGGGCACCGAGTTTAAGCCAATCAAAACTTACTTTCAAGTAAAAGACAATGCACATAAAATAAATTCCCAACACACTTTTGAGAAGAACGGTCTAATGGAAAGAAAGCACAGACACGGTGTTGAAACTGGACTTACCCTACTTGTGTAGGTATCAATGCCTCTTGAGTCTTGGCTTAGTGCCTTTGCTACATTAGTGTTTCTCATTAATAAATTACCAACCAGCGTCTTGCAAATTAGAAGCATAACTGATGTGTTATTTAATTAGAGACCTAATTACAAAAGTATGAAAATATTTGGTTATTTATGTTTTCCCTGCCTACGAGTGTACAAATCACACAAACTAGATTTCAGATCATCAACTTGCATATTCACAGGATATGCCAATAATATCAAGGGCTATAAATGTCTTGATAGTAATGGAAGGGTATCTATATCCAAGAATGTCATTTTTAATGATCATTATTCCCATTCAAAGAGGAGAACGAATAATCATTAAAGTTTTCAATGAAAAATTTTCTTTACCATCTATACGAGTTTATTATGATTTCAACTCTAATCTGCAATATCGGAATTGTCTGAGTGTTTTAGAGCCACAACTCTCAAGGGAAGAGAGTAGTATAGAGAATATGAATCACCTAGGAGCACCGCATCTTAGTCCTCCTTTCAGCATGGTGCTAAAGGAGAGGATAATTCTAGCTCTCATGAATGTAATGAGGATAACAAAAATACCAATCAGTCTGCTCCTAAAGAAATTGGACATCTAATGACGACATGAGCTAAGTGTGGAATATTCAAACCAAAGGCATATATCATTAACTTAGACTGTGAAGAACCATGCAATTACCAGCAGGCAAGTCAAAATGACAAATGGAAAGTAGCCATTGTGAAGAATACAAAACACTTATCAACAACACTACATGGAATTTGGTCAGATTACTAAAGGTCAAAAATGTGGAGGGATCGAAATGTGTAATGACCCATATATTACACATCGAAGAATTGTAAAATAATTCTATTTAATTCCCAAATGGTCATATCACTCTCGAATTTGAATATGTTGTTCATAGGAATGTGATATCTGTCCAAGATTTTTACCAAATCATTTTGCGACCATTTTACCCTTGTGATTTATTGTTTTAGTCATAACTTTTGTTTGACACTAAACCAGCTATTGTCATTGGTCTCATTGGATCGGGATTGTGGCGGCCTATCCCTAAAGTGGCCGCATCGAAGATTTGGCTTACTAGTTTGGGAGAAATCGTTGCTTTAAGTTTTTGCTTCTCCTAGCCAGCTTAACTATGAGCTAATGGGCTAATTAGTGAGCCCATTATTCTAATGACCAAAGGTTATAAATAAGGGATTAAAGCAGAGAAATAAGGATCTTCGTCCTCACTTCGCTGTACAAATTTGACTTCATAATATTGCATTGTATGTAGGTTTTGGTGAGTGATAGAGACATCTCACATGCTTACTATAGAATATATGTGCTACTTAAGTTAATTAAATGCCTCATATGTTAATTTCAACCTAAAACCGGATCATACTTGTTTAATTCAGATCTAGTCGCCCTAGGATAACCTAATTTGATCATATATTATGTAATTTGCTAGATCCATCATGTTTTTATATGTATCAAAAGTCGAATTATGTTAGATTTGTTATTATTATCATATGAATCATGTGTATGCGTTCATATGATTGTTCTTGATAAAAAAATGGATAAACTTATGTTTAAATGGTTGAATTTTATATTATGCATGATTTATTTGTTTAGAATTATGTGTCATAGGGTGTAGAATTGAAGAACAGAGCGACTCGGAGGTTCAAATGATCAGATTCAGACGAAACTTGGCAACGGAGCTTTGTAAGATATGGGGATGGTGCCTAAAAAATTTCATCAGAAAATTCTCTTAGTACATGGGTTGGTACCGGTCCATAGACTACGGACTAGTGTCGATTAATCATGGATGGTCGATGGGTGACGTAACTTCGTGTGTGGCTTATTGGGGTCGATAGCGTGTGCAAAGTTTAATGACGATTGGATGGATTGAAGTGCACACACTCGAATACTCGTTGATGGACTGACAATCGAGGCTTTGGAAATGCGGTTCGAGATGTGGATGGACCGAAGGGATATATTCGAGTTGGAAAATAAATTGGCCCAACAGTTAGAAAAAAATTGGCAAACTGTATGGGTCAGTATAGATTCATAGGGTATGGAATGGTACTAGTCCATCATAGTTTATAGTTGGGGTAAGCGGGTCCATGGGTGAGAATCTGAGGTCCTCAAGTCTCCGATAGTCGATTGCATCTACGGGATGGAAATTATCATCAAAGTGATGTTGATTTTTCAACTTTGAACTCAGGCAAGAGGGGCCGAAGGTGAAAGTGATAAGCAACTCAAAGTGGTATGATGTTGCGAGATAATGGAACGACTCGGGTGAGACTCGGGTTAAAAGACAGAGTTGTGGATGACTTATGTAATTGCGAGTGCCAAGGAATCTTTTGAAGGTCCATGGATTCTAGCAAACTCGAAGCATGGGGATCATGGGGATGCCTGTTAGGATTTGAAAGATCGAGTACCTTGAATTGCTTAGGAAGTGATCTATTTTTCTTGAGAAGTCAAACGTACATGGGACGTATGGTAGTCCGACTAGAACCGGGTTTGTCCATTAGCCCTTGACGGATGGCAAGGGCCAGTTATTCGATATCAACTTATTCAATGCTTTAGATGGTGGTAGCTAGGTTATTGTTTGTTATGGATGAAAGGTTTCTTATGTATTCTCTTCTATCTTCTTTGGGTAGACTATCACCGCAGGATACAAAAGATAAATAGGGATTAGGAATTTTATTCTGACATGTATCTACTTCTGCATATTCGAGTAGCGTATTTAATGAGACTATTATGTGCAAACTCTTTGCTTGTAGGGATAGGTCGGGTGAGACTTGAACTGTTTATTATCATGTTATCTTATGTAGTTACTGATAGTTTTTTATTGCTCACATCATACTATTGTTTAGCTATTGATAGTTTTTATTGCTCACATCAGACTATTGTCTGATTCAAAGTTTTATGCCTCTTCTTATTACCATGGGATGCTCATCGACTATGTTGATGACTAAACTAAGTACATATGACAGGTTGGTGATGATGATGATGTGCGACGACGAGTACGAGACTGGCGTATTACTATTCTAACCATATATGCCTATTTGGACTATTTTGGCAATGTCTGTTTGTTATGTACTCTATTGTGGAATGCATTGAGGCCTGATGTATTCATATATTCAGTTACTGAGATGTTTGGTATTCTAAGATTTTATAAAGATAGGATTTCCAACTTTGTTACACTTCACTGCTATATCAAGTTGTAAATGTAACTATTATATATTATCCATGCGCTGTTAGTTATACAACAGGTTATGTTTCGGTTTACTTCCCTCAGTGATCATCCCATATCATCTTGGCACATCATATAGCACACATTTTCTATAGTATAGTGTGGGAGGTATAGGGCGGTCATCACACTTGGTAATAGAGCTTTGGTTAATCGATTTTATCAAAATTCAAAAACGTAAGTGCATTTGAGAGACGTACTTGTAATTTCATTTGGATGATTACTATATTATAATACATATAGTATAGTAGTTTCAATATTGTAATGGCACAGTGAAAATTCGACGCTCGAATTTCGATAATAATAAATTATCCAGTATTACTTGCTAAAACGCAAGTATCGAAACGCGAATAGTTAACAGAACGAAGTTAGTAGTTGAAAAAAGAAAGAAAGAAATTTTACAATAGAAGAATAAGAAGATAAGAGTTTCACAACGGAATGGAAAAAATATAATATAACAAACCTCGACCTGGAATGCCACCCATCGACTGGAAATTGATCAATACCGATCGTAATACTAAAAAAATGTCTCCGATAATCTATTTATTCCTCTATCGACCGACCGTATCAGGAGAACCCACCAACAAAAAAGTTGTAGATCTTCCTCCCCTCTCCAACTTTCCTTCAGATCTGATTGCCTGAAACCGACCACATTGCCTCGAATTTCACAAAATACGAAACTATTCCTTCGCTGTTCTCGGTGATTTCCGGCCACCACCGGTGACCATTGGCTATGAAATTTTATCCGTAGGTCGTCCTCATCACGATCTACAACTTTCCTGTTGTAAACTTCCAACTGATTCATTATATAGTTTGAGATATAAATTAAAGTTTGAAGAAGGGTTAAATTGAAAAAATGATAGCTGAAATTTGTGAATTAGGGTTGATGGAGTTGGGGGGTTTAGGTTAGGTGATTATATAGAGTAGGTTTATAATTTTTTGTCTTAAAGCGGCCAACGATATTTTACTAAAAGCGACTAACGAAATTAATTCGTGCCTATCGCCATTTCCAATCGACATTTATTGATTTGTATGATCAAACACGAACTCCATTTGTGACGAAAATGGACAGCATGCTAGGTTTGACATCCCTGACCTAATGAAACATGTTTCACCAAATTTCGAGCTCGTTTGCTCAAACAGCTCTATTTTGAGTTCAAATTATCGATTGATTTACATTTTAATTTGCATACGCTCACAAAATAACTCTGATTGACGCGAAACTGGAAATCTAGCAGAAGTTAGCAATTACAGATTTAATAAAATTCGTTCCATTGAAATCCGAGGCATTTGAATAAATACACTTTTTAAGGGTTAAATTTAAATTGATATAAATCATTTTCAAAATAATTCAATATTTATTATCGGGTATATTCAAATAGTATTTCATATAGTTTAAAAATAATATACTTTCGATTTCAAACATTGAAATTTCAATTTAAAACGATATTAAATTCATAATCAAACCCTTTTATTATATATAATAAATCGTTATAGTTTGTAAATGATTCCATAGCGACCTTTTGAAAATTTGATTTGGACATAACTAAAAATCTATAAGTTGAAAATTCGATTTTACTCTTTCATTGGAAAATTATAATCTAATAGATCCAAATGATTCTTGTTTTGAATAATCTGACTTATATTGGAACCCGTACATTCATATAAAGTTCAAAACGTAAAATTACGAACTATTTGTTGATGCGGCTCGTTTTATAAGTAAATTATAAATTAGATGTTAAAGCGTCATTTATTAATTTAATTCGTTATTACAATTCAAAACCAAACCGAATTAATTTTTTCTATATTGTCCACTTCATTCAATATTGCAAAATCCAACATTTTTCGACTATTTAGAAATTAAATTATTATTTTATTATTTATATTAATAAAATAGTCAAAATCGTTGAATCCAAGCTATTTTAAATTTCAAATCAACATTTAAAATAATAAAATAAAAATATATATTTAACCACTAAAAATATGGGATGTTATATTTTTTCCCTTAGAAGAATTTCGTCCCTGAAATGACTAAGGTAGGAAAAATGTTACAAAACCATCATTTTTCAAAAAAAATCAACTCTAGTTAAAAACTTCAGTTTAACTTTCTAAACTGATCCAATTAGTTTTAATACGAAAACCAATTTATTACTATTAACGAAATCTTCAAAAAAATTCTAACACCTTAAATTTTGGATTTTTTAGCAGATTCTCCCCTATATGGAGGGACTTTTGCAATATTGTAAGAACACCAAATATATAAACATTGACTCACATAGTCAGAAATCCTCGATTCACAAACCAAATTTTATATTTTGCGTAGGCGTACCTTATACAAGTGTCATTAAGCGATAAGAAACAAGCTATTTGTTAGCTCGCTCAACTAGCATGTAGTTATAGCCAAACTGGATTCATTTAGTTTAGAATTCAATCAATATAGGCTTGAAGAATGAACCAGGCCTTGTACCTGTCTTAATTCAGATGGAATTCATTAGTTTCACAGTCATGCAACATAGATTCAAACATCCAAATTATCCATTCCAAACTATTTTTATATGAAATTTATAACCAATTTCACTTAGCAATCTATTCAGATTCATTATCTTGAATTCATTTCAATAAGTTCAATTCATTTATTCGAGATTGGTTTATTCGTTTTTTAAATTTATACTCAAGCTAACTATTTCAATTACACCATTCAAGCTTATTTCTAAACATTCTATTCAGAATTTAAGTTACATCATTCCAACTTCATAATCAAACTGGAATTTCATTCAAATCAACATTGGTTGATAACAATATTATAATAATTTGAGAATTTTTTTACTTTTTTATCTTTTAGGAATATACTAGGAAAATATGAAATAATTTTATATTCAATTACAAATACGCGCGCTTATACATATACACTCAAACTCAATCTAGAAATTACTAACCTCATCTCTATTGAGTAATACCATAGAGCAAAGGTTATCACTAAACCTTATGCTCTGATACCACTATAACGACCCGATGGAATTTCGAAGCTCGAACTACATAATACATTATCCTATATTACTTGCCAAAACTCAAGTATCGAAAACCGGATTGTTAATAGAAATATGTTAGAGGGTGAGAAAAGAAAGAAAGAAATTTTAGAATAGGAGAATAAGAAGATCAGAGTCTCACAACGGAATGGACAAAATATAATATAAATACTGCTTTTCAAAAAAGAAACCATATATATATATATAATTACAAAATCAGAGTGCATATTCAATTTAATGCAACACACATAGTGGAATAAAAATCAATAACATAAAATATTGATGTACACCTTGAATCCAGCTTCTCTCCTACATCTCCAAGCGAAACTTAAACTGATAATATGCTGGTCTGACACGAGCAAAGCAAAATTCACCCAGATCAATATGGAATACTTCAGTGATAAATTCGTATTGTTAACAACTTGTTTAACTTCAGAAAATCCTTTCAAAGAATGGAACTCTCGTAAGACACGATCGCACATAAGCATGACACGTGTTTTTACTTTAGATACCCAAAATCACTCTTATATATCAAAATCCGGTGATATTATAATAGTGTCTATCATTCCACAAATAAATAAGAATATACCCAGAAAGCTTGCATCTCACTTTCCAACATAGTTGATATACATCTAACAACGTACGACTCGTATAGCAATTTGGATTTCCAACATGACAACATATGGGGCCACCTTCCGATCAGTGTACTCTAGAGGGGATACACCGGGGTTCAACAAAAACATCTTGCAACCTGGCCATACATGACTAACCACCCATTCAACTTGAGTGCATCGAATATATTATCACCCTACAGTTCTGGAACCATCGTATTTCCCGGGAGATACAGAAATAAAAGAAGAATAATAGAATTTTCTCTAGATGGTGACAGTATACCCTAATGAGTATGACCCCACATAGCCATGCTGTCTGCTTGATTTCTGTCATTTCCCGGTTGATGAGGCTTGAGGTCACGATTGCCTTTTTAGAACATCACATTATCATTCACTTTGAATGCCACATAGTCAGATCTTACAAATCACTTATTAATGTCCATAAATATACTCTAAGTGTTAAGCTAAGAGAAGTTTCCTTCTCTGCCACCAAACTTGGTATATTTGTAAAAATCAACGTATGTGATCCTCAAGAAATACTCTGTCATACATTTATCCATACAAGTCATCCAGGAACAGGATGAACCAGAGACACCCCATACCGTATCCTATATAGGAATCACCCAAGGATTAGTAGAGAATAGTCCTTACAATACGAAGATTTCAATCACGATAGAATCACAAGTCATAATAACTCTAGCTACCAAACCAGAGAAATTCAATAAGTAGTTCTTCCGCTCATGAAGTTCCACGGTCTTCAATGCTCCACCTTTATAATCGTTCTTACAAATTAGTATCAAACACAAAGTTGGTTTGAAGTGGTTTCGGGTCTAGTTCCCATCCCGGCCTCTTCGAACTAACTCAACAAAGGTATAAACATTATTTGTTGATAGTTGGGTTTTTAAGTATCAATTCGCACTAGTACAATCAAGTATATCAGTAGTTCATTTTCCTTTTTTTATTAAAACGTTACATTTGAACCATTTCATTGATTTAAAATCGATTTCATTTACTTATCTCAACAAATCTCTTTCATTTCCATTACTTTGAAAATATTTATCAATATCTTTAAGGGAAGCATATTTACCAAACTCCTTTTATCTCCTTTATCTCGTAATATGACTATATTTTCCAAAAACTTCTTTTATTCCCTTTATCTTAGAAATACCGTTATATATACTTAACGAATCGATAAAGGTTTAATTATCAATCTTATACGTCCAAAATAACGTCATGCGACGTAATTTTAGAATATAACCTTAAACGGTTTCATAACCTTTAAACTTAACAATTAAAGCCTAGAAATCTTGCTTTTAATTATATTTCCAATATTCGGTTTCATTTCAAAACGAATATAATCTCTCATTCCCAATTTCCGTAAACCGAATCGTTGAAAACAAAACTGTATCTTATACTTTCTATAACAGGCGTATTCCAAAACTCCCTTTTTATATTTCTTTACTATATTTTTCATAACCATTTGTACTTCCTTATTTTGGGAATATCGATTTATTTTCTCAAACCCTTTATATTTCCTTTACTTTGAAAATATTATCTTATTCCTTAACCAAGTTGTATAAGTTCAATCTATATAGATTTAACAATGTCATATGTCACATCATTTATTATATAAACCTTGAAAACCTTTTAATTTCAAACTTAATACTATTTACTGAAATATTAATTTCCAACATTCATTTCCATATAAAACAATATACTTCTTATTTCATCTTTTCAAAGATTTCAAACCCTTTACTTACTTCTTATAATAAATTCATTTCCATAACCATTCCTTACTACTACAAACTAATACCATCCTTCGACAATAGTGAAGTTGTTCAAGTTGGGCTCAGACCTTGATCGACAACGTTCTTATCTTAAGATAGACACGAGTTTGTAACTCAAAAACCGGTATTACTTGTAATATCCATCAAATCTTATAGTTAACAATATGGTTTCATAAACCATATCCTTACCTTTGAAAATTTCAGTCAATTATAATCATCTCTACTTAACTTCTTGATTTGTTTGTCAAACACCAACTTTGCCTTAAAACCTTTTATAAAATTCCCTTTATAACTTGAATTATAATAATAACCTATTTACCAAATTCATTGATAATACCAATTAATATCTTATTATAAATCTTTTCTTACAAATCCAATTTCTTCCTTTCTTTTATTCACAACATTAATTTAATTCAATTCTTAAGAAACATCGAATTAAAATCATTGCCTTAACTTTAAGTCTCATTTATAAACTTGGTTCACAAACTTGCTCGATTCTTGAACACCAAATAAAACTTTTATTTTTAAACTATCACACTGACTTAAAATCTTTTTTATAACTTTGTTTATACAATTCGGATTCTATTATAAAAATTCATGTATGAAGTCCTTTTCAATCTAACTAGATTTCATTACAAATCCGATTACTTTCTTAAAAAGTAATCGCTTTAATTATTATAAATTAAAATAATAATTAACTTCATCATTTACTAATGTAAAAGTAGTTCACCTCCTATTTAACTAGACATAGGTTAGTTAATCACCGAACAAAATTATTTACAATAGCTATTTCATTAATAGATAATCATTTTAAAACATCGTTAATTAAAAAGTGAATTATATTTAGGAAGTCTTATTAAAATTAAAACAGCTATTTGCTAAACTATTTTCATTAAACTAATTGATGACCAATTAATCTAATAACCAATTCCAATTAAAATAGTTGGCTTAATCAACTTGAAATCATCAGTTAACTGTTTAACTGATTTCAACTTTTCTTTCCTCTTAAATTAATTAATAACTTAATTAACTTAAGAATACCTCTCCATTGTTTCATAAAATGATTAACCCAAATTATTAACGGCAAGGTTAATTTCTGATGTACACGTAAATGTGTATATTTTATCCATTTATTTATCTTGTTTTCCCTTTAAATAATTGATATTGTGTATGTATAGCTGTGTTTTCAGATTGTGGATAAAAAGCATGGTTTAAAGCATTTGATGGATAAAGCATGAAGAATTTGCTTAAAAAGAGTAAGTTTGAAATTACTAAAGCTTGAAGAGTTTAAAGCTTAAAGAACGGTTGCAAATAGAGTTCAGTTAGATAGATTTGGTTCACTAAAGACTCATGTTGTGTTCACATTGACTCAATTGCAAGGCCACGCACTCTATAGCATGACCACTACGTTCATATTGGCTCATTTGCAAGACCTCTCACTCTACAACTACGTTCACACTGGCTTATGTGCTATTTGGGGTAAATCTTTAGTTCCACATTGTGTAATTAGCCAATTAGTCTTTGTCATATCAGCTATAAATACACTTGTATCTTGTTCATTTAGAATCACATTAGGTTTTATTCCGTAAACTTTCTATTGGAATACAATCATTCTTCTCCCTTTCTCTTTACTTTTTATTGCATTTTATTTATGATATTTATTTTATTTTTCTCTTCTTCTTTAGCTATGTCTAGCTAATCTCCTTTAATTAGGGGGTGATGACACTTAGATTTGATTCAATATGAATAACATAGCCAAAGAGATTAGACTTCATGTATATAGATCTAGATCTGAACCAAGGGTTAGATTTGAACCTTCATATTCTGTGTCGTTTAAGAGCTATGCTCCTTCACAGGGTATATTCGTGTTTGATCTAACACTTATCAGAATTAGATCTAACTTTTAGGGTTTTATAAAATAGTGAATCTGTCCTGATAGCCTATGGTTGTTTAAGAGCTTAGCTATACTTGTCATTATTCACATATTTGTTTCTAGAAACCTAATTGTCGTTGATTCATGTTTGTGACAGAAATATGAATTAGAACTGCGTCAATATGTTTGGTTATTAATTCATATGAATCTAGTTGATGTCATTACTCCCTAATTGCTTTCATTTATTATTAAAAACACCCTTTTTGTTTATTTTTTTGTTATTTTCAACCAATCAAACCTTCATAATAACTTGACTGCATTTATTTTTAAAATAATTATAGTCCCAGAGTTCGACAACCTTTACAACAACCCTTGTTGTTTAGGAAAGCCGAACGAATTTTACAGTTCTTTACAACTGTTCAATTTATTCGCAAACAATTTCTAACCTTACTTTGTTATAAATCTCATAAAAATCTTCTTGAAAACAATTTATACTACTCCTACAAAATACAACTATAGATATTGGTCCATTATTAAAACTAATATATATAATAAAAATCTTGCTTTATTTATAAAATAAAATTTATAACTTCAATTGCGTTAATTCTCCTAACGACAATCAACGTCTAAAAAGACGGGTTTTAGGCCATTCACTGCCAATCATTTAATCAATACTATCTATTAATTAAAAGCACAATGATCGTTGAACTCCAATTCAACGATCAACATCCAATCAACAATCGACGTCCAATCAGTATATAACGTTACTTGAGATGAACAATTCATATCTAAATAATATGAAAGATAAACAACATACAATTTATTTGAGGAATCCAGTTAAATTCCTTCAACCCGTTCTTCCTTGCGTCACAAGCCATAATATCATATTATAAAAGCATATGAAATATTTTAAAACTAAATCATCCAGTACGACATAAATATAAATATTGACAACCATTAAATAACCAATACGCATCCAAGGCACCCAATCATCCAATTTATACTATTAATTATGAATTATAGTTATATGAATTTAACACATCATAAATATCCATAAAGCATGAGAATTAACTTACCATTTTATTTTTGATTGATGATGTTGCGCTATTTCGTATAATTTTAAAAAGCATTTATAATTACACGAAATCTCAATCACTTTTGATTCCAACTAAACCAGCTTGACTACGTAGCCTTCGTCGCCATAATCCCAACGGATCTGGTTTTGCGAAATTCAAATAACGAAAGAAATAGTTATTGAAGTTGCAGTTTTATATATGAAATAATATAACTTAAATATTATTAAAAAATTTAATTATTTTCTAACTATTGATTAACGACTCGAAACTACCTCTAATTGCGATAGCGTTAGTGCTAATCCTTTCGTTCCTCTGAGAACTCCCAATCCCCATTTATCACGCTTCTTCACCAATCCTTCGATGACTATCCTGGACCGACCCTGACCTCATCACGTAGACCGCACCTCCTAGCCTCCCTTTCGCTTAAAATGTCGTTAACTCCAGTATCCCCGACCACCGTAGACCGCACCACTAAAGGAAATCGTTCGAAGCCCCTTAGCCATTGCCACATGTCGTTTCAGACCACCACGTCGCCGCTAATAGGACCGTCTCCTCATCCAACACCACCGCCCTTCAGGCACCTCGACCTGGAATACCACCCATCGATTAGAAATTGATCAAAACCGATCACGATATCAAAAAAACAAAGTCTCTAATCATCTATTTTTTCCTCCATCGACCGACCCTATCAGGCGAACCCACCAACACAAAAGTTGTAGAGCTTCCTCCCCTTTTCAACTTTTCTTAAGATCCAATTTCCTGAAACCAACCCATCACCTCGTAATTTTCAAGATACGAAACTATCTCCTTCGTTGTTCTCGACGATTTCCGAGCACCACAGGTGACCGTTAGCCATGAAATTTTATCAACAGGTCTGCCACATCATGATCTCCAACTTTCCAATAAGTGACTTCCTCTGATTCATTATAGATTTTGAGATATAAATCAAAGTTTGAAGAAGGGTTAAATTGCAAAAATAATGGCTGAGGTTTGTGAACTAGGGTTGATGGAGTTAGGTGGTTTAGCAGAGGTGATTATATAGAGTAGGTTTATAATTTTTTATCTTAAAGTGACTAATGATATTTTATTGAAAGCGAATAACGATATTAATTTGTGCCTATCGCCAATCGACGTTTATTGATTTGTATGATAACATACAAACTCCATTTGCAATGAAAATGGACAATATGTTATGGTTCGACATTCCAGACCTAATGAAACTGTTTTCGATGAAAATTCGAGTCTGTTCGCTCAAATAGCACTAGTGTGAGTTCAAATTATCGATTTATTAACATTTTAATTTGCGTATGCTCACAAAATAACTCTGATTGACATGAAACTTGAAATCTAGCAAAAATTAGCTATTACAGATTTAACAAAATTTGCTTCATTGAAATCCGAGGTCATCTTAATAAAAGCTCTTTTAAGGGTCAAAATTAAATCGATATAAATCATTTTCAAAACAATTCAATATAATAATAATAAATTATTATTATTTGGTATATTCAAATAGTATTTCATATAGCTTTAAAATAAACTACTTTCAATTTCAAACATTGAAATTTCAAGTTAAAACGAGATTGAATTTATAATAAAACCCTTTTATTTCATATAATAAATTGTTATGATTTATAAATGATTCCGTGGCGACCTTTTGAAAATCTGATTTGGACATAGCTAAAAATCTATGAGAAGAAATTTCAATTTTTCTCTTTCATTAGAAAATCATAATACGATAAATTCAGATGATTCTTATTTCAAAGAATTCCAACTTATATTGGATCGTGTACAGTCATTTATAGCTCAAAACGTAAAACTACAAACTGCTGCGTCACTGCGGATCGTTTTATAATTAAATTATAAATTAATTGTTCAAACGTCATTTATTAAACGAATTCGTTATTACAATTCAAAACCAAACTGAATTAATTTCTTCTATATTGTCGACTTCATTCAATATTGCAAATCCAACATTTTCCGACTACTTCGGATTTAAATTATTATTTATATTAATAAAATATTCAAAATCATTGAATCCAAACTATTTTAAATTTGAAATCAACGTTTAAAATAATAAATTAAATTAAATATTTAACCACTAAAAAAATGAGATGTGACAAACAAGCACTTGAGCACCATTGTGGTCTTTCTTTGATGTGGATTGACCATTATTGTTTCAAATAAATAATGAGTCATGAAATACAAGGAATGCTATTGGAGATGAGCTCAATATTAGCGGCGTAGGCGAGGATAGTCAATCGAGGGTTGCTGCCACACCTGAGTTTCCTACTATGTTTGAGGCCATGATGATAGCGATCATGAGAAAGACACCCACTACGGAGGCTTCAGTAGATAGTGGTGCTCCTTTACACACACTTAGGGTTGTTGATTTCGCAAAACTGTGCAAGGATTATACTTCCCTAGGTAGCAAGCCATTTAGTGGCACAGAGTCTACAATTAAAGTGTAAAATTATGGATACCTGTGTTTGCATCTTCGAAGACTTAGGAATCGATAATGCAATGAAATGGAAGTTCGCGTCAAAGTAGCTTTAAGGGTGAGCTATGTGTTGGTGGAACTCCATTACTCTTGAGACTCTAGAGAACCGGATTACTTATAATTAGTTTAAGACCAAATTTGAGGAGAAGTTCGTTTCTATGGCCATAAGTCGATCCACTTCAAGAGATTTCTTAAGGCGAAGAAAGGTAAGGGACCTATGGATGAGTATGTAAAGGTATTTGAGGCTATATTGATGCACACTCTTTCTTATGTTGAGACTCTACTGGAAGAACGAGAAGTTTATTATGGGATTAGATGAGTACCTTGGAAAACAATTGGTAGATCATATTCGGGATCCGTATGAGAATTTGGTTAAGAAAAATTTGAGGCATAAGTGTTTGTTCCCGGAGAAAGGAAGAGTTGTTGTTAAAAGAAAATGTTACAACTGTAATAAGATTGGACACTTAAGGAATAATTATCCGGAACCACCAAGGGATAAACATGTTGTGAAGGCATATGCATTGAATGTTGTGCCATCTTCTTTGAGAGCTCCAACCGCAACGGAGAAGGGGAAAAGTGTTGTTATGCAATGTATATTTTCTATCAAAGCGTTTCAGTTTTTTTTGATAATGGGGCATCGTATTCTTTTATCTGTAATGAGCTTGTGTGCAGGTTAGTTTTAGAACCGTAGATTGTTGATAGACTATTGGTTGTAAGTAATCCAGTAGGAGTTCTTTTTGTATTTGTATGCTTTATCGTGGTCTAGTCTTATTAAGTCATGATTGCTCTTTTGTGTGTGATTGTTTTGATTTGAACTTTGTTGGGCTTGGGATTATTCTGGTATGGACTAGCTCAAGTAGTGTTAGACCAAAAAATGACACTAATACCCAGCTAACAAAATTTTGTAGAGAATAATGAAGAATTAAAAGCTAAAAACAGGTAAAAGCAATCAGATACATGAGGTTTATAGTGGTTCGATGTTAATGAGCCTACGTCCACTTTATAGTTTCTCATTTCATTCAGAAATTACAATTACAATGAATATAACCACTATATCACTAGAATATAATGAATAATTCTCTCTGAATTCATTGATTTTGTTGAAGGAGATGGTGACTATCTTTGGAGGAACGTTGGCCATGGAAGACATGACTATTCGAAGTTCCAAAACCCCTAAGAAATGATGCGAAATGATGTATATATAGGCGTTGGAGAGCTATGGATTGGGTACCACGTGGCAGCTGCAGAGGAGATCTCGAAAGTAGCGGAGAAAGTGGTAAAATGGACTTCAGTTCGTGGGTAACAGGTGGGAACTTGATCCACATAAATAGGATAAAGAATAGATCCACGTTGAAAAGCTAAAGAGATGTTAGGCGGGTCGGATAAAGGGCGACCCGACCCATCGTGCTGCTCGAGTGTCGGAGTATTCAGTGCATGGCTGAAGACGGTTCAGTTCGAGGGCGATTTGGTTGACTCGAACCAATCCGATGTTGAGCTAGGGAGATTGAGTTGCCACTCGAGTCGATCCATTCATGCGATCCGACCCAGAAAGGGCAACCCAATCCGGGGATTCACCAATGCCAAAATCCATGTTTTTCCATACTCCGTCACTTTGTCCAAGCGATTGTCAATCAATGTAAGTTCATACTCAAGTGTCTGGATTTGGGTAGCCTGGTCACAAAGCAAGTTAACATTTTGCCCCCCAAAGTACATCTTATCATAGATGAGATGTGCTTTGAATATGTCGAGCTAAATCTTTCTGGAACGTTATCCATCCTTGAGAAGGCTTTATTATATTGTTGTGTCCTCTTGAGTAGTTCTGATATGTCAACTCTTCATCATATAGACGGCTTGTCATACATCGCACCGCTTCCATGGGTGCTCATCAGGCCAAATTCTATGGCCAGAACAGTCAAGATGACCAAGTAATCATTCAAAACCTCATTGAATCAAGAGGTCAATTTCTTTCATCAAAAGTCAAGCAGGATCGTTTGTTCCCATGTATGATCGTACACGCATAGGTCATTACCAAATGACATCATTTTCCTATGTAGGTCCAATGTATTGTCGAGTCAGATTTTCTTTTACATACCAGTTAATGTATGAAGTAGTTGTCCAAGTCATGGGGTAGTATAAGAATCTTCAGGCTCTGAGCTAGCATACGGGCCGTTGGGATAGAGCACATTAGAATTGACACATGAATCTGTTATTTGCGCTCGGCTTAGGACTATCCCGAAATCAGAAAATTAATCTTGAACTCCGTGAACACATTGAATTATAACAATGAGAGGTTAAAAGGACTACGATCGCCTCAGATATTATTGGTAGAGAATCAGAAATCAGTGATTGTATCGGATCATATTAAAAGAAATCCACGACCGCTCCAAAGTTTGCATTTTATTAACAAAAACAATGGCGACCTCATGGCAACCTTTATTGGAGAATTCCAAAAATGGTTTTTCTTCTCGAAAGTCGCTTTTCTCCTCACAAATCTTATCTCTGAACATTGAAAACGTTAACAATATTTCCTTTAATCCTACTTTTATGGATATATTACTTCGGCCAGCTGTAAAGCAAGTTTCAGATCCAAATATTTTAAAATATAAAAAGCCAATACCAAAATTGTCTCCTCATATCCATAATAGCTATAACGAAATTTTCAGTAATATCAAATCAAAAAATGGCTGCTTCAGGTGTAGATCGACATATCACTGGGTACGATCATGTCGAAATCCAGTTACTTGTTTTAAATGCCACAAAACTGGGCATAAGGGCTTCAATTGTAAAACTCATCGTCTACCCTCTCCAAAAATGGCTGAAATTAGAACCTGCAACTAGATCTCTGCAAATCTCTTTACAAAATCGTTCAACTGGGCCAGATCAATGGTGGTTATTACTATCATTAGCGAATCCTTCTCAATTCGTCAGATCGAGGAGCTTTTGAAAGCCCGATATAGTCGTCGTGCTCCGTCTTGGATCTGGAATGTTAAACGCATGGGTGACATGTTTATTGTTCGATTCCCACCATCCCTGCTAATGGAGAACTTCCAGTATTCGTTCATCTTGACCAAGGGGACAATCTATTTGAAGAGGTGGACTGCGCAGTTTGGCAGTGTTTCGATGGAAAAGGAGACTTTTTAGATTCTTTTAAAGAACGCACCGGTGGTGTGTCGTAAACTGGATGTTCTCAAATCAGCTTTGGCCGACATTGGCGATGTGGAGAGAGTGCAATATGGAGCAATTCATGATGTAGATTATACTTGCTTATGTGCTAAGCTGACGAAAGAGGTGGGAAAGTCGCTGCCTTTGTCAGTGGTAATTCCAATTGATGGCTTTTCTCATGAAGTTCATATTCAGATATACGAGGAGGATTCATCGCCCTAAATTAACGTTCCAAATTTCAAGCAAAGGGTTTTTGCAACTGGCAGTGACGGTAAACTTAAAGTTTTATGTAGCAAAGATGGGAGTGCTAAAGTGCATGTTGGCGATGTTAATGACCCAGTTATTGTCCCATCGGATAGTGCTGAGGATGAAGAAGGGGGTAACACTGTTGAAGGCGGAGGTAAAAACGATAACTATATGGTTCGCTTTGATGATGGTGTTGCGGTGGAGGTTGATGTGGGTGGAAATATAGTGGGGGTTGGCACAGATTCTAGAGATATAGTTCCTGGTAATGGGGGTGATGGAATGGGTTTGAATGATTTGGAGGCCGAGGATGATGTGCATGGTGAAGGTGATGCATTCAATGAACATTTAATGGATGACGACTCACATGACCTAAACTTGGCTGGACACTTGGCTATTGCTCTATCCAGCTCTGGCGAATGTTCATCAAGGGGCAGAGGCAAACGAGCCATGGATCAGGGTGTTGTCATGCTGCGCTGCAGTGCACGAGGGATGGGTCACCCGGCGGCAAGTAGCATTTTTGTTCTTGCTATTCTTAACGCTTTGAATAGTGATCAACTGCATGTTATTGTAAGTAATTCTGGTTTTGTGTTAAATGATGATGTAATACGTGATATTAAAAATAAAGTACTGGAGAGGGCTAACGTTACACCACTATAATTGTCACATGGAATGTTAGAGGCCTAGGTACTTTTGATAAGTGTCTTAAGGTTAAAAATTATCTCAAATCTGTAAAACCTGATGTCATTTTGCTGTAGGAGACAAAAATTGAGAACCCTGAACAATTTATGTTTAAATGTTTGGGGTGGGTGTAATTGATGAATGGGCATATATCCCTGCTGTGGGGTCTTCTGGAGGAATGTTTACTGGTTGGGGTAGCAATTCATGGACTGTTAAGCAAGAAATTAAGCAAACTTACTATCTGCATGTGGCACTTGAATGCAAATCTACCAATGTTTTGTACTTCTTTTCTAATGTTTATAGACCTAATACTAGAAGAGAAAGAAAGACTTTGTGGGAAGAGGGCATGGTTTTTCATAACCTCATGTATGGTCCCTGGGTTATTGGCGGCGATTTTAATGTTACTAGATTTGATTTTAGAAAAATGTAAAGAAAACTTTTGGTTTGGTGATATGAATGATTTCAATGACTTCGTTGGTGATTGTGACTTAATTGACTTACCCATGTCTAATAGAAAATTTACATGGAGTGATGGTAGATCCCCTCCTACATTGGTTCGCCTTGATCGTTTCTTTATTAACTCTAATTTTGAAGATTGACACCTCCTGACTATCCGAAAAGGTCTTTCATCTATCATTTCTGATCATTGCCCAGTGGTCTTGGACACTAACGTTGATTTGAAGAGGAAAAGGTTTTTTAAATTTGAAATTATGTGGTGCATTGAGCCAAATTTTGATGATCTGCTCCATCAAAAGTGGTCCGAGTTTCGCAGCAATGGGGATGCGGCTAATAACTTTTACAGAAAGGTGAGGCTTTTACGAAAATTCCTATCCGAATGGAATAGAGAAGTTTTTGGTAATATCAGAACTAAAAAACAAAGACTTCAAGCTAAGATCATGGAGCTCAATGTGTTGGAGGAATCAAGAAATCTAGATGAAGTTGAGCAAGCCTTGTTAAAAAGCAAAGAAAAAAACTCCTTACGGTGATTGATTAGGAAGAGATCTTTTGGAAACAGAGATCGACAACTCAGTGGCTAAAGTTAGGGAATAGTAACACGAGTTACTTTCATAAAGTTGCGAATGGTAGAAGAATAACAAATATGATTTGCAGGCTTGCTTCATTTGGAAAGACGGGGAAGAAATTTGTGACCAACAGAAGATAGGTGAAGTGTTTACTAAATATTATAAGGGTATTTTTGGTGAAAGAAATGAGAATCACGTGGCTGTAGACTACAATATGCTGTACCCCTCAAATTTCGATTTAAGTGGCATTGATTCTGAATTCTTAAAAGAAGAAATTGTTGCAGCTTTGAACGAGATGCCTGGTGACAAAGCTCCTGGTCCCGGTGGTTTTCCAAAAAAAAAATTACAAGAAATACTGGAACCTGATTAAGAATGACATTGTAAACATTTTCAAAGAATTTCATGCTAGTACGTTGAGATTGGATGTGTTGGGGTATGCATATGTAGTTTTGATACCCAAAAAGGAAGGAAATGTTTCTGCTGCTGACTTTCGACCGATTAGCCTCCTGAATTGCAGCTTCAAATTGATCACTAAAGTTCTTGCGAATAGGTTGAAAGTGAAAATGGATGAACTTATTGACAAATCGCAGACGACATTTATCAAAAGAAAATTTATTCTTGATGGAGCAGTGCTTGTTCAGGAAATCGTATCCCACAGTGATAGGCATAATGTACCTTGCGAAATTTTAAAGATGGATTTTGTTAAGGCATTTGAAACTGTTGATTGGAGATTCATCATGGATTTGCTTAGAGCGAGGTGTTTTACTGCTAGATGGATAAATTGGATTTACAGCATACTAACATCAAGTAGATCAAATATTTGTGTCAGTGGTGTTGCTGGTAATACAATTGTCTCTAAACGTGGTTTGAGACAAGGGGACCCACTCTCCCCTCTTCTTTTCGATTTGGCAGCGGACGTTTTCTGTCGGATTCTTTAGGTGGAAAGTGCTAACAATATCATTCAGAGCTTTGGAAGGGACCATATTAGCGGGGGTATTAATTCCATGCAATATGCTGATGATACTATTATCTTTAGCAATCCAGAATGCAAATACATTGCCTCTTTAAAAAAATTGCTTTATGCTTTTGAAAATTTATCTGGCTTAAAAATTAACTTTCATAAGTGCAGTTTTTACACTCTGTGAAACACCCCACCTCCGTTAAGATCACTCACAAAGGGAATGCACTAACTTTGGTGAAGCATTTTATGTAAAAGGCACAGATAATTTACAAGACAGACATATAAACAGCGAAAAACTGAAATCATTTCATAAATAACGTGGTTCAGTCAAAACATTACAAGCATTGTCTCAAAACCCAACTTCGAAATCATACAATAAAACATCTGTCTTGATTTAAAACTCCAAGTACATAAAGAAGCATAAAACAGTAGTAAAGCAGCATAAATCCCCAATAAAAGTGTAACCACGGCCATAGGCCAAGGAAAGAGAATCCAAGCAATACATCTACTCTCTTCAAGCTGGAAAAGGTCTGCACTAAGCTGATGTATTCCCTCCCTGCGGACCTGGGGGGAATGGAAGAAAAGAAGGTGAAAGAAAACGGGTCAGACATAAGCCTGGTAAGTCCAGTGATTATTCAGCATGTAAACAAGTAAAAGGATCATGACATGAATAAACTGAACATAGGACAATACCATAGCAATAAGATAAGATAAGATAAGGCAAGATAAACTGAATATACTATCGCACTCATTTCCATTTCTCTGCACCTACTAACAAATGTTTCAACTACCATCATGTGCTCATAACAAAGTGATCCCCTTTCCGATCGGCTTCTACTCGCATGCATTTATTACTTGTGTCATTCGGCCCCGCTTGATTGTAGATACCTGTGCTGGTCCCACCATGGGGTGTATCAATTCCTATGGTGGCAACCCGACACAAATTCAAGATGCACAATATATACTATTGATGCCCAGTGCCTGCTTTTTCCACTGCGAAGTACGTTCACGCCCATACTCCGCCGGAACCTACACTGTTGCACCACCCGCCGCTATTTTGATCGCTTATAATCAGCCCAGTAATCGTGCACCACCTTGCCTAGTTCAGGGTACCGAAATACATCTATGTGGGTTACTACTGAAATGGGTCCCCGTTACTAGGGTTTCCTAATCAACATGTTATAACGGTTAAGTGTTTTCCCTACCCATCTGTTTAGTTAACATGTTGTATTGGTTAAATGTTGCCTTAATTAACTTAAACCTACCATTCTTAGCCTGTCCATCCCTTAGCTTTAATTTATTCGTTAAAGTACCAACCTCTCACATTAGATCTATATTGTTGCTATTGTTGGATGTGCCGGGCGGTTCCGGGCAGTCTTACACCATAAATCAATCTAACCTCGGGTTTTTGGGCTTAATGCGCTAAACCTCTCACATTAGATCTATATTTTTGTGGTCGCTGGATGTGCCGGGCGGTTCCCGGTAGTCTTACACCACAACTCAATCTAACCTCGGGTTAGGCATGTTCATCTTTAGCCAATTTACATATTTGTCATATGTGTCCAAGTGTAGGTCTTTTTATGTCAATATTCCCCAAGTGTAGTCAGTACAAGTTTTATGCCACATTCACTTGTTATGCCCAAAATTTACTCAATTAAATTATACCCAATTTTTCCTGCATTATAGTCGCACATACAACGAGATTCAATCTAAGTTCCGAATGAACCTAGTATTCATAAAAGAAAATAAAAAGGAAAAAACAGAGAAGGAGCATAAGAATTGACATAAGGAAAAATAGGCATGTAAAGGTGTACCCAATTCAAGAATCATATTTCCAATAGGCATGTTGTATATTAATAATAAGTGTGGGCAAGCTAAGCAATTTACACCATAGGTATAAAGATTAGATAGAATTGGACTTAAGAGAATCATTAATTTTGATGTAAAACATGATAAGTTCCATTATATCAATCATAATAGTCTAATAGGCATAGGATGTGCAACATGATAGGCTACATCATATCAATCACAATACTCTCATAGGCATAGGATATACAACACGATAGGTTCCATCATGTCAATCACAACAGTCTCATACGCATGATAGGTTTCGTTATGTCAATCACAACAGTCCCATATGTATGATAGATTTCATTATGTCGATCACAATAGTCTTATAGGCATAGGCAATTCAGATTTGACAACAGGATAAGCACAAATCAGAATTAGGCATAGTTCTAGATCCGATTATTGTAGTCATGATTTCTATTAGGTGTTCAAATTTGAATAATAACTAAACTTACAGAAAAAGAACGGATCTTGTATTCTAGGATCTGATTTCTGAATTTGTTAAGCTTAACCCTTGATGTAGACGTTTGATTCTCGTTTGGATTTGGTTTGGAGCTTTCTAACTTGATTTCTAGTTTGGAGAAGATGGAGGCTAGGCTAGCTTAGACATGGACAGCATGACGGCTTCATAGGATAGGGTTATGAGGTCTAGGGTTGGGGTTTGGGGTGATTATATAGAAGTTTAGGATTAATATGGGCCTTTAGATCAACCTAGGAGTCATCAGAGCCGTCTAGTCCAAGAAAATGTGTCATCAGGCAAATCAGAAGTTGCCACGTAGCCTTATGTCTCAGAAAATCGTCACTGTCCAGCACAGTTGGCAGGGATCGACCCCTATAGGGGGGTCGACACCCATGTCGACACCACTATAGAGGGGTCGACTCCCATGTCGACATCCCCTAGGGGGGTCGACACCCCTGAGCGGGGAATTTCCCGCTCAGTCGATTTCTGAGTTTTTGAATTTCGAACTGAATTGATTATTTAATTATTGTTTTTAGTTTATTTTTTGCTTACACTAGAAATTTTCTAACCTCCATAACTTCTTCATACGGAGTCTGATTCATGCAAACTTGGACTCTATCCCAAGCAGAATCCGGAGACGAACGTAATGTCGTAACCGGTTTCTACCCATTATTCTTTTAAAAATTAAGTGTTCTTAGGCTTGTTAATTTTAATACTCATAGAAAAAATGGGGTGTTACATTCTCCCTTCCTTAAAGGATTTCGTCCCCGAAATCTTTAAGTTAAGAAGAATGTATCCTAACATCCAACATCCATCTACTCAACCATCAATCACAGGCGTCCATTGTCCTTAAAAAGATTTCTAATGCTTTCATGATCATATGCATAATGTGTACATATCCTTATCTAATGCAAAATCAGGCGGTCTACTGATTCGGTTGACCTCCTTGATGTGAATCATGTCGGTGCTATGAGTCCATCATGTATGCAATTATTCCTAATCGTATTTTGTGACTTCTACATGAGTGCACAGTCGTTCATACAAATGCAACATCTATAACACCCCACGCCCATTAATGTAACTCTCAAAGGGAATGCGTTAACTTTCATGGAGTATTATCGGTGTATAGAATAGAATATAACAAGACAGATACATATATTGGTACTTGAAAAATTAAAACAACTTTTATTGCAGCGGAGAAATAGTTTGATTACAAAACATCAAAAACCAACAATAAAACCAAGTACACTTAATATCCATCTTGACAAATTATTTTCTGAGTACATAAAGTAAAAAAGCATAACCCCAACATAAGTAGCCATAAAAGAGATGAGCTGAACTTTACTTTTAGCAATCCTAGCACTTCCTAAAGAGAGAGAAAGAGGTACAAATCAAGCTCCACTAGCACTAGTCCCACCCTGAGAACCTGTTGGGGGGAAGGAAGAAAAGAGGCGAAAACAAAGGGGGTCAGACATAAAGTCTAGCGAGTCCAATAACTTTAACAATATAATTATTAAAGTAATTAGGATAAGGCATAAACTGGTAAAACAAGAAATGAATGTGAAGCAAATGGGCAAGACAAAACAAATAAGAGGAATATGCTAGCGTTAATCGCGCTCCTAATCACTATAGGATAATTACTATACTGCACCATTACTAGTCACCCTAAAAGTTGATCCCGCCTACTGAACATAATAATCATAATGGTAGTTTCGTGTACCCCTAGTTGTCTTCATAAGTGTCGCCTGCCCCTATCTCCACTAGTTGTACCCACTACCCCTATGCGATCGGCTCCCTAACTCGTAGACACCCGTGTTGGTCCCACAGTGGGGTGTATCACTCCCCAAAGTGGCAACCCCATACCACTAAAGCTGCACGTCTTATACCTACATGATGCAACAACGTCTTACCTACTAGCCCGGGCCGACGCACGCTCATGACCCCGTTGGACTTGCGTTGCCATCGCTAACCCGTTTTGACCTCTTACAATCAAACCCAATAAGCGTGTCCCGTCCACGATCTATCTCGAGCTCACAAAGATACTTAACGGGTTACTGGTTTGAAAAGGGTCCCCCATGCTTGACACAAGCTTTCCACCTATGCTTGGTCCCCACTAGGATTTCCCACTTAACTCCTTCTTATTCATGTCTTCTAACATGTTTCAACTTGGTTAAGTGTTTATAATCGTATTTCACATGTCATCCATGTCACCTACTTAACCCCCATGTCCCACCACATGTTTATCTTGGTTAAGTGTTACTTAATTCATTATGACTGTAACCTTGTAACACCTCCCACATTAGACTACAGTTTGCGGTTGCTGGATTTGTCGGGCAGGTCCGGGCAGTCTTATACCGCAAATGAGCCTAGTTCGTGTCTTTACAATTGTTACGCATTTAATTTATGCCTTCGACCTCTCACATTAGACTACCTTTTGTGGTTGTTGGATTTGCCAGGCGGGTCCGGGCAGTCTTATACCACAAACGAGTCTAACCTCTTGTCTTATGCGTTTATTATTACACATAATTATTTCACCCCAATATGAATTAGTTATCCCTAACCAAATAATCAATAATTTCCAAATTAATCTATGTCCATAATTGTCACCTAAATTATGTCCATACTTTTCAGGTATATAAATTATACCAACTAGTATCTCAAATTAATTATATGCCTTTAAAGCCATTTTATGCCAATTCACAATTTGTATAATTAATATTTTCCCATTGTCCCCACGCCGTTCGTACGTTTAATATGAAATACATGTTAGACTCACAAATAGTCTAACTCATAAAAAGAAAAGAAACATCACAGCTTGCATAACACATAAAATAGATCTAACTTGCGAATAAGAATTATAACATAAGTTTGTATAGCCACTAACTTGCATAGGCAATGGACAAATAGAACATAAATTTGCATAAACTACCATGGATCTAAATATAGATCTAAACATGAAATTGTGAACTTGCATATATGAATATGTTTTTCACCTAAACTTGCATATGTGAATATGGTTTTCACCTAAACTTGCATATGGATTCCTACAAACTTGCATATGAATTTAAACATGTAAACTAATATCACATGTTTTACATATAAACGAGCATATGTATATGCTTGATTCACATATAAACTTGTGTATAATTCGCATATAGACTTGCGTAAGATTCACATACAAACTAGCATATGTAAAAATAGACTTGCATAAGATTCACATACAAACTAGCATATGTAAAAACAGACTTGCATAAGATTCACATACAAAATAGCATATGATTTACATCCCAGTGTCATAAAATGAATCAAGTTAAACATATGTGATTGGATATATGAAATAGATCTACCAACATAAGTTAACAAAACTGTCATATGTTCACCAACAGACGATAACAAAGTTAAGTAACATCACATGATTCAACAGACATGTTCTCATAATCCCAAATATAACTCATCATAATTAATTTATTAATTATTTTATGAAAGAAATTGTACTCACAAAGATGGATTAGAGAAGAGAATAATTCGTTCGTCGTTTATATTAGAATCTTGACTTACAATTCCTAAGATTTAAGAAGAAGAACTATTCTAGCAGTAGCATGGAGGCTAAGAGATTAATTTAGTTTAGGTTTAGAGCTTAAGTCTATGCGTGCTTATATAGAAGTTTAAATCAATATAAGCCGTTAGATTATCAAAAGAGCAAATCAGAACCATTCAGACTAGAAAGAGTTATCCAGAATTGCCACATATGCCCTAGTGACTCGGCAATAGGTTAGAAAAGACTCAGCAACAAGTCAGAATCGTCACAGTTCAGATCTACCCGAGGGGGTAGGTCGACTCCTAGGTCGAACCCCAGGTCGACTCCCTGGTCGACCTGTATAGGGGTGGTCGACCCCCTGGTCGACCTGGCCTGGGACGGGAAAAATCCCGCCCAACCCGCTTCCTTGTTTGAATTTGAATTTTGAATTTCATTCTGAACTGTTTTTTATTTATTTAAATTTTTGAAACTTCTGAGGTCCATAACTTCCTCATACGAAGTCCGATTTATGAAAACTTGGACCCTATTCCAAGCAGAATTTCGAGGCGAACGCAATGGCATAACCCGTTTCCCTTAGTTCTCACTTTAACAATTAATTATTCTTTAACTCTTTCTATTAATAGTCACAGAAAATTCAGAAGTTACATTCTCCCCTTCTTAAAGGATTTCGTCCCGAAATCTTCAAGTCAAGAAGAATGTATATCCTACCATACGGGGTTCTGAACGTGGTCTTATCAATGCTATCTTCAGCCACTCTTAGCTGATGAAACCCAGTAGCCAGATCTAGTTAGAGGAAAACCGACACACCTACAAGCTGATCAAACAAGTCGTCTATTCTTGGAAGTGGGTGCCTGTTTTTCTTGGTCAGCTTGTTTAGCTCCCTATAATCAACGCATAGACGAAGTGAACCATCCGCTTTGGTTGCGAATACTACTGGAGCACCCCATTCAGATATACTCTGCCTTATAAACCCTTTTTCGAGCAACTCTTTGACTTGCTTACTGAGCTCTTTTCTCTCCCTTGGAGCCATGTGTCTAACGGGTAAAGCTACGGGTTTTGCATTATCAACAAGGTATATGTGGAAGTCTATCTCTCGCTTCGGAGGTAAGCCCTTCACCTCTTCAAATACATCTGAGTATTCATGGACTACTCTAACAGACTGCAAGTTTACAACAGACGCGTCAAGAGATTCTAGGTAGCTAAGCATAACAGAATGTATGGGATTACAAGAGATTTCGAGAGGCGAGTCATAAGTCTAACCATTCTCTTTTCACAATCGAGGATGGCACCATTATTGGATAACCGATCCATACCTAGAATCAACCCATAGCTCATGAAGCCAAGAATGAAGGCGTTGCATTCAAACCCAATGCTCAAGATAGACACTCAAATCCCGACAAATCATTGAAAGATGAGCCGAACCACCAATCGGATTTGAGACTACTATGGAATCCGTAACTAGACTAGTATTTAGGTGCAGGTTTCAACTAATGAAGAAGATACAAACGAGTGTGAAGCGGTAAAATAAAACAAAGTACAAATAGGATGATCAAACAGAAAAACCAAACTTTCAACAAAAATGTTTCTACCTCTCTCCTGTCCTGGTGCCATGAGAGCATGAACCTGCCCTTTACCTGCCCTGATGCCATGAGATCCTGAACCTTCCCTCCAGAAGTAGACCCTGTCCTCTGCCCTTTCCCTTGTCTTCTCGGACAGTCTTTAATCAAATGTCATGCCTCACCACAGTTGAAACAGCCAGTCTTCTTCTTCTTCCTACAGTCCTTGCTCAGATGGTCGGGTGTTCCACAATTAAAGCACCTTTTCTTTGCTTTTCTATTGTTATCCTTATCCCCTTTCTTAGGTTGCTGTTGTGACTTCTTTTGATCCCCTTTCTTTTTCGGTGACTTATTACCATTAGCGCCTTTCTCCTCTTCATGCATAAGCGCCATGTCAACCGGTTTCTCAAAGGTAGCCCCCATAGGAATGTGGGTCATAGCCAACCCATGTAGAGGCTCATTCAAACTTTAACAAATCTCAGGGCCTTCTTTTCAGGTGTGTTCACCAAGTCTAAGATAAATCTCGCCAACTGATTGAACTTGTTGACGTACTCCTTTAATGATAAATTCCCCTGCTTCAACGCCAAGAACCTCTCCATGTATAAATTCTCTTCTGCTCATGAGAGAAATTTCATCTCAAACCTATGCCTGAAATCCATCCATGTCTCCACTGGATGCTCTCCATTCGTGACCTCCCACCAAAACGAGGCTTCGTCCTTCATTAACCAAGCAACTAATTGGACCTTCCTTCCATCTTCTATCTCGAAGATACCAAACAAATCTTCCAACTCTTTAAGCCAATTTTGAGCTTCAAGAGACGTCTCTGACCCATGAAAAGGTTTCCCGCCCATTGCCTGAAAGTCTTTGCATATCTTTGAAAAAGTATCAATGCGGGCAGGGGGAGGAGGAGGAGAGGCTGCAGCGGGGGAGGAGGAACATCTATTGGGCCTGCAGCGGTGGCCCTAGCTTCCAGATACCTTCTGAACCAGGTTGGTATCGGTATGCCCTCGGGTATCTCGGGTATCCCACACATGCTGAAAAGAAAAAGAAGAGATTCAAAACGGAGAATCGAAGGAAAGATATATGGCTCTTGGGGGTTATGTTTTTAAAACAAACTTTTCCCTTGAAAATACTTTCCTTAAAACATATTTTTGAAAGTATTTCTTTATAAAATGCTTTTGAAAAACATTTTTTTTTTCAAAATCCCTTATCTGTTCTTGGTAACCTTCAGCTCTGATACCATGGGTAACACCCCACATCCATTAATGTCACTCTCAAAGGGAATGCATTAACATTCATGGAGTATTATTGGTGTATAGAACAGAATATAACAAGACAGATACATATATTGATACTTGAAAATTTAAAACAACTTTTATTGCAGCGGATAAATAGTTTGGTTACAACAACATCAAAAACCAATAATAAAACCAAGTACACTTAATATCCATCTTGACAAATTATTTTCTGAGTACATAACGTAAAAAGCATAACCCCAACATAAGTAGCTATAAAAGAGATGAGCTGAACTTTACTTTCAGCAATCCAAGCACTTCCAAACGAGAGAGAAAGAGGTCCAAATCAAGCTCCACTAGCACTAGTCCCACCCAGAGAACCTAGGGGGGAAGGAAGAAAAGAGGCGAAAACAAAGGGGGTCAGACATAAAGTCTGGCGAGTCCAATAACTTTAACAATATAATTATTAAAGTAATTAGAATAAGGCATAAACTGGTAAAACAAGAGAATGACTGTGAAGCAAATGGGCAAGACAAAACAAACCAGAGGAATATGCCGGCGTTAATCGTGCTCCTAATCACTATAGGATATTACTATACTGCACCATTACTAGTCACCCTAAAAGTTGATCCCGTCTACTGAACATAATAATCATAATGGTAGTTTATTGTACCCCTAACTGTCTTCATGGGGGCCGCCTGCCCTTATCTCCACTAGTTGTACCCACTACCCCCATGCGATCGGCTCCCTAACTCATAGATAACCGTGCTGGTCCCAAAGAGGGGTGTATCACTCCCTAAAGTGGCAACCCAATACCACTAAAGATGCACGGCTTATACCTACACGATGCAACAACGTCTTACCTACCAGCCCGGGCCGACGCACGCTCATGACCCCGTTGGACTTGCATTGCCGTCGCTAACCCGTTTTAACCTCTTACAATCAAACCCAATAAGCATGTCCCGTCCACGATCTAACTCGAGCTCACAAAGATACTTAATGGGTTACTGGTTTGAAAAAGGTCCCTCATGCTTGACACAAGCTTTCCACCTATGCTTGGTCCCCACTAGGATTTCCCACTTAACCCCTTCTTATTCATGTCTTCTAACATGTTTCAACTTGGTTAAGTGTTTCTAATCGTATTTCACATGTCATCCATGTCACCCACTTAACCCCCATGTCCCACCACATGTTTATCTTGGTTAAGTGTTACTTAATTCATTATGACCGTAACCTTGTAACACCTCCCACATTAGATTACCGTTTGCGGTTGCTGGATTTGTCGGGCGGGTCCGGGCAGTCTTATACCGCAAATGAGCCTAATTCGTGTCTTTACAATTGTTACGCATTTAATTTATGCCTTCGACCTCTCACATTAGACTACCATTTTGGTTGCTGGATTTGCCGGGTGGGTCCGGGCAGTCTTATACCACAAACGAGTCTAACCTCGTGTCTTAGGCGTTTATTATTACACATAATTATTTCACCCAAATATGAATTAATTATCCCTATCCAAATTGTCAATAGTTTCCAAATTAATCTATGTCCATAATTGTCACCTAAATTATGTCCATACTTTTCAAGTATATAAATTATACCAATTAGTGTCTCAAATTAATTATGTCTTTAAAGCCATTTTATGCCAATTCACAATTTGTATAATTAAAATTTTCCCATTGTCCCTACGCCATTCATACGTTTAATATGAAATATGTTAGACTCGCAAATAGTCTAACTCATAAAAAGAAAAGAAACATCACAACTTGCATAACACATAGAATAGATCTAACTACCGAATAAGAATTATAATATAAATTTGCATAGCCAATAACTTGCATAGGCAATGGACATATAGAACATAAATTTGCATAAACTACCATGGACCTAAATATGAAATCGTGAACTTGCATATATGAATATGGTTTTCACCTAAACTTGCATATGTGAATATGGTTTTCACCTAAACTTGCATATGGATTCCTACAAACTTTCATTTGGATTTAAACATGTTAACTAATATCACATGTTTTACATATAAATTAGCATATGTATATACTTGATTCATATATAAACTTGTGTATAATTCGCTTACAGACTTGCATAAGATTCACATACAAACTAGCATATGTAAAAACAGACTTGCATAAGATTCACATACAAACTAGCATATGATTTACATCCCAAACTTGCATATAAACTGATGTCATAAAATGAATCAAGTTAAACATATGTGATTGGACATATGAAATAGATCTACCAACATAAATTAACAAAACTGTCATATGTTCACCAACATACGATAACAAAGTTAAGTAACATCACATGATTCAACAGACATGTTCTCATAATCCCAATTATAACTCATCATAATTAATTTATTAATTATTTTGTGAAAGAAATTGTACTCACAAAGACGGATTAAAGAAAAGAATAGTTCGTTCGTCGTTTGTATTAGAATCCTGACTTGCAATTCCTAAGCTTTAAGAAGAAGAACTATTCTAGCAGCAGCATGGAGGCTAAGAGATTAATTTAGTTTAGGTTTAGAGCTTGAGTCTATGCATGCATATATAGAAGTTTAAATCAATATAAGCCGTTAGATTATCATAGGAGCAAACCAGAACCATTCAGACTAGATAGAGTTATCAAGAATTGCCACTTATGCCTTAGTGACTCAGCAACAGGTCAGAAAAGACTCAGCAATAAGTCAGAATCGTCACTGTTTAGATCTACCCAAGGGGATAGGTCGACCCCCTGGTCGACCTGTATAGGGGAGGTCGACCTCCTGGTCGACCCCTTGGTCGACCTAGCTTGGGGCGGGAAAAATCCTGCCCAGCCCGCTTCCTTGTTTGAATTTTAAATTTCATTCTGAACTGTTTTTAATTTATTTAAATTTCTAAAACTTCTGAGGGACATAACTTTATCATACGAAGTCCGATATACGAAAACTTGGACTCTATCCCAAGTAGAATTTCGAGACAAACGTAATGGCGTAACCCGTTTCCCTTAATTCTCACTTTAACAATTAAGTATTCTTTAATTCGTTCTTTTAATAGTCACAAAAAATTTAGGGTGTTACAACATCCATATGATAGCACATCAAGTTTCAATCCACATACAAATACATATATGCATATGCAATATGAAAGTGACTGAGCCGATCTAGTACTTAATGTGTGTGTGTATATGCATACACGAGCAACCACTAGCAACCACTTACAACCACATGCAACCATCAATCATAACATATTTCAAATACATGTTTACATCCATTGGTTTCTACCTAAGGATTAAGAATAGGACCGAGGAGATATACTTAAGAGATAGATACAAGCATGCATAAACTTATGGAAAAAGAGATCAAGAATGTACCCTTAAAAAGAAAAGGGTAGGATGCGCGTATCTTGTCTTCAGTCTCCCAAGTCGCGTCTCCTTCAGCGTCACTCCACTGTACTTTAACTAGCTTGACCTCACGATTGCGTAGCTTTTTAACTTCTGTACCCAAGATATGAGTTGGAACTCTTCTCACCGTCGCTTCTCGCTCCACTTCTACTTCCTCTAGTATGCTCAGCTCCACAACTTCCACAGACTCATGTAAGCATTTCCATAGATGAGAGACATGAAAAACATTATGAACTACATCCAATCTTTCGGGAAACTCTACTTTATAAGCCATCTTCCCAATCCACTTAATGATAGGAAATGGCCCTACAAATCTTGGTGCCAATTTTCCTACGAACCCAAAGCGAACGACATTCTTCAAAGGAGATACTTTAAGAAAAAATCTGTTTCCAACCTCAAACTCAAGGTCGGTCCTTCTTTTATCAGCGTAGGACTTCTGTCTATCTTGTGCGGTCTTCATTCATCTTCGTATCAAGTCCACCTTCTTTGAAGTTTCTCTGATCATGTTAGGCCCAAGTACGAGCTTGTTTGTAGACTCCCACCAACAAGTTGGTGATCGGCATGGTCTTCCATATAAAGCCTCAAAGGGTGCCATGCCTATAGTGGCTTGGTAGCTATTGTTATAGGTGAATTCCACCAAAGGAAGATGATCCTCCCATGCTCCTCCAAAATCAAGAATGCACAATCTTAAGAGATCTTCTAAAACTCTGTTCACCCTTTCCGTCTGACCATCGGTTTGAGGGTGATAGGCAGTGCTTAAGCATAGTTGTGTGCCTACAACCTCGTGCAAACTCTTCCAAAACTCGCTCATAAAGATAGGATCTCGATCACTTACTATGCTAGAGGATATTCCATGCAGTCGAACCACCTCTTTAAGATAAATGGATGCTAATGATGAGGCAGTCCTCCTACTCCTAACAGGTATAAAGTGAGCACTTTTAGTGAGCCTGTCCACTTTACCCAAATACTGGTATTGCCCCTTCTTGACTTAGGCAACCCATCAATAAAGTCCATCGAAATGCTATCCCATTTTCACTTTGGGACCTCTTGAGGATGAAGCAGACCACTAGGCTTCTTCTGCTCTGCTTTGACTTGCTGGCATATCAAGCATTTAGAGACAAACTCAGCAACATCCTTCTTCATGCCATTCAAGAAGAAAACACTTTTTTATGTCTTTATACATCTTGTCCCCACCTGGGTGTATGGTCAACTTAGAATGGTGTGCTTCTTCGAGAACAGTTTTCACCAAATCCCTTGCTTGTGGGATGCATAGTCTTCCATCCCATCTCAACCAACCCTTCTCATTGATGGAGTATCTATTGAGGTGACTAGAAGTCTCACCTCTAATTAGCTTATCCATCACATTAACAAGCTGAGGGTCTTCACGTTGCGCGGTTCCTATTGAGTCCAAAAGCGTAGATCGCACCTCTAGCGATGCTAATAAACCAGGTACAAATTCAAAGGAGGGTCTAAAGTCAAAGTTTGCCATGTACTCCAAGCTTTGCCTTTCTACAAAGAGAGAACTTAAGGTCAGCTTTTTCCTACTTAAGGCATCTGCTACCACATTGCCCTTGCCAGGGGTATAAGCAATCTTAAAATCGTATGAGGCAAGAAATTCCATCCACCTTTGTTGTCTTAAGTTAAGATCTTTCTGTGAGAAAAGGTACTTTAACGATTTATGGTCGGTAAACAATTCAAACCTTTCTCCTAGTAGGTAATGACGCCATGACTTAAGAGCGAAAACAATGGCAGCTAGTTCTAAATCATGAGTTGGGTAGTTCTTCTCATGTACCTTCAACTGCCTTCCCCCATAACAAACTACCTTGCCTTCTTGCATCAAGACATCGCCTAGTCCGGTACCGCATGCGTCTGTGTATACCGTAAACATCTTACTCCCATCAGGCAATGTCAGAACTGGGGTTGTTGTCAGAGCCCTTTTTCAGTCGTTGGAAAGCAATATCACAATCCAAATCCCAGGCAAAAGTTAAGTTCTTCTTCGTCAACCTAGTAAGTGGGGCTGAGATCTTCGCAAAGTCCTTAATGAACTTTCTGTAAAAGCCCGCTTGCCCGAGAAAACTTCGTACTTCAGTTGCATTCCGTGGAATCTTCCAATCTTGCACCGCAACTACTTTTGCGGGATCCATAGTTATCCCCTCTTTGGACACCACATGTCCAAGAAACCTTACTTCTTCTCTCCAAAAATGGCATTTGGAGAATTTAGCTTTCAGTCGATGTGCTCGAAGAGTATCCACAACTTCCCTTAAATGCAAAGCATGTTCTTCCTCACTTTTTGAGAAAATCAAAATGTCGTCCATGAAAACCACTACAAATTTATTAAGGAACTCTCTGAACACCCTACTTATCAAGTCTACGAAATAGGCCGGTGCATTTGTCATGCCGATAGGCATGACAAGCCATTCGAAGAAACCATCCGAGATCCTGAACGCGGTCTTATCTATGCTGTCTTCAGCCACTCTTAGCTGATGAAATCCGGTGGCCAGATCTAGTTGGGAGAAAACCGAGGCACCTACGAGATGGTCGAAAAAGTCGTCTATTCTAGGAAGTGGGTGCCTATTCTTCTTGGTCAGCTTGTTTAGCTACCTATAGTCCATGCACAGGCGATATGAACCATCCGCTTTGGTTGCAAACACCACTGGAGCACCCCATTTAGAAACACTCTGCCTTATGAACCCCTTTTCAAGCAACTCTTTAACTTGCTTACTGAGCTCTTTCCTTTCCCTTGGAGCAGTTTGTCTAATAGGTAAAGCAATAGGTTTTGCATTATCAATAAGGTAATGCGGAAGTCTATCTCTCGCTTCGGAGGTAAACCCTTCACCTCTTCAAAAACATCCGAGTATTCACGGACTACTCTAACAGATTGCAAGTTTTCAATGGATGCATCAAGAGATTCTAAATAGTTAAGCATAACAGAATTCATGCGATTACAAGAGATTTCGAGAGTGTTACCAAGGCGAGTCATAAGTCTAACCACTCCCCTTTCACAATCAAGGATGGCACTATTACTGGATAACCAATCCATGCATGGAATCAACCCATAGCCTATGAAACCCAAAACATAAGAATTACATCTAAACCCAACGCTTAGTATAGAAATTTCCAAATCCAAACAAATCATTGACAAATAAGCCGAACCCCCAATTGGATTTGAAACAACCATGGGTTCCTCTATTATACTGGTATCTAGGTGCAGAGATTCAACTAAAGCAGTAAATATAAAAGAGTGTGATGCGCTAGAATCAAAAAGAGTACGAACTGGATGATCAGAAAGATAAATTAAACTCTCAACAGAAATATTTCTACCTCTTTCTTGCGGAGGTGCAATGAGAGCGTGAAATTGCCTTCCATAAGTAGATACATTCCTCTGCCCTTGCCCTTGCCTTCTTGGGCAATCCTTAGCCATATGTCCTATCTCGCCGCATTGAAAACAACCACTCATCTTCCTCTTCTTCTTCCTGCAGTCTTTAATTAGATGTCCAGGTATGCCACAAAATTTACACTTTCTCTTGTCACGGGGTTTGTAATTCTTCCTGACTTTTTTGGAATCTGTCTTCTTATTCTGCGATCCTTCCACTTTCTTGTCTAGCGGTTCTTACACCTTTACCTCTTTCTTGCCATCCTTGTCTCACTCCTATAACAGTGCCATGTCCACCAGTCTTTCAAAAGTCGCACCCATAGGTATATGGGACATAGTTAGGCTGTGCAGTGGCTCATTTAACCCTTTAACGAATCGGAGAGTCTTTTTATGTGGAGTGTTTACTAACTCCAATCCGAATCTAGCCAGCTGCTTGAATTGGTTGACGTATTCCTTAACCGATAGGCTTCCCTATTTGGGTGCTAAGAACTTCTCCATCTATAGGTTTTGTTCAGCTTGCGAGAGGAACTTCATTTCAAATCTTATTCTGAAATACTCCCAAGTTTCAATTGGTCTCTCAGCATTAGTAACTTCCCACCTGTAAGAGGCTTCATCCTTAAGTAACCATACATCCAATTGTATCTTCTGCCTATCGTCCACTTCGAAGATAACAAACAAATCTTTTGTTTCATTGAGCCAGTTTCTTGCTTCCACAAATGACTCAGTCCCATTAAAGTTCTTTCCACCCGTAGCTCGAAAGTCTCTACATATCTTCGAGAAAGCATTCAGGAACGGCTGCAACTGGGGGAGGAGGAACGCCTACTGGGCCTGCATCATTAGCCCTAGCCTCCAGATACCTTCTGAACCAGCCAGGTATCGGTACGCCCTCGGGAAGACTAAGATCCCGAGACATGCTGAGATGAAAAGAAAAGGTTCAAACCAAAGGATAGAAAGATAGTGCATATGGCTTTGGGGATTATGCCTTCAAAATAAAACAACACTTTTCTTGAAAATGCTTCTTTAAACTTCTTTTTGAAAATAGTTTTCAAAAACTTTTATCTGATCTGGTAAACCATCGCTCTGATACCAAGTGAAACACCTCACCTCCGTTAAGGTCACTCACAAAGGGAATGCATTAACTTTGGTGAAGCATTTTAGGTAAAAGGAACAGATAATTTACAAGACAGACATATAAACAACGGAAAACTAAAATCATTTCATAAATAACTTGGTTCGGTCAAAACATTATAAGCATTGTCTCAAAACCCAACTTTGAAATTATTACAATAAAACATCTATCTTGATTTAAAACTCCAAGTACATAAAGAATCATAAAACAGTGGTAAAGCAACATAAATCCCCAATAAAAGTGTAACCACAACCATAGCCCAAGGAAAGAGAATCCAAGCAATACATATACTCTCTTCAAGTTGGAAAAGGTCTGCACTAAGCTGAAGTATTCCCTCCCTGCGGACCTGGGGGAAAATGGAAGAAAAGAAGGCGAAAGAAAACGGGTTAGGCATAAGCCTGGTAAGTCCGGTGATTACTCAGCATGTAAACAGGTAAAAGGATCATGACATGAATAAACTGAACATAGGACAATACCATAGCAATAAGATAAGATAAGGCAAGATAAACCGAATATACTATCGCACTCATTTCCATTTCTCTGCACCTACTAACGAATGTTTCAACTACCATCATTGCTCATAACAAAGTGATCCCTTTTCCGATTGGCTTCTACTCACATGCATTTATTATTGTGTCATTCGGCCCTGCTTAATTGTAAATACCTGTGCTGGTCCCACCATGGGGTGTATCAATTCCTATAATGGCAACCCAACACAAATTCAAGATGCACAGTGTATACTACTGATGCCCAGTGCATGTTTTTTCCACTTTGGAGTACGTGCACGCCCATACTCCGCCGGAACCACACTACTACACCACCCGCCGCTATTTTGACCGCTTATAATCAGCCCAGTAATCGTGCCCCACCCTGCCTAGTTCAGGGTACTGTGATACATCTATGTGGATTACTGTTGAAATGGGTCCCCATTACTAGGGTTTCCTAATCAACATGTTATAATGGTTAAGTGTTCTCAAATTAACCTAACCCCACCCATCTATTTAATTAACATGTTGTATTGGTTAAATGTTGCCTTAATTAAATTAACCCTACCATTCTTAGCTTGTCCATCCCTTAGCTTTAATTTATTCATTAAAGCACCAACCTCTCACATTAGATCTATATTGTTGCGGTTGCTGGATGTGTCGGGCGGTTCCGGGCAGTCTTATACCATAAATCAATCTAACCTCGGGTTTTTGGGCTTAGTGCGCTAACCTCTCACATTAGATCTATATTTTTACGATCGCTGGATGTGCCGGGAGGTTCCGGGCAGTCTTACACCACAACTCAATCTAACCTTGGGTTAGGCATGTTCATTTTTAGCCAATTTACATATTTGTCGCATGTGTCCAAGTTTAGGCCTTTTTATGTCAATATTCCCCAAGTGTAGTTAGTACAAGTTTTATGCCACATTCACTTGTTATGCCCAAAATTTACTCAATTAAATTATACCCAATTTTTCCCGAGTTATAGTCGCACGTACAACGAGATTCAATCTAAGTTCCGAATGAACCTAGTATTCAAAAAAGAAAATAAAAAGGGAAAAATAGAGAAGGAGCATAAGAATTGACATAAGGAAAAATAGGCATGTAAAGGTGTACCCAATTCAAGAATCATATTTCCAATAGGCATGTTGTACATTAATAATAAGTGTGGGCAAGCTAAGCAATTTACACCATAGGTATAAAGATTAGATAGAATTGGACTTAAGAGAATCATTAATTTCGATGTACAACATGATAAGTTCCATTATATCAATCATAATAGTCTAATAGGCATAGGATGTGCAACATGATAGGCTACATCATATCAATCACAATACTCTCATAGGCATAGGATATACAACATGATAGGTTCCATCATGTCAATCACAACAGTCTCATACGCATGATAGGTTTCGTTATGTCAATCACAACAGTCCCATATGCATGATAGGTTTCATTATGTCGATCACAATAGTCTTATAGGCATAGGCAATTCAGATTTGACAACAGGATAAGCACAAATCAAAATTAGGCATAGTTCTAGATCCGATTATTGTAGTCATGATTTCTATTAGGTGTTCAAATTTGAATAATAACTAAACTTACAGAAAAAGAACGGATCTTGTATTCTAGGATCTGATTTCTGAATTTGTTAAGCTTAACCCTTGATGTAGACGTTTGATTCTCGTTTGGATTTGGTTTGGAGCTTTCTAACTTGATTTCTAGTTTGGAGAAGATGGAGGCTAGGCTAGCTTAGACATGGACAGCATGACGGCTTCATAGGATAGGGTTATGAGGTCTAGGGTTGGGGTTTGGGGGTGATTATATAGAAGTTTAGGATTAATATGGGCCTTTAGATCAACCAAGGAGTCATCAGAGCCATCTAGTCCAAGAAAATGCGTCATCAGGCAAATCAGAAGTCGCCACGTAGCCCTATGACTCAGAAAATCATCACTATCCAGCACAGTTGGCAGGGATCGACCCCTACAGGGGGGTCGACACCCATGTCGACGCCCCTATAGGAGGATCGACTCCCATGTCGACACCCCCTGGAGGGGGTCGACACTCCTGAGCGGGAGACTTCCCGCTCAGCCGATTTCTGAGTTTTTGAATTTCGAACTGAATTGATTATTTAATTATTGTTTTTAATTTATTTTCTGCTTACACTAGAAATCTTCTAACCTGCATAACTTCTTCATACGGAGTCCGATTCACGCAAACTTGGACTCTATCCCAAGCAGAATTCCAAGAGCAATGGCGTAACCCGTTTCTCCCAGTTCTCCTTTTAAAAATTAAGTGTTATTAGATTTGTTAATTTTAATATTCATAGAAAATACGGGGTGTTACAGTCTGGGTTTTAGTGTTGATGTGAACAGGAGTTGTGCTGAGATGCTTAATTGTAAGGTGGATTCATTTCCACTCAACTATCTTGGGGCTTGCATCCGTCCAAAAAGATTGATGAAGCGGGATTGGCAGCTAGTTATTGACAAAGTTGATCGAAGGCTGGCGAGGTGAAAGGGGAACTGTCTTTCTAAGGCGGGAAGACTTGTGTTGGTGTATTCTGTCCTCTCTGCTATCCCATTATACTGGTTATCTTTTTGCTCATGTCCCAGATGGGTGATTGAGAAGATTGGTGGTTTTCATCGCAATTTTTTCTGGACTAGCACGAAGGATACTCGCGAAGTAAGCTGCCTTGTGTCTTGGGATCGGGTATGAAAATCCAAAAATCAGGGAGGATTAGGTGTTTTAAATTTTAGAAACATGAACTCGGCTTTACTTTGCAAATGGTTGTAGACTATGTTAAGCGAAAAAAAAGTTTTTTTGGAAAGAAAGGATTATCAGCCCTTGTTACGGAGGCAGTTTTGATTGGAATGCGGATGTTACTCATTGTTCTGTTTTTTGGCGTGGAGTTATGAGTAACATTCATTGGATTAAGATTGGTGTAGGCATCATTGTAAAGAGTGGATGCAATGCTTCGTTTTGGTTTGACTATTGGCTGCTCCCCATTCCTTTGAGATTCGAGTTTGCTGATCTTTATGATATTGCATGCAATAAGCGCTTCACAGTCAGTGAAATGTATAACATGGATGCTGTTAATTTCAAACGGAGGTCGACTTTTTGTCAACTAGTGGCCGGCAATGCATTGACTCAGCTGTGTTGTCTTATTCGACTGTTTGAGGACATACACCTTTATGATGAAGGGGATGACGAATTGTTTGGGGGCTTGAGTGAAATAACAAAACTTTTCATGTTAGCCACCTTTATAAGCTGATGAATTTTTCAGGAAGGAGATATATTGGTTTCGAGTGTATGTAGAGTTTTAAAGAAATGCCTACCAAAGTTAAAATTCATATGTACACGATCATGCATAATAGGCTTAATACGGTGAGCAGATTATGTCAAAAAGGAGTTCGTGTCGCTGGTGGTTGTGTTTCCTACGATGAAGATGATGAAAATTACTTGCACTTGTTTGTTGGATGTGATTTCGCTTTCTATGTTTGGATGAAGTGCCTAGTTAGCCTCCATATTAGTTTAGACTGGTCTGACTTCATCACCGATCAATTTCATTTTTGGCACACCATTTTTACTTCACTCCCTGATACACCCATCAACAACTGTTTGCTACTTTGAATTTTTCTTATGTTTGGATACATTGGCACGAAAGAAACTCACAAAAATTTAAATGTAAAATGAAACCGCCCAATATAGTTATTTATTGCATTCTTATATTTGTTTCTCTATGGTCAAGCAGCGCCGAAATGAAGTTTGTGGACACCATAACTGCAAGGGTTATGGATCGTGCTCGTGGCAGACGAGTTTGATGACTTAGGTTCAGTTTGTTCGGATGTCTAATTTCTATGTGGTTATATTATGTACCTCTATTTTTTGGCTACTATATTACCGTGCTTGTGAGCATGTGATACTTTTTGGGTTGTATATATTCTTGTAAATACACGTATGCTAGAAACTATTATGTACTTGTCTTTTATGTTTAATGAAGTAAGGCGTGAATCTCACGATTCACTACCTTTTACATCAAAAAAAATCCACGACTGCTCCGAATCATTTCATAATCTCGTGACCACAAGCGAATCAATATGGGATGTTGTTGAAATCATGCAAGCCAGTGTCTGGTATGATCATTAAAATCATAAGGTGGTAGAGGACACTCTCCATTCGATGTAGTTGCCAATCAAGTTGTTGAAGTTACATTTGACACGTAAACTGGCTCGCTTGAATGGGAAAGACAAATCAGGCCATATTCTGGAGGCATAGTGTTTATTTTTTGAATCTCGCTCCAAGCCAAGATCGTCTTCAAAGTCAGTCTGTGAATCTACGCTCATGCTCTTTGTGCCATTGGAGGACAAGCGAAGTCGGTGCTTATTCCCCCAACGTCAGTGGGGGTTGAACTAAGTCAGTCGAACAGTTTTGCCTTTATGCCTTTATACTTTCCGTCATTGCATCGGGTTAGAGCTGCAGGTTCAACAATCTTAGCAGACCTAAGTTGTTATGTACCCTTTCTCGAGTCAGCAAGAGTTAGAGTTGTATATGTGAATGTTCAAATCACATTCTCTTTGGTGTCATCCCTTCTCTTTTGTCACCAAGTGAGGATTGCCTCATCGGTTGCCATGGAACTTAATCACTCTCATCGGATCAGTCATGGAGTTGAGTAGGCTCATCAAAATGCAAGCGACTGAAAATTGTTAAGGAGTTAGTTGGGTGCCTTCATTCATGTTTCAGCATAGCCCGGAATAGCTATCCCAGTCCTATTGAAACTATTCCTCTTATTCGATTCCATTGAGATTAACAAACAAAATTGTTGACTTGATCAATAAAATTGGCTCTCTCTAGAATTGCACAATCCCATCATTATTTTTTGGGACTCTATCCTTGCTCTTATCATTTCAAGAGTTACATGGTGCTCCATGCTTTGTCATGAAAACATCAAGATCATCCGTCTCGACATTAGCATCTTCTTGTCGCAAAAATTCGTCAACCTTAGGGTAGAATTCGCCAAGCTATCTTCGTGGGTCTCGATGTAGAGAGATGTAATGACCTAGGGGATTTGTGACCTTGGTAATCGACATAAACCCAATGTCGATTATCCAAGCATCGGAAATACTGGATAGTTAATAGAAAGAAGTTAGAGGGTGAGAATAGATAAGATAGAAAATTAGAATAGAAGAATAAGAAGAAGACAACTACAACATCAGAGTGAACACGAATCTCACAACGGAACGAATAAAATATATTATATAACATAACTTTGGAATAAAACAGTATTGGTATATAATACTATTATCAGAGTACAACACTTACAACACATCGGAAATAACAATAGCTATATAATCCTGATGCCTCCTACTCCAGCTATCCAAGTATCTGTAAAATCCTGACTACTTGACTGCCCGTACAAAATTGGGCACCCAAGAGTTTAGGGAAAACAAAACAAAATAAACTCTGGGTCAGTTATGTGACTGGAGTGAGTGAATTCCAAACACTTAGTTTAACTTTTCCAAATCCTTTTCAAAAGCAATGATAATCGTAAGACCGATCCACACATAAATACGGATGGTTTTTCACCTTACGATAACCCAAAATATTCTTAAGATCAATATTTTTTGATATTATAATAATGTCTAAATCAAGTAGATAGCAATCTAGTAGAACGCTTTCATCTCACCTCTACATATATAATATACAATCAAAAACCACAGGCTCCTATTGGGTAATGGATTCCAACTATGACAAGGTATGGAATCACCTTCCGATCAATGTACTCTAGAAGCGATACACTGGAGTTCAACAAGAACATCTTGTAACTCGGCCACATATGACCGGCCATTCATTTCGCTTGAATGTTCCGAATATACTGTCACCTTACGGTTGGTATACCAACATAACCATCCCCGGGAGATACAGAATTGAAAGAAGTAACAAATATGAATATTCTCTAGATGGTGACAATATACCCTAATTGGGTACGACCCACTTAGCCATGTTGCCTGCCCGATTTCTGTCATTTCCTAGTTGATGAGGCTTGAGGTCATAACGTATCTTTTAATAGATCACTTCTTCATTTACTTTGAATGCCACATCATCATACCCATCAAATCACAAATTGATTTCCCCAAAAATACGACGGGTATAAGCTAAGAGAAACGAATTCCTCCATCACCAACGTAAATACATTTGAAACGATCAACTTATGCGATCTACCAGATATATTCTATCAGACATTCATCCATTTAAGTTGTCCTGGGACTAGACAACCCGAAGGCACTATTATGTAAATCCATCTTAGGCAATTTCTACCTAGGATTTTCTGAACAGCCCTTGCATAATTCCGCCTTCAATTATCTTCATCATATTTGATTCACAACGCTGATGCCATACGGAGTGGTTTTCAGATACGATATCTGATCCCGGTCTCTCCAAATTGACAACGGAAATGGTCAAAATCTTTGATAGTCGGTGAATTAAATATCAAAGGAAAACATGTGTAAAAATAACGGTCGTATTCCCAAATGGAAATCTTACCGATCAATCATCATGTCATTTCCCAATTTCCCATTTATCGTTTCCATATATTCATAAATTCCTTATTTTCCAAAGTTAGAAAATATACGTTATTAACTTTGGAAAACGTTTCCATTTCTGATTCACGCATCAATATCTTCCCACCTCTATTAATCTCTAACTGTAAAATAGTAAGAGAATAACTTCCCAAGTATAAACCCCGAAGGCCGAAACCAACATCAGATCGATACCCAGAAAGCCATTCAATTCAACAAATTTCCAGTCAGTTTCTAATTTCAGTAATTCCATTTAAATTCCTAATTCAAACCCCAAATTCCTTTATAATATTTTATTTGCAAAATACTCACTTTAATCTAATTTTTCACATAGAATGTGAATAATATTTCTTTATATAATCAAAACAGTTTGATTTCGTATTTAAAAACAATATCTTATTTATATTTATATTTGCAGAATTATACATACAAACCTTATTTCATTTCTGACATTTATAATCTCATTGCAAATTTCCTTTATAACTACTACGTTCACATTCCATTTCAATTATCGGTGTTAAAACCGATTTTTACTTCTCTATATAAATTTAGACTTATATATTCAATTTATCAAATGATAAATATTTCCTTAATTTATAACCAATGTTTATAAATTATTCTCCTCAATTTATCTGTTAAAATAGATTTCTATTAAATATTTACTTTGAATCAATATCATATTACACCCGTGTGCGAAGCATAGGTCTAAACCTTCCTAATGTAAAATTCTCTTTTTATAAAATTCTATTCATTTTCCAAATATTTCCTTTTATAATTCTATTTACTTTCCAAATAAATATTCCTTTTATAATTATATTTATTTTCCAAATAAATATTCCATGTATAATATCCTATTTATTTCCTATAAATATTTTATTTATAATATCATATTTATTTCCTATAAATATTTAAATTTCAAAATACACTTTGAAAATTATCTTTTTACATTCCAGTATTTCTTATAGTATTTAAAATACCAATTAAACAGACCAGTGTCATCATAATCAATCACATGTTTTATATCACATCATATATCACAATATATGAAAATAAACAGTGTTATAAATATTGAGGAATCCAGTTGGATCCCTCCAACCTGTTTCCCTGCATCCACAGATGTTATACAATATAAATAACATCGATTTCATTTCAATATGAAATATTCTGATATACAGAATCAATATTTGATTAACGATTTATATATATGTCGTTATCTATAATTTCAAGCAATAAATCAGCAATTCAACCAAACAATCAACACACAGCAATCAATCATCATTTATCAATACTAGATTATATTTATAAAAATATAATACAGAGTTAGTGATATTTACTCATATTGGACGGATTATCGTTAAATAACGATAACTGTCGGTTGATTCAGACAGACAATTTATTTTGCTATAAATTGTAACGAGCTCCAATTCACTTCCAGTTAATTCCATTGTGTAGCCACCGTCCATACGATCTTAACGGATCCCACTTTGTTGGATTTGGACAACATATGACAAAGTTATTGACTTAACAAGACAATATGCAAATTATATAAACCTTAAACTAATTTTATATAATTTATTGCGCCTTAGCCCAATACCATCTCCACCCGCTAGTCAACAGTACTCCTACTTCCTCCTTCAACAAACCCGACTCTAGGAAAAACCAAAGCCCACCATTACGTGATATTTAAACTCCCATTCATCTTTTTCTACTCAACAAAATTCGAAACAGAGAACTCCAACCACTTCTCCTTCAACATCTTCATCTCTCCCCGTCCATTAAGTTCAACTCGAGCTTAGGTAAAATACCGTGTTCAACAACGGTTCCTCATGCACCGTATAGGAAAGGTGCACCTCAATCCCTATAAAAAGATCACCACACATACGTTCTCCCACCCTGAGATTAACCATCATCTCCACTTCAATCAAGAATCAACCCACACCCAATAAAATCGAACCTAGGGTTCGCAGTAGAAAAAACACAGCATACAAAATGGTGTTCGAACCATGCAAAACCGCTACCAGATTGAAGATCTTCCTCCCAAGGATTCAAATATATAAACTTTTGGATTTAGGATTTTGTATGATTTTCTTTTGATTTTTGAAGATGAAGATCGCTCACGTTTTTGAAGAACGGAGCGGCGGAAATATTTGTTGACTCCAGAAGGAAATGATTTAGGGTTAGGAGTGCTAGAGTATTTATAGGAAGATTTAAATATTCGAATATTCGATTATTTTCAATATAATAAGCTACCGCTATTTATGTTCGTCATTTAAAATTCCTATGGTCACACAAAATATCCAAAAATCATAGAAATGGGCATGTAGCTATAGTTTGACATTACGGACCCAACGAAACTTGTTTCGTTGAATTTCGAGTCCATTTGCTCATTCAGCGTAATTTTAAAGTCAAATTATTGATTGTTTCACACATTAGAATCCCGTACGGCCACATACTGACTCCAAAAATCACGAAAACTGGAATACAGCAATAATTTAATATTCCGGATCCAACAAAATTAGTTTCATCGAAAACAGAATTCGTTTGCAAAAAAGGCTATTTTCTAAAGCTCTAAATAAACCCATTTAAATATTAATATATTTAAAAATAATTAAATTAAATATTTATAAACATATATTATCGTATATATTCACATAGAATATCATACAGCTCCAAAATATTCCTATCTAAATTTATAACTCAACATTTCAAATCCAAATTAAATCAGTATTCAATTTATACTGAAAATCCATTTATAATATAAATAAATCGTTATAAATTATAAAGGAATTCCATAGCGACTTTTTGAAAATTTAATTTGGACATAACTCACAGTCTACAAGACGAAATCCTGATTTTTCCCTTCTATTAGAAAAATATACTTCACCAGCTCCAAACGTTTCTTGTTTCACAGAAATCCGGCTTAAAACGGATTCTGTATTTTCGTTTAAAGTTTGAATCGCCAAATTATGAACTGTCGCGCCATTTTGAGCTCGATTATAATTATAATATAAATTATACATTGAACTGACATTTATAAATAAATTCGTTAATATAATTCAATTCTAAACTGAATTATATATTTTAAATTGTCCAATTCACACAATATTGTGAATTCTGTTATTTCCGATTTTTTTTGGAAATAAATATATTATTCTATTATTTATATTAATTAAATATTCAATATTATTTAATTAAACAACCATTAAAATCTCTATACCACTATTTAAATAATTAAACAAATTAATTATTACACCGTAAAAACATGGGACATTACATTCCACATTAAAATAATTTCATCCTCGAAATTGCTAAGGTAGAAAACAAACCCTATTAACTGGGTTAAAGATTATTTATTTTGCTTTTTAACTTCAGTTTTAACTGAACCAGTTTATTTCAACTAAAATATTAATTTATTTCTATTAACGAATATTTTCAAAAATCCTGAAAATTTTCTAACACCCGAAAATTTCGATTTTTTTTGCCAGCGTATCCTTTGTACGGCTCAATCGGTACAACTACAACTCACCTCTCTAGCCTTCTACAACCCAAAAGAAAATCAAGTAGCCAAGCATCTTGCTAAACAGGCTCATAAATCTCATGCTTATACCAAATATAAACTTGTACCTTTTTTCGGGCATATCATTATATCCTTTCCATTTGTTACCAATTCTGCATATACCAATACATTTCCTGCTGATGTCCAATCAATTTATCTTTAACACAATCATTCGCTTATTCAAGCCAAATTCCATTCTCAATCTCAAATTCCATTATTGATTCTCAAATCTTAATTTACCAATCCAGTATACTTAACCAAGTTAAGTTACCTTTCCACATTTCATTAACTAATTAATTCCTCTAATAAGTTATCTTTACCTCATAACTCAAATCTAACTTTTATTTCAGAAATCAATCCATTTCAATTCACATGGGTCCAATTATATTCCACAATCCATTTTTACACGATATTACTCTGTTTCAACTCAATTTCCACTTAACAGGTTTCAATTCTAATTCCAATTTGCTTTCCCAAATTCTATTTTAATTTGATTTAATTCAAACAAATCTTTCCCTGGGAATTTTAAATCATTTACGATATCAAAAATAAAATATTCCTTTTTGGAATAAAAGCAACTTGTTTTCTCAAAACATTTCCAAAAACAAAAAATTTGGTAGTAATCCATCACTTAGAAACTTGAAAATGAACACCGATGATGTCCGGATCATCGTCGGAATTATTTTCCAGCGACCGAAGTGAGTTAAATGCTATATCACCTTCAAAAACATTTCTAAACATTTCAATTTTGAAATACATTTCAAAATATTATTCACAATGCTTGTAAAATATTTTTAAAATCTCCCAGGATTTTAAAATTCTCATATGTTAAATCCAAATCCATTTACAAACACTTATTCAAATTTCCACGGTTTCAATTCCAATTCTGATTTAAATTCAGATTTAATTCATTTGATTTCACATATTACACTTATACGATTTCGGATTGGTTATTTATAATCATTTCAATTATAATCTTATTTGATTATAATAATGACCAACACATCAAATATAATAATTCCAATATATATACTCCTTTATATCAAAATATATTTTGGGAACAATTATTTCATTTACCCTCTTTTCAAAACATATTATGTTGGTTCATCGTATTCGAGTGTTTAGAAACCCCTACCGATACAGTGGATCAAACTGATCAACCAGAATTCACAAACAACTCAACCAATAAATCTCCACAATATAAAACAATATTTATAAAATCTACAAATACGTTCTCTTGTGTATATACACTCAACCCAATCTAGGGCATTACTAACCCCATCTCTACTGAGTTACGCCACATAGCCAAGGTTATTACTTAATCTTCGTCTCTGACACCACTATAACGACCCAGGGGATTTGCGACCTTGGTAGTCGACATTGAGTTTATGTCGATTACCAAGGTCGCAAATCCCCCGGGTCGTTACAAGAGACTTTGAAGTACGAGTTATCCAGAATACCTAATACAATTGCTATCAACACCATAAATGGTTCAGGTCGATCTACCGATGCCACTACAGTGTTGAATCTTTCCAAGAATGAACGCAGGGTCTCGTCGGACCTCTATTTGATTGAAGTGAGTAACATGACCTTCTTGAGTTGAGAGGTGTGGACCTTTGACTTCTCAATGAAGAGGGTGTCTAGTTCGTTTCAGAGGTTGATCGATTCATATGCAGGCCACCAAAATTGTATAGCAACAATGTAAGTCGAGAGTGAAGGGTGGCCCTTAGCCATGACGTTGTCCGATGCCAATAACACTTCCATACAGTGCATTTAGTGCATCAGACGTGCAGTAGGATCGATCTTGTCATTTTTAGTCTCCAAAGATGGTAGTTTGGAGTCGAAGGGATAATGGAAATCCTTGATGTTTCGTGCAAAGTGAGATGTGCCACCTCTGGTGAAGTGTCGAATAATGATAGCAATCTGACCTCTGTCTTTGAGAAGTTGTCGCCAATCGTCCAATTTAGCGCGGATTCCCCCAGCATGAAGCCCTGATGTGCAAGCCGATCTCGAGTTTCTTGGTTTCGTATATGCAATAGCTATCAATCAGGCTTCCCTCATTTAATTCTGGATGGTAATCTGTTGCCCAAATGCATACAGGTTAACCTTGAGGAGTCATTCTTTTGGTTGTAGTCTGGGATCTTGTGGAACTTCGAGGATAGTAAATGTGCATATAGCCATCGGGTAGTCAGATCATGCTACTCGAAGCTCATATCCCGTGTCCCCCATTCGCGGGGGTTTTGCTGAGTGGTGAGCATCAAATCCATGTCTTCTCTGAATTCATACTCCCTCGTCAATTCGTGAATTTGAATTGGATGAAAAATGATTTGTTGGTATTCAACCCATGCTAATCTCTAGTCTCTCATCCAAGCTCTGAGGATTGGAGTCAGGTGGCAATAAGTCAGTCCGTAGCCCCCTTGAGTGCTCTTGCTTTCCCCCCGCATCAAGTGGGAGGCCATAGAAAAATCAGTGGAATAACATCATGTAAGTGTCTGAGATAGGATAGTCAATCCATGTCCGATCTTATGTGAGCCTCCCAGTTGGGAAGTTGGTTGGAACGAGCAAATGGTCATTCAATTTGCATCCATTTCGCAGTCCTCAAGCGGCCTGCTAGGATCAAAGCATAAGTTAGATACAGACAAGAAAGTTATGCCATTCGTAAATACTTTCAATAATTATGCCTCCTGTTCGTGGGTAGCACTAAAAGACAGGTGGTTGGATCACTCCCTTTTCAAATCTAGACATGTACGCATGAAAAAGATACATTGCTTTGAAAATTTTAGTAATTGCGTTACCCGAGTGCTCGAGCCATTGCATTTTCCATTCGATACATCAGCAAGGTGACACTCGTCGTTGCATCAGTCGTACATGGGTATGCATGTCGATTCGAGATATCACTCCCAATGCCTTCTTTCGGTCATTGCCTCAAGTCGTGTGATATGTTACTGAACGTCCCGCTTCTAAGTCCTCCTTTCGGTCGCTCCTTAAGTCGTGTAGATAGTTTGGCTTCATGCATCTTTGTCTTATTATCCTGCACATATCTGCATTCTTTAAATGAAGCGGTATTCCTGCAATGTCATATGTTTGCAAGTTTGCCATATATTTCAATCAAACATACTTGTAGTTGAAACATTACTAATCTAAGTAATAAACGATATATCACATCACAAATAAAACAAGGGCTTCAATATAGCATCCCTGCAAATCTAAGTTCCTACAATAAACAACATATCATATTGCAGCTATCAGGGGTGTGATGTGTACCCCCAATCAATCCAGAATAAAGAGTCTGGCCAGGGTTTATTCATGATTGATTGGGATTGACATTGTATTGCCCCCAACCCTTCGGTGGAGAGTGAGGGCTCATCTTTCAATATTTCCTCCAATCCTTCAATGGAGTATGAACCTGTTTCCTTCGGCGCTTGGACTCACCGCCTTTATATTCTCATGTTGTATGCCCAGGTTAGAGTTTGGACTCAACTTTCAGTCTTGCCCCCAATCCTTTAGTGGTGTAGGAGCCCATTTATAGCACTTGGTCTCAGTGCCTTTATACTCTCTGTCATATGCCCAAATTAGAGTGTGGTTAAGGGGTCTTTAATCGTAGTGCACCAATCACTCCTACTTTTATGCTCACTCTCGAATCGGGAGAGTTTGATCTGATTAGGCGAACAGTCATGTCATTCACCCCGGCTTTCCTTTTACACTCTATTTCCAAGAGAGGAATTCTATCGGCTTGAGCATCTTTCTTGAACTTGTATTTAAATCCATACTCCACGCTTCACTCTGGCAGATGGATCTTATCTGGCAAGTGGTTGAGTCAACGTCCCAAGGCGCTACCTCTTAATCTCTGATTTATGGGTAGAGGTGGTCACTTGCAATAATTAAGTCTCACTTGTCCCGTCGAATCGTGGGATCGAGTCTTTGTGATGGACGTCATTGTTCGTCCTCTATACTCTCCCTTCGTAAGTCAGGGTAAGAGTTCGGGATCGAGTGGTCTTTAATCTTGGTGCGCCGATGTGACAACCCCGATTCTGACGGACCGATTTTTTTTCAAAAATTGCAATCCATCGAAACCCAAGTCAGTTTGCTCTTGTATCCTACAGAAAAAACAAAGACATAAAACATGTTAGAGCTCAGAATCTAACCTGCGAGTATGTTACCATATTATTAATACTGCCTAACCAGTATCCAAAGCCATCAAGTCTCTGCCACAATCTAACCTGCGAGTATGTTATGAGGAGGGGGTCAGAACATAAGTTCTGGTGACTAGATTTAAACTATACACTTTGGATAATCTCGCCCGAATGACGTACGAATTTATGTATACATGTCAACGCTACGTCTACAAAGAACCACTACTTCTATATTACGTAAGCATTCGAACTGCCATCTTTGAACCATTCGATCGAATTAGGTTACATCCTCGGATAATGCCCTCTAGTCTTATGATACACCACCCAGAGCGACATGAGTATACCTAGACTTTCTCACGTACGTATCGTCAATCGTTATCGATGCCTATTGCACATGTTCTCTATATGTGCGTCCGAGTCCCGTGGCAGGGCTAATCAAGAAACATGGAACACGGTCGGGAGGTTTCAGATATCTGCCGATTGCAGATGCTAAGGTCTGCTTTTACAGTGGCTATGTTCCCACTAGACCTTTCCCTTAACTAATGAAAGGCACCCAAGAATATCAAGAATGAGAACTTAACCCCGGCCCCCCATGCCCTTCAAACCTATTGGCCAACCTCACCCATAATTAGAGAGCGAAGTATATGGTCTTTTGGAGTTCTCCGCCTTTCCGCTTTACGTACTGACTGAAGATAGTTGGTAGACGACGAGTTGCTATCACAGGGCACTAACTGGTCTCGCCGAATCACGCTAGTCCATCTTAGTCTTTTGATTGTCCCTTATTATTGCAATTAAGGCATACTCATTTGTTCACCTATGCAGACCTAACCTCTGTGAGTATAGGCGGATCATCTGCCACTCATAGAGGAATACCAAGAGTACCCTACGTCCCCGGAAGCCGCGTGCTTTTTAACCCAGACTGTTGGAGCTTACAAGAATATCTAGATGGACATGCGGTACTCTTTGTGTCTTTTGACACCACAACGATCTACCCCTTATGGTTTGTAACGAACCGCATTTTCAGCAACAGAATAATTAATTAATTTAATTATTTGAATAGTGGTTTAGATAATTAAATGGTCGTTGAATTGAATTATAGTGAATATTTAATTAAATTAAATAATATAATAATATATTTATTTCAGAAATAGTCAGAAATAGTGGAATTCACAATATTGTGTGAATGGGCAATATAAAATATATATAATTCAGTTATATTGGATTATATTGACGAATATATTTATAAACGCCATTTGAACGTATAATTTATATTATAATTATAATATAGCTCGAAATGGCGCTGCAGTTCGCTATTTGGCGATTCGAACTTCAACTGGTTATACAGGATCCGTTTTAAATTGGATTTCTGTGAAACAAGAAACGTTCGGAGCTGGTGAAGTATATCTTCCTAGTGGAAGAGAGAAATCAGGATTTCGTCGTGTAGATTTTGTTTTATGTCCAAATCAAATTTTAAAATAGTCGCTATGGAATTCCTTTATAATTTGCAACACTTTATTAACGTTATAAATGGATTTTCAATATAAATTGAAAATCGATTTAACACTGGAATTTGAATATCGAGCTATAAACTCTGATATGAATATTTTAGAGCTGTGGTATATCGTATGTGAATATATACGATAATATTTATTTTTTTAAATATTTAATTTAATTGTTTTTAAATATATTTATATATTTAAAAGGGGTTATTTTGGGCTTTAAAAATAGCAAGTTTTTCATACGACCTCCGTTTTCGACGAAACTAATTTTGTTGGATCCGCAATGTCAAATTATTGTTAGATTTCAAGTTTCGTGATTTTTAGAGTCCGTATGTGGCCGTACGGATTTTTAGAGTGAAAAATAGTCAATTTTTGACAGTTAAAAATACGCTGTATGAGCAAACGGAGTCGGAATTCGATGAAACAAGTTTCGTTGGGTCCGTAATGGCGAAGTCTAGCTGCATATCAGTTTTCGTGATTTTTGGGTGTTGTATGTGATCACAGGGATTTTTAGAGTACGAATGGAAGTAGCGATAACATAAAAATTAATATAAAATTCGAATAAAAAAATATTTTAACTATCCTATAAATACTCCTACACTATCTAAAACCCTAAACATAATTTCTCTGGTCAAGGGAACATGTAGCCGCCACTAGAGAAATCCCTCAAACCAAATCGTCCACCTCAAAAATTCAAGGGAATTGAAACAAAATTCCTAAAATCGTTTTATGGGTATCTTTGAATTCACCGAGAGTTTAGCTTCAAGCCTATACCCTTTTCAAGGGGTTCGGCGTCAAATTATGTGGCTCCAGTCTTTGAACAGTGAACTAGGTTTGGGGTTTTTGATCGATTTAGGTATAAATGATTTATTTCGAGTTCGGATTGGGTTTCAGGGGTGGAAACTGCACTTGCTCGATTTTTTTTGGAAAATTTCGGTTTGAAAAGTGTCGTTCTTTTTTTGCTGGGTTCGCATTTAGAACTGGGACGAGGCAGTTGATTTTTGGAGGGTACGAGTTCGTGGTTTTGGGGTTGGTAATGAAGAGCTTGTGATGAGAGTGATAATGGTAGTTTTGGGTGTGAAGATTCATGAACTGTTGGTAGAGAATTTGGCTTGGAGGGATTGCGTTAATGGCATGGACAAGGGACGGCTTTGAGCAGGTAACGAAGTGGAAGGAGTAATGAGCGGTAGGGGTGAGGAGTTAAAACGTGATTAAGGAAATGGTTAGGTAAATTATATATTTGACTATTAGTTAATGATTTTCTAATATTCGCATTCGTATAAAAATGTATAACTTGGTCATACTTAATCAGAAATTCGAACTGTCGGATCCGTTGGGACCGTATGGACGAGAGCTACCCAATGGAACTGACCGCAAGTGAATGGGAGCTCGTTTGGATTTATGGTGAAATTTAACATCTGAATCAAATCAATGACCGATATATCGTTATTTAACGACCACCATCCAATGTGAGTAAATCTCACTAACTCTGAACACTTTATATTTTTATAAAGTATTTTTAGAATTGATAAATATTGGTTGAATGGCTATGTATTGGATGTTTGATTGAACTGCTAGTCAGTTGATTGAATATTTCGATAACGATATATATAAATCGTATCGAAATATTGATTCTGTTTATCAGAATATTTTATACTCATGTTATTGACGTTGACTGACATCTGTGGATGCAGGGAAACAGGTTGGAGGGACCCAACTGGGTTTCTCAACATTTATTTACCGCTTTTCATATATTTTGATATATGATGTGTTATATCATCCGTTATTGATTCTGTGTGTTTGGATGATGACCGATCAGTTGATTTGATATTTTTACACCATAAGTGATACGAGAAAGGGAAATTTTCAAAATATATTGGAAAATAGATTATTTATATAAAATCAACGGATTTTATATATGAAAGGAAAAAGGGTTTTATAAAAGAAATCATTTTATAAAATCAAAGCAATAAAGGAAAAATATTTGTAAAACAAATAGAGAAGGGAAATTGTTTGTAAAACATTTACAAATAAAATAGAAAAGAAAATATTTGTAAAACCATTGCAGATAGAGATAAAAAGAAAACATTTGTAGAACATTTACAAATGGAATTAGAAAGAAAAATATTTGTAAAACATTTACAAATAGATTAAAAGGAAATAATTATCTAGAGAAATAAACTGAGTTATAAAAGGAATTATTTATTTAGAAAATAAATAGAACATTGGAATATTTGAAAATGAATAAGAAGGGTATAAAAAGAGAATTTTACACTAGGAAGAATTTAGGCCCGTGCTTCGCACACGGGTAAACAGAATATGAATTCAAAGTGAATTTTTAAGAAAGATCTGTTTTAACAGATAAAGTGAGAGGGTTAATTTATAGATAAAGTTTTATAAATAAATTTAGTTATTTATCTTTGGATAAATAGGGTATATAAGTTGAGACTTATATAGAAAAAAAAAAAAATCGATTTCCACATCGATGTTTGAAACTGAATATGTATGAAAGAGAATTCATCGAATAAGAGTTATTCGAAGTAAAGTTATCGAATATCAGTTTATTCGAAAGAAAGTTTATTGAATATTAGTTATTCGAAATGGGTTGATCCAAGAGAGATAATCAAATAGAGTTAATCCAATAGAACAAATTGATTGAGATAAACCGTTAGAGTTAAACTGTTAGAGTTGAACTGTTAGAGTTAAACCGTTAGGGTTAAACCGTAGAGTTAAACCGTTGGTTGTTTATTTATCCAAATTAAGATATGGAAATATATTTAAGTTAACATATTTTGAAAGCATGGAATTATAACATTTATAGTTATAATCAAATGATTCAGTAAAGGAAGTGGATTCATAAATAGAATCCGAGAGTTCGCAAGGAAGTTTCTTAAAGAGTGAAGTTTGAACTTTGTCTATTTCGAAGTTAGAAATGTTGTTCAGTTAAGGTCTGAGAGGTAATTATACCCCAACTTGATTGACTTCGTTTTTAACTAAGAAGTGGATAAGGTTCGAGAGTGAAAGTGGTTAAGTGAATTTAGTTAACGAGCGAAATGGTTGGTGTTGGCATAGCGATGTTTATTCAAACATCAGTTTAAACCCAATGAAGGAGATTTGGAAATGTCTTCCAAATGAAAAATCAGAAATGTTTTCTGAATATAGAAAATGAGAAATGGAATTGTTTTCCATTGTTAATAACGTATATTTTCTAAATATAGTAAATAAGAAATATAGGAAAACAAGAATAAGGAAAAGGGTAAATTTATGATAATTTGGTGATGAATGATGATTGATCGATAGAATTTCCATCTGGAAATAATATCGTTGTTTGCACACGGCCATGTTTTCATTTGATAGTTAAATCACCGACTATCAAAGTTTTTGACCATTTTACGTTGTTAATATGGAGAGACCGGTTGGATTATTATCCAGAGAACCACTCCGTATTAGCATAAGCGTTGCGAATCAAGTATGCTAAATATATTGAAGAGGGAGTTATGCAAGGGCTATCCTATTTACAGAATAGTGCCTTCGGTTTGTCCAGTCCCAGGACAAACGTGAATGGACGAATGTCTGACAGAGTATATTCAAAGGATCGCGTAAGTTGATCTCTTCAAACGTACTTACGTTTGGTGGCGGAGGAATTCGTTTCTCTTAGCTGTATACCCGTGGTATTTTTGGTGAAATCAATTTGTGATTTGGCGGGTATGACGATGTGGCATTCAAAGTAATGGAGGTGTGATCTGTCAAAAGATACGTTATGACCTCGAGCCTCATCAAACGGGAAAGGACAAAAATCGGGCAGGCAGCATGGCTATGTGGGTCGCACCCATTAGGATGTATGATCACCTATCTAGAGAAATTCCTTTTGTTCTTAAATCTATCGATGCTGTCCCTTATCGGGAGACGGTTGCTGATCCCAACCGTTGGTGATATACATTCGATACACTCAAGCGAAATGAGTGGTCGGTCATGTGTGGGCCGGGTTGCAAGATGTTCTTGTTGAACCCAGTGTATTCGTCTCTAGAGATACACGTTCGGAAGGTGGTCCCATACCTTGTCAAAGTCGGAATCCAATTTCCAATAAGTTCCCGCGAGTTTGATTTGTATACTATATATGTAGAGCGTGAGATGCAAGCGTTCTACTAGATTTTAATTACTTGTGATTAGACATTATTATAATATCAGATAATATATGATTTCCAAAGTGTTTTGGGTTATCGTAAGGTAAAAACCGTCCGTGTTTATGTGTGGATTGGTCTTACGATTATCTTTTCTTTCGAAAGGATTTTGAAAGTTAAACCAAATGATTTGAGTTTACTCACACCAGTCCCATGACTGACCCAGAGTTTATTTTGTTTTGTTTTCCCTAAACTCTTGGGTGCCCAAATTTGTACGGGCAGTCAAGTAGTCAGGATTTACAGGTATGCTTGAAGAGCTTGGAGCAGGAGGCTTCAAGATTTTTCTAGCTATTGATTATTCCGCTGTGATGAAAGTGTTGTACTCTGATAATGGTATGATATACATATACTACTTTGATTTCAAGGTATGTTGTCTATTATATTTTATTCGTTCCGCTGTGAGATTCGTGTTACTCTGATGTTGTTGTATTCTTCTTCTTCTTCTGTTCTAATTTTCTATCTTATCTATCCTCACCCTCTAATTTCTTTCTTGGACTATCCGGTAATTTCGATTTTTGATTGTTCGATATGTGTTGTATATCGGATAACCAGGGTCGCTTTTTCCCGGGTCGTTACAGTGGTATCAGAGCTAAAGGTTAAGTGATTACCTTGGCTCTGTGGCGTGACTCAGTAGAGATGGGGTTAGTAATACCCTAGATTGAGTTTGAGTGTATATATACGAGTGAACGTACTTGTTATTTGATATAAAATGGTTTATATTGTGGAGATTTATTGGTTGAGTTGTTTATGAATTCTAGTCGATCAGTTTGATCCACTGTATCGATAGGAGTTCATAAACACTCGAATACGATGGGTCGACACGATATGTTTTGAAAAGAGGGTAAATAAAAGAATTTTACCCAAAATATATTTTGATATAAAGAAATATATATTTGAAATTATCATAGTATATTGGATGTGTTGGTTGTGATTATAATCGAATAAGATTATAAAATGTGAAATGGTTATGTAAATAACAAAATCAAAATTCATACAAGTGAAATATATGAAATCAGATGAATTAAATCTGAATTTAAATCTGAATTTAAGTTCAGACTTGGAATTAAAATTGCTAAAATTTGAATAAGCGTTGTAAATGGAATTAAATTGAATATATGTGAATTTTAAAATCCTAGGAGATTTTAAATTTGTTACAAGCATTGAAAAGGGATATTTTGAAATGAATTTCAAAATGAAAGTGTTTAGAAATGGTTTTGAAAGTGCTATATTATTGAACTCACTTCAATAGCTGGAAAATAGATTCCGACGATGATCCGGACATCGTCGGTGTTCATTTTCGGGTTTGTAAGTGACGGATTGCTACCAAAGGTTTTGTTTTTGAACTGTTTTGAGGAAACAAATTATTTTGATTTTCCAAATGAATGATTTGATTTTGGAAAAGGCTAAGCTGTTTAAGAACTCCCAGGAACAGATTATTGGAAATAAACACAAATTAAATAGAAATTTGTGCAAGCAAATTTGAAATTGAATTGAAACTAGTTCAGTGGAAATTGAATTGAAATAGAATGGTGTCGAGTAGAATCGGACTGGATCAGAGATAATCTGGAATAGAAATGAATTGTTGAGTAAGAATTTTGAATTGAGATTGGAATTGCAGTTTGATTGCAGTTTGGCTTGGATAAGCAAATGGCTGTGTTGGAGATAAAAATGGATTGGGGATTGATTGGGGATACATTGGTATATGCAAAATTGATAGCAGAGTTGGATGCCCGACAAAAGGTACACATTTATATTCATATGAGTTTGATGAGATTTTGATGAGCCTGTTTGGCAAGCCACTTGGCTGTTTGATTTTCTTTTGGATTGGAGAGGCCTGTGTGGCGGTTTGGGGATTTTCCCGATGCTCCCGGTACAAAGGAGGTGCTGGCGAAATTTTTGGTAATTTCGGGTGTTAGAAAATTTTCAGGAGTTTTGAAAATTTTCGTTTATAGAAATGAAGGAATAATTTAATTGAAATAAATAAATTCAGTTGAAATTGAAATTAAAGAAGTAAACGAATAATTCAAAACTAGTTAATAGGGTTGTTCTCTACCTTAGCAATTTCGAGGACGAAATTATTTTAAGGGGGGAAGAATGTAACGAACCGCATTTTCAGCAACAGAATAATTAATTAATTTAATTATTTGAATAGTGGTTTAGATAATTAAATGGTCGTTGAATTGAATTATAGTGAATATTTAATTAAATTAAATAATATAATAATATATTTATTTCTGAAATAGTCAGAAATAGTGGAATTCACAATATTGTGTGAATGGGCAATATAAAATATATATAATTCAGTTATATTGGATTATATTGACGAATATATTTATAAACGCCATTTGAACGTATAATTTATATTATAATTATAATATAGCTCGAAATGGCGCTGCAGTTCGCTATTTGGCGATTCGAACTTCAACTGGTTATACAGGATCCGTTTTAAATTGGATTTCTGTGAAACAAGAAACGTTCGGAGCTGGTGAAGTATATCTTCCTAGTGGAAGAGAGAAATCAGGATTTCGTCGTGTAGATTTTGTTTTATGTCCAAATCAAATTTTAAAATAGTCGCTATGGAATTCCTTTATAATTTGCAACACTTTATTAACGTTATAAATGGATTTTCAATATAAATTGAAAATCGATTTAACACTGGAATTTGAATATCGAGCTATAAACTCTGATATGAATATTTTAGAGCTGTGGTATATCGTATGTGAATATATACGATAATATTTATTTTTTTAAATATTTAATTTAATTGTTTTTAAATATATTTATATATTTAAAAGGGGTTATTTTGGGCTTTAAAAATAGCAAGTTTTTCATACGACCTCCGTTTTCGACGAAACTAATTTTGTTGGATCCGCAATGTCAAATTATTGTTAGATTTCAAGTTTCGTGATTTTTAGAGTCCGTATGTGGCCGTACGGATTTTTAGAGTGAAAAATAGTCAATTTTTGACAGTTAAAAATACGCTGTATGAGCAAACGGAGTCGGAATTCGATGAAACAAGTTTCGTTGGGTCCGTAATGGCGAAGTCTAGCTGCATATCAGTTTTCGTGATTTTTGGGTGTTGTATGTGATCACAGGGATTTTTAGAGTACGAATGGAAGTAGCGATAACATAAAAATTAATATAAAATTCGAATAAAAAAATATTTTAACTATCCTATAAATACTCCTACACTATCTAAAACCCTAAACATAATTTCTCTGGTCAAGGGAACATGTAGCCGCCACTAGAGAAATCCCTCAAACCAAATCGTCCACCTCAAAAATTCAAGGGAATTGAAACAAAATTCCTAAAATCGTTTTATGGGTATCTTTGAATTCACCGAGAGTTTAGCTTCAAGCCTATACCCTTTTCAAGGGGTTCGGCGTCAAATTATGTGGCTCCAGTCTTTGAACAGTGAACTAGGTTTGGGGTTTTTGATCGATTTAGGTATAAATGATTTATTTCGAGTTCGGATTGGGTTTCAGGGGTGGAAACTGCACTTGCTCGATTTTTTTTGGAAAATTTCGGTTTGAAAAGTGTCGTTCTTTTTTTGCTGGGTTCGCATTTAGAACTGGGACGAGGCGGTTGATTTTTGGAGGGTACGAGTTCGTGGTTTTGGGGTTGGTAATGAAGAGCTTGTGATGAGAGTGATAATGGTAGTTTTGGGTGTGAAGATTCATGAACTGTTGGTAGAGAATTTGGCTTGGAGGGATTGCGTTAATGGCATGGACAAGGGACGGCTTTGAGCAGGTAACGAAGTGGAAGGAGTAATGAGCGGTAGGGGTGAGGAGTTAAAACGTGATTAAGGAAATGGTTAGGTAAATTATATATTTGACTATTAGTTAATGATTTTCTAATATTCGCATTCGTATAAAAATGTATAACTTGGTCATACTTAATCAGAAATTCGAACTGTCGGATCCGTTGGGACCGTATGGACGAGAGCTACCCAATGGAACTGACCGCAAGTGAATGGGAGCTCGTTTGGATTTATGGTGAAATTTAACATCTGAATCAAATCAATGACCGATATATCGTTATTTAACGACCACCATCCAATGTGAGTAAATCTCACTAACTCTGAACACTTTATATTTTTATAAAGTATTTTTAGAATTGATAAATATTGGTTGAATGGCTATGTATTGGATGTTTGATTGAACTGCTAGTCAGTTGATTGAATATTTCGATAACGATATATATAAATCGTATCGAAATATTGATTCTGTTTATCAGAATATTTTATACTCATGTTATTGACGTTGACTGACATCTGTGGATGCAGGGAAACAGGTTGGAGGGACCCAACTGGGTTTCTCAACATTTATTTACCGCTTTTCATATATTTTGATATATGATGTGTTATATCATCCGTTATTGATTCTGTGTGTTTGGATGATGACCGATCAGTTGATTTGATATTTTTACACCATAAGTGATACGAGAAAGGGAAATTTTCAAAATATATTGGAAAATAGATTATTTATATAAAATCAACGGATTTTATATATGAAAGGAAAAAGGGTTTTATAAAAGAAATCATTTTATAAAATCAAAGCAATAAAGGAAAAATATTTGTAAAACAAATAGAGAAGGGAAATTGTTTGTAAAACATTTACAAATAAAATAGAAAAGAAAATATTTGTAAAACCATTGCAGATAGAGATAAAAAGAAAACATTTGTAGAACATTTACAAATGGAATTAGAAAGAAAAATATTTGTAAAACATTTACAAATAGATTAAAAGGAAATAATTATCTAGAGAAATAAACTGAGTTATAAAAGGAATTATTTATTTAGAAAATAAATAGAACATTGGAATATTTGAAAATGAATAAGAAGGGTATAAAAAGAGAATTTTACACTAGGAAGAATTTAGGCCCGTGCTTCGCACACGGGTAAACAGAATATGAATTCAAAGTGAATTTTTAAGAAAGATCTGTTTTAACAGATAAAGTGAGAGGGTTAATTTATAGATAAAGTTTTATAAATAAATTTAGTTATTTATCTTTGGATAAATAGGGTATATAAGTTGAGACTTATATAGAAAAAAAAAATCGATTTCCACATCGATGTTTGAAACTGAATATGTATGAAAGAGAATTCATCGAATAAGAGTTATTCGAAGTAAAGTTATCGAATATCAGTTTATTCGAAAGAAAGTTTATTGAATATTAGTTATTCGAAATGGGTTGATCCAAGAGAGATAATCAAATAGAGTTAATCCAATAGAACAAATTGATTGAGATAAACCGTTAGAGTTAAACTGTTAGAGTTGAACTGTTAGAGTTAAACCGTTAGGGTTAAACCGTAGAGTTAAACCGTTGGTTGTTTATTTATCCAAATTAAGATATGGAAATATATTTAAGTTAACATATTTTGAAAGCATGGAATTATAACATTTATAGTTATAATCAAATGATTCAGTAAAGGAAGTGGATTCATAAATAGAATCCGAGAGTTCGCAAGGAAGTTTCTTAAAGAGTGAAGTTTGAACTTTGTCTATTTCGAAGTTAGAAATGTTGTTCAGTTAAGGTCTGAGAGGTAATTATACCCCAACTTGATTGACTTCGTTTTTAACTAAGAAGTGGATAAGGTTCGAGAGTGAAAGTGGTTAAGTGAATTTAGTTAACGAGCGAAATGGTTGGTGTTGGCATAGCGATGTTTATTCAAACATCAGTTTAAACCCAATGAAGGAGATTTGGAAATGTCTTCCAAATGAAAAATCAGAAATGTTTTCTGAATATAGAAAATGAGAAATGGAATTGTTTTCCATTGTTAATAACGTATATTTTCTAAATATAGTAAATAAGAAATATAGGAAAACAAGAATAAGGAAAAGGGTAAATTTATGATAATTTGGTGATGAATGATGATTGATCGATAGAATTTCCATCTGGAAATAATATCGTTGTTTGCACACGGCCATGTTTTCATTTGATAGTTAAATCACCGACTATCAAAGTTTTTGACCATTTTACGTTGTTAATATGGAGAGACCGGTTGGATTATTATCCAGAGAACCACTCCGTATTAGCATAAGCGTTGCGAATCAAGTATGCTAAATATATTGAAGAGGGAGTTATGCAAGGGCTATCCTATTTACAGAATAGTGCCTTCGGTTTGTCCAGTCCCAGGACAAACGTGAATGGACGAATGTCTGACAGAGTATATTCAAAGGATCGCGTAAGTTGATCTCTTCAAACGTACTTACGTTTGGTGGCGGAGGAATTCGTTTCTCTTAGCTGTATACCCGTGGTATTTTTGGTGAAATCAATTTGTGATTTGGCGGGTATGACGATGTGGCATTCAAAGTAATGGAGGTGTGATCTGTCAAAAGATACGTTATGACCTCGAGCCTCATCAAACGGGAAAGGACAAAAATCGGGCAGGCAGCATGGCTATGTGGGTCGCACCCATTAGGATGTATGATCACCTATCTAGAGAAATTCCTTTTGTTCTTAAATCTATCGATGCTGTCCCTTATCGGGAGACGGTTGCTGATCCCAACCGTTGGTGATATACATTCGATACACTCAAGCGAAATGAGTGGTCGGTCATGTGTGGGCCGGGTTGCAAGATGTTCTTGTTGAACCCAGTGTATTCGTCTCTAGAGATACACGTTCGGAAGGTGGTCCCATACCTTGTCAAAGTCGGAATCCAATTTCCAATAAGTTCCCGCGAGTTTGATTTGTATACTATATATGTAGAGCGTGAGATGCAAGCGTTCTACTAGATTTTAATTACTTGTGATTAGACATTATTATAATATCAGATAATATATGATTTCCAAAGTGTTTTGGGTTATCGTAAGGTAAAAACCGTCCGTGTTTATGTGTGGATTGGTCTTACGATTATCTTTTCTTTCGAAAGGATTTTGAAAGTTAAACCAAATGATTTGAGTTTACTCACACCAGTCCCATGACTGACCCAGAGTTTATTTTGTTTTGTTTTCCCTAAACTCTTGGGTGCCCAAATTTGTACGGGCAGTCAAGTAGTCAGGATTTACAGGTATGCTTGAAGAGCTTGGAGCAGGAGGCTTCAAGATTTTTCTAGCTATTGATTATTCCGCTGTGATGAAAGTGTTGTACTCTGATAATGGTATGATATACATATACTACTTTGATTTCAAGGTATGTTGTCTATTATATTTTATTCGTTCCGCTGTGAGATTCGTGTTACTCTGATGTTGTTGTATTCTTCTTCTTCTTCTGTTCTAATTTTCTATCTTATCTATCCTCACCCTCTAATTTCTTTCTTGGACTATCCGGTAATTTCGATTTTTGATTGTTCGATATGTGTTGTATATCGGATAACCAGGGTCGCTTTTTCCCGGGTCGTTACAGTGGTATCAGAGCTAAAGGTTAAGTGATTACCTTGGCTCTGTGGCGTGACTCAGTAGAGATGGGGTTAGTAATACCCTAGATTGAGTTTGAGTGTATATATACGAGTGAACGTACTTGTTATTTGATATAAAATGGTTTATATTGTGGAGATTTATTGGTTGAGTTGTTTATGAATTCTAGTCGATCAGTTTGATCCACTGTATCGATAGGAGTTCATAAACACTCGAATACGATGGGTCGACACGATATGTTTTGAAAAGAGGGTAAATAAAAGAATTTTACCCAAAATATATTTTGATATAAAGAAATATATATTTGAAATTATCATAGTATATTGGATGTGTTGGTTGTGATTATAATCGAATAAGATTATAAAATGTGAAATGGTTATGTAAATAACAAAATCAAAATTCATACAAGTGAAATATATGAAATCAGATGAATTAAATCTGAATTTAAATCTGAATTTAAGTTCAGACTTGGAATTAAAATTGCTAAAATTTGAATAAGCGTTGTAAATGGAGTTAAATTGAATATATGTGAATTTTAAAATCCTAGGAGATTTTAAATTTGTTACAAGCATTGAAAAGGGATATTTTGAAATGAATTTCAAAATGAAAGTGTTTAGAAATGGTTTTGAAAGTGCTATATTATTGAACTCACTTCAATAGCTGGAAAATAGATTCCGACGATGATCCGGACATCGTCGGTGTTCATTTTCGGGTTTGTAAGTGACGGATTGCTACCAAAGGTTTTGTTTTTGAACTGTTTTGAGAAAACAAATTATTTTGATTTTCCAAAGCGCCTTAGTTTTATATGTCGGTCCTCTAACGTATGGACTGGTCCAAGCGCCTTAGTTTTATATGTCATTAGACCCTACATTTAACCATTCTTTTACGCGCTTGTCTCAACTCACCAGGTTTCCAGTTAACTTGGTTATTCCAATTCATATTGAATTCTTATTCAAATTACCAAGTTTCTCTTGCTTAATAATTTCAATCATACAACTTAATTCATTTAAGTTTACTAATAAGTTTACAACATGTTATTCTCTAGATTGTGGCCTAAGGTCTGTGATCCACAATCCCTTTTATATTCTTGTTTGATTTCAATAACATGTTTTACTTAATATGTATTGAAGTATATCCAATTCGCATGTTTCCAATAACATGTCACTTACCATTTATGATTAAATATAACTTATTTCATTTCATAAGTTTTCCTCATCCTTTCTCATTTAATCATAATTCCACTTTACGTCGTCAATACAACTTACCATTGTTTACTTAACTTAGTTCTATTAACTAAGGCACATTAATAAGTTTCTCTACCCATTTATTATAACCTATGTTATAATTTCCCCTTGTCCCTAGGAAAAGTCTAAACATGTTATTCTTACCAACGGGTTTCAGACTCCCAGACTACTTAATTTATAATTAAGTACAATATATTTTTCCCTCTTTTCTTAACTGGTTTCAGATTTTCCCCTTTTCTGATTACTTAATTTACAATTAAGTGTCACTTAACTTAATTCACCAGTTATCCCATTCCCTTACTAGTTTATTATAACCTAAGTCATAATATTCACTTGTCCCTAGGACAAGTCTATCTATTATACAACATTTTCATTAATGTTATTTATTTATAATAGGTTATTATCATTCCCCTTTTAAACCATTTACTGTTGTAAACCATTATTCTTCATTCACTGTAATATATGTTCCCTATTATATTAAGGAAAACACTTCATGCACCATATCAGTTTGATAGAAAGAATCAATGATTTATTTTCATAATATTTTCCCATCTAAATCAGCGGTAGCAAGTAATTTCTTTACTTTTTCTTTATTTATTGTGGCTTACTTGCAACAACGTTCTCAGAAATAGGTCATTTAGGGAAATACATCACTTTTCCCTCTTATCAAACTAACTCAAATCATTACATCCCTTCCTTTCTTATTTTCTGAGTTAGACATTTAATTACCATCCTTTCCATTTAATCATATCTTGTTATATACATATATTTATTTATATATATAAGCACTAGACCTCTCACATTAAGCCTACACTTGTGGACGCTGGATTTGCCGGGCGGGTCCGAACAGACTTCTACCACAAGCAGACTTAACCTCGTCTTAGCACATGTTGTTAATTCTTGCACTTTGGCCTCTCACATTAGGTTCAACATTAGTGGCTGCTGGATATGCGGGTCGGGTCTGGGCAGACTTCCGCCACTAATGCAACCTAACCTCGTGCCATAAGTATATTTACAATTTCTAATTGTAATCCTAGGCATATTCATTTTCATTCAATCACTTATGTTTGTATCAAATTGCGCTTCCAAATTAAAATCTCAAAACATATTATATGTTATGTTCCAAAATCCCATTACATGAAAATTTTAGACATATTATCCTTTTTACTGTAATATAGTTTACAGCAATCCAATTTACATGTCGTCCAATTTTTGCCTATATTTTGTCGCATGTCATTTTCAACATATGTTTAATTCTACTAGGACATGTAAACATTCAATCGGGTAATTATTTTACCATGTCGTTCAATCAATAATATGTCCCATGTAAAGCATGTAATTACAATCAATGAATTGGCTATTCATATCCTAACAAATTTATTTTCTCCAACATGTAAGCATTCAATAACTTAGCCAATTGAACATAGGAATTTCCTGACATATTCATATCAACATTTCAATTCGTTACAACAACAATTTATAATTAAACTTGCCATTTCACAATTTATTAAAAAGGGAATGCTAAACGATATTCATAACATTATCTAAAGGCTATAGCTTAAACCCACTCACCTTTAAGCTTTCCCCAAATTTTGGATCTGATCCGTTCTATCATCCATGGTTTTCCTTTTCCCTTTAATTTGATTCATGACCTAACGACCATGGATTTATTATTTCATGAAAAGAGAAGGGAAAGAGAAATAATTTAAATAGATTGATTCTTAGAGGTTTACCTTGCTTTCATGATTCAATAATCTTTTTATTAACGTTGATTCCCTCTTCCAGATATGAATTCATAATCCTCCTAAGATATCATTTTAATTTCAGAATAGATTTGAGAAGAGAGAGAGAGGGAGCCATGGTAGAGCTCCAGTGTAGCTGTTGAATTACGATGTTTAGGGTTAGGTCTAGGGTCTTAGTTATAGGTGCTCAAGACCTTATCGTACACGCAGCGCTGAGTCAGCAATGAACCCAGTTAAGAAAATAGTTCAGGTTCGCAGATGAGTCTTGCCAAATCTTATCGTACACACCGTGCTGAGTCAGCATTGGGTCCCACAAGCTGTTTTGGCGTAGAAATTTGAATCTTGAATGTTTGAATTGTTCCGGCGTAGAAATTTGGTTTTCGAACTTTTGAATTTCTGGAATATATTTAACTATTTTATTCAAATAAAATATTCTTATATGTATACAATTCCTCTAACGACCATTTTACACGTATATATATATATATACGCAAAACTTTCATTTTATTTTCAAAATTCAAACGATGTTGCACTGTTATTTGATTCTTGCCATATTTCATTGACTGTAGCCTTATCTTGAATTTTATCTTTCGTATACATATATTTCTGCACGTATATATATATATATATATATTCTCATATATACGTATATTTTCTTTATTTCCTTGTATGTACATTCTTATCCTTTCAAAATTTGAATTTGTATACGTATATATATTTGCATGTTCAGTTGGCCCTCTCTAAAACAAAGACAAAAATTATGTCGCCGCCAGAGTTCGAACCCCCGACCTCTATGTTACAAATCCAATGCCTTAACCAACTAAGCTATAAAGTCTTTTGTTAATAAGTCTTGGAACAATGATAATTATTGTTCTCTCCTTACTTCTCTTTTTCATGTTAGTTACAATACTTAAATTAAACCATTGCATGAATCTTTTTCTTTATTGTTAATGCATTTTGTTTGCAAATCAGTGCATGCAACATATTTACATTGCATGTAACCAATCCTTTCTTTCTTTCAATGCATGCATTACATTTTTTTCAGTGCATGTATTTATTACATTCAGTCCTTATTTTATTCTTTATTTTACATTTTAATTTGTTTGTGTATATATATATATATATTTCTCTTGTGCGTATACAAACTTCTAGGCTTAATAACTTCTTCATATGATGTACATTTTACGTAAACCAGGTGTCTATCTTGACCAGAATTCGGAGACAGACGCAATGGCGCAGATCGTTTTACTTAATTCTCATTATTTAATTAAGTTATTCTTATTTTATTATCTTAAAAATACGGGGTGTTACATTCTCCCCCCTTAGGAAATTTTTTCCCCGAAATTTAATACTGGTAAAATCAATTAACCCCTCGCATAATATACATCCATCATGCGTGCATCTAATTTTAGCAAACATTGTGCACTTGTGCAGAGTGAAGTACAAAACAATAATGCATGTATGCCTAAGCGGCACCTCCTATGTGTATGCAAATTTCTCAAAAATCCTTTTAAAATATGATGCTCACATCCTAGATATACTGGCAGTTCTATATGAATGCAATATTTTGAAAATCAAAATGCTTTTTCATCCAATTGTCCCACTCTTACTGAGTAAGAGCATAGGTCATCCAATTGTTGCATCCATAATCCTACCCACCAAATTTATTTTTCGAATTTCAGAAAAATCTAATTTTCTAAATTCGATTTCTTATGTTACAAAAAGGTGGAAAATTTTACACCTTCCGTTTTTATTTTATATACCTTTTTCCTACTGTACTTGGATTTTATGAAACAATTTATAAAGATTTCCTATTTTCTATCCAAGCACATCCCACATAAGAAAATTTTCTTTGTTGTAGCTTTTCTTTTTCGTCTTATCTTACAATTTTTTTTTTCAAATCGCAAAACTGGAGTAGATACGGACAACTATTTTTCTCAATCGGGTTTACGACTTGTTCTTACCTATAAGGTCAGTTCAGTCTCCTACTAAAGGTTCCAACATCCACTCTATTCTCATTTTCTACAACTTATTTTGTCCACACAACAAAATTCTCTTTTAAATAATTTATCAAAAATAATTGTCAGAAGAATAGAGACTTCAAAACTTTCTTGATTAAAAATTCTTATATGAAATATAACAAGAAAAACTAGCGAGCTATACATGCACTATAATATGCACCTTTTACTGAGAGAATTTTACTTTAAAACTCAATATGTACTTCTTTACATATTTTAAAACTACAACTTTTAAGATTAAAACTTGAAAACATCATAAACCATTTTTTCCCCAAAACTTTTATAATCTCAAGTTCTTAAAAGATAATAATGGGGTTAGACTCAAAGTGGGTTTCCAACTATTCTAGGTCCTCCTAGACACTCCCCAAGGTCAATTCTCTCAACTATATATATTCCTAATCCATTTTTCTCTATTCTCCCTTTTCCAATTTGTAAGGTTTTACTGCCAACCCACTAACCCAAAATACTAATCATATGGGGTTTTCTTTCCTTTCGTACAAAGTACATTGTACACTTCCTAACCAAACTTCCTAAGGGTCTCAAATTTCCTTATTCATTACTTTAGTGTACAAAACAAACATCCCATTTCATGCCATATTATACTCTTTCTATTTAGTGGGTTCCTCTATGGATCTAGGTATATATATAGTATATTTATATTTTTGAAAATACAAGTACGTTCACTCACTATTTATATAGGAATACTAAACCTAAGCTCTGATACCAGATGTGACAACCACGATTCCGACGGACTGAATTTGTTTCAAAAATCCCAATCCATTGAAACCCGAGTTGGTTTGCTCGGGTATCCTACAGAAAAGACAGAGACATAAAACATGTCAGAGCTCAGAAAAATATCTCACAGCGGAAAGGATAAAATATAATATAATCAAAACATAGCCTTACCGTATTATTAATATTGCATAACCAGTATCCAAAGCCATCATGTCTATGCCACAATCTAACATGCGAGTATGTTATGAGGAGGGGGTTAGAACACAAGTTCTGGTGATTGATTTAAACTATACACTTTGGATAATCTTACATATACTGTTCAATCATATTTTCTTATTCATTAGGTTACTTGAGTTAACAGCACTCAAGGCTTACACACACGCCGTACCCATCTACTTCCCAGTGAATTAACCTAATACAGTATATGTAGCTATCTCTCAATATAGAGATACACCCCATGGTACCCCCACTCGCACGGTCTCCACCGTATCATCGCAGGAATATAGCAGTCCCCAATCCTACGCCCGAATGACGTACGGATTTCTGTATATATGTCAACGCTACGTCTGCAAAGAACCACTACTTCTATATTACGTAAGCGTTCGGACTTCCATCTTTGAACCATTCGATAAAATTAGGTTCCATCCTCGAATAATGCCCTCTAGTCTTATGATACACCACCCACAGTGACATGAGTGTACCTAGACTTTCCCACGCACGTATCGTCAATCGTTCTCGATGCCTATTGCACATGTTCTCTATATGTGTGCCCGAGTCCCGTGGCAGGGCTAATCAAGAAACACAGAAGTCGGTCAGGAGCTTTCAGATATCTGCCAATTGCAGATGCAAAGTTCTGCTTTTACAGTGGCTATGGTCCCACTAGACCCCTCCCTCAACTAATGAAAGGCACCCAAGAATATCAAGAATGAGAACTTAACCCCGGCCTCCTATGCCCTTCAAACCTATTGGCCAACCTCACCCATAACTAGATAGCGAAGTATATGGTCTTTTGGAGTTCTTCGCCTTTCCGCTTTACGTATTGACTGAAAATGGTAGATAGACGACGAGTTGCTATCACAGGGCACTAACTGGTCTCGCTGAATCACGCTAGTCCATCTTAGTCTTTTGATTGCCCATTATTATTGCAATCAAGGCATACTCATTTGTTCACCTACGCAGACCTAACCTTTGTGAGTACAGGTGAATCATCTGTCACTAACATAGTAATACCAAGAGTACCCTATGTCCACGGAAGCGGCGTGCTTTTTAACCCAGTCTGTTGGAGCCTACAAGAATATCTAGATGGACATGCGCTACTCTTTGTGTCTTTTGACACCCCGATGATCTACCCCTTATGGTTATTCATCCTGTAACGTATGGACTGGTCCAAGCACCTCAGTTTTATATGTCATTAGACCCTACGTCTAACCATTATTTTATGCGCTTGTCTCAACTCATCAGGTTTCCAGTTAACTTGATTATTCCAATTCATATTGAATTCTTATCCAAATTACCAAGTTTCTCTTGCATAATGATTTCTGTCATACAACTTAATTCATTTAAGTTTACTAATAAGCTTACAACATGTTATTCTCTAGATTGTGGCCCAAGGTCTGTGATCCACAATCCTTTTTATATTCTTGTTTGATTTCAATAACATGTTTTACTTAATATGACATGAAGTATATCCAATTCACATGTTTCCAATAACATGTCACTTACCATTTATGATTAAATATAACTTATTTCATTTCATAAGTTTTTCTCATCCTTTCTCATTTAATCATAATTCCACTATATGCCGTCAATACGACTTACCGTTGTTTACTTAAATTAGTTCTATTAACTAAGGCACATTAATAAGTTTCTCTACCCATTTATTATAACCTATGTTATGATTTCCCCTTGCCCCTAGGACAAGTCTAAACGTGTTATTCTTACCAACGGGTTTCAGACTCCCAGACTACTCAATTTATAATTAAGTACAATATATTTTTCCCCCTTTTCTTAACTGGTTTCAGGTTTTCCCCTTTTCTGGTTACTTAATTTACAATTAAGTGTCACTTAACTTAATTCACCAGTTATTCCCTTACTAGTTTATTATAACCTAAGTTATAATATTCACTTGTCCCTAGGACAAGTCCATCTATTATACAACATTTTCATTAATGTTATTTATTTATAATAGGTTATTATCATTCTCCTTTTAAACCATTTACTATTGTAAGCCATTATTCTTCATTCACTATAATATATGTTCCTTTTATATTAAGGAAAACATTTCATGCACCTTATCAGTTTGATAGAAGGAATCAATGATTTATTTTCATAATGTTTTCCCATCTAAATCCATGGTAGCAAGTAATTTCTTTACTTTTTCTTTATTTATTGTGGCTTACTTGCAACAACGTTCTAAAAAATAAGTCATTTAGGGAAATACATCACTAGCTCCTCTTATCACACTAACTTAGTTCATTACATCCCTTCCTTTCTTATTTTCTGAGTTAGACATTTAATTACCATCCTTGTCATTTATTCATATCTTGTTATATACATATATAATATATAAGCACTAGACCTCTCACATTAAGCCTACACTTGTGGATGTTGGATTTGCCGGGTGGATCCGGGCATACTTCTACAACAAGCTGACTTAACCTCGTGTCTTAGCACATGTTGTTAATTCTTGCACGTAGGCCTCTCACATTAGGTTCAACATTAGTGGCTGCTGGATATGCCGGTCGGGTCCGGGCAGACTTCCGCCACTAATGCAACCTAACCTCGTGCCATAAGTGTATTTATAATTCCTAATTGTAATCCTAGGCATATTCATTTTCATTCAATCACTTATGTTCGTATCAAATTGCACTTCCAAATTAAACTCAAAACATAATATATGTTATGTTCCAAAATCCCACTACATGAAAATTTTAGACATATTATCCTATTTACTGTAATATAGTTTACAGTAATCTAATTTACATGTCGTCCAATTTTTGCTATATTTTGTCGCATGTTATTTTCATCATATGTTTAATTCTACTAGGACATGTAAACATTCAATCGAGTAATTATTTTAACACATCGTTCAGTCAATAATATGTCCCAAGTAAAGCATGTAATTACAATCACTGAATTGGCTATTGATATCCTAATAAGTTTATTTTCTCCAACATGTAAGCATTCAATAACTTAGCCAATTCAACAGAGGAATTTCCTGACATATTCATATCAACATTTCAATTCATTACAACATTAATTTATAATTAAACTGGCTATTTCACAATTTATTAAAAAGGGAATGCTAAACGATATTCATAACATTATCTAAAGGCTATAGCTTAAACCCACTCACCTTTAAGCTTCCCCAAATTTTGGATCTGATCCATTCTATCATCCATGGTTTTCCTTTTCCCTTTAGTTTGATTCACGACCTAACGACCATGGATTTATTATTTCATGAAAAGAGAAGGGAAAGAGAAATAATTTAAATAGATTGGCTCTTAGAGGTTTACTTTGCTTTCATGATTCAATAATCTTTTTATTAACGTTGATTCCCTCTTCCAGATATGAATTCATAATCCTCCTAAGCTAACATTTTAATTTCAGAATAGATTTGAGAAGAGAGAGAAAGGGAGCCATGGCAGAGCTCCAGCGTAGCTGCTGAATTATGATGTTTAGGGTTAGGTCTAGGGTCTTATTTATAGGTGCTCAAGACCTTATCGTACACGCAACACTGAGTCAGCATTGAACCCAGTTAAGAAACTAGTCCAGGTTCGCACATGAATCCAGCCAAATCTTATCGTACACGCAGTGCTGAGTCAGCATTGGGACCCGCAAGCTGTTTTGGCGCAGAATTTTGAATTTTGAATGTTTGAATTGTTTTGGCATAGAAATTTGATTTTCGAACTTTTGAATTTCTGGAATTTATTTAACTGTTTTATTCACATGAAATATTCTTATATGTATACAATTACTCTAACGACCATTTTACGCGTATATATATATATACATATATATATATACATATATATATATATATATGCACAACTTTTGTTTTATTTTCAAAATTCAAACGATGTTGCACCGTTTTTTGATTCTTGTCATATTTCGTTGATATTAGCCTTATCTTGAATTTTATCTTTCGTATACATATATTTCTGCAGATATATATATTCTCATATATATACATATATTTTCTTTATTTCCTTATAAGTACATTCTTATCCTTTCAAATTTTGAATTTGTATACGTACATATATTTGCATGTTCAGTTGGCCCTCTCTAAAACAAAGATAAAAATTATGCTGCTGCCGAGGTTCAAACCCCCGACCTCCATGTTACAAATCCAATGCCTTAACCAACTGAGCTATAAAGTATTTTGTTAATAAGTCTTAGAACAATGATAATTATTGTTCTCTCCTTACTTCTCTTTTTCATGTTAGTTACAATACTTAAATTAAACCATTGCATGAATCTTTTTCTTTTAATGTTAATGCATTATATTTGCAAATCAGTGCATGCAACATATTTACATTGCATGTAACTAATCCTTTCTTTCTTTCAATGCATGCATTACATTTTTTTCAGTGCATGTATTTATTACATGCAATCCTTATTTTATTCTTTATTTTACATTTTAATTTGTTTGTATATATATATATATATATATTTCTCTTGTGCGTATACAAATTTCTTGGCTTAATAACTTCTTCATATGATATACATTTTACATAAACCAGATGTCTATCTTGACCAGAATTCTGAGACAGACACAATGGCGCAGTGCGTTTTACTTAATTCTCATTATTTAATTAAGTTATTCTTATTTTATTATCTTAAAAATATGGGGTGTTACAGCCGATCACACTCGTCCTAGGTTTGTACTCTTATCCAAGCTCTAAGGATTATAGTTAGTCGGGAAAACAGTCGAATTGCGTTCGCCGAAGCTTTGCACTCCTCCGATCAATCTATGAGAGGACTGATTGGCACCAAACTTCGGGTACCTGTATCATTTATATTGCACAAGTTAGTTATGGCAATAACTCAGGAAGCTTGTAAAAGTAAAATGCACGATTAGAAAGCAAGCATATCAAGGGGCAGTGTTGCCTCCTTTATTTGGATTCATGTAATATAGTGGCATCGAGCATAGGATCAAGCCACGTAGATGGTTGACCCGCGTCCATCTGGAGTCGGATTCCGATCTTGCAATGTAAAGATCAATCACAATTGTCTTGAGGTCTGCCATGAATGATCCAAGGAGTGGATGGTCATACCAGATCCACCTTAAGCGATGCAACTTTCCTCTGATGAAGGGTTTGGCTATGTAAATTAACATTTCAGTTAGGCTCATTATGGTATTGCTCCATAACTCCATATGCGGGTGTTAGAAGTTCGATCAATATCAAATCCTAGGTACCTACACCATCGACATATTAATTCATCTGAGTTAATTACATCATTCTCATAAAGAATGCAAATATAAGAGTCATGGTTAAAAAATAATCCTATTAAAGGATTGAATATCATTCTTTCATCTGTGCGAAAATGGCATTGCATGCCTATTGCAGATCCATTTTGCCTCATCTTGACTCTGCTAGGGGGTGACTGCAAAAGTCTTTAGCTGACGAAGGATAACTTTTCAAACTATAATGAGGTGTTAGTCCGATTGAATAGATCTTGATCGGGGTCCTTGAGTGACAAAGCCAGTTAGGTATGTGTTAACCTGCTTTGTGACCAGGCCACCCAAAGCCAAGGACCTGAGTACGAGCTTGCATCGATCAACGTTCAATTAGATGAAGTGGCAAGAGATTGGAAAACTTAGCATTTTTGAGAAAGGAACTTTATGATTGGGTTCCACCATTCGGGTTGGATCGTGGGAAGCTTGGACTTGGCATCGATAAAGTAAGAAGTTAACATGACTCAACCGGGTCGGACCTAGGGGCTCGGGTCGAAAGTGATGGACCCGACCCGACCATGCATGAGTATTTTACAAGAGGCCCCAGTACCATTGTTGCGGATTGGAGAGTGGCTTAACCGACTCGCATGAACTCAAGATTGGGCAAATGAATGTTCTTGGTTCGGATCAAACGAGATCTGATCCGACCCGTGTTCACAAGGCCTGCAACGTACTGCTACCTGATCAGTTCGAATGGCACCTACCCGACCCAGGCTGAAGCAATAACTGCACCTAAACGTGCTTCTACTTTATAGGCAACTAACTAGCCCCACTTTCCTTCATTTTTGGATCTAGTTACACCTTGGCGCACACACCACGTTTCCAACTACTGAACACAATTTCGTGCTTCACGGAATGGAGGCCACGCGTCAATCCAACCGCTCACCAATAAAGCCTATATATACATGATCACGGATCCTTTTCTGGAGGACTTTTTTCACTTTGTTTCTTCACGCCATGGTGCCATGCTCCTCAACGAATAATCTCTTTCTTCCCCCAATGAAAATATAGTGAATTTGGAGAGAATTATTCATTGTATTCAATTGATTGAGTGGTGGTATCCATTGTAACTGTAATCTACGAGTGATATAAGAAAATATGAAGTGGATGTAGGCTCGTTAACGCCGAACCACTATAAAAATCGTGTGTTGATAGCTTTTCTATGCTTTCTAGCTTATGATTCCTCATTATTCTCTGCAAAATATGATCAGTTGGGTGTTAGGACCATTTTTTGGTCTAATAGCATGCATTGTAAGCGAATGATGAAGTCGTGTTTCCTTTAAATTTCCTTCTTGCCCCCATGTGAAGGGAAAGGAATGAAGGTAAGGTGATCAGATCAAAACCGCTAATGGTAGCATCTCATCTCGAGGATGCTATATTAGAAATCAACAGGGGAATAAGGACTCCATGCTCATAGAAACTTTGCACCTTCCATACTAGGAAGTAGGGTATGGCTGCTAGGAAGATAGTTATATCTCATCCACCCACTGATATGCTTTCGATCCCACGCCGGGAATTAGATTTAATGCGTAGGCAATCAACAAACATCCAAGCTTAAGTGTTCCAAACCTTTAACTCGCTAATCTTCAGACAACACTGAGACAATCGGTCATGCATGCTTATGATGTATCAACTTGGGATTAGATGATGGAATCACGAGCAGTCCACGTTCGAAGTTCCAGTTGCCCCCCAAAGTCTTGTGCATGATTTACTTGACAAATACTCCATGAAGGAAGCGAAACTGTGAATCTTCACTTTCTAACTCTGCAGCATTGTTTATTAGAAGTTTTATTCGTGTACATCTCCCATCAAGCGAGAAGTTGACTAGTGCTTTTGTCGAATCATTCTGGTCAATGAATTCAGCAGTGAGATTCATTGATGTCTATCTCGGGATGACCTTCCAAGGGAAATAATCAATGTCACCTTGCATGTCATATCTTGGGGCTTTATGACCGATGGTACGCCTTTCATCTTTTCTTGCCGAAAGCGTTCCATGCTGTAGGAAGTTCTTTATCGGTGTGATCCATGACTCTCTCTTAGGCTTGGACTCCAACACAGGATCAAGTTCCATTTGATCAATGCTTGGGGCTTCCAGTGTATTGATCTGGGCCAATTCCATCTCTTCCGGATTGTCATAGCCTGCTAACTTGGGCAGTTTGTTTGTCTGCCTTCCAATTTTCCGTTCGTGGAGTATGGAATGTGCTGTAATGCTCTAAGCTATCCAATAGCCCTTTGACCTTCTCTAGGCAAGTTGCAAGTTGCGGTCCCTTTGTTCGAAGCACGTTCTAAACCTGGAAAATGACAATTTGAGAGTCACAAAAAATGTTCAACGCCGCCACACTCAACTCCTTAGCGAGTTTCAACCCGGAAGCAGGGTTTCGCACTTGGAATCGTTGTTAGTAGCGGGAAAATCCATTTGCTAAATTGACCTTCCTTCTGGATTTATCAACATGACTTCAGCGTCGGACCGTCGATCATCTTTAGCACCGTCTGTGTAAAGCATCCGGGTGCTTGATACCATCTTTCATTTTGAGGGGTTGTCTTTTTCACTTAATACATCCTCTTCGGGGATTGTTAATTCAACAATGAAGTCGGCAAATGCTTGCCTCCGTATGGACTTCTTTGGGAGGAGATTGAGGTCAAACTGGCTTAGCTCGATGTTCCATTTGAGCAAACTTCCAGACGCTTTAGGCCGCTGCAGGACCTGTTGTAGTGGCTGATCAGTGTATATCACAATCGGAGTAGCTTGGGAATAGTGGTGAAGTTGCCTTGAGGTAATAAACAAGCTGTAGGCAAGTCTTTCTACCTTTGGGTAGTTGCGCTCTATTGCCGTCAATTTCTTGATTACATAATATATGGTCTTTGAATTTTATCCTTCTTCCATACAAGTGCTGAGTTGATCGTGTACGACGATACTGCTAAGTATATAAATAAATCTTCATGATCCTACCGGTTTAGACAATATCAGGGGTTTCTCTACTTCTTCTTTCAAGGCAGTCAATCTCTCTCAGACCAAGCATATGCTACCATATGGGTTGACTGTAACAGGTCCTAAATGGCTAATTCAATTCACTATTCTAGATGTCAAATTTGACTGATAAATATTGATTGGTGCAATGGCATGAAATTTTGGGTTCGGTGTGATCGAAAACACCGGCTTAACAAGGAAGATGAAAGTTGATTATTGTGCATATTTGTTTGTGAAGCCAAATAAAGCTAAATAAGGAAAAGAGCATGGCCAAACTAATGAAGTTAACGACCCACTCACTCGATGTGGCTTACTGAACCTCAATCCTTCCCACACTTAAACGCTACATACCTAATAATTTAGAGCAGTTGCGACATACTTATCTTTTTCAAAAAAGATGAACATAGTTATAATGTTATATACCTTTCAATTAGTACAGTTATTATTGGCGCCAAGATGATAGTTATCACGAAGTAAAATACCCTTATCCATCACTGCATCTTTATGAAACAAACTCTACAACCTCTTCTCTGCCTGGAAGAATAATAAGTACACAAAATCTTGGATTGTAATTAAGAAATTTGTGAAGAACTAATTTCCTCTGGGACTGGAAAAGATTTGTGCAATGAGGCCACTAATTTCTGCTGTACGTAATCTATAAAATATTACTATTGAGGGTCAGATGGTTCTGTCCATCGACCAAACACATAAGAAGATTATCACTGATTTTAGAAGGTTCGTTCTAAATGCCACTATCTTCTTAGCTAACGTAAAATGGACTCTGATGACAATATAAAAAAGCCCTCGACCCTATTTTAATTCCCATTACCATTTTCCAAACAGGCAAAACAAACAAATAATGAAAATGGAATATTGAACATATAACACAAACACAGCAAATTTATTCCAGTTTATCAAGAAGCCAAAGGTCGGGTTGCATGCACACCAAAAGAAGAGGTTTTGGAAGAAAGAAAACAACACATATTAAGACAGACAACAAGCAATATAAGTATAACGTCATACAAGGCCATAACGCAACAAGCGCATAATGCAACTAATCATTCATAGTAATGAGTAATCGTCAAACTCAGTTCCCTTCCCCAACTACTGCTTTCGCACCATTGTTGTTCAGATTCTTCGAGCCGGTACTAGTCTTGCCATTAACATGAGGTTCAGCACCGGATGCTCCAGAAGTAGCAGGAGTTTGTGTTGCAATGTTGCCACTCTGAGAAATGGTAAATGGACACATACTCACTGTGTTATGTCCGCCTGTGTTTGTTGTATCCTCCCTAACTTGGATCATATCCGTGATGTTCCTACTGGGAAAATTAGCCGTGTTCATCAATATGGATATTCCGTTAGGAATATTATTTTCTGATAACGTCCTTCCGTTTGCAAAGCTAACTAGAAAGCTAACTGCTATGAGCATTATTGCATGCTTTGATCCCATGGTGTTTGGTGGTGTTGAGGTAAAAAATATGAGTAGCAGAGGGCTTTTATATACACTACACTCATATTTTCAGTATTTAACATCCACTATTCAAGCGTTTCTACTTTCTACTAAGCTAGCTCGCATTAAATTTGATCATGAGATTACAGCTACTATATACATCATCTTTCAAGTGCTTAATTTGGAGGAATCATCATTAACCAAATGTCATATCTTTATATTGTTAACTGATGCAGGTATTGGTATTTAAAATCAGAAATAGAAGATGTATTTCCCATTCTTCAATGCTCACATCATTCTGAAATGGAATCGAACAGAAAATTAGTTTGATTTCATTTATGAAGTATTATGATCAGGAAGATTGTTGATAGCTAAATTAATATTTGCATTAGTGATATGCTAAATGGTGCATTTAATTCTGATTCCACTAGACATAGAACTTGAAAATGGTATGTATGCTTGGACTATTAGTCCAATCAGGTTTAACTAGAAAAGAGCATTTTTCGTTTCTGGCCCTTTTTTTTCACTTTTAGCCTTCTTCTGTAAAATATTGCAAATATAGCCCCCTTTTAGCCACGTAAGCCTTGATCGGATCAAGGCATCAATACTGACGCAATCCTGGATTACGCCAGTATTATAAAAAAAACTTTTCTCTTTGGCGCGCAATCAAGGATTGCGCCTAGAGAAATTTACAAAGAGCCATCAGCTCTCTGTAAATTACCCTATCCTGGGGCGCAATACTGGATTGCGCCCCGATAGATTTACAGTTGCATCAACCCTCTTAAATTCCCCTTCAACTACCACACCCCAATCACTTTCCCTTTCTTCTTCAAAACTTTACCAAATTCCTTTACAAAAATCTACCCTATAACCATTTTTTACTTAAATTAGCCTATAAAAATTGAAAATCGAACATTGGAGCCTTGTTCTACTTAGCAGGATTTAACTCAAATTCAAAGGTACGTTCAATAAATCTCTTATTCTCATACATTAAATGCTATACGATTGGGTCCCTCCAAGTTTAGTTTTATCATTAGGTAGGATGGATGAATGGGTAATTGACGACGAGACTTTATCGGATAATTGGGAAAGTTTGATGTCAGGAGCGTATGATAGCATTCATCATGTTGATGCTACACCACAAGCTCCATTGTCACCAATTGTTCATAGACCGGGTAAGGAAATTTGCCCCGATCCAGAAATGTCCGAAATGATTGAACTCCCAGATCATCTCCCTTGCGCACCTCAAAAGTATTTCATTACGGCGGATGGAGGTAAATATGTTAATCGAGGCCGAACACTAGCAATCGGCGAGTCAGTCCCAAAAAAAATTTGTTACTGCAGGTCAGTCTGCTGCGTGGTTGTGAACAAAAATAGAAGCGTTAGTACAGGACGTAGGATGTATAAATGTAGTCGCTACGAAATGAGCCTCTTTTATCCGAACACCTTTCAAGTTTGTAACTATTGCGAGTGGGTTGATCCTCCGATGTACCGAAGAGGACATGAGTATGCATTGGAGATGCAGAATGAGAATGAACGACTCAAAAAGGAGATTTTTCGTTTGAAATTATTGAACTCGGACTTAGAGTCCCAGCTTCCACGATATCCCAATGAGTAGTACCAATGTACCAATGTACTAATGTATCCAATGTATTCAAATGCTAAAGTAGTTTGCGACAATGTAATAGTTAATGTATGTATTGCTTGAATGTATGAATGAAGGTGATGAATATAAACTCATTGCAAATTGTCGCCATTGCGCGAAAGAAGTTCTTCTACAATCAAATATTAATACAAATAGTTCAAACATTAATACAAATAGTTTAAACATAAACTACAAAACAAAATCCTAGTTTACCGATCTACATTGGCTTCTTTTATAACCAATCACCCCGCATTTACTGCATCTATTTGTTTTAGGAGCCCGAAACTCATTCATGGTTCCTTTAATTCTTGTTGATTTAGGTCTCCTGGCTGCTCTACGCATCGTTGGCGGCAAAAGAATCTGTCCCTCGAATGTAGGTCAGTACCGTTTATCTGGAATAGGATGAAATTCCGGTTTGTAAGATGCGTAGTACTTCGTGACCGAATACCACTTGAAAGCAAAGTCATGATGAAATCGATTAGCGCCGTTGGTTATATTTGAACAAGCCACCATTACATGTTCATATGGAAGATGTTGAAGTAAGGGAATCCTACATGTACAGGAACATGTGTTTCCATCGATTATTACTTTGTACTCGTGAACAAAATGTGTAATCACTCCCCACTCGCCTCCGTTATATCAGACAAGCCGGCAACGTCTTACTTCATTTGCTCTTTCACATATCTTTAACTCCCATTTCGGGGTTAACTTAGCCGTCGGTGACATACCAAGCTCTCTTCGTTTACAAAAATAATCTACCGATCGGAAAAACGTGCGAGCAACTAAAGCTTTGATGGGCAATGATCGTGCACTTTTAAGTACACCATTAAACCTTTTGGAGGCATTTGTCGTCATGACATGAAATCTTCCCCCGTCATCGTAGCACAGAGCCCATTTCTCTTCCTTCCCACGCAAACTACGCTCGATCCAATTATGTGCGTCAACACTGGTTAGTTTAAGTTCGCCACGAATCCTTTTGTATTCAGTCACCTCTGATGCGCATGCTGCTGCATAAAATAAACCTGTCAACTTTTTATCTTTATGTCCGGCAGCTTGAAAATTGGCTTTTAGATGTCTTGCGCAATATATATGTTTGTGAGGTTATCTCCGATGCTCCTCTAAGGCTATCGGTATTCCCTTCATCCTATCAGAAATGAAAGTGATTCGTCGATTGGTAGCACTATGGATGAATGTTCGAATACATGCAAAAAACCAACCCCAAGTATCGGTTGGTTCGACCTCAAAAATTCCATAGGCCAATGGGTACAGTGAATCATTCGCATCTACAGCAGTCGCAACTAGTAACGTACCTTTCTATTTACCATATAAATGTGTACCGTCTTTGGAAAGCAAATGTCGACAATGTACAAATCCTTCGATGCAAGGCCCAAAAGCCCAAAATGCTCTTTCAAATATAGCATATGAATGTGTACCGCATGGTTCGGCTACTATATGAGCAACACTTCCGGGATTAGCTCTGATAAGTTCGTCGAAATACTGGCATAGGGTGGAGTATGACTCCGCCCAGTCACCATATATCCCTTCGATTGCTTTGCTTAATGCTCTCCATGCCTTAGTATAACCAATGTTTATATATAGTTGCTCCTGTATTAACACTTGCACTGTCCCGGGAGCAATACTCAAATCTGCTTTAACAAATGGAATGATCTTCAAAACCAAAAACGCGGACGTTGCTTGCTTGTGATTGGAGTTAACTGTTGGATTTACGCAACTATGTTCTGCTGTGTATTTTGTAATAATCCACCAACCTTTCTGTGATTTTTTAGAATCTATTGCACATATTCTCCAGGGACAGTTGGGATCTATGTTCCGAATAGCAGTGTATATCTTTTTGTTAGACTGGATCGGCTTAAACGAAACCACATGCAAAATTGACCATTCACTAAGTTGTTGAAGAAATTTGTTTTTGCTCTCAAACATCATATTGACTTTGAAACCATTCTGAACACAAGCCGATGAGAAAATTTCATTGTTGAATTGCATATTAGCAACCATAGATCTTGCCAGCATTTGTGCATTGCACAAATCATCATCCAATGTTATGTCGAACACCGGCTCCGGCTTCTCGTCATCACTATCTTCCGGAACGTTGTCTTCGCCTCCGAAATCAAAATTCAGGGGAGCATTGTTTACTTGCATTGAATCAACCCATGACGTGTCATTATCAGGAAGGCTAACAACGTTCATGCTATCAAGTGAAGGATCCGGATTTAACTCGTCCAGGTCTGGTTCATCTATCTCCATATCCACGTCGGGAATATTTGGTTCTACATTGGATTCGGCTTCGATAGATTGTGTCGGTTACCTGAGTATGCAAGCGGCATATTTTTTAGTACAATTTACTATGCGACATACTGTTGGCTCACGTGATTACATCGGAGGACGTTGGGTGCATAGGAGCACATTGGTAACTTGTAGACGTTCCGGCTGTAGTTTTTGTCGCTAAGTAATTCAAAAAAAAACCTACAATGGTAACATACAACAATTTTTTTTAATCATACACTAGACAATGGTGATATTATCCAATAGAAGAATTCTACAGTTCGAATTACCCTTGAGTCATATTTTGGACAGTATCCTGTGTCGGATACGGATAGCCAGGTTGCAAATTCACGAATGGATTCCAACCAAAACACATTTGTTGTTGCTCATAAGTAGGTTGGCTCATAGCCGGATTCAGATGGTATGCTGCGGGAGCCGGAACGACTGGAGTTACATGTGGCTCTGCCGACAATCTCCTCTCTTTCATTACAAATAATTCAATAGATTTTGACATGGCGGACAACATAATTTCAACGTCGGCATCGTCTCCAATTCTAATTGCCTTAGATCCCGAATCGGTCGGCCAATTGCAAACTAATCAATGTCAAACTCATCCGATTTAATTTTAGTAGCTTTATAGACAGCCTCCTTCAATTGTACAAAGTTTGATCCTTTCAAAACTTTTGCTAGTTTACTAGATCCACCATTATATTTTCCACATTTATGTTCATCAACAACCAATTCTCCGTTATAATAGCATATAGTAGAAATTTAGTTCGGCGTCATTCTACGTTAAACGCAAGTTCATAAAAACTTAGATTGGATAGATCCAAAAAAACAAACAAACCCATACCTTTCAATAATCTTACAAAAGACAAACTCTTTTACTTCTCACTTAGATCCACAAGAAAAGATTCTTATTTTGTTGAATAAGAATGAAGGATCTGTAGTTTTTAAATTTAGCTTTTGAGTTCTTTTAGACAGAAGTGAAGAATGAGAAGTGGAGAATGAGTAAATAAAGGAAAAGAAAGTTATATTCTCTCTGTAAATCTCCTGGGGCGCAATCCTGGATAGCGCCCCAAGAGAAAATTATTATATTCTCTTTTGGTGCAATCCTGGATTGCGCCCCAGTATAGGGGATTGTACAGAGAGCTAAAGGCTCTCTGTAAATCTTTTGGGGCGCAATCCTTGATTGCGCCCCAAAGATTTTTTTTAAAAAATCTACAGGCGCAATTTAGGATTGCGCCAGTATTCTTGTCTTGGGCTGGTCAAGGCTTACTTGGCTAAAAGGGGGCTATATTTGTAATATTTTGCAAAAGGGGGCTAAAAGTGGGGAAAAAATAGGCCAGAAACGAAAAATGCTCACTTGAAAAACAGTGTACTTGATAACATTGGCTAGAGGACACATTTTCATTTGTCACTGAAGCAGCCTAAACCATGACATTGGAATATCGGGTTGAATCTCTTTGTTTTAGTTTTTTCTGCTTTCCTATATCAAGTTCATCTCAACCGTCATTTTTACATGATCTGATTATGAGAAGAACTAATCAGCAATCAAATCATATGATGCGTGTTTGAGATTTAATTAGATACATGAAGACAGTGATTCTAAGAACAGTGGAATTGTGTATGTCTAGCCTATTCTTTTGATGAAAGTGTCTAAGCCAATTTCTTCTGTGGAATTATCTGTTCATTATGTACAAAAATCATATGCTTGATTATTTCTTCTGTGGTAAATGACTCCATCGTCTTCTACTACTTGATTCAGTTAAAAAAAACACTTTATTCAAGAACGGTCCAAAGTGGAAACTTCACTATTAGACACACTAGTTATAGCCACAGAGATTGCCCAATAGCCATTGAAGGTTGTCCTTAGCTTTTTTGACAAGTAGCAACGGCAAGTCCTATTTTAATTAGTTCACTAATAAATTAAATTATTTAATTTTCCATACGCTTTTTAGAAAATGCTTTAAAATAAAAATATAAATTCTATAAAAACAATACTCTGCCACAACCGCTTAACGTAACGTCTGTTACGATCGATCTAATTGACATTTTCGATCATCTGTATCTGCGTAATTCAAATATTTAACATTATTGAAAATTTAACTTTGACGACAACGGTAATTTTGATAAACTTTATTATGTAATATTTTTATGAATTAAAATGATTTTTAAAGCCGTTATATAACTAGTTATGAATTTTTAACTGCTTTAGCACTAAAAAATTATATAAAATAAAATAATTGTTGGAAAATAAATTTTATAGGATTCTATGTTGATCAAAAGCATATTTGATCTATTCTCAGAAGATGATTAAAATGAATAAGCAACGGCATAGCGTCGAGGTTTAGTTTTAAATTTTATCCGTTTGTCGACTTTTGAAATATAAGCTCTTCGTTTGAAAGTCAAACGACATTGGATCAAGATCAAATTTGAACCATGTATGCTTGGTCTCTGTAACGTCCCACCATGAGACTCACCCTAATAAAAAAACAATATTGAATAATACTGTCTATCATAGCGGAGAATATGACTGCTTAGAAGTGACCATTCGTAATCTTGTATTAGACGAGTATTGAATACATCGATCGGGCATATAAATTTTTCTTCCTTCAAGTGGGTCGACGTACTCAATTCATCTAATATAAAACTACAACTGCTAAGGATCGTATTAAAAACAAGTCACAACATTTCACAGATAGCATATCATAGAACATAATAAATATGGATACAACCACAGAATACAACACAAACATGTGCTATATACTTAAATGGTTTACTTAAACCATATATATGTATACATCATGCCTCAAAAGAGTAAACACACGCATAAGACAAAAACATGACTATACAACTAAGATAATAGTTCCAAAAGGATAGTACAATATGTATCAACTAATCGTGAAGCAACCACAAGTATAACCTGACATAACTCAATCTGACCTGAGCAATAAATACACAGGTTAATGTAGTTGAAACGATGGTTAGATGATAATGATATAAGGTTATACAAAGGAAACTCTTCTTACTACAAGAAAAGTAAGTAAAAGGTGTCACTGGGTCACAAGCAACGAGATAATGATATCAGGGTGTTCACTACGAATAATAAGTGTTAGCTTCGAGCTAGATACATATCATTATTTAAATCTCAAAGGGCCACAAAACACATACACCAAATATTCATCAAAATGCTCCAAAAACTGCATGATAGACTCATAAGAGTTTATCTCCACGATAGTAATCACAAATCTTAAATCCTCAAATTAGCCGTAAGGCTATAATGAAAATTCATCATAATATATCATCAAACATGGATCCAAAACATCACAAACACCAAAATCACCAAAGCCGAAAAATAGATCCAAATCATCAATAATCATTGCACGTGCAGCTCCACTCGAAGCTTATGCCAAATATTATACACGTATTCATGCGTCGATCGATACGACCTCCCTCCGCCGAGTGTATCTTGACCCCCTCCCCCCGGGTCAAGAGAATATGCTTATAACTCCCTTCTAGTCTAGCTTCCCTCGAAGTGAGTATTGGCATAAATAAGCAACAAAGAATGTCTGAGAGACTACCAAACAGTAATCTAATTAATGAAAAATACTACGTCCCATACCGCATGTTTTCACTACCCGATCTACTATAAACTAGCCCATTTCATGCCATAAAACATCAAATATCTTCGATTATCAGTAAAAATTAACCTATATAATTAATTTACGTATTCCATACCATGCGATAACTTAAATTGTTTAAATCACCACCTCGCTTTCTCGAAGGGTGCAAAAATGTGTGATTTACATACGGAAATAATTGGTTTAAAAAAAATAAGTTTTGTAAATCAATTTGATTGTTTCTTAAAAAGCGTTATACTTAGGAAATATTATTTTTACTATTGCCTTGAGACGGTCTAACTTTTAAAACCAAAATCTAGAAAATCTTGTTGTCTCAAAGCTAATGATATACATACAAGAAAAATTCCTTTCCTAAACCATCGAATAAACGTGTACAGTGCCATAGAGAAACACATGAAATTCATAACAAATCAGCAATGGAAATAAACATGAAATTCATGATCTGAATTATGGATTTTATATATTTTTGGCTTGTCCTGAAGTAGGATCAAAGCCTCTCAAAACATCATCAAAACAATAAAAGAAATGCACAAGAAGGGACACATGATTACACAGCACAGCAGGAAGTTTCTCATGCAACTTTCAGTGCCTATGTCGACACAGGCATGTCTGTGTCGACCCAGGTCTTGCCAGTGTCGAAACAAGACAAGAAAATGTTACAGACGAAGTCTTCGGTGACGAAGTCAATTTCAGGCCATCCTTTGACCATGCTACAATGAAATTTCGCAACCAAATTTTCCAAATTCAGAATTTAAAATACAAGCAACATACTGAACTAAGAATTACATCAACCATATATAAATTGAGAGAGTTATACCCTCTCAAAGATGCATAGATAATAATTTTGCAAGATGAAATATACAGGGAACAAGTTTTGAGTTTCACAGCCAATAAAACTCAACACATGCCTCAAATTTCGAGCAATCAAAGAAGATATCAACTAGAATAAGTGAGCATACTCATCTTTTTAGCAATTTGAAGCAACTACAGCAAAGAATTTGAGCAAAAACTTGATTTTTACACTAAAAAGCGCTCTTAATTTATGTAAACAAAGTTACTGTAACATGCAAAGAAAAGGATTAAATCTAACAATAAATTATGTAATTAAAGAATAGATTTTATGGATTACCTATAGAAAGTACTACAATTTGATTCTACTTGTTTTTATTAAGTTTTGGTGATTTGGGTTTGAGAGGATGATTTTGGTTTTTACAGTAAATATCTTAAGGAGGAAAAAGATGTTTTTCTCTGTAAAATGAAAATGAACATACATTTCTTTCCTTTGGGAAATTTTGCAGAATTCTCCTTAGTAACTTAGGGAATTAAGGAAACTAAACCCCACTTAAGCCCCTAACCACATAGTTAGGCTTAGTCGGTGTGAGTATATTAAAGTCCTTCTTATTCAAGTATTTACACATCTTAAACTTGTAAAAATACAAGTTTTACACCAAAGCACTTACTGAAATTTCTCGTATTAAAATTTTCAATTAGTTTATGAGTATTAAACATTTTTCCCATACAATTTAAACATTATTTTATATTAATACACCAAAATTCACATTTCAACAAAAACGTTGTTTTATTCTATTTTTAGTTAAACTCGTAACCTTTACAATTATATAACTTTGTAAAATCACATAAGCTTATTTAAAATGCTTATGTAACTATTCAAATTTGAGTCCGCTTCGAGCCAGTGGTTAGCCCACTCGAAACGCTCTCAAAGGCAGATTGTTATGAGAACACGGCGCATCAGAACACAAAAGAACCTTTCATTGCTATTACAACAATACTACATCAGAGTACTAGAGTATCAGAGTATGAATGAGTAGAAAAATAAATATCAAAGAATAAATAATTACAACAATGTAGTGAAAATATAATTACAAAGCACAAACAGTGGAAGACTATGAAATAATCCAGAATATAGCTCCAGCCATGATCCAGGATCCTGTGAAAAGAAAATCTACAAAACTGAAACTACTGGCTGTCCGTGTGAAAAATATGGACATCCAGAGTTTAGGTGAAAAACAATAAACTTCAGGTCGGTCATGGGACTGGTGTGAGAACCAAAAATAGTTATTAACTTTATTTTAAAATTGGGTAAATCACGGGACCACGATGTAAAACATGGAATGGGTTTCCTCCACATGAATATCAGATTTTAAAAAAACACAACACAATGCGTTTTGAAAAATGAAGCTATTATAAGACTCAGGTCCCATGATACAATGCAAGTGCAAGCCGGAGGATAGAATTTTACCTTATAATAGCCAAATATGCTTGATACATGAATTTTTTTAATTACTAGTGCATAGTCCAGAAAACAATTTCGAACATAAATATATCAATCTTAGACGGCATAATACCCCATCCTATTATGTCGTCATATAGATTTACAACTGAAATCGTAAGGTTCGTATTGGAAATTGGGTTTCCATCAACGACCATGGCAAAGGATCTTCCTTATCCGAATCGGGACACTCCAGCACATGCCCCAAGGATAGAATGCATCGTCCTTTAGATCGATAGAGCCGATCCACCAATTTCCGGTGAGTTTGGTTACTCCTGAACATTACTTTCCCCGGTCTTGTCGGACCTAAATACTGGTCAGTACGTCGACCACCATGGTCCACTACAACAAAAACATTATATTACAACTGTCAAAAAACGACAGTTGTAATAAATATCTATTACAACGTTTCCCCTACACCTATTGCAAATATTGCATGAAATTTAGGCAGCATTACTGAAAATTTGGCTCTGAATGCTTGTCATGTGATATATTTTCAATTCCCACACAAGCCTCCTCGTATCCTCTTCTCCAAAATCATTCTTCTCACATAAATCAAAATCGATCTCTTTCTCCCCTCAAATAAATGTCTATCTCAACTTATTATCCTTTCATTGTTTTTCCCTTCACTTCTTCGCTCACCCTCCATTAGCTTTCTCTACTGCTGATTCTCACCGCTAGGTATCCATCACTCAACCTCTTCTCTTTTTACCACTCAAATCTATAGAAATTCCCCAATTCAATGCTTTCTTTTTCTTCATTTTTGGTTCACCCTTTGTCATTTCAATTTTGGGCTTCCACTTCCTTGTCATCATAGACAACATCTCAACCACATTTCCTTCCCTTAGCGACTGTTATCAGCGGATGTGGCAATTGCGAGCCTTGGATTGATTTCTCGTCTGTCTATGGCAACAACATGGTGGAACAACTTCGCTTTTGAATTCCATTCTTTGGTGGACTGAGATTGGTTAGAAGGGAGTTTTTGGGTGAGATTCGTTTATCGATTCTGTTTTAGGTTAGGTGATGGGATGAGGATTACGGTTGCGGGTTTGGATCCATGGAGGTTCTCTCGCCCATTGCAAAAGCCTAGCTCCGGTGGTGTACCACTGTTTGGTCTTTTGCAATATTTCCTTAGGTCCGATTGGTATGAAACCATGTTTTCTCTATTCTATTTTCAAGTTAGATGGTTGTTATAAAAATAAATGAGATCAGGTTTGTCGATATGAGCTTATCCCTGTCAAGAGGAGCGACTCCATTGACCTTGTGCAGTCTAACTAGTTAGTGATAATGCTTGAATTTTCACTGAATACTGCTTGATGTGAATGTTAGAGATATGTTGCTAGTGCATCACCTGTCTACCATACTTGACAACATGCAGATTATAGTCTTTTTTGTGCTGTCTAATGTGTAGTTAATTAGCAGTTGCATGAGGCTGGCACTCAGCTTGAAGCAACACAACAATACCCGAAGCACGAGTAAGAGTAGCAAGTAGCGAAGCATGTGCACTTGCTCAATTAGGAAGAGTAATAACAGCAGGAGAAGCCAGTTTGAAGTAGCACTGGAAATGGAATGTAGTAAGTACAATGAACGATGCATGCATGCGTACATCCAATTGTATACAAGCATTATTGTTCTAGCTAATTGCACTAGAGCATGATGCTCACCCAAATATGCATCAATAAATGAAGTAGTAACTGCTGTTGAAGTACTTGCAGGTATACATTATTAGATTATATCTATGATTCGACAAGAAATAATTTAGACGACTATAACATTATTAAGTTGCCTTCTTAAATTGAGTTATTATAATTAACAACTTTTTTTGTTTATGAGTACATAGACTAGTTCGGGTTGTCTTAGGTCGACGAAGCTTTGGTGCAGTAAAGAGGATTATGGAGAGGAAATGGCATTGGGTTTTTTTCAATGTTTTGCTTAATATGTTACTTCATATAGTTTAATTCAAGAACACCTGCAGCATTTCAAGAAAATATCAAATTCATTGGAAGTCGACTCATGAATGAAGACCATTGCAAGACCAGCAGCATTGCAAGCAAATCTCAATTTCATTATGTTTGTATCACTCCTAGTGATGTATATTTATGAAAGACAACTTCAAGTCATTTGGATTTTGGATTCTTGGATAATGGACTTTGTTATAGTTGTTTTATGTACTTGAGAAGATACTTGTATGATTTATACAGAAATGATAAGAGTTTGAAGATTCTAATATATTGTTTTGGTTCATGTTTTAAGTTTGTTTGATATCTTCAGCTTTGTAGATAATACGTTCTGAAATGAATTATTTTATTAATAATATGTAAATAATTTGTTCATATATTACAATTTTTAATAATACTTTTAATAAAATATATTACAATGGTTGTAATATAGCTTATTACAATGGTGGAAAACAGTTGTAAAATATACATTTCACAACGGTGTCGCAGCGATGCAACAAAATTGTAAAAGATTTTAGTCTATTACAACTTCTTAATAGACGACGGTGGCCCACTGCTGTAAAAAGTCTTTTACAGCTGTTTTCCATCATTGTAATATGGTCATTTTGTTGTAGTGGTCTCGTGCGGCCATATCTGAGGCGCCTCGATTCCAACATTCACATAAGTAAATATGCCTGAGCTTCATACCATGGCATCACTTCTAGCTACAAGGAAACTCATGTCCTTACTCTGCTGTCTTTCATCTTATTTTAGGCCATTCCGGCTGTGAGGCTTGTCGCAGTAACGTCCCAACGCAAATCTATGCTATATCAGTCATGCTTTGATCATCAACCACAAAGCTCTGCTTTTCAACAACAAGCTTTGATCTATCTATACTACAACAGAAGTAGTCTTTTATAACGGCATATAGTTGCTGTTAAACAATACTATGCAGCCCCAAAAGCGTAGTTTATCGACTTGTTATAAAAAAACAATTGAATAATTATAACGCAAAAATAACCACCATAAAAAGGCATTGTTTTATAGCGCAAATTTTCCACTATGTTACTTAAAGACAATAGCTCGTTCTCACCGCTATAACACATCTAAATCTCAATGAAAGTGAGAATCTTTATAAAACAGTATTGCCGTTATAACATATTTGTTCTATAGCGGCTATATGAAGCTATTAAATTAACATGCTATAGTATTTCTAAATCCTTTTACAGCTCATATATAATGTATTTTAATTATAGCAATCAAAATGGACCTGCATAACAATTTGAAAAGCAATGTATAAACGAACAAGATATAATAATCAACAAATGTAATGCATATTCATGATAACAAAATAAAGCATCAACTAATAAAAAATAAGTTCAATACACGAGTTACCAAATTCAATACATATATTTTCAATTCCCTATTAATGTTAACTTGAGTTAACAAAAGACAAAACATAGTTCATATTTAAAACTACAAGCACCAAATGCATCGTTAAGAACTTCAACTGTTCAAAGTCTTTCTTCATGCTTGTCTTTGGTGATTGGTAGAGCTTTCTGAAAAAGCAAACCAATGGAAATAAATTAATCAGTACGAAAATTCAAACCAATAGGTAATTTACATTAATTTTACTTGGATTTCTAGTGAAATGACATACAGGCAATTGTTGGATGAATGGGTCTTCTATCATGAAATCCAAGAAGAAATATCATAGTAAGTAAAGATTGGTCAATAAACTCACTAAACAAAAATAAGTTGATGCAATGTATGAACATACCCAAATGATGATATCACATTGAATACATTTAAGAGTTGCATTTATATGTTGTACAAAAGATGGAATGCACCAGTTTCTTTGACCTCAAAACTATTGTTTATCCAAGTTTTGAAGAATTGATCTAGATTCAGCATGTTCATGTCTCGGATGCAAACCATATATTCACGAAATTGTCACGATCCATGTCTATTTCAATCTGATGCACAAACAAATTTATATTAATCACCATTTTATTTTACAATAATTAGTTAGGTGTCTTGGATGAAGGCTAACCTGGTGTTCAGGTTTCTCGGTGATTCTTGAAAGTATTTTGTTCAACTTCACCGTATGGTACATAATTTCTCTTATTTTCAATCCCGTATTTGTTGTCTACAATAAAATCAAGCAAAAATTTTATATTTGATTATATTATTTAATAACTTCATGCTAATTAGGTTCCCTTCCACTTTGTTCACCCAAATAACAATGATTAGTTAATAACAAGGAAAAAAATGAAGATAGAAGGGATCCCGTCTTCGCTTCTGGTAAAGTAGAATACAAGAGTTGATACATTAGACTTACATAACTTCACTGCATCATATATTCCCGTTCATGCATACAGTTACCAAGCAATAATTATACAAATATCCATATTTAATCAAATAATACAATTTAATACTTCCCTTCATGTGATAAAAAAAGGTGCATGTGGACATAAATTTATTAAGCATACGGCATCCAAGGCATGGGAGAAAATAACATGAACTCCAACCATTATTTTGTCAAATTAAATGATGGATATTAGGATGCCAAAAAAGAAGGGGCTATTTATATCAAACTTTAAAATTTAGGTACCTGATTCTGTTTCGAATAATTTGTTCCCGTTCTGGTTTTCAATTTTGGTACCTTTTCTACGATGATTATTGTATGGAAGCAAATGAGTTGATACGTATGTGACAACTGCAAAGCTGATCAACGAAATAAATGGCAATGATGACTATTCTCTTATTTTTCCCTAACCAGTTCTAATATGACTATTCTCTTGTTTTAGTCTGAAATTAAATATAATGTTACAGATTCGTCAAATAAATGGCCTAATATTTGTTTTATTACATCCCATTGTCAAATAAAAATCAATGCGAGTTAAGAATGCAAGGTTTGTATACATAAATTTCTTAAATTTAAGAAAATTTGCATTTTCACATAAATCTTAGCAGCAGTAATGCAAGACCCTGCAAGAGTTTTTCTTGTAAATCAAATTGATAAATTATTACAGTGTAGCTTAGTCAAGAGAATAATACCAAGTATTTGAAGCGAAGACAAGATACAACTTTTCCATCTATTAAGGCTGCATCAACCTATATTACTCAGACTGCACAAGTAGTTTTCCTATTGCCATTAAATACTTATTGGCAGATGACAAGTTCCTGAATATCATGATAATTTAAAATATATAAGAGTAAGGCTAACCAAACTATTACTGTAAAAGAATAGACAATTATAGGACTTAACTTTTAGTTCAAGGGAACAAAGGGAAGTTTTTTCTCCAGAAATAAGCATGGCTCAATTTAGCTCAAAAATCTAAACCAAACATCTAAATTTTGTGAGACTGGCTCAAACTTGATTCATATGAGCAAATGCCCAGTTTGTCAGAAACAAAATTGAGTGCTTAGTTTTAACACAAAATAGGCTTAAATTTGATTCAAAATCACTTTTATGTGTCACTTGAATGTGTCATTATCCTTCTACAAATTAACTTCAAGTTAGCGTAGCTGCTAATGCATAATTATTATTTGTTCCTAACTTGGGGTTAGAGCTTCTCAGCAGCCAAAAGAAATCGTAAAAACTAGAATTAAAACTTAAAAGACCGTTGATTTGGAGTTGTGTTTTGTGATGAAATAAAAGATGCAACTAATATGTAAAAGAATTCAAATAATAGAAATTGAGCTAAACAAATAACAAAGGTTAGATTTTTAGTTTCAACATGGAACATCAGGATAAAAGTTGAATTTTGGTTCTTTAGGATGAGAAATATTAGATCTATTTCGACAGTCCACAAAAACGATCAATAGATCGCTTGCTTAACCAAAACAAATTGGTTTCGGCACTCTACTGCACTTTCATCTACAGTGATATCAATCGGAAACAAGAATAAAATTGCGAGACTATATCAAACAAAATTATAAAATATTTAAAGTTTTATGGTCATTAGCAGGTGATTTCAATGTTATTTCTTCTTGCAAAGACAAAATTAACAAGTCCAATTGAAGCCCCAATCCGAACAATGATTTGTTGAATGTATTGAAGCAACAAGTCCCTTTAAACCACCTATCATAAAAGTTAATATACTTGACAAATAAGGAGTGCTTGGACAAATTCTCTGGTTTTTTGGACAACTTTTCCAATTATTCTACCAGCGACCATAGACCTATCATTATTTTTATTTGGCTACCCCTGACATATTAGACAAAGGTATCCTCTTATCACATATAGCCCATGGCATTAAAAAGTAGAATATCATGGCCTAGTCGGTCAAGAAAAGGAAAGTGTGTACCATGGGAATCCCATTGTTTAACTAATGTCAAAACTAAAGAACGCAAAAGAGAGACTTCGCTTAGAAGCAAAGAACTTGATAATAAGACTGAATCTGTTAAAGTGCTTAGGATGGAATTGAATGTTATCCATTTTAGTTTAATAAAACAGCCTAATAACATTTTATTCTAGATCTTTATGTGCAAAAATATGACCAGAGATCCAAGACTTCGCATAAGATGGCCATAAAAAATTACAATGCTTAAAAAGTTTAAGTGGCTAACGAAAGGAGGTAAAACATCACAATGTTTCCATTCCCAACTTTTTTCCAATAAATAAGAACATCAAGTAGCATGACAGGGGATTAGCACGAGAATTGGATGAATGCAAACAAAAATTTAAATTGGGAACCCCTATATTACATTTTAAGTTTATTTTGTTATTCATCTTTTAAACAGTAATATTGCACAATCCGCTGTATAAAACACTTTTATAGAACATGCTGGGAAATCGATGGGAATGCCTTTTAAATGGAAGAGGAAAAAGAAGCTTTGTTGCCAGATGTAAGGTGGATGACACTCAAACATAGGAATTTTTTAACGTGGGCGCATGAAGCATCATATCACATGTTTTCAATGAACTATCTGTCCAAGAAGTATTTCAGGCATAGCTAAAAAATTTCTTATAACTTAATGTTCTAGGTTTCTTTCTCATTATTTCATGTTGACTTGTTTACTTATAAGCTATACCGTATAAGTTGATGCAAAACATAATAACCATATCCAAAATTCTGGTAGTGAATAGTTGAATGATACTTGGATTAAATATTAAGTTATGCACACTTCATATTCAATGCATATAGCAAATTTTTGCTACCATTGTCTTGCAGTAAAAAAAATATAAGACAGTATGTTCAATGCTTTCCCAAAAATTTTTAAACCAGCTAATGATAAGTGATATGTGTAGGTTACCTAATAACATGGGTGCTGCAAGCATACACTTCCCTTGTTCCCTCTTGATAACTACAGCGCCATTTTCAATTCCTTTTATAGTTTAAAATAAATATTTATATTCTAACGACGATCTATATAAATACATACGTTCTAATTCCATTCAAAATAAATTTCTCGTCGATATTATTTAAAATAATTCATTTTAAATATTCAAAATTCGTTAAAATTGCCAAAATAAAAATTTCAAATTGGATCAGAATTTCCGGGTTATTACAAAAAGGGTAGCTCCTTTTGCAATAGTTCTTACGGTATCTACCACGTCATCGACCATGACAACAACTTTTCCTTTAACATCACCAATTAAGTTCATCACATAAACGACATTGTGTCCTTGACGCCTTTTATCTACAATGGCAAGAGGAGCATCAGATAACTTTTTTGCAAAAGCATGTGCTCCCACCACACCTCCAACGTCTAGAGAAACAACTACCACATCGTCTGAGCATATGGTTTTGCTTACAATTAAGTTTGTATATTTGGTACCAGTTCATTTACTTGACAATTATTTTGTATATTGAGCACGGTTCACGATTCGTGGTTTCTGTTTTGTTTTTTAATATTTTTATCCATGAATGTTTATTCTTGTAAACTCTTTTCTTCTTATCAATTAACAATTAGCTATAAATATCGTTCCTTTTGCAGTTTGCAGGCTTTTTTCCGGAAGGTCAATTATAAACTCTTTTCTGTTATTTATAACTTCTTGTTGCAATTTGAGAACTTTTAACAATATGTTGATTTCTTTTTGAAGATCAATTGTAAACTCTTTTCTGTTATTCGTAACTTCAATGTAATTTGTAGACCTTTTTCCATGAATGTTTATGCATAAAATTATAAGAAGACTTGTTATTGATGTTAATCTTCGTTTGTCGAAATGATCAAATACCAATAAAACATTGACGAAGAAGTTGAAATCACCAAACTTTGTAATTGCAGATTAACAAAATTTAAAACAATCGAATAACAAGTTCTAAAGAGCAAAACAATGACAGTGGTCATTAAAATCTAACTTAGTTGCAAGAAAAAAGTCGGATACCTGGAGAAGCTCAATATCAATTCTATATGTCTCTTCTATATAATACATACATTGTATGTTATGCATTAATTTAAACAACCAGGCATGCTGATCGCAATGCATTTGATATTCACTGCTACACCATTTTTATCAACTTTTTTCACGCACTAGGCAGTTTTGTGCTCATCCGTTAGTTCTGATGTGATATTTTTAGTAAGAAATTAAGATAAATAAATAAAAAGTTAAATTACCTCTTTCACCAATTTTCGACTTGTTTGATTTTCTTAACCATAAAAATAACAAGAGCGCAAATAAAATTAGGAGGAAGTCGCCCACTGCTCCTCCTAGGGTTGCCCCTTCATTGCTTGACTTCCCTGCACAAAATTCACACTGATTGATCTATTAATGAGCAAAAAGTGGACTAATTTCGACCTACATACCTGAAGACGAGGATCAAAGAAACTAAAGACTGATAGCCCCAAAAAATTCGCATTTGGACTCAAATACTGAAGACTGTACGGTTTTAGAGTTCCAAGAGATTGAGAATTCAAGAAAGATTCAAGACTCATGAGTTATCAAGTTTTCAAGAGTTTAAGACAAATATAGTAATAGAGTCTAGTTTATATGTAAGACTCTGAATAACACTTCAGGTTCTAATTCTGGTTTTCAAATATCAAATTTCAATTTCTTATTCAAAATTCGAATTCTAATTTCAAATTGTTTTTCTATCCTACTTATGATTTCAAATTGAAGTCTTTTTTTTTGGCATGGCTGACGTAGTTGAATGGACCCCTACCACTTTATTAATGTACTGGAGAAAAAGGGAAAAAGTTACAACACACACAAGAATACACAGCAACACGGTACACTAACACAAGAAGACAACAACAACACGTATATACTTTTGCAACAAACCATCAAAGCAATCTCTAAGCAATACCCGAGTCAAAGGTGAAATTGAGAAGCTTGAGTTCATTATGTACATCAGCTTTGATGTTAGCTTTCACTTGCTCATTCGTTTTTGCGTCATTGGGGTTAAAAATTCTCTTGTTTCTCTCCCTCCAAATAAAACTAACGAATTTCTTTAGAGTGTAGCACAATATCCTACCGTTGCTTCTTTTTTTGCTTGTCATAGCCTCCAAACTATTCCATTCGACAGTGTTGACTTGGTTAGCTCCAGTAAAAGCAACTAAAAGCTTTACCTCATTCCATATTTCATACGTCGTTCTGCACTCAAAATAGATGTGCTCAATGCTTTCAAGCTGAGTATCACACATGACGCATTCTTGTCGAACCTACATCCCACGCTCACTTAGCTTATCTTTTGTTAAAAGTGCCTTGTATAATACCTTGCAAAGCTGAAAGTTTTCTTTTGCACTGTTATCACCACACCAAATCTTCTTATTCCATTTACACTTCGTCAAACTGACATTTCCAGTTAACTCATAATGCAGGCGCTTAATCATAAATGGCTTCCTAGCATCACACCATTGCATAATCAGTTCATTATTTTCTATAACTTTAAGAAGGTGAGCTTCCTTCCAGGGATGGTTTAAATTTGGAACCGCAGATTCTGGGAAGGAAATAACATTATTGATTATGTATTGTCTCACATTGGCATTTCTGGGCAAGCCAGTAACCTCAATTTCCATGTCAGTAAGCTCATTACAAAGAATAGTACCCTTCAACTACGGGTCGTACCACAACTTGACGTCAGTAACATGGTTCACTTTATATGATAAGAAAGGAAGAATTAGACTACACAGTTTAAATATGCTTCTCCAAGTCCAGCTAATCTTTTGGGGCGGCTGCATAGTCCAAAAATTCCGGTTCTTGATAACGTTAGCTTTCGACCATTGTACCCATATGCTATCACTGTTATTGAGAAAGTTTTCAATATGCTTGACGAAAGCCGCTTTATTCCATAAGACCATACTAGCGATGCCGAGTCCACCATTACATATACGCCTCCCAATCTTTCTAAAGGAAATAGGCGCGTGATATCTCCCGTCAATCCTACCTTTTTAGAAGAATTTCATAAACACTGAACGTATCATGTTAATTAGTTTGTTGGGCAGGAGGAAGGTTCAAGCTCAATAGACTTGCATTGAAAAGACCACCTATTTGATAAGCGTTAAACGCCCTGCTTGGCTTAGCATTCTACTCGTCCAAAAAGCCATCCGAGCAATAATTTTTGAAAAAAGAGGCATACACTGACCTGAAGTTATCTTTGTTGTTGTAAGCGGGAGGCCGAGATATGTTATCGTTTCGTTACTACAACTCAGCCCGGTTCTAACACATAAATCACTCACCTGAAGGTCGGATTATCCAGAAGTCATCATCTCGAATTTCTAAAGGTTTGTCCTGAACCCAGTCATTTTATAAAAATCATTCAGCGCCTCAAATATTGAATCAACTGTGCCTTGGTCAGGTGAGCAAAAAACAACAAGGTCGTTTGCGACCATGAGCGTCGATATCCTTGGCTCTCCGCAACGCGGATGCAGCTTGAATAGTCCTTGTTCTATTTTCTTATTTAACATTTGGGTCAGCAGTTCCATAATCAAGATAAATATATAAGCTAACAAGGGGTCGCCTTGTCTTACCCCTTGTTTACTTTCGAAGAAACCCACTGTTGTACCATTGAGAAATATAGAAAACATTGACGTAGTGATGTATGAATAAATCCAACTCACGAAATGTCCCGGGAAGTACATGTACCCCATCACCCTAACGATCGTATCCCACTGTAACATATTGAATGCCTTCATGATATCCAACTTGAACATGGCTCTAGGGCTATCACCGGTTTTTTTATAGCCATTTAGTAGCTCATGGGATAGAAGAACGTTATCTAAAATGCTCCTCCCTGCTAGGAATGCCGCTTGTTTAGATGAAATGATGGTTGGAAGGACACGTTTGAGCCTAGTTGTGATGACTTTAGAGATGCATTTGTAGATGGTATTGCAGCATGAGATAGGACAATCGTCGCAAACTCTTATTGCATTCTTCAACTTTGGAATGAGAGCTAAGTTGGTACAGTTAAAATCTTGATTCATTTTAACTATTTTAAAAAGTGCCTTACTGCTTTACAAACTTCCACATTAATTTGACTCCAGCATTTCTGGTAGAAGTACGCGATGAAGCCATCAGGGCCGCACGAGGAGCTTCTGTTAAGAGAAAACATGGCTTTTTTAATTTCATCATCTGTTACTTCTTCACTCAAAAGTTGTTGATCTTCACTTGTTATTTTAGTAATATATAAGGGTCTATTAGATCAATATCAGGAACAAAACCATCTTTGTTACCAAACAATTCCGAAAATTGACTTAGGAATGCTCCTTTGACTTCAGATTGATTATTCGCAATTTTTCCATGGTTGTCAACAATAGATACCAAGTTCTCTCTATATAGTTTACCCTTCAAAGTCACATGAAAAAATGCGCTATTATTATCTCCTTCCAGTTTTCGCTTCAATCTTGCGTTTGGCTTAATCATAGCATCCTCAGAAATCAGACCCTCTTGCTACTGCTTTATTATATATGTCTCCATACTTGAATGCGCTTGATTTTTTGTGTCATTCATCATTTGTATTTCTATGTCTTCCAGCTTCCTTCTCCAGTAAACTGTTTGTTTGTTCCCATTACCAAATATTTCCTTTGCCCAAATTTTCATAGCAGTTTTAGCGGCTTTCAATTTAGCTTGCAAAATGAAAATTGGTTTATCGTATATAGTTCTCCCCAAGCTCCTAACAAAGTATTTATGAAATCAGGTTCACTGAACCAATTGTTTAAAAATTTGAAACTTGAGGAGTTATTCGTGTTAATCCCACTGAGATGGAGGATAATAGGGGAATGGTCGGAAAGCAAAGGGGAAGGTAGGTTCGTTGTATGATAATGCAGGCCATAGGTTAATGGTGGCAGGTGAACAAAAAGGGTGATCAATGAGGGAGTAAGTTCGTGGTCTAGTTCTAGACTTGTTGTTCCAAGAACATGGTAGGCCAGTGTTAGAAATTGGAACAAGATTGCTCTTGTCTAAGGTTTCTTTCGGGGGGGATCTCGGCAAGGGATAAGGGATTACCACCAGATCTTTGAGTGGTGTCATAGCAACAGTTAAAGTATCCAAGTATGATCCAAAGGGTCTGGGATTGATTAAGCGAAGGTATTTCTTCAAGGAGGAGCTTTCTAACATTGAATGAATTAGTAGCGTAAACAATGGTCAGTTCGAAAGGGTGAAGGTCAACCAAGAAGTGCACAGAACAATGCATCATTTGTGGTGTGGTATGGACAAGGGCTAATTGGATAATATTGGGGTTGAAAACCATGAGGATTCTGCCGTAATGGGATTTGTCAAGATTATGAAGTAGTACCAAGGAGGATTGATGTACTTTGCGGCTCTGCGGTTAACATCAGGTTGAGCTTGGCTTCAAGCAACGCTAAGAAGAAGAGTTTATTTTCTGTAATTAGTGCTTTGCAATTGTTCAATTTGGTATCAGCATGGCATCCATGAATGTTCCAAACACCAAGGGTTTTTAACATTGATTAAACTGGTGAGGGAATGGGGACTTCTTCTTTCTTACTTTTTAGCCCATACTTGCACGGTACTGAGGCGGAAGTTCTCTTCTTTTTCGTATTGTTTTTCATGTAGTTTATAGGGGCGAAGGAGTCTAAAGGTGGATATTTGAAAGCAAGTGGGGGTATGATCTTGGAGTATACGCTTTTGCTAGGGGGAACCAGCACAGGGGATTGGGGTTCATTTGGCTTCGGTGGTATGCTAGGATGTAGGATTTTTTTGTTGTACGTGGGGATATGCATGGGGAGAAATTTATTAGGATCAGAGTTTTGGTTGGATTGAACAAGTTGGCATGAAATTTCAGCTTCATTAATTAATGCTCCACCTACTCGATCAGCTGTGCAGTCAGTTTGCACAATAGCTTCACTACCACTTAGCTATCACTTGGCTTGCTTGCATTTATGACTGGCATTATAATTTCGTTTTGTTTGGAGCATTCAGCATGCCAACCCTCTTTCACCGTTTCATTAACCATTTCATAAATACTATTTGCTTGAATCGACTCGTCCAACATTTCTTCTTCACTCATTTTTTCTTGGCTTGTTACCTTTGGGACTGAAATTGCACAGAGTTCTCTTGAATTGAAGTAACGGTTCTCTTAAAGAAGGCATTACAATTGCATTGATTTCTTCCATCCTGGATTCCATCAGCTCATCTATAAAGTTTTGTTCCTCTACGTCAATGTTTACTACGTTTGTGATTTCCCCCTCCTCCAACACATTAAAACTGATACTGACTTCTATCCAATTATCATTTTCCTTCTCATTTGTCGTTCTTTCCTCACTCACTTGACTTACTTTTCCTCTGTTAACTTCATTTTCTGAACCTTTGTTCCTTCTGTTGGTTACTACCTGCCACCTTGGATTATTATTTCTCACCACCGGCTGTGGTTTGTAAATGACTTGTTCTCTAACATGTAGTGGAGGAGCCTCTGGTTCCTTACGTTTATTTTGTTTTCTACGCATACTTCCATTTCCTCCAAATCGTTCATATCACAGTTGCTACTTTTGTGTCCAAATGATTTATACTTGATGCAAATATCGGGTTTCCACAAATATACGATGTATATTCTTTGCACTCCTCCTTCTGGTGTTTCAACCAGAAAATCATTAACCAACTCCCTATCAGGTTGAATATCTATCAAACATTTCGCATATTGAATTCTTTCCCTACTTTCGTTTTTCTCATCCATGCAAATCAGCTTTCCGAGCATACAACTTATCCAGTTTATTCCAAAATTAGACCATGAGAATATCGGAATGTTGTATAACCTTACCCAAATAGGGACTGATTTTATATTGCCATGCACATTACTTATCGAGGGATCGTGTAACACCCCGTGTTTTCTGTAAGCATTATAGTAACGAATTAAAGAATAAATAATTACAAATGTGAGAATTAACGGAAACGGGTTAAGACATTGCGTTCGTCTCGGAATTCTGCTCGAGATAGAGTCCGAGTTTGCATGAATTGGACTCCGTATGAAGAAGTTATGACCTTCGGAAGTTTCAGAAATTTAATTAAAAATTAGAAAATTAAATACCAAGGCAGGTAGACCTGGGGGTCGACCTACCCCAGGCCAGGTCGACCAGGGGGCCGACCTCACTATATACAGGTCGACCTACGGGTCGACCTCCCCCCCGGGTCAGATATGAAATCTGGCATTTTTCTTTGTCCGACGATTCTGACTCTTTGCTGAGTCATTTAGGGCTGATGTGGCTATTCTATCTTGTTTGAATGGCTATGATTTGCTCTAGGTTAATCTGACGGTTCCTATTAAATCAAACTTCTATATAAGCAACCAAAACCTAAACCCTAAGCCACACAAAAATATTCCTAGAGCCGTTATGCTGTCAATACTCAACCTAGAGTAGCCGCCATTCTCCTTCAACTAGAAAGCAAGATTAGAAGGTTCGAATCAAATTAAATCAAATCTAATTTAGAACAACAGTTAGTCTACATCAAAGGCGAGCAATTCAGTTTCAGAATATAGATCCCAGAAATCAAGATTTTCCTTTTTGTTTGTAAGTGTAGTTATCTTTCAAATGTGAATAAATTAAAGACATGGTTTGTAATGAATTGTAAAATAGAATTGTACCAAGTTGTATGTGATGTTGATTCATGATTATTCATGTCTATCCTATCATATATGCCTATGAACTATTGTGGTTTATTGAACCTATCATGTTATGTAGGAATTTCTGAATAAACCTATTATGTTGAAATTGTGGGAATGAAATTATCATGTTATATGCAAGTTTGGGAAAACTATCATGTCATGAATACATGCAAGTTTATAGGATAAAACATGATTGCGTAAACCTATATGTTTAGATCATGTTAGATCCATATGCCTTTATGTTAGATCTGTGTTAACTTGATTCAACCCCTATGCAAGTTCACCACTACATGCCAAGTTTAATTTGTATAGTTTTATGTAAATTCATATGCTTGTGGTTCATGTTGCATAGATCTAATTTGCAAGTTCATAGTTAAAAGTATATTGTTCTATGCCAAATTCATGTGACACATGTGTAGTTAGATCCATACTTTTGTATGATGTTGGAATGTTGCAAAGTTCCTCTTTTCCCCCCTTTTTGTTTTATAAGTTAGGCTAAAATATCGAGCCTAACATCCTATGTAATTTTGCGAACGTACAATGGGGGTAACGTTGGGGAAAACTTGAAATTACATGTAATTGGCATGTTTGGCATAATCATGATAAATGGCATGAAAATGGCATAATTCTTATAACTAAAATTATGAATTTGATTTTGAGGGAAAGTGGGCCATGATAATAAATTGTTGAAAATTTACATAAAAGGATAAATATGTAAATTTAGTAAAAGATGAATATGCCTAACCCGAGGTTAGATTGAGTTACGGTATAAGACTGCCCGGAACCGCCCGGCAAATCCAGCAACCGTAACAATATAGATCTAATTTGAGAGGTTAGCGCATTGAGCCCAAAAGAACCCGAGGTTAGACTGAGTTACGGTGTAAAACTGCCTAGAACCGACCGGCACTTCCAGTGACCGTAACAATACCTGTCTAATGTGAGTGGTTGGTGCTTTTATAAAAGAATTAAAGCTAAGACAGGAATGGTAGGGTTAAGTTAATTAAGGTAACACTTAACCAATACACCATGTTAATTAGACAAGTGGGTGAGGTTAAGTAAATTTAGAACACTTAACCGTTATAACATGTTAATTAGACAAGTGGGTGAGGTTAAGTAAATTTAGAACACTTAACTGTTATAACATGTTAATTAGACAAGTGGGTGAGGTTAAGTAAATTTAGAACACTTAACCGTTATAACATGTTAATTAGACAAGTGGGAGAGGTTAAGTAAATTTAGAAACACTTAACAAATATAACAAGATGAATGACTAGGGTTAAGTTAATAGGAAACACTTAACCAGTATAGCATGATGAATGGGTAGGGTTAAGTAATAAGAAACACTTAACCAATATAACTTGATTTATGGAAAGGTTAAATTAAAATAAGAGGGCAGCACTTAACTAATATAACTTGATTTGTGGTAGGGTTAAGTTAACATAAGAAGGCAACACTTAATCAAAGTAATATGACATGTAGGTGGGTTAAGTTAACTTAAATTGATTGATGACACTTAACCAATACAACGAGATGAATACGTGGGGTTAAGTTAACAAGAAACACTTGACCAATATAACTTGATGAACGAACGGGGTTAAGTTAATAGGAAACACTTAACCGATCCAAACTGATAAGTAAGGAGGGTCAAGTTAATAAGAAACGCTTAACCAACATGACATGATGAATGAGTGGGTTAAGTTAACATGAACGGACAACCCTTAACCAATATGAGGTAATGTGCGGGAGGGTTAAGTACATATCGGGTTGGTGGGTAATATTAGTACATATAGGCCCACAAACTAAACCATTAAATAAACATGCTTGAATCAGTGGAAGGTTAAGTACATATCGGGTTGGTGGGTAATATTAGTAGACATAGGCCCACAAAACTTAACCATTAAATAAACATGCTTGAATCAGTGGAAGGGTTAAGTACATATCGGGTTGGTGGGTAAATATTAGTAGATATAGACCCACAAAACTTAACCATTAAATAAACATGCTTGAATCGGTGGAAGGGTTAAGTACATATCGGGTTAGTGGGTAATATTAGTAGATCTAGGCCCACAAAACTTAACCATTAAATAAACATGCTTGAATCAGCGGGAAGGTTAAGTACATATTGGGTTGGTGGGTAATATTAGCACATATAGGCCCACAAACTTAACCGTTAAATAAACATGCTTGAATCGATGGGAGGGTTAAGTACATCTCGTGTAGGTGGGTAATATTAGAACATATAGGCCCACAAACTTAACCATTAAATAAACATGCTTGAATCGATGGGAGGGTTAAGTAAGGTGGGTAATATTTGTATATATAGGCCCACAAACTTAACCAATAAGGAAACCCTAGTAACGGGGACTCATTTCAGCAGTAACCCACATAGATGTATCAAGATACCCTGAAACTAGGCAGGATGGGGCACAATTACTGGGCTGATTATAAGCGGTCAAAATAGTGGCAGGGGGTACGTCAGTGTAGGTTCCGACGGTTTACGGGCGTGCATGTACTCCGGAGTGGAAAAAGCAGGCACTGGGTACCAGTAGTTATACACTGTGCTTCTTGAATCGTGCCGGGTGGCTATCATAAGGATTGATACACCTTATGGTGGGACCAGCACAGGATATCTACACGCAAGAGAGGGCCGATTGACACAAACACATGGAACTTTAATACAAGTAGGGAGCCAATCGATAGGGTAGTAAGGGTACATCTAACATCTTCGTGGCAATTAGGCTGACTGAGGTAAGATCCTCATACTAGATGTACACCTGAAGGCTACCACAATTGCGGGGATTGGGATCACGTTGTAATATTATCATTTTATACAGATTACTAGTTGGGACACTAGTTAGGTGGTGCAGAGATACATATAAAAATCGGATTAACAAGGTAGTAGCGAAGCAGAGAAAGAGTAGGAGCGCATTCAGTTTATCTTGCCTTATCATACCTTATGCTTATCCTATGTCACCTTATTTCTTTGTTGTTGTCCTGCATCCAGTTTATTCATGTCGTGGTTCTCTTACCAGTTTATATGCTGAATAATCACTGGACTTACCAGACTCATGTCTGACCTAGTTTTGTTTTGCCTCTTTTCTTCCGTATCTCCCCCCCCCACCCAGGTTCTCAGGGAGGAAATGTTACCACTTAGCTTATTTTTATTTTCAAGCTCGAAGATGGTCGATGTTTTTCTTTGGACTCTCTCTTCCACTACTATGGCTGGCTCATGCTTTATTGGGGAATATCATTGTTATTTTTGTTCTTCTTTTACACTTGGAAGTTATTAAATCAAGATAGAAGTTCTATGTATTACTTTTAAGTATTATTTGAGAAAATTGTTGTAAAAGCTTGACTGAATCACATTGTTAATAGAATGACTTTATTTTCCGCTGTTTTATTTTTCTATCTTGTAATTTATCTGCATCTTTTACCTAAAGCGCTTCACCGAAGTTAAGGCATTCCCTTTGTGAGTGACCTTAACGGAGGTGGGGTGTTTCACTTGGTATCAGAGCTAAAGGTTACCGGATCAGATAAAAGATTTGAAAAATTATTTTCAAAACAGTTTCAAAAGAAGCATTTTCAAAAGAAAAGTTTTTGTTTTAAAGGCATATTCCCCAAAGCCATATGCACTATCTTTTGATCCTCTGTTTGAATCCTTGTTTCCTTCTTTCCTAAGTCTCTGGGGCTCTTGGCTTTCTGGGAGGTAACCTCATCGCGTCATGGTCCCGTAGGCTTGAAGACACTACGGCACCTATTAAAGGGCAAATAAGCGCCTAACTTCCATCTATAGCCGCAGTAGTTTCACCTACGGCTAATTTTCTTTCAAGCTTTGTAGGATTTTCCATGCGATGGAGGCAGCTTTCAAGAGACTTGTCAACAAGTTACACAAGTATGGCAAAGATGAGAATAAGAGAGTTTGGCTAAGGAGCACAACACAAGGATGAAGAACTCATGGATATAGACTTGGTTCACAAAGGAGGGGAGGAAAGAATTGTAAAACCTAAAACAAGAGGAAGTATCTTTATTTTGGTATAACGGGTCGTATAATTAAGGGCAATGGCAAGAAAAAAGGACAGGATTTTCCAGAAGGCAAGTGCATGCTCTCACCGCTAGCATACCTGAGAGAGAGGCAGTAAGATTTCTTTTGAAAGAATTTTTCCTTTTTGATCATCCTGTTAGTACTCCTTCTGATTTTAGCACTTCACATTCATATATATCTGCTTCCATAGTTGAGTCTCTGCACCTTAGTACTTGTAGAGTAGAAGATCCCATTTTTGTCTCAAATCCAATTTGTGGTTCGGCTCATTTGTCTTTGGTTTGTATGGATTTGAGATACTTATGTTTTTGGTTTCAAGGGCTATGGGTTGATCTAGGCATGGATTGATTAGCTAGTAGTTGTGAAACGAGGGTAGTTAGACTTTTTACTTGCCTCGGGAATACCCTCGAGATTTCATGCGATCCTGAGGGGATCAGTTAGGCTTAGCTACCTAAAATCAGTTTATGTATCTATCGACGATTTTCGATCCGTTGGAGTAGTCCATGAGTACGCAAGATGTCTTGATTAAGGTTAGGGCTTTTCCCCCTAAAACTCGAGATAGAATTCTGCATATATGTAGTTGACAATGTAAAGGCAGTTATGCGATCAACGATAGTTTTGGAGCAAGATGGGCGAGGATAGCCAGAGTCGGTTAAGTGCTCAATTATTTGGCTGTTTTGCTAGTATCATCTCACATAAATCGTCCAAATTCGGAGGAGGTATTCCTTGGGTGCTTGTCTGATATTGGTTTAGGCCTTTGGGGCTTGTACTTGAGGGATGTCAAGTTCGACTAAGATGTTTTGCATGAGAGATATCGACCCTCAGATTTGTGACATGATGGATAAGCTAAGTAGAAGAGAGACCTCTAATCATCTTAGTATATACACTTGGTATCTTGGCTCACACCTGTTTATCTTGGAAAGATAGTTCGACTACATTGGATACCCTCTAGCATAGTGAGTGATCGAGGTCCTATCTTTACTAGTAAGTTTTGGAAATGGAGATCGAGAAGCTTCGCAATTGTAAAGTCAAGACAGTCAGAGCACAATGAAGCGAAGCTCAAGAAGATGCGACTTAGAAGACTGAAGACTAGATACGCGCATCATACCCTTTTTAAGGGTATACCCTTGATTCCTCTTTTTCTGTAAAGTTTATTTGCATGCTAGTCTTTATCTTTAAGTATATCCTCTCGGTCCTATTCCCGATCCTTAGGTAGAAGCCAATGGATGTAAACATGTGTTTAAGACATGTTATGTTTGGTGGATGCAAGTGGTTGCAAGTGTTTGCTAGTGGTTGCTCGTGAATGCATATACACACATTAGGCACTAGATCGGCTCAGTCACTTTCAAATTGCATATGCATATATGTATTTGTATATGGATTGAAAACTTGATGTGTTATCATATGGACGTTGCATATGTATGGATGATTGTGCACTCATGTAGAAGTTATAAAATACGATTAGGAATAATTGCATACATGATGGACTCATGGCACCGACATGACTTGCATTAAGGAGGTCAACTGAATCAGTAGACCGCCAGATTTTGCATTAGATAAGGACATGTACACACACTATGCATATGATAATGAAGCATTAGAAGTCTTTTTAAGGACAATGGATGCATTTATTTGATGGATGAGTAGATGGACGATTGGATGGTAGGATATACGTTCTCCTTAACTCGAAGATTTCGGGGACGAAATCCTTTAAGGAAGGGAGAATGTAACACCCCGTGTTTTCTGTAAGCATTATAGTAATGAATTAAAGAATAAATAATTACAAATGTGAGAATTAAGGGAAACGTGTTACGCCATTGCATTCGTCTCGGAATTCTTCTTGACATAGAGTCCGAGTTTGCGTAAATCGGACTCCATATGAAGAAGTTATGACCTTAGGAAGTTTCAGAAATTTAATTAAAATTCAGAAAATTAAATACCAAGGCAGGTCGACCAGGGGGTAGACCTACCCCAGGCCAAGTCGACCAGGGGGCCGACCTCCCTATATACAGGTCGACCTAGGGGTCGACCTCCCCCTCGGGTCAGATCTGAAATGTGGCGTTTTTCTTTGTTTGACGATTATGACTCTTTGGTGAGTCATTTAGGGATGATGTGGCTATTCTATCTTGTTTGAATGGCCTTGACTTGCTCTAGGTTAATCTGACGGTTCCTATTAAATCAATCTTTTATATAAGCAACCTAAACCTAAACCCTAAGTCACACAAAAATATTCTTGCAGCCGTCATGCTGTCAATACTCAACCTAGAGTAGCCGCCATTCTCCTTCAACTAGAAAGCAAGATTAGAAGCTTCGAATCAAATTAAATCTAATTTAGAAAAACGGTTAGTCTACATCAAAGGCGAGCAGTTCAGTTTCAGAATACAGATACCATAAATCAAGATTTTCCTTTTTGTTTGTAAGTGTAGTTATCTTTCAGATGTGAATAAATTAAAGACATGGTTTGTAATGAATTGTAAAATAGAATTGTACCAAGTTGTATGTGATGTTGATTCATGACTATTCATGTATGCCTATGAATTATTGTGGTTTATTGAACCTATCATGTTATGTAGGAATTTGTGAATAAACCTATTATGTTGAAATTGTGGGAATGAAATTATCATGTTATATGCAAGTTTGGGAAAACTATCATGTCATGAATACATGCAAGTTTATAGGATAAAACATGATTGTGTAAACCTATATGTTTAGATCTACAACTTTACATGTTAGATCCATATGCCTTTATGTTAGATCTATGTTAACTTGATTCAACCCCTATGCAAGTTCACCACTACATACCAAGTTTAATTTGTATAGTTTTATGTAAATTCATATGCTTGTGGTTCATGTGGCATAGATCGAATTTGCAACTTCATAGTTAAAAATATATTGTTCTATGCCAAATTCATGTGACATATATGTAGTTAGATCCATACTTTTGTATGATGTTGGAATGTTGCAAAGTTCCTCTTTTCCCCCTTTTGTTTTATAAGTTAGGCTAAAATATCGAGCCTAACATCCTATGTAATTTTGCGAACGTACAACGGGGGTAACGTTGGGGAAAACTTGAAATTACATGTAATTGGCGTGTTTGGCATAATCATGATAAATGGCATGAAAATGGCATAATTTTTATACCTAAAATTATGAATTTGATTTTGAGGGAAAGTGGGCCATGACAATAAATTTTTGAAAATTTACATAAAAGGATAAATATGTAAATTTAGTAAAAGACGAATATGCCTAACCCGAGGTTAGATTGAGTTACGGTATAAGACTGCTGGGAACCGCCTGGCAAATCCAGCAACCGTAACAATATAGATCTAATGTGAGAGGTTAGCGCATTGAGCCCAAAAGAACCCGAGGTTAGACTGAGTCACGGTGTAAAACTGCCCGAAACCGACCGGCACATCCAGTGACCGTAACAATACCTGTCTAATGTGAGTGGTTGGTGCTTTAATAAAAGAATTAAAGCTAAGACAGGAATGGTAGGGTTAAGTTAATTAAGGTAACCCTTAACTAATACACCATGTTAATTAGACAAGTGGGTGAGGTTAAGTAAATTTAGAACACTTAACCGTTATAACATGTTAATTAGACAAGTGGGTGAGGTTAAGTAAATTTAGAACACTTAATCGTTATAACATGTTAATTAGACAAGTAGGAGAGGTTAAGTAAATTTAGAAACACTTAACCAATATAACAAGATGAATGACTAGGGTTAAGTTAATAGGAAACACTTAACCAGTATAACATGATGAATGGGTAGGGTTAAGTAATAAGAAACACTTAACCAATATAACTTGATTTATGGAAAGGTTAAGTTAAAATAAGAGGGCAACACTTAACCAGTATAACTTGATTTGTGGTAGGGTTAAGTTAACATAAGAAGGCAAAACTTAACCAAAGTAATATGACACGTAGGTGGGTTAAGTTAACTTAAATTGATTGATGACACTTAACCAATACAACAAGATGAATACGTAGGGTTAAGTTAACAAGAAACACTTGACCAATATAACTTGATGAACGAACGGGGTTAAGTTAATAGGAAACACTTAACTGATCCAACCTGATAAGTAAGGAGGGTCAAGTTAATAAGAAACGCTAAACCAACATGACATGATGAATGAGTGGGTTAAGTTAACATGAACGGACAACACTTAACCAATATGACATAATGTGCGGGAGGGTTAAGTACATATCGGGTTGGTGGGTAATATTAGTACATATAGGCCCACAAACTTAACCATTAAATAAACATGCTTGAATCAGTGGAAGGGTTAAGTACATATCGGGTTGGTGGGTAATATTAGTAGATATAGGCCCACAAAACTTAACCATTAAATAAACATGCTTGAATCAGTGGAAGGGTTAAGTACATATCGGGTTGTTGGGTAATATTAGTAGACATAGACCCACAAAACTTAACCATTAAATAAACATGCTTGAATCAGTGGAAGAGTTAAGTACATATCGGGTTGGTGGGTAATACTAGTTGATATAGGCTCACAAAACTTAACCATTAAATAAACATGCTTGAATCAACGGGAAGGTTAAGTACATATCGGGTTGGTGGGTAATATTAGCACATATAGGCCCACAAACTTAACCGTTAAATAAACATGCTTGAATCGATGGGAGGGTTAAGTACATCTCGTGTAGGTGGGTAATATTAGCACATATAGGCCCACAAACTTAACCATTAAATAAACATGCTTGAATCGATGGGAGGGTTAAGTAAGGTGGGTAATATTTGTATATATAGGCCCACAAACTTAACCAATAAGGAAACCCTAGTAACGGAGACCCATTTCAGCAGTAACCCACATAGATGTATCAAGGTACCCTGAAACTAGGCAGGGTGGGGCACGATTGCTGGGCTGATTATAAGCGGTCAAAATAGCGGTAGGGGGTACGTCAGTGTAGGTTCTGACGGTTTACGGGCGTGCACATACTCCGGAATGGAAAAAGCAGGCACTGGGTACCAGTAGTTATCCACTGTGCATCTTGAATCGTGTCGCTATCATAAGGATTGATACACCTTATGGTGGGACCAGCACAGGGTATCTACACGCAAGAGAGGGCCGATTGACACAGACACATGGAACTTTAATACAAGTAGGGAGCCGATTGATAGGGTAGTAAGGGTACATCTAACATCTTCATGGCAATTAGGCTGATTGAGGTAAGATCCTCATACTAGATGAACACCTGAAGGCTACCACAACTGCGGGGATTGGGATCACGTTATAATATTATCATTTTATACAGATTACTAGTTGGGACACTAGTTAGGTGGTGCAGAGATAGATATAAAAATCGGATTAACAAGGTAGTAGCGAAGCAGAGAAAGAGTAGGAGCGCATTCAGTTTATCTTGCCTTATCATACCTTATGCTTATCCTATGTTACCTTAATTCTTTGTTGTTGTCCTACATCCAATTTATTCAGTTATGGTTCTCTTACCGGTTTATATGCTGAATAATCACTGGACTTACCAGACTCATGTCTGACCTAGTTTTGTTTTTCCTCTTTTCTTCCATATCCCCCCTCACCCCAGGTTCTCAGGGAGGAAATGCTACCACTTAGCTTAGTTTTCTTTTCAAGCTCGAAGATGGTCGATGTTTTGCTTTGGACTCTCTCTTCCACTACTATGGCTAGCTCATGCTTTATTGAGGAATATCATTGTTACTTTTGCGCTTCTTTTACACTTGGAAGTTATTAAATCAAGACAAAAGTTCTATGCATTACTTTTAAGTATGATTTGAGAAAATTGTTGTAAAAGCTTGACTGAATCACATTGTTAATAAAATGACTTTATTTTCCGTTGTTTTATTTGTCTGTCTTGTAATTTATCTGCATGTTTTACCTAAAGCGCTTCACCGAAGTTAAGGCATTCCCTTTGTGAGTGACCTTAACGGAGGTGGGGTGTTTCAGATCGTATGCCTTTATAATAAAAAGCTTGTTATTCAGAACTATTGGGTCAGCTTTCTGGATTCTACATTTGTCCTCCGTGCTAGAGAATTGGAAAAGGAAAACGACTCCATCAGATCAAGCATTTACCGTACCTTTCAGTCTCCAGATTGGAAGAATTTTGTTAATAACTGCAGTGTAGGAGAGATGTCTATCCAAAAAGAACCCTACAAGGAAATCATTCCGGATCTCTGTTCCAGATTCAGTAACTCCATCAACTAGGGTTAGGGCTCCATTAACTACAATTCGATTGATGTCAACAGGCTTTACTCTCCCGCGTTCATGGGTTTACGCTGAAACAAAGAAGTCCAGGGTTGTTGACAAATCGAAACTGATGGAAGGGATTGGGGAGGTTGCGATTGGGGATTAGGGTTGGTTGGAGGATCGAGTGGCAAGGGCGGAGGATCATTGGCGGGATTAGCGGCTGGTGGGGGCTCGAGGAGATTGGATGGGAGTGGGCGGAATGGGCTCAGTGGGGGCCGCCATAAATTTTAAGTTGTTATGAAGTTAGAGCAAATTTTGGTTTCAAAATTTAATTTTAAGTTCATATAAGTTTATATAGTTTTATAATTTTATTGTTTTATAATTTTATAGTTATATAGTTTTAAACGTTATAATTTTATAAATATGTTTATATAATATATTATTATGGTTTCATATGATTTTACACTTTATAATATTCATTTATATCATTAAGTTTTAATTTAAGAATTTCCAGAATAATATATATAATCAAACACTTGAAAAATAGTTTTAAAAATATTTTTAAAATACACATTTCTACATACATAGGAGGCTATGTTGACATACAACTGTCAAAAATTCAATTTTCAAAGGAAGTGTCTTTTCACTATTTGTAACGTTCCAGAAGCATTGCAAACTTTCAAATCTTATAAATGGGGGCTGATTTCGAATTTTTTGATATATCTTCTTCTCCATCTTCACCTCTCTTTATCCCACCATTAATATTTCATATTTTATTGATTTCTACACTTCTTTTAGCGGATTTCTACTCTAATTACATAAAACTTCTTCATTTCTCACTCTCTATCCACTACTCTCTGAATTGAAGTTCTAATGAAGAGTTATAGGACTGTTGTAATCATTTGGGAAGTGTTTGGGAATGGGTGTGTTCCTTGTAGCCCTGAAATAAAGGAAAGGGAGTATTGTTAACCTCGTAGTCGTAGAATCAAGGGTGTTTGGAGCGGTGTTAGGCTTGTAGCCGTGAAATCTAGGGGATTGTACTTGGATATTGATAATAATAAAACTCTGCACAATCCAGTGTTGTGTGGGACTGGACGCAGGAGTAATTCGAACCCAGTATAAAATCTGGTGTGTTCTTTCCTTTTATTCATTTTATATTTATTTTTTTCTGTGTTTATGCTTGATTTTGTGTCTGTGATCGTCTCTGTTGTGTGTGATTCATATAGTAGATCATTTAAGTTTAAGATTTTCATAAATTTCTTATAAACACTATTCACCCCGTTCCCCCTCAAGTGTTATTCTTGCCTTAATATCTGCATTTTGCGTTCCCTAATAATTGGTATCAGAGCATAGGTTTTCAAAAAAATTATAATCTGATTTTTGAAAATATTAAATGGTAACCAACACGGGTAATAATAGTTCTTTTGTAGAGGGTCAGTGCACTGTTATACCACCACTGTTTAATGGCAGTAATTATTCATATTGGGCATGTAGAATGAAAATATATTTACAATCAGTAGGATTAGACACATGGAATAGTACACAGACTGGATATGTTGAACCCACTACTAATTTTGCACATTGGACTATTGAATAAAAGCAGCCGCATAAAACAATTCTAAAGCCATGAATATGTTGTTTTGTTCATCAGATAGAAATGAATTTAATAGAGTATCAGTTTTTAAACCAATAAATGAAATTTGGAGAACAATACAAGTTGCTCATGAAGGAACCAATAAAGTTAAACAGACAAAGATATCAATGCTAATTAATCAGTTTGAGTTATTCAAAATGAACGAGAATGAATCTATCTCTGATATGTATTGCGGATTCCAAGAGATAGTGCATTCATTAATAAGTTTAGGGAAAACTTATTCTAAAGAAGACCAAGTCAGAAAAATACTTAGTTCATTGACTCAAGAATAGGATCAGAAAACATAGGCAATTGAAGAAACCAATAATGACAGTGAAATGAAGATTGAGGATTTAATCGGGAATTTGGTGTCTTTTGAAGTTTAATTGCAGAAAAGAAAGGAAATAAGCCAATTGAAAAGAAATGTATAACATTTAACAACGAATGGTTTTGATTCGAGCAACGAAGACGATGAAGAAATTTCTTTAATGACGAGAAATTTCAAAAAATTCCTAAGATATAAAAGAAGAAATAACTTTCAAAGAAGTAATCAAGGCAGTTCGGGAAGAAACGATGATCGGTGTTATAACTGCAACAAATCAGACCATATAAAAAGAATATGTCCATATCCAGTTGAAACAACTCAACAGACAGATAATAGTAATTCAACAAAGAAAAGAAAGAGGGCATATGCAGCCATTTTAGACGATTCAGATTCATCATCAAGTGATGAAGAGCCAAAAACCGGAAATCCAAATATGTGTTTCACAGCGATTCAGAATTCAGAGAATATCAAAGAAATGGATCTAAAAACCAGATACATCTTAATTAATTTTTAAGTTTTTGGTTGATTTGGATGAATGGTTGTTTTGTTTGCTTTGTTTGAATTTGAAATTTAAAATTAAAATTCAAACTTAGACCTTAAAATTCAGACTCAAATTTTGAAATTTAAATTAATAATAAAATAAATTTTAGATGTTTGTTAGGTTAATATTATTTCAGGAAATAGTAAAACCTGAAATATAAATCGATTATATAATAAAACCAAAAGTGAAAACCATATGTCCTTTGAATTTCAACATGTATATCGACATAAGGGCCTGTAAATGAAATTCAAATTTTGAATTCAAGAGTTTAAACTTTCAAACTTCCCTCCAAATTTTCACCAACTCCCAAGGTCTGAAAAGGTGTCATTGATTTCAGAAAGTTGTGTCCATTCAATTTCTATTTATATATCTATTCAATCTTATTCTCTCTACCTCTCATTTAAAATTCAAACAACCTTCTTCATATCTATCCTCTTCAAAAACAAATCTATAATGGCTTCCTCAATCAATTCTCAAAAATTGAGATTATCCAAAGCCATCAAAGGATATCTCTACAATGATAGAGAAACAAAAATGCCTATGTTGACTACCTAGCAAATGGAAAGGTCAATACGGGCACATTCGCCATCTTTGAAGATTTTCAGGCTTACAATCTTCATTCACTTTTTGAAGAAAATGGAGTTTTGAGTCTAATTGATTCACGGGATAACAAAGAAGTATGTTATCCTAATCTTGTCAAAATGTTCTATGCAAATCTAAATCGTGGCTTTTACGAAGGAAATGAAGATCAAATATGGAGTAGCGTAAAAGGCACTCGAATTGTTTTAGATTGTGAAATCTTGGGTAATATCTTGAATTGTAAGAGTACAGGCACAGATTTTTCGGATTCCAAAATCGATGAAATGGATTTGGAAACATTTCATCACTTATTTGAAAGCGATGCTCATTTGGAATTCAAAAATCGTTATTTTTTGGCCCAAAAACAAGAATCGTCAACCCCCTCCTTCAACATATCATCACTCCTCGTTCCGGAAATTTCAACAACCCTACACTCAATGTCCAAAAAGCACTCTTTGCTATCATTGGTGTTTATGACATCAATTGGGCCGATATGATTTTAAAAGAACTTAAACCCAAAAAAATGTCAACAAGAGAAGACACTTTTTATTATGGAGTTTACCTTACTCGAATTTTCAAATATTTCGGAGTTGATTTCAGAGGAGAAGAATTTGTATTAAGAAAGATGTTTGACTCCACAAATATACTTCTTATGCAAATTCCACTCACTTTCAAACCTTATGAGACATTCAAAGATAAACAAGCTTGAATGCAACAAGAACAAGAGCCTATGAATATCGAAGAAGAAGAAGAAACTTCTTTGGAAAGTGTAGAGTGTCCATCCAATACTAGAAACATTTCCAAAGAAGTGCTTGTCCAAAATCAAGCAGGACTAGCCAAGAACCAAAATAATTAACTAAAAATTGAATATTTATAATATAATAAGAACGAAATATATTAATATAATATAATAAGAATTAACAAAAAATTGAAAATTTCCAAAAAAAAATCTAATGTATGTCGACATACGTTTATCCCTATGTCGACATATAACTGCCCTGTTTTCAAATTTGTTCAAAATTTAAATAACTAACTCATGTTTATTCAATTGCAACGAATTCCAGACCCTGTGTAAACCTATTTCTTCCAGAAAAAAATATTCTATCATTTCTCATTCCTCTCTAATCAATTCTTATCTGAAATATCAAAATTATGGCAAATTCAATACATAATTTGAGTGAAAATCTTGAAGAGATTTCAAATTCATTCAAGAATATCCTATCCATAATTTGAGCGAAAAACTTGAGTTTATTTATACTCGGCCTTGTCGTTGGTTCGAGGCTCGAGTTGAGTTTATTTATACTTGGCTTCGTCGTTGATTCGAGGCTCGAGTCAGGGGACCAGTTCCGACTTCGAGATACTGATCTAGTGTAGTGCGCTCGTGTATGCGAGTCGGTACAAGTCAATCACAAGCCATCATGCAGAGTTACAACACTTGAGATGGAATAACTTGGAAATGGAGACAACTAAGATGGTACAAAAAGTGACTCAAGCAAGATAAGCCGCAAGGCGTGGCGCCGATGTTCAAGTTGCCCATTGTTGCTACAGTCTTGCTGAGTCGAGGAGACAAATTCGAGGATTTTAGTTGTCACTCGAGATCCTGGTTTGCTGGAATCTTTGATGAGTGTTGAGTGGCTCAGAGAATCCATGCGGTGTACCGAGTCGGTACTGCTCGAGGTGACCCTTGCAGATGAGTTTCTCGATGTTGTCCTACAAGTGGCGATAGTTGTTTGTGTCGTGTCCATGGACGCTGTGGAACCAAAAGTATTCTGTAGAGTCCATTGATGCAATCATCGTACCTTAGGCCTTGGTCTTTTATAGAGCAGGACATTGCAAGTTGCAAGGTAGTTGTTCTCAAGGGTGACGCTGAGTGGAGTGTAGTTAAGGAAAGATGGAAGTCGAAGATGCTTCCTCTTATTGTTTCAACTACCTATGGCGTTGCCAGTTTGAGAAAGATTGCTCGGAGCGATGGGGTTAGAATCGTTGGAGCTCTAGGTTTTATCTCGAGATAAGCTGTTGAGGTGAGAAGCTTGATTCCTTTGCGCTAGCTCTTGGCGTAGGAAGTAGTTGACTTTCTTATAGAAGATCTCCAAACTCTTAGATTGTGTGTGGTTGACCCATGCTCCAAATTCAGAATAAGGGAATACGCCATTGATGAGTTGATCCAGGATAGCCTGAGGGCTCAAGTCTTCGATACCCTCCACGGCATTGCTGAACCTCTCAAGGTAGCAGGTTAGAGTTTCGTCGGGGCCCTGACGGATGTGTGTGTGCCAAACTGATTGATTAAACATTTTGGCTAGCTAGGAAAAAGTTGATATGGTTCTTGGTGTAAGTTGAGTGAATCATAGTAGAGGTATGCCCTCAAGAAAGACGAGGAAACACTTTCACTTTACGGCGTCTACGGCATGAGCAGAATCCATACGAGACTCGCAGCGACATGTGAATACCCGAGGGTCAGAATCCCCTGAATAAGGTTTATTTGAGGCATATTGAAATGCTGGGCCATTCGAAGTTGAGCATATCTTGAGTGAACGGGTTATGTATTGCACTAGTTTCCCAATCGTCTGTGATGTAACCCTAAGATTCTTTCAAGATGTTGCGAAGTAGGTTAGCAAGAACAAGAGTTCCAATATCCGCAACGATGCGGGGGTCATGATTCGACTCAGGAGTGGGCAGTCTTGGACATCTCTTAGGATGAATGTCATCTTGGTCTAAAAAAACTTTAGCCCTGGTTGTCCGACTCATCTATAGCTGGCGATCCGGGAATCTCGGTTTGCGTTGCTTGGCGTAGGCAACAAATCTGAGCTGGAGCGGGTCGGCCTTGCATGGCAATGGGTTGAGCATTGACCTACCAACCGGAGTTAGGCCCAAGTTGAAAGCAATTGAAGCGATGGGTATCTTGAACAGAAATAGGGATGGAGCTCGGTGAGAGGTAGTTTGATGGAGGCTGAATGTCCAAGTCGGCCTGAAGGCGGAGAATGTTTCGTTGAGCATTTTGTTGAAGTCGTTGTGTTATCCGATGTTCTGGTGGATTTTGTCGACAAAGCATCGTTGAGTCTCACCCAAATTTTTTGACTTTTCAATTAATTAGGCTCTATCGACGAATGCGTCGAGGTTGGGAGCACCAATGGTGTTTATGTTGGTTGGAGCTTCAGTGAGGAGGAAATCTTGAACCGGGATCGACAGTGGAAGGTTTGGCCATGGCGTTCTTTCCTTTGTTCACCATTATTGATAAGCTTGGTCGATAAGTTCGAGAAAACTTAAGTATTACCCCAAGTCTCGGTGACTGAGTACAAGGAAAGACGAGGTTTTGATTTCTCGAAGGAAGTGATAGAAAGTTGACTGTAGATGTAAGCTTTAATCGTCCCTTTCCTGACGCACCAAAATGTTGAATCCGAAAATGGTCGTCAACGCCCGTGATTTCCACGTGGGTGAAAATAAACGTCTAGTAATGGAAAATGAGTAAGTAGCTGTGTAGTGTGTATGGGAAAACCGTAAATGAATGATCACATTGGGTTTATAGTGGTTCGGCCCATCGGGGGCTACGTGCACTCTGAATGGTTTTTGCTCTTTTATTATATCTTGAGTACAAGTTACAACATTTAATCGGAACGTATCTAAATATACCTGGGTCTCGATGCTTTTTGTGATGAAATTGAGTCGTTGGAGCTTTTTACGTGACGAGCATGGCCATGGTGGCACGGTGGTCCAAAGTTAATTATCTTATCTTCTTCCCGAATGCCAAAATAGCCAAAATCTGGTTTAGTGTCCGAAAGTGTGGTTAAATGTTGAAGATTATGCTCATGTGTCCAAGAATATGTGTTTTCTTTTTCTTTGGATGAAGGAAGGTGTTTAGGAGGCTTTAGGAAGATTATCTTCTTCTTAGGCAGCCATTAGAGCTTAAAGGAGAGCTTGAACCAACCCTTGTTGTAAATGAGGGGCTATTTATAGGAATAAGCCGATAGTGGAGTAGGTGAAAAGTAGGTGAGAAGAGCAAAATTTTGTATCCCATATCCCAACTCTCACCGAATTTTGTATCCCCTTAGGGATGTGAATTCACATCCGGAGGTATGCGAAGTTCGCATCCCAGAGGGATGAGAATTCGATCCATGAGGGATGTCAATTATCGCATCCTGCTGATGGGATGCAAAGGGAGGTGAACTCGCATCCCTCGAAGGGATGCGAACTCGTATTCCTCAAAGGGATACAAACTCGTATCCTGTAAGGAGTACGAGCTTCGTACCCCTTGAGCGATACGATACGAATTCGTATCCCTTATGGGATATGAAATTCTTATCCCGTGATGGAGTATGAGGTTCGTTTTGCCTAGGAATCTGGGGAGCCTAGGAATTCGACGCCATGTTGAGGGAATCGAAATGCGTGTGGTGGCATACTCTGGAGGATTCGAATCGTGTGGAGTGAGGTATTCGAAATCCTCGAAACAATAGATTCGAAATATGCTTAGTGCACTGTTTTGAGGAGTTGCAAGGTCTATATTCGTATGACTTCTCTTGGACTTGGATCCTTTGTGTTCCGGCGACACTTCGGACTTTGGTGCCACACAATGGGTTGAGTTGAGTGGGCCTGATATGCCTCTTGGGAACCAATCCAAAAAGCCGGTTAACAAACATTTTCGAGTGTTAACAAAGACATTTGTTAAGCAGATCTTTGTAATAATATCATATAAATGATGGAAATAAGTAAAATGAATACCCAAACTAATCATATGTTATTAGAAATAAGATGGGAATTAGAAAGCCAAGGATAATGATCTTGGGCATTGCCTTGTAGAATTTTTATATTAGTACATAATATTTCCAAAAAAAAACTTGTTTGTTTATTATCTTTTAGTTATCAATTAGAGAACTTTTTATCATGAAATAACTCTCATTAGTGATTAAGCGAGTTGAAGAAATTTGCAGTGGCTATATAGAAAATGTTGTATGTAGATAAAATCATTAAATCGAATATTCAGATAATGGAGATACACATAGAACTCTATGATTGATGTATGATTATTGATATGTCTTCTATGAGTATAAAAGAAAAGTGGTTAAAAAAACTTCCTAAACATGGATTGTCAAAGATCGCATTGAATTCCATTTCACATGAATAAACCAAATTCCAGACAATTAAAAATTTTAAGTGGTAAAAATAGTTGAAAGAAATCAAGGAAATCAATAGGTAACACTTCTTTCCGGTGCTAGGGGTTGCTGCTGTGTTTTTATGTGTCTTATTTTGGGCTTCTGAGGCGGGTTGTATTTGGCTTTGCTTTCTTTTTCGTCCATTTTCAAAATAAAATATATTTATTTCACATAGAATGAGTATTGGCGAACCTTAAAGCAGAAAATGGTCAAAGAAACATAAGTAAAAACTCAGTTTATTTCTCAAGCCCCTGGTCCTGATGGTTTTCCTATTTTATTTTATATCACTTTTTAGGACATTTTAAAAGATGATTTAACTACTTTTTTTAATGAGTTTTTCAATGATAATTTGCAATTGGGTAGATTTAATTCAGCTAATGTTGTTTTAATTCATACGAAAGTCGGGACTAATCGGTTAAAAGATTTTAGACCTATTTCTTTATTGAATTGCTCTATTAAAATCATTTCCAAAGTTCTGTCCAACAGACTTAGCCGTAAAATGAATGATTTAATAAACATTCTCAGACTGCATTTGTTAAAGGTAGAAACATCACTGATGGTGTTGCTACTGTTTAGAAGTATATTAATTACTGTTGCAGGAATAATGTAACTTGCACTATACTTAAACTTGAATTCTCTAAATCCTTTGATTCCATTGACTGGTTTTTCCTTAAAGATCTTCTAATGACTAGAGGTTTTAGTACTAGATGGGTAAATTGGATATGATCTCTTTTAAAATCTAGTAGTTCTAATATTCTCATCAATGGTATTCCTGATGGAAAAATTCAGTCTAAACCTGGCCTAAGACAAGGAGATCCATTGTCTCCTTATCTAGTTAATTTAGCTGCTGATGTTTTTTTCTAGAATTATTAAACTTGCTACTAGGAATGGTGTGACTGACCCCTGTAGGTAGAGAAATAACTAATGAGGGTATTTCTATTCTACAATTTGCGGATGATACATTAATTTTTTTCTTTCCATCTTCCTAAATCTATTGTCTCTCTTAAATTCATTCTTTATAGTTTTGAATTATTATCTGGTCTTAAAATAAACTTTGATTAGAGTTCAATTCTTGTTCTTAATGTCTATCATAATGTTGAACATTTAGTGGCCAATACTCTTAATTGCAATTTAATGAAATTCCCTATTGAGTATCTTGGTTTCCTCATAAGACCTCAGGAACTAAAACATGAAGATTGGAACATTATCGTTGATAAAATCAGTAATAAATTGTCTAGTTGGAATAATAGATTCCTTTCGAGAGCGGGTAGGGTAGTCCTAATTAATTCAGTGTTGTCAGCCTTACCCATATATTGGATGTCATTTTATCGCTTCCCATTTGGGTCACTGAGAAAATTGATAATATTAGAAGAAATTTTCTATGGTGTGGGGAGAATTATTTTTCATGTTTTAAATGTTTGATCCAATGGAATACTGTTTGCAGACATAAAAGTGAGGGTAGATTAAGAGTCATAAGCTTATACAATCTTAATATTTCTCTACTTTGCAAATGGATGTGGAAATTTAATGATTGTAACCTAAACTGTTTATGTAAAGAATTAATTTCGAATCAATGGTGTAATGGTAATTTTAATTTTAGTCTTGGTTCTTTTACTAATCAAACTAATGTCTCTCACTTTTGGAGATCTATAATTCATCATTTTGAAATATATAAAATAGGAATTAGCTATATTGTTCACTCTGGCAATAATGTTTTACTTTGGGAAGATTGTTGGATTTCCGCTATTCCCTTAAAAGTTGAGTTTAAAGAATTATACGATATATGTAACTTTAAAAAGGCTTTGAGTTTAGATATTTACAATAAAGATCAAGCTTATCCTTCGGATTTTAGTTTCAATCATACTTTAGTTGGTCTTACTCTTAAACAGTTTGCACTTCTTTGTGCTAGACTTGATCTATATAAGTTTGATGAGGAACAAGACGTTTATCGTTGGTGTTGGGATTTAAGTGGCACTTATTCTTCTAAATTGCTCTATAATTGTCTTTATTTTTTCGGGGTTAAAAATAAAGTCTTTAGTTATCTTTGGAAAGACAATGGCCTCCCAAAACTAGGTTACATATGTGGCTCATTGTACACGGTAAACTTAATACTATTGAATTATTAAAGCTAAAAAATATTATTGTCAATAAGAATTGTTATTTTTGTAATAATCATCTTGAAGATTCTGGTAATTTATATTTTGCTTGTCCTTTTACTAAGTTCATTTTAATTAGCGTTTTTAACCTTTTTAATTTTCCCTCAAATTTCTATCACTTTGATTGTCAATATTATTGGAAATTTTATAGGTTTCTTTTCAATGCAAATAACAGATATCTTTGTGATACTATTTTTTAATTATTTATTGGTATGTTTGGTTTGAAAGGAACCCATATGTTTTTCACAATGAAAATCTTAATTTAAATAATTTGATTTATAGAATTTCTTTTTTCTATTTTAATTGGCTCCCTAATCCTTCTTATAAACATAACAAATTAGTTGATTTTAAAGTTTTTCTTACACTCATTAGATCTCGTATTTATTCTTACAAGCATAACAAATTAGTGATATATATATATATATATATGTGTGTGTGTGTGTGTGTGTGTGTGTGTGTGTGTGTGTGGCGAGCGTTCAATGACACCCGAAATAGTGCAGCACCCCTAAATGCCCCCTGATTTCCACCACATATTCCGTTTCTCTCTCCCTCCACTACTTCTCTCTCCTTCCACTAACTTAAACTAATATAAATGATTGGTTTATATAGAGGGCTTTTGGGGTGCTCACTATTTGGGGTGGCAATGAACGCTCATATATATATATATATATATATATATATATATATATATATAAAAGCAAGTGTTCGATAGCACCTAAAACAGTGCAGCACCCCTAAATGCCTCCTGATTTCCACCACATATTTTGTTTCTCTCTCCCTCAACTCATTCTCTCACCTCCCACTCACTTATTCTAATATAAGTGCTTGGTTTATATGGGGGCAAATGGGGTGCTCACTATTTGGGGTGTCATTGAACACTTCTCATATATATATATATATATATATATATATATATATATATATATATATAGGCGAGCGTTCAGTGGCACCCCAAACAGTGCAGCACCCCTAAATGCCCCCTGATTTCCACCATATATCCCGTTTCTCTCTCTCCGCTCATTCTCTTACCTCCCACTCACTTATTCTAATATAAATGCTTGGTTTATACAGAGGGGCAAATGAGATGCTCACTTTTTGGGGTGTCATTGAACGCTCCTCGTATATATATACACAGAGAGAGAGCGCGCAATTTATGATCTCTCGTGTTACTTTATTCTGAGAATACTGTACTTTATATTTTAGTTTTTTAGCTTATTTTTATTATTATTATTATTATATTTTTCTACTAGCCTTCAATTTCAGCCCAGTATCCATTTTTACTGGATTTTGGGCTGAAATAAAAATGTTAAGAGGTAGTAAATATCTTTGCTAACCTTATTGCTACATGGTCTGCTACGGCCTTGGTTGTACATTATATTTTCCTTTTTTTAAAAAAAAATTCAACTTTCAATCAAACAACTTTCCGTAAAATTTTAACTGCTTCACAGATTTTCAGACCATTTATATTTGTATTAATTGAATGTAAATATTCATAGACTTTTATTGTCTATTAGAACATGTTTAACCAATTCGATCTGTATCTGCCATATATTTTTATTAATAATTTTGGGATATTATAAGGTGTTTGATAAGTAAATCACGATTTAGTATTACTTTATCCTCTATCCATCTATTTATAAAATTCTTGTCTCTTGGTCCCATTTTGCTGGAATTAATTACAATAATATTACTATTCTGCATGGGGGATATAAGTGAGTCACAAACTGGTAGTGTGTAATAGTTTGTCTCTTGGTTCTATGTTTTTTTCATAGGGTTTAGTTTTGTTAGAAATAGTAATACTTTAAAATCTATGTATTTTTTGAACCATTTGCTGATATGATCCACTGCGTAGGGTTTTTTTTTTCCCTATTATTTTTATCTTGAATTTTAATTCTGGTATCTAGTTCCTAGTGTTAGGTTGTATTTTAATCAATCTTAATACTTGCTTGTTAAAACCATTTATTTTATGTATGATATTTCAAGTTTTTGAGCTGGTGTGAATTGTGTTTACTGGGAGGAGTTGTACGAAACCTCTAAAAGAATGAATAAATGAAAACAAATATGTTTACTTATTAGATGACCAAACAATGCGACTGTATTCCGTACAATACCTTTGTTTGTGGTTTCTTCTGAAGTAAAGCTTTTGGTAGGTTTTTTAGATCCATCTCTAATGTTGTTTTTCCATAAATCAGGGTCATGTTTTTAAGCATAAAGCCTACTATTTTTATAATAGATCTTTTATCAACCTCGGCTGTTAGTCTGTTAGAATCATAAGGTCTTCAAATGTAAAATTAGGGATACATGTAACACGTTGATGTGCTTTATAGACATTAGAAACTGTCTGTTATTTGTGTTTGTTATACACACACACACGCACATATATATATATATATATATATACATATATATGGGATAGGATCAGGGAGCCCCCTGAATTTCAACCCCCCATTTCCACCCGAATGTCAGCCACTCATTTATATAAAGGGGTGCTAACAAAATATATTGTTAGGAATTAGGATTGTGTTGCATGTTCTTAAGAAGGAATGATGGTTTGGATACAATAATCTCACATCACCGAATATATTAAAGGAATTGTGTTCAAATATGAGCTGGTAGGCACATAACACAAGGAATTATTTTTGTTATATGGGAGTTGTGTGCCTGCTCATATGCGTGAAAGGTTCGGCTTTGCTCCGACAGTCGTTATATAACATATATATGTATATATGTATTGTTGTTGTATATGTTTTCCGGTATGATTCTATTTTTCTATTTTTATCTGTGTTTGCTGTATTGTGCTTATTATATCTGTCTGTTGTCTCTACTCTCCAGTTCTATCTGTGTTGCCTTTTATTTTTATTCCAGTATTTGTTTATATTATTCAACCTTTGTGAGCTTCTTTTTTGCAGTTTAGGGGTTGTTCTTTGGCTCTAAACGGGTCCGTTAGCCAACGGACGCGTCCAACACGTCCGTTGGCTAACGGCTCAACTTCGAGCCGTTGGCACTTCTCCCCCCATTCCCCTACCCTTATAAATCCTCCCCTCACTCATCTTCTCCTCACTCACCTTCTTTCAACTCACCTTCTTCCATTCTTTCTTACAATGGAGAATCCATTTCCAAATGATGGTGATTCCGATTCAGACGCTTTAGAGGATATCATCCTAATTGGAGCGTACTTACGTGGTCGCCGAAGCGAAATAAGACGACGGATTCATACTTCGACGAATACCGGATTGATGTGGATAGACGACATACTTAACGGTCATCAGGCAAGATGTCAAAGACAGTTTCGTATGAAACGGTTATGTTTTCTTTCGTTATGCGATAGGCTGGAAAGTTGCGGATTGACCACTTCAGAAAATGTTACTGTTCGAGAAGCGGTTGGGATATTTTTATGGACTATTGCCACCGCTAATTCGAACAGACAAGTGGCTGAAAGATTTCAAAGGTCAGGTTGCACAATCTTTCATTATTTTCATGCTGTTTTGAATGCCGTCCTAGTATTATCTACCGCTATTATAAAACCGGGTGATCCTCAATTTAACTCAATTCCTACTGAAATTAGCAATGATAACCGTTACTATCCGTACTTTAAAAACAATATTGGTGCAATAGACGGCACACATGTTATGGCACACTTACCTCCAGATCGAATTGTTCCGTATATCGGACGAAAAGGATACGCTACACAGAATATTTTGGCTGTATGCTCGTTCGATTTACTATTTACGTATGCTGTATCTGGATGGGAAGGTACTGCACACGACAGTCGAATTTTTAATTCTGTGGTGAATGACAGAAGTTCCAATTTTGCTCATCCTCCTACTGGCCAGTATTATGTTGTGGATTCCGGTTTTTCACTTACAACTGGACATATACCACCATATCGAAATGTTAGATATCACATCCCCCAGTTTCGTATGACCACAAATCAACCGAAATCCCATAATAAAAATTTTAATTTCTACCATTCTAGTTTATGTATGGCAATTGAGAGGACATTCAGAATATGGAAAAAGAAATTTGTTATACTCAGAAATATGTCAACCTACAAGTTCGCAGCTCAAACAAAAATTGTTGTTGCTACGATGGCTATACACAATTATATACGCAAATACAATATGGGTGATCCAGATTTTATGGCTTATGATGATGATCCAAATCTTATTCCAGAAGAGTACGAACAAGAATACGCCGACGTGCGAAACATAAGCAATAATGACCTAGCACCGGCTCAACGCTATCAAGGCTGCGCTGATATGGCAGTGCGTCACGATCACATAAGAGATGAGCTTGTTGCAGCAGGATTGCACTAATAGATTTCTACAATGTATCACTTTATCTACTGTTTTCTTATTTCTGCAATGTATCCCTTTAGTTGTTTTTTTTGTATTTCTGCAATGTATCACTTTCTGTACTGTTTTTATGTAATGAACTGTTATGTTTTGTTAGCTGTGTTATTCTGCAATAATTATAATGTTATGTTTTAATCTGTAATTAGTTAAATTACAAAATATAAATAAAATACTCCTCTTAAATTCTCCGCTTAAATACTCCGCTAAAACCGCCAAACGCATGGTCCGCTAACTACTATTCTCTGCTATAATACTCCGTTCAAATTCTCCGCTTAAATTCTCCGTTTCCGCTTGCAAAGAACACACCCTTAGGTTTAGGATAGTGCTTTTTATTTTTATTTTTGGACTCTAGATTTAGGTATTGTGTTTATTGTATTATGTATTCTTTATGTTTAGACTCTAGTCTTAAGTTTTAGGATTTATTTTTTTTTCTTTTATTTTTCATTGTGAGGGGTGGCTTTGCTATCTATCAGACTTATTGGCAGCTCCCTTTTTCAAGTATGCTCTCTTCCATGCGACTCCATGTGAGGATCACTCATTTCTTAAAAAAACTAAATTCGTAACTATAGCTTTTCTTTTGCATATAAGATCTCTTCAAAGTAAACCACCGTACCGGACACACAAAAAGGACCATCAAATAGCCAAAAATGATAAACAGAAACATAAATTCGTATTCACGAATTAACAAAGAAGAATCAAAACTAAAACATTCATCTAATTATTAAAGTTTTGGAGGACTCAAATGTGAGAGAAGTGGGGGTGAATCGAACAAAAGTGTCAGTTCATACATAACGGGATTTAGAAATCCGGTAACAGGAATACCATCTTAAATGAAGAATGTCATTTGTCAGTCACTTTGCATGTGGGCGCCTACGTTCTATCCGAGATCAATTCTTCTGTACCCAACTTCGGTGTTCCCGTGCGCCCGACAAATCACCACCACACATCAACCACTCATATTATTAATAATCTAATGAATGGGTCATACAATACACTCAAAACCATTAGATTTTGTGCAAATCAATGGATAAGATTGATCCGGCACATGGGAACACTGGAGTTGGGTATAGAAGAATTCATCCCGTTCTATCCTTGTTTTTGTTTCACAACGAATTTGTTTGTATGTATGTGATACTGTAGTCTCAGACTTTTGTGTTTGGCAAGTATGTGTTTGGTGGACACTTATTTATTTATTTATTTTATTTTAGTCTCAAGGACCGAGTAAACAAAAAATTGTTTTATAAAAATAAATTTTAATGTTAAAAAAAAAATTGTTTACTTTGTCCTTCAGAATATTTTCCTACTTATTTTTTAGGTAGAAGGGCCCAAAAATAAAATAAAAAAATTAAGCATAAGGACCAAAAATCCAAAATTTAGCTATAAAGACAATTCTAATATTTTGGCAATTCTAATCCAAACTTTTGTGTTTACTCATGACAATTCTAAAATTTTGCCAAAGATACTTAATTTAACACTCGAGTTATAATAGTAAAAACGAATTAAAAAGATTTATATTAATTTTAATTTGATCGATTTGAGACGATTGGTGTTTTCCTCGTTCAAATCAGTTTGAAATATCAAACACACTCAACGTAGTACGCACGGTAAATTAATTTTTGGAACAAAATCGAAGTTCATAACGGCGTATTAAAGGGTACAGCTGTGGATCGGATGTTACGTGTAAAATAAGTGGCTTAGAACGCAGACAATACAGACACATGCATGAGGCAAGTAGACATGCACGTAATCGCGCACACACATAACAGCAAGATAGTCCAAGGTGGCAAGGCAAGTAAATGAAATTATAGGCTTCCAAGAAGATTTGACAAAACTCCACCCAAGTTCCATAAACACTGCGGCCAATTAGATCCGACAATCTCAAAATTAAACAAATCCAATCCAATGAGTAGTTCCTCAGAGTCCGAGTTTATTCACACTTTATCCACAAGTGTAAACATAACTCTCGGATCTCATTGGTGGAAATCAGGGGGTCCCGCTGATTTTCTCTGATTTCCACAAGAAAATCAGATTGATCCACTAATTTCCACCAATGGAATTTGAGAGTTATGTTCACATTTGTGGATAAAGTGTGAACAAACTTCTACTGAGTTCCTCACGAAGGTGTTACGGTTACAGACAACCGTCAATTTTACCGTCAACCGTATTTGCAATCATTGTCGAAGGTAAGACGATGTTTGGTTTATGCTTTTTAAGTTTTCGTCCACATTAAAAAACGAATGATGCATGTATAACGTCAAAATTGTTTGTTATAGAAAACAAAGTTAATACACAAAATAAAAAATAATTTTTATTTATTTTCCTTATTTTGAGAATTAACACAAGAAAGAGAAATGTTATATCATTCCGTTGTCCCTTTCTCCTTTACGTGTTCCCCTCCATCACAATTTCACTCCTTCCGTTGTCTCTTATTTTGTTATCGATATTGAAAACTCAAAACTCAAAATATATTTTAAACCAAACATTACATAAATATCTGATTATTAAACGCAGATATATGTGTATAAATGGTAGCATTACTACTGACTGAACCATTTTTCGTTGTTAATAATTCCATTAAAGCCCATCTGCAATAACTGTTGTCGGATGTGTCAGACAAGCATATGTTTAGACAAAGGATAGGAGTATTTATCACATACACGCATAATGGAGTTTTGATAGCTTTGATTGTTCCAAAACAGTCGATAATTCACGTCAGATGAAGATTTGGTTGGTCTATTGGAGCGGTTCAAATCCAAAACATCAAAGTACTCATTTTTTGCTCACTTTTATATCACTTTGGATCATCCAAATGAATTTCTCACGTATTAATATATGTTAACCCAAATAATAAAATATGCAAACAATATAATTTCTTAAAAAATAGCCACTTAAATCAACTACAAAAATCAGTTTATAACATCAGCCTTCAATAAATTACACTACAAGAAACGCACAAAATATAGCAATGGAGAGGAGCAACGGCCTCCAATGGAAGCTTAAATCTAAAAATTTCTTTAAGGATTTAAAAAAAAATACCGTTGAAGGCCTTTTTTATAGAGCCGTTAAAGGCTGTTGGTCACCGTTGCACAGTCGTGTAGAAAATTGCCGAAGCAGCTTTCTCCTTCCCCATTTCATCATTTCCACAAAAATTTTGTGTTTTCCCCCAAATCCTTCCTCCTAAATTCTGAAATGGACCTCTACTGCTCCATCAACCAACTATTGTTTCTTCAAGTCATTCATGGCACTCTCTTCACCTCTCTAATCACTGATTCTCCCCAATTTGGAAGATATGAACCCTAATTTTATTTAAAACCTAGGTTTACTAATTTAAGCTTAATTAGATTGCATGTTTCTATGTCTAGTGCTGTTAATACATGTATATATAGAATGGTTTGATTATGTTGCTAATCTAAGGTTTAATTAGTTTTAGTTGTATATGCATATATATATATGCATATATATATATATATATAGTGTTGTGTGTATATATAGTTGGTAATTAATATATGTATTTGTTGATTTGGTTGAGCCTCAATGTTGTGCAAATAATTGCACAAATGCGGAAGCAATACAAAAAGAAGATCTAGCTTGTCGATTAATTATCAACAGCTAACTCAATGAAAAATAAACACCAAACTGAACAAAAATATAAGAGTAGAAGACACAAAGATTTAACGTGGTCCGACTATGCCTATGTCCATGGACCCAACAACTATTATTTTATTCTTTCTTCATAAGAGGGAGTACAATAAGAGAAGAATACAAAACGCTCAATATATTTCTCACCCTATAATTTATACAGAAATAGGGATCTTATTGAGAATACGAAGAAGAGAGTACTATTGGCTTGTACATTGAAGGATGAGAAAATGCCTTCAATGTATAAGAGTAAGGATGAAGGCTTGCCTGAAGATAAGCATGATAAGTTTCCAAATTTCCTTGATTTGCAAATCTTACATATTTTGATAGTCTCCCATATACATATATTTGATTGATTGCTCAAATCAAATAAAAAACTTCTCATTCCATCCAAATATGTTATTACTTATACCAAGATTTGATCGATTAATCAAATCAAATATCTCTCTCATATCTTACAGATTTATTGTCCAAAATTAATTAATTATCAAAATCAGTTAAAATCTTCTCCATAATTGGCATAGATTTAAATCGTCCAATTTTAACACCCAATTCATTGAAAACGATATTTAAATTGTCAAAAACGTGCAGTGGAAATGGGACTACTAAAGTTTATGTTATATATACAAATTTAGCGAAAACGATATTTAATTTTGTATATAACGTACGGTTATATAGTTTGATTTAATGTTGAAAATATACGTTTATGTGATAGAATTCATATACAGACAATTAAAGGTTGAAGAGCACTAATTGTAATATATTATATTCATAAAGCCTTAGAGAGTTTTTTTGGCCCCATCAGATAAGTATTGTATATAATCGTTATTTGAATGTTTGTTTTTTAAACGGAGGGGACATTTACATTCATCATATACAATATTTGTTGGATTTGTCCTTTTTTTTAGACAAGTTATGAACACAATAACGAAATTAAATCTCGTAAATCATTTCATTTTAAATGGTTCTCAAATTTTCGAAAGCACTTCCTTTATGTTCTTTGTGTACACACAATTGTGTACTGTTCAGGGAACTAAAGGGAAGTGCTGCCAAAATTTTGTCGAATCGTTTAAACTGAAAAGATTTACGCGATTTAATTACGTTATTGTATTTGTAATGGAAGGAAGGATGACCCAGTAGTAAATGATCAATTAACATAACATACCTTCAGCAATAAAATTGTTTTAGTTTTCGTCCACATTAAAAAACGAATGATGCACATATAACGTTAAAATTGTTTGTTATAGAAAACAAAGTTGACACACAAAATAAAAAACAATTTTTATTTATTTTCCTTATTTTTGTTAGGATTGTCTCGCATGTTGTTAAAAAGGAATGATGGTTTGGATACAATAGTCCTACATCACAGAATATATTGAAGGAATTGTGTACAAATATGAGTTGGTAGACATGTAACATAAGAGATTCCTTTTGTTGTATGGGAGTTGTGTGTCAGCTCATATGCATACAAGGAAGGCGGGCTTTGTTCCGACCGTCGTTACATAACAGTGGTATCAGAGCCGAAGGTTACGGACTGGGTCATGCAGACAAGACAGTGCTCTCAAAAGATACTCGTAGGATGCGAGTCAAGGGAGAGACTGTTAGGATTATCTCGCATGTTGTTAAAGAGGAATGATGGTTTGGATACAATAGTCCCACATCACAGAATATATTGAAGGAATTGTGTACAAATATGAGTTGGTAGACACGTAACATTAGGGATTCCTTTTGTTATATGGGAGTTGTGTGCCGGTTCATATACATGCAAGGAAGAGGGCTTTGTTCCAACCATCGTTACATAACAATTTTGAGAATTAACACAAGAAAGAGAAATGATATATCATTCCGTTGTCCCTCTCTCCTTTACGTGTTCACCTCCATCACCATTTCATTCCTTCCGTCGTCTCTTATTTTGTTATCGATATTAAAAACTCAAAACTCAAAATACATTTTAAACCAAACATTACCTAAATATCTAATTATTAGACGTAGACATATGTGTATAAATGGTAGCATTACTACTGACTGGACCGTTTTTCGTTGTTAGTAACGAGCCAACGCATGTCGGACACCGACGCCTCCATTATAGCCCATCTACAATAACTGTTGTCCGATGTGTCAAACAAGCATACGTTTAAACAAGGGATATTCATCACATACACGCATATTGGAGTTTTGATAGCTCTGATTGGTCCAAAACAGTCGATAATTCACGTCTGATGAAAATTTGGTTGGTCTATTGGAGTAGTTCAAATCCAAAACATCAAAATACTCATTTGCTCACTTTTAATGGATCATCCAAATGATTTCTCACGTATCAATATATGTTAACCCAAATAATCAAATATGCGAACAATATAGTTTCTTAAAAAATAGCCACTTAAATCAACTACAAAAATCATTTTATAACATTAGCTTTCAATAAACTACACTACAAGAAACACACAATATAACAACGGAGGGAAGCAACGGCCTCCAACGGAAATTTAAATCTAAAAATTTCTTTATGGAATAAAAAAAACCATTGAAGGCCGTTGTTTATAAAGCCGTTGGAGGCTATTGGTCACCGGTGCATAGTCGAGCAGAAAATTGCCGAAGTAGCTTTCTCCTTCCCCATTTCATCATTTCCATAAAAAATTATGTTTTTCCCCAAATCCTTCCTCCTAAATTCTGAAATCGACCTCTACCGCTCCATCAGCTGCCTATTGTTTCTTTAACTCATTCATGGCACTCTCTTCACCTCTCTAATATCTGATTCTCCCCAATTTGGAAGGTATGAACTCTAATTTTATTTAATACCCAGGTTTACTAATTTAAGCTTGATTCGATTATATGTTTGTATGTCTAATGTTGTTAATACATGTATATATAGATGGATTTCATTATGTTGCTAATCTAGGGTTTAATTAGTTTTAGTTGTATATGTATATATGCATATGTATATATATATATATATAGTGTTTTGTGTATATATAGTTGTTAATTAATCTATGTATTTGTTGATTTGGTTGAGCCCCAATTCATTGAAAACGATATTTAAATTGTCAAAAACGTGTAGTGGAAATGGAAATAATTAAGTTTATGTTATATAAAAATTTAGCGAAAACGATATTTAATTTTGTATATAACGTACGGTTATATTGTTTGATTTAATGTTGAAAATATCGTATACATGATAGAATTCATATACGTACAATTAAAGATTGAAGAGCACCAATTGTAATATATTATATTCATAAAGCCTTAGAGAGTTTTTTTGGCCCCGTCTGATAAGTACTGTATATAATCATTATGTCAATGTTTGTTTTTTTAACTGTAACACCCCGTATTTCTGTTAACACTAAACTTACTAATTTAAGAATAACCAATGCTTAATAATAAATGTGTAAAGGGGAGGTGTATCTAATGTGCATACAAATTTAATAATAAATGTGTAAAGGGGAGATGTATCTAATGTGCATACAAATTTAATAATAAATGTGTAAAGGGGGGATGTATCTAATGTGCATACAAATTTAATAATAAATGTTAATAATGTACATTTAGGAAGTAATTGTGAACATAATTGGCTTCTCTTTAGAACGGATGGCTTTGATTAACCTTGGCTTCATCGACGGCTCAAATTAACTTGCAATCCTATATAAACAGCCCCCTAGTCTCCTTCTCTTTGCACCATTCTTCTCTAACCTTATGCTGCACAAATTCTTGATGGACATGGCTTCTTCTTCTTCCTCTAAATCTAAATAAATAGATTAAAATAAAATATAAATCAAGATGAGGATATGCTGCTCAAGTCTTTCAAGAGAAGATTCAAAACAAGTTAGGATTCAAGTAAAGATTCAACGGCTTCAAGCAACGCTATCTTTCTATTCTTTTCTAGATCCAATCAATGTAAGTCGGTTACTTTTTAGATTTGAACGCCTTTTCTATTTGTGACATGAAATTAAAAGAATATAAGAAATATGCCTTATCATTTCATTGAATCTGTGCTTGTTTATGACTTTGGATCTGATTCTTGATTATCGCCTAGAACACATTGTGACTAAATTGCTAATGCTTAAGATTATGACTATGGAACTGTGGCCTTTGAAACCATAAGCCTTTGACTATGAACATAAGCCTTTGACTAGGAGCATAAACCAATGCCTATGACTATGACAAGGACAATAGTGGATAATTACCTATGATTCATGAACATGATATTATTGCCTAGGATTATGACTGTGAGATTGGATCTAAACTTGATTATCTATTCAGTTTATTATTAATTATCCTTGGATCTTGATTATGGGAATTTATCTGTTAAGTTAGATCTACCCATATACTTGAACCTATGTTATTTGTTCAACCCTTTTTATGTCATAATATTATCAGATCTATAGGCCTTCGATGCTTTAATAAATTTATTCAGTGTAATTTGTTAGATCTGTGATTAGTGAATTATCATCTTCTGCCAGTCATTATGTCTATCTTTTCATGGCATTTTGGTTCATTCCCTTTTTATCCACGAATCTAGATTTATCTATAATCTAGGAAGAAATCACGATTACACGAACGATGGGAATACGATTTGGGCAAATCATAAATTTGACTTAAACATGGTTGTAAACTTGGAAATTGGCATAATGTGGAACATGAACATAATTATGATTGACATAATTTAGAACATGTATTATGGCATGTTTATTAGAACTCAAATTTGAAAATTTGACATGAATTATGGAATATGTAATTTGACATATTAAATTTAGTATTGGCAAGTAAGCTAAGTTTTAGGCGTAAACGGTAAACTAGAATAATAATTCTAGTCTTGCCATAAACTGTAAATTAGGATGTTAAATCAGAATTGGGTCAATTAAAGTTAATTTGGCATAATAAGTATATTAGCACAAATTTTGAATTTAGTCATAATTGTGAGTAATTGTCATGTTTAGAATAATCATGGTTAGTGACACTTAATTTGGTATAATTTACATACCAAAAACTATAAATATGATATATAGGGAAAATGGGCCATAATAATAAATGTTGACAATGTACATTAAAAGAGTAATAATGGAATAAGTAAATTAGGGAAAATTTACTTATAGAATTTATCCTAAATGAGAAAAGTAAATTTAGACAATACGAACATGCCTAACCCGAGGTTGGATTGAGTTGTGATGTAAACCTGCCCGGACCCGCCAGGCTGTCCAGTGATCACAACAATACTTATCCAATGTGGGAGGTTAAGGCATTGAGCCCGATAAAGGCCCGAGGTTAGACTGAGTTGTGGCGTAAGACTGCCCGGAACCAACCGGCATACCGACAGCCACAACAATACCTGTCTAATGTGAGTGGCTGGTGCTTTAATAAGACAAATAAAGTTAAGTTAGAATGGGAGGGTTAAGTCCATAAGAACACTTAACCAACTTAACACAGTTAAGCTAGAATGGGAGGGTTAAGTCCATAGGAACACTTAACCAACTTAACACAGTTAAGTTAGAACGATAGGGTTAAGTTAACTAGAACACTTAACCAACTTAACATGGTAACAAGACAAGATTTGTAGGGGTTAAGTAACTAAGAAAAACACTTAGTCAATTTAATATGTTAACCAGACTAGAAAGTGGGGGTTAAGTAAATTCAATACACTTAGCCAATTTAACATGTTAACTAGACTAGAGGTTGGGGATAAGTAAAGTTAATACACTTAGCCAATTTAACATGCTAACTAGACTAGAGGTTGGGGTTAAGTAAATTTAATACACTTAGCCAATTTAATATGTTAGCTGGACTAGACCGTAGGGTTAAGTAAGCTTGAACACTTAACCATCAGAGTGTGATAAATGAATAGAGTTAAGTTAAAAACATGAAGGGAGAATACTTAACCATTAGAACATGTTAATCAAACCAATGTTAGGGTTAAGTTAACTAAGGGAACACTTAACCGTTATAACATGTTAGTTAAAACAGATAGGCAAGGTTAAGTTAAAAAGGAACACTTAACCAATACAAGATGAATGGGTAGGGTTAAGTAAATACTCAATTCATCTAATATAAAACTACAACTGCTAAGGATCGTATTAAAAACAAGTCACAACATTTCACAGATAGCATATCATAGAACATAATAAATATGGATACAACCACAGAATACAACACAAACATGTGCTATATACTTAAATGCTTTACTTAAACCATATATATGTATACATCATGCCTCAAAAGAGTAAACACACGCATAAGACAAAAACATGACTATACAACTAAGATAATAGTTCCAAAAGGATAGTACAATATGTATCAACTAATCGTGAAGCAACCACAAGTATAACCTGACATAACTCAATCTGACCTGAGCAATAAATACACAGGTTAGTGTAGTTGAAACGATGGTTAGATGATAATGATATAAGGTTATACAAAGGAAACTCTTCTTACTACAAGAAAAGTAAGTAAAAGGTGTCACTGGATCACAAGCAATGAGATAATGATATCTGGGTGTTCACTACGAATAATAAGTGTTAGCTTCGAGCTAGATACGTATCATTATTTAAATCACAAAGGGCCACAAAACACATACACCAAATATTCATCAAAATGCTCCAAATACTGCATGATAGACTCATAAGAGTTTATCTCCACGATAGTAATCACAAATCTTAAATCCTCAAATTAGCCGTAAGGCTATAATGAAAATTCATCATAATATATCATCAAACATGGATCCAAAACATCACAAACACCAAAATCACCAAAGCCGAAAAATAGATCCAAATCATCAATAATCATTGCACGTGCATCTCCACTCGAAGCTTATGCCAAATATTATACACGTATTCATGCGTCGATCGATACGACCTCCCTCCGCCGAGTGTATCTTGACCCCCTCCCCCCGGGTCAAGAGAATATGCTTATAACTCCCTTCTAGTCTAGCTTCCCTCGAAGTGAGTATTGGCATAAATAAGCAACAAAGAATGTCTGAGAGACTACCGCATGTTTTCACTACCCAATCTACTATAAACTAGCCCATTTCATGCCATAAAACATCAAATATCTTCGATTATCAGTAAAAAATTAACCTATATAATTAATTTACGTATTCCATACCATGCGATAACTTAAATTGTTTAAATCACAACCTCGCTTTCTCGAAGGGTGCAAAAATGTGTGATTTACATACGGAAATAATTGGTTTAAAAAAATAAGTTTTGTAAATCAATTTGATTGTTTCTTAAAAAGCGTTATACTTAGGAAATATTATTTTTACTATTGCCTTGAGACGGTCTAACTTTTAAAACCAAAATCTAGAAAATCTTGTTGTCTCAAAGCTAATGATATACATACAAGAAAAATTCCTTTCCTAAACCATCGAATAAACGTGTACAGTGCCATAGAGAAGCACATGAAATTCATAACAAATCAGCAATGGAAATAAACATGAAATTCATGATCTGAATTATGGATTTTATATATTTTTGGCTTGTCCTGAAGTAGGATCAAAGCCTCTCAAAACATCATCAAAACAATAAAAGAAATGCACAAGAAGGGACACATGATTACACAGCACAGCAGGAAGTTTCTCATGCAACTTTCAGTGCCTATGTCGACACAGGCATGTCTGTGTCGACCCAGGTCTTGCCAGTGTCGAAACAAGACAAGAAAATGTTACAGACGAAGTCTTCGGTGACGAAGTCAATTTCAGGCCATCCTTTGACCATGCTACAATGAAATTTCGCAACCAAATTTTCCAAATTCAGAATTTAAAATACAAGCAACATACTGAACTAAGAATTACATCAACCGTATATAAATTGAGAGAGTTATACCCTCTCAAAGATGCATAGATAATAATTTTGCAAGATGAAATATACAGGGAACCAGTTTTGAGTTTCACAGCCAATAAAACTCAACATATGCCTCAAATTTCAAGCAATCAAAGAAGATATCAACTAGAATAAGTGAGCATACTCATCTTTTTAGCAATTTGAAGCAACTACAGCAAAGAATTTGAGCAAAAACTTGATTTTTACACTAAAAAGCGCTCTTAATTTATGTAAACAAAGTTACTGTAACATGCAAAGAAAAGGATTAAATCTAACAATAAATTATCTAATTAAAGAACAGATTTTATGGATTACCTATAGAAAGTACTACAATTTGATTCTACATGTTTTTATTAAGTTTTGGTGATTTGGGTTTGAGAGGATGATTTTGGTTTTTACAGTAAATATCTTAAGGAGGAAAAAGATGTTTTTCTCTGTAAAATGAAAATGAACATACATTTCTTTCCTTTGGGAAATTTTGCAGAATTCTCCTTAGTAACTTAGGGAATTAAGGAAACTAAACCCCACTTAAGCCCCTAACCACATAGTTAGGCTTAGTCGGTGTGAGTATATTAAAGTCCTTCTTATTCAAGTATTTACATATCTTAAACTTGTAAAAATACAAGTTTTACACCAAAGCACTTACTGAAATTTCTCGTATTAAAATTTTCAATTAGTTTATGAGTATTAAACATTTTTCCCATACAATTTAAACATTATTTTATATTAATACACCAAAATTCACATTTCAACAAAAACGTTGTTTTATTCTATTTTTAGTTAAACTCGTAACCTTTACAATTATATAACTTTGTAAAATCACATAAGCTTATTTAAAATGCTTATGTAACTATTCAAATTTGAGTCCGCTTCGAGCCGGTGGTTAGCCCACTCGAAACGCTCTCAAAGGCAGATTGTTATGAGAACACGGCGCATCAGAACACAAAAGAACCTTTCATTGCTATTACAACAATACTACATCAGAGTACTAGAGTATCAGAGTATGAATGAGTAGAAAAATAAATATCAAAGAACAAATAATTACAACAATGTAGTGAAAATATAATTACAAAGCACAAACAGTGGAAGACTATGAAATAATCCAGAATATAGCTCCAGCCATGATCCAGGATCCTGTGAAAAGAAAATCTACAAAACTGAAACTACTGGCTGCCCGTGTGAAAAATATGGACACCCAGAGTTTAGGTGAAAAACAATAAACTTCAGGTCGGTCATGGGACTGGTGTGAGAACCAAAAATAGTTATTAACTTTATTTTAAAATTGGGTAAATCACGGGACCACGATGTAAAACATGGAATGGGTTTCCTCCACATGAATATCAGATTTAAAAAAAACACAACACAATGCATTTTGAAAAATGAAGCTATTATAAGACTCAGGTTCCATGATACAATGCAAGTGCAAGCCGGAGGATAGAATTTTACCTTATAATAGCCAAATATGCTTGATACATGAATTTTTTTAATTATTAGTGCATAGTCCAGAAAACAATTTCGAACATAAATATATCAATCTTAGACGGCATAATACCCCATTCTATTATGTCGTCATATAGATTTACAACTGAAATCGTAAGGTTCGTATTGGAAATTGGGTTTCCATCAACGACCATGGCAAAGGATCTTCCTTATCCGAATCGGGACACTCCAGCACATGCCCCAAGGATAGAATGCATCGTCCTTTAGATCGATAGAACCGATCCACCAATTTCCGGTGAGTTTGGTTACTCCTGAACATTACTTTCCCCGGTCTTGTCGGACCTAAATACTGGTCAGTACGTCGACCACCATGGTCCACTGCAACAAAAACATTATATTACAACTGTCAAAAAACGACAGTTGTAATAAATATCTATTACAACGTTTCCACCTATTGCAAATATCGCATGAAATTTAGGCAGCATTACTGAAAATTTGGCTCTGAATGCTTGTCATGTGATATATTTTCAATTCCAACGCAAGGCCCCTCGTATCCTATTCTCCAAAATCATTCTTCTCACATAAATCAAAATCGATCTCTTTCTCCCCTCAAATAAATGTCTATCTCAACTTCTTATCCTTTCATTGTTTTTTCCCTTCACTTCTTCGCTCACCCTCCATTAGCTTTCTCTACTGCTGATTCTCACCGCTAGGTATCCATCACTCAGCCTCTTCTCTTTTTACCACTCAAATCTGTAGAATTTCCCCAATTCAATGCTTTCTTTTTCTTCATTTTTGGTTCACCCTTTGTCATTTCAATTTTGGGCTTCCACTTCCTTGTCACCATAGACAGCATCTCAACCACATTTCCTTCCCTTAGCGACTGTTATCAGCGGATGTGGCAATTGCGAGCCTTGGATTGATTTCTCTTCTGTCTATGGCAACAACATGGTGGAACGACTTCGCTTTTCAATTCCATTCTTTGGTGGACTGAGATTGGTTAGAAGGATGTTTTTCGGTGAGATTCGTTTATCGATTCTGTTTTAGGTTGGGTGATGGGATGAGGATTACGGTTCGGGTTTGGATCCATGGAGGTTATCTCGCCCATTGCAAAATCCTAGCTCCGGTGGCGTACAACTGTTTGGTCTTTTGCAATATTTCCTTAGGTCCGATTGGTATGAAACCATGTTTTCTCCATTCTATTTTCAAGTTAGATGGTTGTTATAAAAATAAACATAAAAATAAATGAGATCAGGTTTGTCGATATGAGCTTATCCCTGTCGAGAGGAGCGACTCCATTGACCTTGTGCAGTCTAACTAGTTAGTGATAATGCTTGAATTTTCACTGAATACTGCTTGATGTGAATGTTAGAGATATGTTGCTAGTGCATCACCTGTCTACCATGCTTGACAACATGCAGATTATAGTCTTTTTTGTGCTGTCTAATGTGTAGTTAATTAGCAGTTGCATGAGGCTGGCACTTAGCTTGAAGCAACAATACCCAAAGCACGAGTAAGAGTAGCAGGTAGCGAAGCATGTGCACTTGCTCAATTAGGAAGAGTAATAACAGCAGGAGAAGCCAGTTTGAAGTAGCACTGGAAATGGAATGTAGTAAGTACAATGAACGATGCATGCATGCGTACATCCAATTGTATACAAGCATTATTGTTCTAGCTAATTGCAGTAGAGCATGATGCTCACCCAAATATGCATCAATAAATGAAGTAGTAACTGTTGTTGAAGTACTTGCAGGTATACATTATTAGATTATATCTATGATTCGATAAGAAATAATTTAGACAACTATAACTTATTAAGTTGCCTTCTTAAATTGAGTTATTATAATTAACAACTTTTTTTTGTTTATGAGTACATAGACTAGTTTGGGTTTGTTTTAGGTCGACGAAGCTTTGGTGCAGTAAAGAGGTTTAAGGAGAGGAAATGGCGTTGGGTTTTTTCAATGTTTTGCTTAATATGTTACTTCATATAGTTTAATTCAAGAACACCTGCAGCATTTCAAGAAAATCTCAAATTCATTGGAAGTCGACTCATGAATGAAGACCATTGCAAGACCACCAGCATTCCAAGCAAATCTCAATTTCATTATGTTTGTATCACTCCTAGTGATGTATATTTATGAAAGACAACTTCAAGTCATTTGGATTTTGGATTCTTGGATAATGGACTTTGTTATAGTTGTTTTATGTACTTGAGAAGATACTTGTATGATTTATACAAAAATGATAAGAGTTTGAAGATTCTAATATATTGTTTTGGTTCATGTTTTAAGTTTGTTTGATATCTTCAGCTTTGTAGATAATATGTTCTGAAATGAATTATTTTATTAATAATATGTAAATAATTTGTTCATATATTACAATTTTTAATAATACTTTTAATAAATTATATTACAATAGTTGTAATAAAGTTTATTACAATGGTGGAAAACAGTTGTAAAATATACATTTCACAACGGTGTCGCAGCGATGCAACAAAATTGTAAAAGATTTTAGTCTATTACAACTTCTTAATAGACGACGGTGGCCCCACTGCTGTAAAAAGTCTTATACAACTGTTTTCCATCATTGTAATATGGTCATTTTGTTGTTGTGGTCTCGTGCGGCCATATCTGAGGCGCCTCGATTCCAACATTCACACAAGTAAATATGCCTGAGCTTCATACCATGGCATCACTTCTAGCTACAAGGAAACTCATGTCCTTACTCTGTTATCTTTCATCTTATTTTAGGCCATTCCGGCTGTGAGGCTTGTCGCAGTAACGTCCCAACGCAAATCTACGCTATACCAGTCATGCTTTAATCATCAACCACAAAGCTCTGCTTTTCAACAACAAGTTTTGATCTATCTATACTACAACAGAAGTAGTCTTTTATAACGGCATATAGTCGCTGTTAAACAATACTATGCAGCCCCAAAAGCGTAGTTTATCGACTTGTTATAAAAAAACAATTGAATAATTATAACGCAAAAATAACCACCATAAAAAGGCATTGTTTTATAGCACAAATTTTCCGCTATGTTACTTAAAGACAATAGCTCGTTCTCACCGCTATAACACATCTAAATCTCAATGAAAGTGAGAATCTTTATAAAACAGTATTGCCGTTATAACATATTTGTTCTATAGCGGCTATATGAAGCTATTAAATTAACATGCTATAGTATTTCTAAATCCTTTTACAGCTCATATATAATGTATTTTAATTATTGCAATCAAAATGGACCTGCATAACAATTTGAAAAGAAATATATAAACGAACAAGATACAATAATCAACAAATGTAATGCATATTCATGATAACAAAATAAAACATCAACTAATAAAAAATAAGTTCAATACACGAGTTACCAAATTCAATACATATATTTTCAATTCCCTATTAATGTCAACTTGAGTTAACAAAAGACAAAACATAGTTCATATTTAAAACTACAAGTACCAAATGCATCGTTAAGAACTTCAACTGCTCAAAGTCATTCATCATGCATGTCTTTGGTGATTGGTAGAGCTTTCTGAAAAAGCAAACCAATGGAAATAAATTAATCAGTACGAAAATTCAAATCAATAGGTAATTTACATGTATTTTACTTGGATTTCTAGTAAAATGACATACAGGAAATTGTTGGATGAATGGGCCTTCTATTATGTAATCTAAGAAGAAATATCATAGTAAGTAAAGATTGGTCAATAAACTCACTAAACAAAAATAAGTTGATGCAATGTATGAACATACCCAAATGATGATATCACATTGAATACATTTAAGAGTTGCATTTCTATGTTGTACAAAAGATGGAATGCACTAGTTCCTTTGACCTCAAAACAATTGCTTATCCAAGTTTTGAAGAACTGATCTAGATTCAGCATGTTCATGTCTCGGATGCAAACCATATTATTCATGAAATTGTCACGATCCATGTCTATTTCAATCTGATGCGTAAACAAATTTATATTAATTACCATTTTATTTTACAATAACTAGTTAGGTGTCTTGGATGAAGGCCAACCTGGTGTTCAGGTTTCTCGGTGATTCTTGAAAGTATTTTGTTCAACTTCACCTTATGGTACATAATTTCTCTTATTTTCAGTCCCATATCTGTTGTCTACAATAAAATCAAGCAAAAATGTTATATTTGATTATATTAGTTAATAACTTCATGCTAATTAGGTTCCCTTCCACTTTGTTCACCCAAATAACAATGATTAGTTAATAACAAGGAAAAAAATGAAGGTAGAAGGGATCCCGTCTTCGCTTCTGGTAAAGTAGAATACAAAAGGATGACACTCCCTACAGACCTTCAATCGGTTCTTGAACAAATATCATAATTGCAAATATAGTATAAAAGGCAGTCTATTCTAAATGACCATCAGGTTTTTATCAATGCTCTAGTACTCGTATGGTAAATTTTGAAAGTAAAGAATAAAGTGTCTCACTTTGCCTCCGGCTGTTCCTAGTGGCTGATGAATCGGCTGATGATTCATGACTTTCGCATTTGGCATAAAGTATCTCTTTCCTTTTGGACCAGAAGCAAGCAAAAAGGTACCCATTGATGTCACGAGATCAAAGCAAAGAGTTGATACATCAGACTTACATAACTTCACTGCATCATATATTCCCTTTCATCCATACAGTTACCAAGCAATAATTATACAAATATCCATATTTAATCAAATAATACAATTTAATACTTCCCTTCACGCGATAAAAAAAGGTGCATGTGGACATAAATTTATTAAGCATACAGCATCCAAGGCATGGGAGAAAATAACATGAACTCCAACCATTATTTTGTCAAATTAAATGATGGATATTAGGACGCCAAAAAAGAAGGGGCTATTTATATCAAACTTTAAAATTTAGGTACCTGATTCTGTTTCGAATAATTTGTTCCCGTTCTGGTTTTCAATTTTGGTACCTTTTCTACGATGATTATTGTATGGAAGCAAATGAGTTGATACGTATGTGACAACTGCAAAGCTGATCAACGAAATAAATGGCAATGATGACTATTCTCTTATTTTTCCCTAACCAGTTCTAATATGACTATTCTCTTGTTTTAGTCTAAAATTAAATATAATGTTACAGATTCTTCAAATAAATGGCCTAATATTAGTTTTATTGCATCTCATTGTCAACCGAACTTCGCAAATAATGAACACACTATTGGTTTTCCTACGTCAGCTGACATGGAGATTTCAGAGGATAGAAATGCTAAATTGCATTCGCCAACTACACTGAAACAAGTTGGCGGCTCTAATGTTTGGTCTTATACTATGCACACTGTTGATTTTGAAGCTAATGAGAATGTGTCTTTGTTGCAAAAGAAAGATGCATATAACACCAAGAGGTTACAGCAAACAAGCTCAGACCCAAAGAATTTTAAAAGTTAGGTCAACTCACCTAATTTTGGCTGCTCAAGGCTTTGAATAAATCGACTTATTAAGAGTGACAAGACTACGTTCATGTTTCAGGCAGCGTAGTCTGAAGCTGTTGTTGTAGACAATCCTGCATGGACGAAAACATAGATGTAGTAGCCGAAACAAGGTGTGTGCCAAAAAACATCAACCTATATAATAGAGGTTATACTCGTTATCGAGTGTCCTGCCTACGCTATCAACAAGTGAATACAACTATACTAAGTAGGTATATAGATGGATACCAGAAAATGTGAACTCTGTATGCATCCATACCCTGAAAACTGATCTATATCTGATCCTTGAAAAATCGGTATGGATGCGGATACAAAAATATCCATACTCTGTATACGCTGTGTATTTTAGTACGATGAATAATATATATCTATTGTTTTATCAAGATAACCGTTTATATTATATGCTTTTAAAACGACCGCACATAATTGAATATCTCATCTAAAACTTGAGCTTTTCTAGTAGCCTAATAAAAATCAATGCGAGTTAAGAATGCAAGGTTTGTATACATAAATTTCTTAAATTTAAGAAAATTTGCATTTTCACATAAATCTTAGCAGCAGTAATGCAAGACCCCGCAAGAGTTTTTCTTGTAAATCAAATTGATAAATTATTACAGTGTAGCTTAGTCAAGAGAATAATACCAAGTATTTGAAGCGAAGACAAGATACAACTTTTCCATCTATTAAGACTGCATCAACCTATATTACTCAGACTGCACAAGTAGTTTTCCTATTGCCATTAAATACTTATTGGCAGATGACAAGTTCCTGAATATCATGATAATTTAAAATATATAAGAGTAAGGCTAACCAAACTATTACTGTAAAAGAATAGACAATTATAGGACTTAACTTTTAGTTCAAGGGAACAAAGGGAAGTTTTTTCTCCAGAATTAAGCATGGCTCAATTTAGCTCAAAAATCTAAACCAAACATCTAAATTTTGTGAGACTGGCTCAAACTTGATTCATATAAGCAAATGCCCAGTTTGTCAGAAACAAAATTGAGTGCTTAGTTTTAACACAAAATAGGCTTAAATTTGATTCAAAATCACTTTTATGTGTCACTTGAATGTGTCATTATCCTTCTTCAAATTAACTTCAAGTTAGCGTAGCTGCTAATGCATAATTATTATTTGTTCCTAACTTGGGGATAGAGCTTCTCAGCAGCCAAAAGAAATCGTAAAAACTAGAATTAAAACTTAAAAGACCGTTGATTTGGAGTTGTATTTTGTGATGAAATAAAAGATGCAACTAATATGTAAAAGAATTCAAACAATAGAAATTGAGCTAAACAAATAACAAAGGTTAGATTTTTAGTTTCAACATGGAACATCAGGATAAAAGTTGAATTTTGGTTCTTTAGGATGAGAATATTAGATCTATTTCGACAGTCCACAAAAACGATCAATAGATCGCTTACTTAACCAAAACAAATTGGTTTTGGCACTCTACTGTACTTTCATATACAGTGATATCAACCGGAAACAAGAATAAAATTGCGAGACTATATCAAACAAAATTATAAAATATTTAAAGTTTTATGGTCATTAGCAGGTGATTTCAATGTTATTTCTTCTTGCAAAGACAAAATTAACAAGTCCAATTGAAGCCCCAATCCAAACAATGATTTGTTGAATGTATTGAAGCAACAAGTCCCTTTAAACCACCTATCATAAAAATTAATATACTTGACAAATAAGGAGTGCTTAGACAAATTCTCTAGTTTTTTGGACAACTTTTCCAATTATTCTACCAGTGACCATAGACCTATCATTATTTTTATTTGGCTACCCCTGACATATTAGACAAAGGTATCCTCTTATCACATACAACCCATGACATTAAAAAGTAGAATATCATGGCCTAGTCGGTCAAGAAAAGGAAAGTGTGTACCATGGGAATCCCATTGTTTAACTAATGTCAAAACTAAAGAACGCAAAAGAGAGACTTCGCTTAGAAGGAAAGAACTTGATAATAAGACTGAATCTGTTAAAGTGCTTAGGATGGAATTGAATGTTATCCATTTTAGTTTAATAAAACAACCTAATAACATTTTATTCTAGATCTTTATGTGCAAAAATATGACCAGAGATCCAAGACTTCGCATAAGATGGCCATAAAAAATTACAATGCTTAAAAAGTTTAAGTGGCTAACGAAAGGAGGTAAAACATCACAATGTTTCCATTCCCAACTTTTTTCCAATAAATAAGAACATCAAGTAGACAGGGGATTAGCATGAGAATTGGATGAATGCAAACAAAAATTTAAATTGGGAACCCCTATATTACATTTTAAGTTTATTTTGTTATTCATCTTTTAAACAGTAATATTGCACAATCCGCTGTATAAAACACTTTTATAGAACATGCTGGGAAATCGATGGGAATGCCTTTTAAAATGGAAGAGGAAAAATAAGCTTTGTTGCCAGACGTAAGGTGGATGACACTCAAACATAGGAATTTTTTTAACGTGGGCGCATGAAGCATCATATCACATGTTTTCAATGAACTATCTGTCCAAGAAGTATTTCAGGCATAGCTAAAAAATTTCTTAGAACTTAATGTTCTGGGTTTCTTTCTCATTATTTCATGTTGACTTGTTTACTTATAAGCTATACCGTATAAGTTGATGCAAAACATAATAACCATATCCAAAATTCTGGAAGTGAATAGTTGAATGATACTTGGATTAAATATTAAGTTATGCACACTTCATATTCAATGCATATAGCAAATTTTTGCTACCATTGTCTTGCAGTAAAAAAATATATAAGACAGTATGTTCAATGCTTTCCCAAAAAATTTTAAACCAGCTAATGATAAGTGATATGTGTAGGTTACCTAATAACATGGGTGCTGCAAGCATACACTTCCCTTGTTCCCTCTTGATAACTACCGCGCCATTTTCAATTCCTTTTATAATTTAAAATAAATATTTATATTCTAACGACGATCTATATAAATATATACGTTCTAATTCCATTCAAAATAAATTTCTCGCCGATATTATTTAAAATAATTCATTTTAAATATTCAAAATTCGTTAAAATTGCCAAAATAAAAATTTCAAATTGGCTCAGAATTTTCGGGTTATTACAAAAAGGGTAGCTCCTTTTGCAATAGTTCTTACGGTATCTACCACGTCATCGACCATGACAGCAACTTTTCCTTTAACATCACCAATTAAGTTCATCACCTAAACGACATTGTGTCCTTGACGCCTTTTATCTACAATGGCAAGAGGAGCATCAGATAACTTTTTTGCAAAAGCATGTGCTCCCACCACACCTCCAACGTCTAGAGAAACAACTACCACATCGTCTGAGCATATGGTTTTGCTTACAATTGAGTTTGTATATTTGGTACCATTTCATTTACTTGACAATTATTTTGTATATTGAGCGCGGTTCATGATTCGTGGTTTCTGTTTTGTTTTTTTATATTTTTATCCATGAATGTTTATTCTTGTAAACTCTTTTCTTCTTATCAATTAACAATTAGCTATAAATATCGTTCCATTTGCAGTTTGCAGGCTTTTTTCCTGAAGGTCAATTATAAACTCTTTTCTGTTATTTATAACTTCTTGTTGCAATTTGAGAACTTTTAACAATATGTTGATTTCTTTTTGAAGATCAATTGTAAACACTTTTCTGTTATTCGTAACTTCAATGTAATTTGTAGACCTTTTTCCATGAATGTTTATGCATAAAATTATAAGAAGACTTGTTATTGATGTTAATCTTAGTTTGTTGAAAAGATCAAATACCAATAAAACATTGACGAAGAAGTTGAAATCACCAAACTTTGTAATTGCAGATTAACAAAATTTAAAACAATCGAATAACAAGTTCTGAAGAGCAAAACAATGACAGTGGTCATTAAAATCTAACTTAGTTGCAAGAAAAAAGTCGGATACCTGGAGAAGCTCAATATCAACGCTATATGTCTCTTCTATATAATACATACATTGTATGTTATGCATTAATTTAAACAACCAGGCATGCTGGCCGCAATGCATTTGATATTCACTGCTACACTATTTTTATCAACTTTTTTCACGCACTAGGCAGTTTTGTGCTCATCCGTTAGTTCTGATGTGATATTTTTAGTAAGAAATTAAGATAAATAAATAAAAAGATAAATTACCTCTTTCACCAATTTTCGACTTGATTGTTTTTCTTAACCATAAAAATAACAAGAGCGCAAATAAAATTAGGAGGAAGTCGCCCACTGCTCCTCCTAGGGTTGCCCCTTCGTTGCTTGACTTCCCTGCACCAAATTCACACTGATCGATCTATTAATGAGAAAAAAGTGGACTAATTTCGACCTACATACCTGAAGACGAGGATCAAAGAAACTAAAGATTGATAGCCCTAAAAAAATCGCATTTGGACTCAAATACTGAAGACTGTACGGTTTTAGAGTCCCAAGAGATTGAGAATTCAAGAAAGATTCAAGACTCATGAGTTATCAAGTTTTCAAGAGTTTAAGACAAATATAGTAATAGAGTCTAGTTTACATGTAAGACTCTGAATAACACTTCAGGTTCTAATTCTGGTTTTCAAATATCAAATTTCAATTTCTTATTCAAAATTCAAATTCTAATTTCAAATTGTTTTTCTATCCTACTTATGATTTCAAATTGAAGTCTTTTTTTTGGCATGGCTGACGTGGTTGAATGGACCCCTACCACTTTATTAATGTACCGGAGAAAAAGGAAAAAAATTACAACACACACAAGAATACATAGCAACACGGTACATTAACACAAAAAGACAACAAAAACACGTATATACTTTTGCAACAAACCATCAAAGCAATCTCTAAGCAATACCCGAGTCAAAGGTGAAATTGAGCAGCTTGAGTTCATTATGTACATCAGCTTTGATGTTAGCTTTCACTTGCTCATTCGTTTTTGCGTCATTGGGGTTAAAAATTCTCTTGTTTCTCTCCCTCCAAATAAAACTAACGAATTTCTTTAGAGTGTAGCACAATATCCTACCGTTGCTTCTTTTTTTGCTTGTCATAGCCTCCAAACTATTCTATTCGACAGTGTTGACTTGGTTAGCTCCAGTAAAAGCAACTAAAAGCTTTACCTCATTCCATATTTCATATGTCGTTCTGCACTCAAAATAGATGTGCTCAATGCTTTCAAGCTGAGTATCACACATGACGCATTCTTGTCGAACCTGCATCCCACGCTCACTTAGCTTATCTTTTGTTAAAAGTGCCTTGTATAATACCTTGCAAAGCTGAAAGTTTTCTTTTGCACTGTTAACACCACACCAAATCTTCTTGTTCCATTTACACTTCGTCAAACTGACATTTCCAGTTAACTCATAATGCGGGCGCTTAATCATAAATGGCTTCCTAGCATCACACCATTGCGTAATCAGTTCATTATTTTCTATAACTTTAAGAAGGCGAGCCTTCCAGGGATGGTTTAAGTTTGGAACCGCAAATTCTGGGAAGGAAATAACATTATTGATTATGTATTGTCTCACATTGGCATTCCTGGGCAAGCCAGTAACCTCAATTTCCATGTCAGTAAGCTCATTACAAAGAATAGTACCCTTCAACTACGGGTCGTACCACAACTTGACGTCAGTAACATGGTTCACTTTATATGATAAGAAAGGAAGAATTAGACTACGCAGTTTAAATATGCTCCTCCAAGTCCAGCTAATCTTTTGGGGCGGCTGCATAGTCCAAAAATTCTGGTTCTTGATAACGGTAGCTTTCGACCATTGTACCCATATGTTATCACTGTTATTGAGAAAGTTTTAAATATGCTTGACGAAAGCCGCTTTATTCTATAAGACCATACTAGCGATGCCGAGTCCACCATTACATATACGCCTCTCAATCTTTCTAAAGGAAATAGGCGCGTGATATCTCCCGTCAATCCTACCTTTTTAGAAGAATTTCATAAACACTGAACGTATCATGTTAATTAGTTTGTTGGGCAGGAGGAAGGTTCGTGCTCAATAGACTTGCATTGAAATGACCACCTATTTGATAAGCGTTAAACGCCCTACTTGGCTTAGCATTCTGCTCGTCCAAAAAGCCATTCGAGCAGTAATTTTTGAAAAAAGAGGCATACACTGACCTGAAGTTATCTTTGCTGTTGTAAGCGGGAGGCCGAGATATGTTATCGTTTCGTTACTACAACTCAGCCCGGTTCTAACACATAAATCACTCACCTGAAGGTCGGATTATCCAGAAGTCATCATCTCGAATTTCTAAAGGTTTGTCCTGAACCCAGTCATTTTATAAAAATCATTCAGCGTCTCAAATATTGAATCAACTGTGCCTTGGTCAGGTGAGCCAAAAACAACAAGGTCGTCTGCGACCATGAGCGTCGATATCCTTGGCTCTCCGCAACGCGGATGCAGCTTGAATAGTCCTTGTTCTATTTTCTTATTTAACATTTGGGTCAGCAGTTCCATAATCAAGATAAATATATAAGCTGATAAGGGGTCGCCTTGTCTTACCCCTTGTTTACTTTCGAAGAAACACACTGTTGTACCATTGAGAAATCTAGAAAACATTGACGTAGAGATGCATGAATAAATCCAACTCACGAAATGTCCCGGGAAGTTCATGTACCCCATCACCCTGACGATCGTATCCCACTATAACATATCGAATGCCTTCATGATATCCAACTTGAACATGGCTCTAGGGCTATCACCGGTTTTTTATAGCCATTTAGTAGCTCATGGGATAGAAGAACATTATCTAAAATGCTCCTCCCTGCTAGGAATGCCGCTTGTTTAGATGAAATGATGGTTGGAAGGACACGTTTGAGCCTAGTTGTGATGACTTTGGAGATGCATTTGTAGATGGTATTGCAGCATGAGATAGGACAATTGTCGCAAACTCTTATTGCATTCTTCAACTTTGGAATGAGAGCTAAGTTGGTATAGTTAAAAGCTTGATTCATTTTAACTATTTTAAAAGGTGCCTTACTGCTTTACAAACTTCCACATTAATTTGACTCCAGCATTTCTGGTAGAAGTACGTGTTGAAGCCATCAGGGCTGCATGAGGAGCTGCTGTTAACAGAAAACATGGCTTTTTTAATTTCATCATCCGTTATTTCTTCACTCAAAAGTTGTTGATCTACACTTGTTATTTTAGTAATATATAAGGGTCTATTAGATCAATATCAGGAACAAAACCATCTTTGTTACCAAACAATTCCGAAAATTGACTTAGGAATGCTCCTTTGACTTCAGATTGATTATTCGCAATTTTTCCATGGTTGTCAACAATAGATACCAAGTTCTATCTATATTGTTTATCCTTCAAAGTCACATGAAAAAATGCGCTATTATTATCTCCTTCCAGTTTTCGCTTCAATATTGTGTTTGGCTTAATCATAGCATCCTCAGAAATCAGACCCTCTTGCTACTGCTTCATTATATATGTCTCCATACTTGAATGCGCTTGATTTTTTGTGTCGTTCATCATTTGTATTTCTATCTCTTCCAGCTTCCTTCTCCAATAAACCGTTTGTTTGTTCTTATTACCAAATATTTCCTTTGCCCAAATTTTCATAGCAGTTTTAGCGGCTTTCAATTTAGCCTGCAAAATGAAAATTGGCTTACCGTATATAGTTCTCCCCCAAGCTCCTAACAAAGTATTTAGGAAATCAGGTTCACTGAACCAATTGTTTAAAAATTTGAAACTTGAGGAGTTATTCGTGTTGATCCCAATGAGATGGAGGATAATAGGGGAATGGTCGGAAAGCAAAGGGGAAGGTAGGTTCGTTGTATGATAATGTAGGCCATAGGTTAATGGTGGCAGGTGAACAAAAAGGGTGATCAATGAGGGAGTAAGTTCGCGGTCTAGTTCTAGACTTGTTGTTCCACGAACATGGTAGGCCAGTGTTAGAAATTGGAACAAGATTGCTCTTGTCTAAGGTTTCTTTCGGGGGGGATCTCGGCAAGGGATAAGGGATTACCACCTGATCTTTGAGAGGTGTTGTAGCAACAGTTAAAGTATCCAAGTATGATCCAAAGGGTCTGGGATTGATTAAGCGAAGGTATTTCTTCAAGGAGGAGCTTTCTAACATTGAATGAATTAGTAGCGTAAACAATGGTCAGTTCGAAAGGGTGAAGGTCAACCAAGAAGTGCACAAAACAATGCATCATTTGTGGTGTGGTATGGACAAGGGCTAATTGGATAATATTGGGGTTGAAAACCATGAGGATTCTGCCGTAATGGGATTTGTCAAGATTATGAAGTAGTACCAAGAAGGATTGATGTACTTTGCGGCTCTGAGGTTAAGATCAGGTTGAGCTTGGCTTCAAGCAACGCTAAGAAGAAGAGTTTATTTTCTGTAATTAGTGCTTTGCATTGGTTCAATTTGGTATTAGCATGGCATCCATGAATGTTCCAAATGCCAAGGGTTTTTAACATTGATTAAACTGATGAGGGAATGGGGACTTCTTCTTTCTTACTTTTTAGCCCATACTTGCACGGTACTGAGGCAGAAGTTCTCTTTTTTTCGCATTGTTTTTCATGTAGTTTATAGGGGCGAAGGAGTCTAAAGGTGGATATTTGAAAGCAAGTGGGGGTATGATCTTGGAGTATATTCTTTTGCTAGGGGGAACCAGCACAGGGGATTGGGGTTCATTTGGCTTCGGTGTATGCTAGGATGTAGGATTTTTGTGTTGTACGTGGGGATATGCATGGGGAGAAATTTATTAGGATCAGAGTTTTGGTTGGATTGAACAAGTTGGCATGAAATTTCAGCTTCATTAATTAATGCTCCACCTACTCGATCAGCTGTGCAGTTAGTTTGCACAATAGCTTCACTACCACTTAGCTATCACTTGGCTTGCTTGCATTTATGACTGGCATTATAATTTCGTTTTGTTTGGAGCATTCAGCATGCCAACCCTCTTTCACCGTTTCATTAACCATTTCATAAATACTATTTGCTTGAATCGACTCGTCCAACATTTCTTCTTCACTCATTTTTTCTTGGCTTGTTACCTTTGGGACTGGAAATTGCACAGAGTTCTCTTGAATTGAAGTAACGGTTCTCTTAAAGAAGGCATTACAATTGCATTGATTTCTTCCATCCCGGATTCCATCAGTTCATCTATAAAGTTTTGTTCCTCTACGTCAATGTTTACTTCATTTGTGATTTCCCCCTCCTCCAACACATTAAAACTGATACTGACTTCTATCCAATTATCAATTTCCTTCTCATTTGTCGTTCTTTCCTCACTCACTTGACTTACTTTCCCTCTGTTAACTTCATTTTCTGAACCTTTGTTCCTTCTGTTGGTTACTACCAGCCACCTTGGATTATTATTTCTCACCACCGGCTGTGGTTTGTAAATGACTTGTTCTCTAACATGTAGTGGAGGAGCCTCTGGTTCCTTACGTTTATTTTGTTTTCTACGCATACTTCCATTTCCTCCAAATCGTTCATATCACAGTTGCTACTTTTGTGTCCAAATGATTTATACTTGATGCAAATATCGGGTTTCCACAAATATACGATGTATATTTTTGCACTCCTCCTTCTGGTGTTTCAACCAGAAAATCATTAACCAACTCCCTATCAGGTTGAATATCTATCAAACATTTCGCATATTGAATTCTTTCCCTACTTTCGTTTTTCTCATCCATGCAAATCAGCTTTCCGAGCATACAACTTATCCAGTTTATTCCAAAATTAGACCATGAGAATATCGGAATGTTGTATAACCTTACCCAAACAGGGACTGATTTTATATTGCCACGCACATTACTTATCGAGGGATCGTGTAACACCCCGTGTTTTCTGTAAGCATTATAGTAACGAATTAAAGAATAAATAATTACAAATGTGAGAATTAAGGGAAACGGGTTAAGCCATTGCGTTCGTCTCGGAATTCTGCTCGAGATAGAGTCTGAGTTTGCATGAATTGGACTCCGTATGAAGAAGTTATGACCTTCGGAAGTTTCAGAAATTTAATTAAAATTTAGAAAATTAAATACCAAGGTAGGTCGACCTGGGGGTCGACCTACCCCAGGCCAGGTCGACCAGGGGGTCGACCTCACTATATACAGGTCGACCTAGGGGTCGACCTCCCCCTCGGGTCAGATCTGAAATTTGGCATTTTTCTTTGTCCGACGATTCTGACTCTTTGTTGAGTCATTTAGGGCTGATGTGGCTATTCTATCTTGTTTCAATGGCTATGATTTGCTCTAGGTTAATCTGACGGTTCCTATTAAATCAAACTTCTATATAAGCAACCTAAACCTAAACCCTAAGCCACACAAAAATATTCCTAGAGCCGTTATGCTGTCAATACTCAACCTAGAGTAGCCGCCATTCTCCTTCAACTAGAAAGCAAGATTTGAAGGTTCGAATCAAATTAAATCAAATCTAATTTAGAACAACGGTTAGTCTACATCAAAGGCGAGCAATTCAGTTTCAGAATATAGATCCCAGAAATCAAGATTTTCCTTTTTGTTTGTAAGTGTAGTTATCTTTCAAATGTGAATAAATTAAAGGAATGGTTTGTAATGAATTGTAAAATAGAATTGTACCAAGTTGTATGTGATGTTGATTCATGACTATTCATGTCTATCCTATCATGTATGCCTATGAACTATTGTGGTTTATTGAACCTATCATGTTATGTAGGAATTTGTGAATAAACCTATTATGTTGAAATTGTGGGAATGAAATTATCATGTTATATGCAAGTTTGGGAAAACTATCATGTCATGAATACATGCAAGTTTATAGGATAAAACATGATTGTGTAAACCTATATGTTTAGATCTACAACTTTGCATGTTAGATCCATATGCCTTTATGTTAGATCTGTGTTAACTTGATTCAACCCCTATGCAAGTTCACCACTACATGCCAAGTTTAATTTGTATAGTTTTATGTAAATTCATATGCTTGTGGTTCATGTTGCACAGATCTAATTTGCAATTTCATAGTTAAAAGTATATTGTTCTATGCCAAATTCATGTGACACATGTGTAAATAGATCCATACTTTTGTATGATGTTGGAATGTTGCAAAGTTCCTCTTTTCCCCCTTTTTGTTTTATAAGTTAGGCTAAAATATCGAGCCTAACATCCTATGTAATTTTGCGAACGTACAATGGGGGTAACGTTGGGGAAAACTTGAAATTACATGTAATTGGCATGTTTGGCATAATCATGATAAATGGCATGAAAATGGCATAATTCTTATACCTAAAATTATGAATTTGATTTTGAGGGAAAGTGGGCCATGACAATAAATTGTTGAAAATTTACATAAAAGGATAAATATGTAAATTTAGTAAAAGATGAATATGCCTAACCCGAGGTTAGATTGAGTTACGGTATAAGACTGCCCGGAACCGCCCGGCAAATCCAGCAACCGTAACAATACAGATCTAATGTGAGAGGTTAGCGCATTGAGCCCAAAAGAACCCGAGGTTAGACTGAGTTACGGTGTAAAACTGCCTAGAACCGACCGGCACATCAAGTGACCGTAACAATACCTGTCTAATGTGAGTGGTTGGTGCTTTTATAAAAGAATTAAAGCTAAGACAGGAATGGTTGGGTTAAGTTAATTAAGGTAACACTTAACCAATACACCATGTTAATTAGACAAGTGGGTGAGGTTATGTAAATTTAGAACACTTAACCGTTATAACATGTTAATTAGACAAGTGGGTGAGGTTAAGTAAATTTAGAACACTTAACTGTTATAACATGTTAATTAGACAAGTGGGTGAGGTTGAGTAAATTTAGAACACTTAACCGTTATAACATGTTAATTAGACAAGTGGGAGAGGTTAAGTAAATTTAGAAACACTTAACCAATATAACAAGATGAATGACTAGGGTTAAGTTAATAGGAAACACTTAACCAGTATAGCATGATGAATGGGTTGGGTTAAGTAATAAAAAACACTTAACCAATATAACTTGATTTATGGAAAGGTTAAATTAAAATAAGAGGGCAACACTTAACCAATATAACTTGATTTGTGGTAGGGTTAAGTTAACATAAGAAGGCAACACTTAATCAAAGTAATATGACATGTAGGTGGGTTAAGTTAACTTAAATTGATTGATGACACTTAACCAATACAACGAGATGAATACGTGGGGTTAAGTTAACAAGAAACACTTGACCAATATAACTTGATGAACGAACAGGGTTAAGTTAATAGGAAACACATAACTGATCCAAACTGATAAGTAAGGAGGGTCAAGTTAATAAGAAACGCTTAACCAACATGACATGATGAATGAGTGGGTTAAGTTAACATGAACGGACAACACTTAACCAATATGATGTAATGTGCGGGAGGGTTAAGTACATATCGGGTTGGTGGGTAATATTAGTACATATAGGCCCACAAAGTAAACCATTAAATAAACATGCTTGAATCAGTGGAAGGTTAAGTACATATCGGGTTGGTGGGTAATATTAGTAGACACAGGCCCACAAAACTTAACCATTAAATAAACATGCTTGAATCAGTGGAAGGGTTAAGTACATATCGGGTTGGTGGGTAAATATTAGTAGATATAGACCCACAAAACTTAACCATTAAATAAACATGCTTGAATCAGTGGAAGAATTAAGTACATATCGGGTTAGTGGGTAATATTAGTAGATCTAGGCCCACAAAACTTAACCATTAAATAAACATGCTTGAATCAGCGGCATAGTTAAGTACATATCGGGTTGATGGGTAATATTAGCACATATAGGCCCACAAACTTAACCGTTAAATAAACATGCTTGAATCGATGCAAGGGTTAAGTACATCTCGTGTAGGTGGGTAAAATTAGAACATATAGGCCCACAAACTTAACCATTAAATAAACTTACTTGAATCGATGGGAGGGTTAAGTAAGGTGGGTAATATTTGTATATATAGGCCCACAAACTTAACCAATAAGGAAACCCGAGTAACGGGGACTCATTTCAGCAGTAACCCACATAGATGTATCAAGATACCCTGAAACTAGGCAGGATGAGGCACAATTACTGGGCTGGTTATAAGCGGTCAAAATAGCGGCGGGGGTACGTCAGTGTATGTTCCGACGGTTTACGGGCGTGCACGTACTCCGAAGTGGAAAAAGCAGGCACTGGGTACCAGTAGTTATACACTGTGCTTCTTGAATCGTGTCGGGTTGCTATCATAAGGATTGATACACCTTATGGTGGGACCAGCACAGGGTATCTACACGCAAGAGAGGGCCGATTGACACAAACACATGGAACTTTAATACAAGTTGGGAGCCGATCGATAGGGTAGTAAGGGTACATCTAACATCTTCATGGCAATTAGGCTGACTGAGGTAAGATCCTCATGCTAGATGTACACCTGAAGGCTACCACAATTGCGGGGATTGGGATCACGTTGTAATATTATCATTTTATACAAATTACTAGTTGGGACACTAGTTAGGTGGTGCAGAGATACATATAAAAATCGGATTAACAAGGTAGTAGCGAAGCAGAGAAAGAGTAGGAGCGCATTCAATTTATCTTGCCTTATCGTACCTTATGCTTATCCTATGTCACCTTATTTCTTTGTTGTTGTCCTGCATCCAGTTTATTCATGTCATGATTCTCTTACCAGTTTATATGCTGAATAATCACTGGACTTACCAGACTCATGTCTGACCTAGTTTTTTTTTGCCTCTTTTCTTCCGTATCTCCCCCCCAGGTTCTCAGGGAGGAAATGTTACCACTTAGCTTATTTTTCTTTTCAAGCTCGAAGATGGTCGATGTTTTGCTTTGGACTCTCTCTTCCACTACTATGGCTGGCTCATGCTTTATTGGGGAATATCATTGTTATTTTTGTTCTTCTTTTACACTTGGAAGTTATTAAATCAAGACAGAAGTTCTATGTATTACTTTTAAGTATGATTTGATAAAATTGTTTTAAAAGCTTGACTGAATCACATTGTTAATAGAATGACTTTATTTTCCACTGTTTTATTTGTCTATCTTGTAATTTATCTGCATCTTTTACCTAAAGCGCTTCACCGAAGTTAAGGCATTCCCTTTGTGAGTGACCTTAACGGAGGTGGTGTGTTTCACTTGGTATCAGAGCTAAAGGTTACCGGATCAGATAAAAGATTTGAAAAATTATTTTCAAAACGGTTTCAAAAGAAGCATTTTCAAAAGAAAAGTTTTTGTTTTAAAGGCATATTCCCCAAAGCCATATGCACTATCTTTTGATCCTCTGTTTGAATCCTCGTTTCCTTCTTTCCCGAGTCTCCGGGGCTCTTGGTTTTCTGGGAGGTAACCTCATCGCGTCATGGTCCCGTAGGCTTGAAGACACTACGGCACCTGTTAAAGGGAAAATAAGCGCCCAACTTCCATCTATAGCCGCAGTAGTTTCACCTACGGTTAATTTACTTTCAAGCTTTGTAGGATTTTCCATGCGATGGAGGCAGCTTTCAAGAGACTTATTAACAAGTTACACAAGTATGGCAAAGATGAGAATAAGGGAGTTTGGCTAAGGAGCACAACACAAGGATGAAGAACTCATGGATATAGAATTGGTTCATAAAGGAGGGGAAGAAAGAATAGTAAAACCTAAAACAAGAGGAAGTATCTTTATTTTGGTATAACGGGTCGTATAATTAAGGGCAATGGCAAGAAAAAAGGACAGGATTTTCCGGAAGGCAAGTGCATGCTCTCACCGCTAGCGTACCTGAGAGAGAGGCAGTAAGATTTCTTTTGAAAGAATTTTTCCTTTTTGATCATCCTGTTAGTACTCCTTCTGATTTTAGCACTTCACATTCATATATATCTGCTTCCATAGTTGAGTCTCTGCACCTTAGTACTTGTAGAGTAGAAGATCCCATTTTTGTCTCAAATCCAATTTGTGGTTCGGCTCATTTATCTTTGGTTTGTATGGATTTGAGATACTTATGTTTTTGGTTTCATGGGCTATGGGTTGATCTAGGCATGGATAGATTAGCTAGTAGTTGTGAAACGAGGGTAGTTAGACTTTTTACTTGCCTCGGGAATACCCTCGAGATTTCATGCGATCCTGAGGGGATCAGTTAGGCTTAGCTACCTAAAATCAGTTTATGTATCTATCGACGATTTTCGATCCGTTGGAGTAGTCCATGAGTACGCAAGATCTTTTGATTAAGGTTAGGGATTTTCCCCTTAAAACTCGAGATAGACTTCCGCATATATCTAGTTGACAATGTAAAGGCAGTTATGCGATCAACGATAGTTTTGGAGCAAGATGGGCGAGGATAGCCAGAGTCGGTTAAGTGCTCAATTGTTTGGCTGTTTTGCTAGTATCATCTCACATAAATCGTCCAAATTCAGAGGAGGTATTCCTTGGGTGCTTGTCTGATATTGGTTTAGGCCTTTGGGGCTTGTACTTGAGGGATGTCAAGTTCGACTAAGATGTTTTGCATGAGAGATATCGACCCTCAGATTTGTGACATGATGGATAAGCTAAGTAGAAGAGAGACCTCTAATCATCTTAGTATATACACTTGGTATCTTGGCTCACACCTGTTTATCTTGGAAAGATAGTTCGACTACGTTGGATACCCTCTAGCATAGTGAGTGATCGAGGTCCTATCTTTACTAGTAAGTTTTGGAAATGGAGATCGAGAAGCTTCGCAATCGTGAAGTCAAGACAGTCAGAGCACAATGAAGCGAAGCTCAAGAAGATGCGACTTAGAAGACTGAAGACTAGATACGCGCATCATACCCTTTTTAAGGGTATACCCTTGATTCCTCTTTTGCTGTAAAGTTTATTTGCATGCTAGTCTTTATCTTTTAAGTATATCCTCTCGGTCCTATTCCCGATCCTTAGGTAGAAGCCAATGGATGTAAACATGTGTTTAAGACATGTTATGTTTAGTGGATGCAAGTGGTTGCAAGTGTTTGCTAGTGGTTGCTCGTGGATGCATATACACACATTAGGCACTAGATCGGCTCAGTCACTTTCATATTGCATATGCATATATGTATTTGTATATGGATTGGAAACTTGATGTGTTATCATATGGACGTTGCATATGTATGGATGATTGTGCACTCATGTAGAAGTTATAAAATACGATTAGGAATAATTGCATACATGATGGACTCATGGCACCGACATGACTTGCATTAAGGAGGTCAACTGAATCAGTAGACCGCCTGATTTTGCATTAGATAAGGACATGTACACACACTATGCATATGATCATGAAGCATTAGAAGTCTTTTTAAGGACAATAGATGCATGTGTTTGATGGATGAGTAGATGGACGATTGGATGGTAGGATATACGTTCTCCTTAACTCGAAGATTTCGGGGACGAAATCCTTTAAGGAAGGGAGAATGTAACACCCCGTGTTTTCTGTAAGCATTATAGTAATGAATTAAAGAATAAATAATTACAAATGTGAGAATTAAGGGAAACGGGTTACTCCATTGCATTCGTCTCGGAATTCTTCTTGACATAGAGTCCGAGTTTGCGTAAATCGGACTCCATTTGAAGAAGTTATGACCTTTGGAAGTTTCAGGAATTTAATTAAAATTCAGAAAATTAAATACCAAGGCAGGTCGACCTGGGGGTAGACCTACCCCAGGCCAAGTCGACTAGGGGGTCGACCTCCCTATATACAGGTCGACCTGGGGGTCGACCTCCCCCTCGGGTCAGATCTGAAATGTTGCGTTTTTCTTTGTTTGACGATTATGACTCTTTGGTGAGTCATTTAGGGATGATGTGGCTATTCTATCTTGTTTGAATCAGGGTTGCACACAACCCATATCCAACCCGACCCAACCCACCAACCCGACCCAACCCACGTAAACCCAACCCAACCCATCCTAGTTCGGGTCGGATATGGGTTACAATTTGTAACCCATACTATATACGGGTCGAGTTTGATATCTTGTTTAACCCAACCTTATTTTAACCCAACCCAACCCTATATTAAAAAACTAATTTAATATCAGTCCACTTAAAATTAGAATAGTTCCTAGAATAATGTTTATTTATTCTATAGTAAATATGCAAAAAAACATATTTTATGTCAATCCAAACTAGATAGAATTTGGCAAATATATTTTAAAGAGCAATTAAATGTATCTTAAAATGAAACACTTGTTCTGTTATGTAGTAAATTGATTTCATATAATGTGTTTTACAATGAAATTTTTGTACAATATGTCTTATAATGAATCAGTTATTTTAAATCCATCATTCTAGAAAAAATCTGATATATTATACCGAATATTTTAATATTACTTTTTAAAAAAATCCCCTTATATTATTATTTTTGATTATATTCAAGCAACCCAACCCAACCCTACTAAACCCGACCCAACCCATACTTCAACCCAACCCATATCCAACCTCATATAAGGTCGGATACGGGTTGAACTACCTTAAACCCATACTTATGCGGGTCGGATGTAGTATTTGGTCCAACCCGACCCAACCCATACTTTGTGCAGCCCTAGTTTGAATGGCCTTGACTTGCTCTAGGTTAATCTGACAGTTCCTATTAAATCAAACTTTTATATAAGCAACCTAAACCTAAACCCTAAGCCACACAAAAATATTCTTGGAGCCGTCATGTTGTCAATACTCAACCTAGAGTAGCCGCCATTCTCCTTCAACTAGAAAGCAAGATTAGAAGCTTCGAATCAAATTAAATCTAATTTAGAACAACGGTTAGTCTACATCAAAGGCGAGCAGTTCAGTTTCAGAATACAGATACCAGAAATCAAGATTTTCCTTTTTGTTTGTAAGTGTAGTTATCTTTCAGGTGTGAATAAATTAAAGACATGGTTTGTAATGAATTGTAAAATAGAATTGTAACAAATTGTATGTGATGTTGATTCATGACTATTCATGTATATCCTATCATGTATGCCTATGAACTATTGTGGTTTATTGAACCTATCATGTTATGTAGGAATTTGTGAATAAACCTATTAAGTTGAAATTGTGGGAATGAAATTATCATGTTATATGCAAGTTTGGGAAAACTATCATATCATGAATACATGCAAGTTTATAGGATAAAACATGATTGTGTAAACCTATATGTTTAGATCTACAACTTTACATGTTAGATCCATATTCCTTTATGTTAGATCTATGTTAGCTTGATTCAACCCCTATGCAAGTTCACCACTACATACCAAGTTTAATTTGTATAGTTTTATGTAAATTCATATGCTTGTGGTTCATGTTGCATAGATCGAATTTGCAACTTCATAGTTAAAAATATATTGTTCTATGCCAAATTCATGTGACACATGTGTAGTTAGATCCATACTTTTGTATGATGTTGGAATGTTGCAAAGTTCCTCTTTTCCCCCTTTTGTTTTATAAGTTAGGCTAAAATATCGAGCCTAACATCCTATGTAATTTTGCGAACGTACAACGGGGGTAACGTTGGGAAAAACTTGAAATTACATGTAATTGGCGTGTTTGGCATAATCATGATAAATGGCATGAAAATGGCATAATTTTTATACCTAAAATTATGAATTTGATTTTGAGGGAAAGTGGGCCATGACAATAAATTGTTGAAAATTTACATAAAAGGATAAATATGTAAATTTAGTAAAAGACGAATATGCCTAACCCGAGGTTAGATTGAGTTACGGTATAAGACTGCTGGGAACAGCCTGGCAAATCCAGCAACCTTAACAATATAGATCTAATGTGAGAGGTTAGCGCATTGAGCCCAAAAGAACCCGAGGTTAGACTGAGTCACGGTGTAAAACTGCCCGAAACCGACTGGCACATCCAGTGACCGTAACAATACCTGTCTAATGTGAGTGGTTGGTGCTTTAATAAAAGAATTAAAGCTAAGACAGGAATGGTAGGGTTAAGTTAATTAAGGTAACCCTTAACTAATACACCATGTTAATTAGACAAGTGGGTGAGGTTAAGTAAATTTAGAACACTTAACCGTTATAACATGTTAATTAGACAAGTGGGTGAGGTTAAGTAAATTTAGAACACTTAATCGTTATAACATGTTAATTAGACAAGTAGGAGAGGTTAAGTAAATTTAGAAACACTTAACCAATATAACAAGATGAATGACTAGGGTTAAGTTAATAGGAAACACTTAACCAATATAACATGATGAATGGGTAGGGTTAAGTAATAAGAAACACTTAACCAATATAACTTGATTTATGGAAAGGTTAAGTTAAAATAAGTGGGCAACACTTAACCAATATAACTTGATTTGTGGTAGGGTTAAGTTAACATAAGAAAGCAAAACTTAACCAAAGTAATATGACACGTAGGCGGGTTAAGTTAACTTAAATTGATTGATGACACTTAACCAATACAACAAGATGAATACGTAGGGTTAAGTTAACTAGAAACACTTGACCAATATAACTTGATGAACGAACGGGGTTAAGTTAATAGGAAACACTTAACTGATCCAACCTGATAAGTAAGGAGGGTCAAGTTAATAAGAAACGCTTAACCAACATGACATGATGAATGAGTGGGTTAAGTTAACATGAACAGACAACACTTAACCAATATGACGTAATGTGCGGGAGGGTTAAGTACATATCGGGTTGGTGGGTAATATTAGTACATATAGGCCCACAAACTTAACCATTAAATAAACATGCTTGAATCAGTGGAAGGGTTAAGTACATATCGGGTTGGTGGGTAATATTAGTAGATATAGGCCCACAAAACTTAACCATTAAATAAACATGCTTGAATCAGTGGAAGGGTTAAGTACATATCGGGTTGGTGGGTAATATTAGTAGATATAGACCCACAAAACTTAACCATTAAATAAACATGCTTGAATCAGTGGAAGAGTTAAGTACATATCGGGTTGGTGGGTAATATTAGTAGATATAGGCTCACAAAACTTAACCATTAAATAAACATGCTTGAATCAGCGGGAATGTTAAGTACATATCGGGTTGGTGGGTAATATTAGCACATATAGGCCCACAAACTTAACCGTTAAATAAACATGCTTGAATCGATGGGAGGGTTAAGTACATCTCGTGTAGGTGGGTAATATTAGCACATATAGGCCCACAAACATAACCATTAAATAAACATGCTTGAATCGATTGGAGGGTTAAGTAAGGTGGGTAATATTTGTATATATAGGCCCACAAACTTAACCAATAAGGTAACCCTAGTAATGGAGACCCATTTCAGCAGTAACCCACATAGATGTATCAAGGTACCCTGAAACTAGCCAGGGTGGGGCACGATAACTGGGCTGATTATAAGCGGTCAAAATAGCGGCAGGGGGTACGTCAGTGTAGGTTCTGACGGTTTACGGGCGTGCACATACTCCGGAATGGAAAAAGCAGGCACTGGGTACCAGTAGTTATACACTGTGCATCTTGAATCGTGTCGCTATCATAAGGATTGATACACCTTATGGTGGGACCAGCACAGGGTATCTACACGCAAGAGAGGGCCGATTGACACAGACACATGGAACTTTAATACAAGTAGGGAGCCGATTGATAGGGTAGTAAGGGTACATCTAACATCTTCATGGCAATTAGGCTGATTGAGGTAAGATCCTCATACTAGATGTACATCTGAAGGCTACCACAATTGCGGGGATTGGGATCACGTTGTAATATTATCATTTTATACAGATTACTAGTTGGGACACTAGTTAGGTGGTGCAGAGATAGATATAAAAATCGGATTAACAAGGTAGTAGCGAAGCAGAGAAAGAGTAGGAGCGCATTCAGTTTATCTTGCCTTATCATACCTTATGCTTATCCTATGTTACCTTATTTCTTTGTTGTTGTCCTACATCCAGTTTATTCATGTCATGGTTCTCTTACCGGTTTATATGCTGAATAATCACTGGACTTACCAGACTCATGTCTGACCTAGTTTTGTTTCGCCTCTTTTCTTCCGTATCCCCCCTCCCCCCAGGTTCTCAGGGAGGAAATGTTACCACTTAGCTTAGTTTTCTTTTCAAGCTCGAAGATGGTCGATATTTTGCTTTGGACTCTCTCTTCCACTATTATGGCTGGCTCATGCTTTATTGAGGAATATCATTGTTATTTTTGTGCTTCTTTTACACTTGGAAGTTATTAAATCAAGACAAAAGTTCTATGCATTACTTTTAAGTATGATTTGAGAAAATTGTTGTAAAAGCTTGACTGAATCACATTGTTAATAAAATGACTTTATTTTCCGTTGTTTTATTTGTCTGTCTTGTAATTTATCTGCATGTTTTACCTAAAGCGCTTCACCGAAGTTAAGGCGTTCCCTTTGTGAGTGACCTTAACGGAGGTGGGGTGTTTTAGATCGTATGCCTTTATAATAAAATGCTTGTTATTCGGAACTATTGGGTCAGCTTTCTGGATTCTACATTTGTCCTCCGTGCTAGAGAATTGGAAAAGGAAAACGACTCCATCAGATCAAGCATTTACCGTACCTTTTAGTCTCCAGATTGGAAGAATTTTGTTAATAACTGCAGTGTAGGAGAGATGTCTATCCAAAAAGAACCCTACAAGGAAATCATTCCAGATCTCTGTTCCAGATTCAGTAACTCCATCAACTAGGGCTAGGGCTCCATTAACTACAATTCGATTGATGTCAACAGGCTTGTACTCTCCCGCGTTCATGGGTTTACGCTGAAACAAAGAAGTCCAGGGTTGTTGACTAATCGAAACTGATGGAAGGGATTGGGGAGGTTGCGATTGGGGATTAGGGTTGGTTGTAGGATCGAGTGGCAAGGGCGGAGGATCAATGGAGGGATTAGCGGCTGGTGGGGGCTCGAGGAGATTGGATGGGAGTGGGCGGAATGGGCTCAGTGGGAGCCGCCATAAATTTTAAGTTGTTATGAAGTTATAGCAAATTTTGATTTCAAAATTAAATTTTAAGTTAATATAAGTTTATATAGTTTTATAATTTTATAGTTATATAGTTTTAAACGTTATAATTTTATAAATATGTTTAAATAATATATTACTATGGTTTCATATGATTTTACACTTTATAATATTCATTTATATCATTAAGTTTTAATTTAAGAATTTCCAGAATAATATATATAATCAAACACTTGAAAAATAGTTTTAAAAATATTTTTAAAATACATATTTCTGCATACATAGGAGGCTATGTCGACATACAACTGTCAGAAATTCAATTTTCAAAGGAAGTGTCTTTTCACTATTTGTAACGTTCCAGAAGCATTGCAAACTTTCAAATCTTATAAATGGGGGCTGATTTCGAATTTTTTGATATATCTTCTTCTCCATCTTCACCTCTCTTTATCCCACCATTAATATTTCATATTTTATTGATTTCTACACTTCTTTTAGCGGATTTCTACTCTAATTACATAAAACTTCTTCTTTTCTCACTCTCTATCCACTACTCTCTGAATTGAAGTTTTAATAAAGAGTTATAGGACTGTTGTAATCATTTGGGAAGTGTTTGGGAATGGGTGTGTTCCTTGTAGCCCTGAAATAAAGGAAAGGGAGTATTGTTAACCTCGTAGTCGTAGAATCAAGGGTGTTTGGAGCGGTGTTAAGCTTGTAGCCGTTAAATCTAGGGGATTGTACTTGGATATTGATAATAATAAAACTCTGCACAATCCAGTGTTGTGTGGGACTGGACGCAGGAGTAATTCGAACCCAGTATAAAATATGGTGTGTTCTTTCCTTTTATTCATTTTATATTATTTTTTTCTGTGTTTATGCTTGATTTTGTGTCTGTGATCGTCTCTTTTTTGTGTGATTCATATAGTAGATCATTTAAGTTTAAGATTTTCATAAATTTCTTATAAACACTATTCACCCCCTTCCCCCTCAAGTTTTATTCTTGCCTTAATATCCGCATTTTGCGTTCCCTAATAATTGGTATCAGAGCATAGGTTTTCAAAAAATTTATAATCTGATTTTTGAAATATTAAATGGTAACCAACACGGGTAATAATAGTTCTTTTGTAGAGGGTCAGTGCACTGTTAGACCACCACTGTTTAATGGCAGTAATTATTCATATTGGGCATGTAGAATGAAAATATATTTACAATCAGTAGGATTAGACACATGGAATAGTACACAGACTGAATATGTTGAATCCACTACTAATTTTGCACATTGGACTATTGAATAAAAGCAGCTGCACAAAGCAATTCTAAAGCCATGAATATGTTGTTCCGTTCATTAGATAGAAATGAATTTAATAGTGTATCAGTTTTTAAACCAATAAATGAAATTTGGAGAACAATACAAGTTGCTCATGAAGGAACCAATAAAGTTAAACAGACAATGATATCAATGCTAATTAATCAGTTTGAGTTATTCAAAATGAACGAGAATGAATCTATCTCCGATATGTATTGCGGATTCCAAGAGATAGTGCATTCATTAATAACATTGGGGAAAACTTATTCTGAAGAAGACCAAGTCAGAAAAATACTTAGTTCATTGACTCAAGAATAGGATCAGAAAACATTGGCAATTGAAGAAACTAATAATTACAGTGAAATGAAGATTGAGGAGTTAATCGGGAATTTGGTGTCTTTTGAAGTTTAATTGCAGAAAAGAAAGGAAATAAGCCAATTGAAAAGAAATGTATAACATTTAACAACGAATGGTTTTGATTCAAGCAACGAAGACGATGAAGAAATTGCTTTAATGACGAGAATTTTCAAAAAATTCCTAAGATATAAAAGAAGAAATAATTTTGAAAGAAGCAATCAAGGCAGTTCGGGAAGAAACGATGATTGGTGTTATAACTGCAACAAATCAGACCATATAAAAAGAATGTGTCCATATCCAGTTGAAACAACTCAACAGACAGACAATAGTGATTCAACAAAGAAAAGAAAGAGGGCATATGCAGCAAATTTAGACGATTCAGATTCATCATCAAGTGATGAAGAGCCAGAAACCGGAAATCCAAATATGTGTTTCACAGCGATTCAGAATTCGGAGAATATCAAAGAAATGGATCTAAAAACCAGATACATCTTAATTAATTTTTAAGTTTTTGGTTGATTTGGATGAATGGTTGTTTTGTTTGCTTTGTTTGAATTTGAAATTTAAAATTCAAACTTAGACCTTAAAATTCAAATTCAAATTTTGAAATTTAAAATAATAATATAATAATAAATATAATAATAAAATAAATTTTAGATGTTTGTTAGGTTAATATTATTTCAGGAAATAGTAAAACCTGAAATATAAATCGATTATATAATAAAACCATATGTCCTTTGAATTTCAACATGTATATCGACATAAGGGCCTGTAAATGAAATTCAAATTTTGAATTTCAAGAGTTTAAACTTTCAAACTTCCCTCCAAATTTTCACCAACTCCCAAGGTCTGAAAAGGTGTCATTGATTTCAGAAAGTTGTGTCCATTCAATTTCTATTTATATATCTATTCAATCTTATTCTCTCTACCTCTCATTCAAAATTCAAACAACCTTCTTCATATCTATCCTCTTCAAAAACAAATCTATAATGGCTTCCTCAAGCAATCCTCAAAAATTGAGATTATCCAAAGCCATCAAAGGATATCTCTACAATGATAGAGAAACAAAAATGCCTATGTTGACTACCTAGCAAATGGAAAGGTCAATACGGGCACATTCTCCATCTTTGAAGATTTTCAGGCTTACAATCTTCATTCACTTTTTGAAGAAAATGGAGTTTTGAGTCTAATTGATTCACGGGATAACAAAGAAGTATGTTATCCTAATCTTGTCAAAATGTTCTATGCAAATCTAAATCGTGGCTTTTACGAAGGAAATGAAGATCAAATATGGAGTAGCGTAAAAGGCACTTGAATTGTTTTAGATCGTGAAATCTTGGGTAATATCTTGAATTGTAAGAGTACAGGCACAGATTTTTCGGATTCCAAAATCGATGAAATGGATTTGGAAACATTTCATCACTTATTTGAAAGCAATGCTCATTTGGAATTCAAAAATCGTTATTTTTTGGCCCAAAAACAAGAATCGTCAACCTCCTCCTTCAACATATCATCACTCCTCGTTCCGGAAATTTCAACAACCCTACCCTCAATGTCCAAAAAGCACTCTTTGCTATCATTGGTGTTTATGACATCAATTGGGCCGATATGATTTTAAAAGAACTTAAACCCAAAAAAATGTCAACAAGAGAAGACACTCTTTATTATGGAGTTTACCTTACTCGAATTTTCAAATATTTCGGAGTTGATTTCAGAGGAGAAGAATTTGTATTAAGAAAGATGTTTGACTCCACAAATATACTTCTTATGAAAATTCCACTCACTTTCAAACCTTATGAGACATTCAAAGATAAACAAGCTTGAATGCAACAAGAACAAGAGCCTATGAATATCGAAGAAGAAGAAACTTCTTTGGAAAGTGTAGAGTGTCCATCCAATACTAGAAACATTTCCAAAGAAGTGCTTGTCCAAAATCAAGCAGAACTAGCCAAGAACCAAAATAATTAACTAAAAATTGAATATTTATAATATAATAAGAACGAAATATATTAATATAATATAATAAGAATTAACAAAAAATTGAAAATTTCCAAAAAAAAACTAATGTATGTCGACATACATTTATCCCTATGTCGACATATAACTGCCCGGTTTTCAAATTTGTTCAAAATTTAAATAACTAACTCATGTTTATTCAATTGCAACGAATTCCAGACCCTGTGTAAACCTATTTCTTCCAGAAAAAATTATTCTATCATTTCTCATTCCTATCTAATCAATTCTTATCTAAAATATCAAAATTATGGCAAATTCAATACAGAATTTGAGTGAAAATCTTGAAGAGATTTCGAATTTATTCAAGAATATCATATCCATAATTTGAGTGAAAAACATGAGTTTATTTATACTCGACCTTGTCGTTGGTTCGAGGCTCGAGTTGAGTTTATTTATACTTGGCTTCGTCGTTGATTCGAGGCTCGAGTCAGGGGACCGGTTCTGACTTCGAGATACCGATCTAGTGTAGTGCGCTCGTGTATGCGAGTTGGTACAAGTCAATCACAAGCCATCATGCAGAGTTACAACACTTGAGATGGAATAACTTGGAAATGGAGACAACTAAGACGGTACAAAAAGTGACTCAAGCAAGATAAGCCGCAAGGCGTGGCGCCGATGTTCAAGTTGCCCATTGTTGCTGCAGTCTTGCTGAGTCGAGGAGACAAATTCGAGGATTTTAGTTGTCACTCGAGATCCTGGTTTGCTGGAATCTTTGATGAGTGTTGAGTGGCTCAGAGAATCCATGCGGTGTACCGTGTCGGTACTGCTCGAGGTGACCCTTGCAGATGAGTTTCCCGATGTTGTCCTACAAGTGGCGATAGTTGTTTGTGTCGTGTCCATGGACGCTGTGGAACCAAAAGTATTCTGTAGAGTCCATTGATGCAATCGTTGTACCTTAGGCCTTGGTCTTTTATAGAGCAGGATATTGCAAGTTGCAAGGTAGTTGTTCTCAAGGGTGACGCTGAGAGGAGTGTAGTTAAGGGAAGATGGAAGTCGAAGATGCTCCCTCTTATTGTTTCAACTACCTATGGCGTTGCCAGTTTGAGAAAGATTGCTCGGAGCGATGGGGTTAGAATCGTTGGAGCTCTAGGTTTTATCTCGAGATAAGCTGTTGAGGTGAGAAGCTTGATTCCTTTGCGCTAGCTCTTGGCGTAGGAAGTAGTTGACTTTCTTATAGAAGATCTCCAAACTCTTAGATTGTGTGTGGTTGACTCATGCTCCAAATTCAAAATAAGGGAATACGCCATTGATGAGTTGATCCAGGATAGCCTGAGGGCTCAAGTCTTCGATACCCTCCACGGCGTTGCTGAACCTCTCAAGGTAGCAGGTTAGAGTTTCGTCGAGGCCCTGACGGATGTGTGTGTGCCAAACTGATTGATTAAACATTTTGGCTAGCTAGGAAAAAGTTGATATGGTTCTTGGTGGAAGTTGAGTGAATCATAGTAGAGGTACGCCCTCAAGAAAGACGAGGAAACACTTGCACTTTACGGCGTCTACGGCATGAGCAGAATCCATACGAGACTCGCAGCGGCATGTGAATACCCGAGGGTCAGAATCCCCTGAATAAGGTTTATTTGAGGCATATTGAAATGCTGGGCCATTCGAAGTTGAGAATATCTTGAGTGAACGAGTTATGTATTGCACTAGTTTCCCAATCGTCTGTGACGTAACCCTAAGATTCTTTCAAGATGTTGCGAAGTAGGTTAGCGAGAACAAGAGTTCCAATATCCGCAACGATGCGGGGGTCATGATTCGACTCAGGAGTGGGCAGCCTTGGACATCTCTTAGGATGAATGTCATCTTGGTCTAAAAAAACTTTAGCCCTGGTTGTCCGACTCATCTGTAGCTGGCGATCCGGGAATCTCGGTTTGCGATGCTTGGCGTAGGCAACAAATCTAAGCTGAAGCGGGTTGGCCTTGCATGGCAATGGGTTAAGCATTGACCTACCAACTGGAGTTAGGCCCAAGTTGAAAGCAATTGAAGCGATGGGTATCTTGAACAGAAACAGGGATGGAGCTCGGTGAGAGGTAGTTTGATGGAGGCTGAATGTCCAAGTCGGCCTGAAGGCGGAGAATGTTTCGTTGAGCATTTTGTTGAAGTCGTTGTGTTATCCGATGTTCTGGTGGATTTTGTCGACAAAGCATCGTTGAGTCTCACCCAAATTTTTTGACTTTTCAATTAATTAGGCTCTATCGACGAATGCGTCGAGGTTGGGAGCACCAATGGTGTTTATGGTTGTTGGAGCTTCAGTGAGTCGAGGCTGAGGAGGAAATCTTGAACCGGGATCGACATTGGAAGGTTTGGCCATGGTGTTCTTTCCTTTGTTCACCATTATTGATAGGCTTGGTCGATAAGTTCGAGAAAACTTAAGTATTACCCCAAGTCTCGGTGACTGAGTACAAGGAAAGACGAGGTTTTGATTTCTCGAAGGAAGTGACAGAAAGTTGACTGTAGATGTAAGCTTTACTCGTCCCTTTCCTGACGCACCAAAATGTTGAATCCGAAAATGGTCGTCAACGCCCATGATTTCCACGTGGGTGAAAATAAACGTCTAGTAATGGAAAATGAGTAAGTAGCTGTGTAGTGTGTATGGGAAAAGCGTAAATGAATGATCACATTGGGTTTATAGTAGTTCGGCCCATCGGGGGCTACGTGCACTCTGAATGGTTTTTTCTCTTTTATTATATCTTGAGTACAAGTCACAGCATTTAATCGGAATGTATCTAAATATACCTGGGTCTCGATGCTTTTTGTGATGAAATTGAGTCATTGGAGCTTTTTACGTGACGAGCATGGCCATGGTGGCACGGTGGTCCAAAGTTAATTATCTTATCTTCTTCCTGAATGCCAAAATAGCCAAAATCTGGTTTAGTGTCCGAAAGTGTGGTTAAATGTTGAAGATTATGCTCATGTGTCCAAGAATATGTGTTTTCTTTTTCTTTGGATGACGGAAGGTGTTTAGGAGGCTTTAGGAAGATTATCTTCTTCTTAGGCAGCCATTAGAGCTTAGAGGAGAGCTCGAACCAACACTGTTGGAAATGAGGGGCTATTTATAGGAATAAGCCGATAGTGGAGGAGGTGAAAAGTAGGTGAGAAGAGCAAAATTTTGTATCCCGCATCCCAACTCTCACTGAATTTTGTATCCCCTTAGGGATGTGAATTCACATCCGGAGGTATGTGAAGTTCGCATCCCAGAGGGATGAGAATTCAATCCATGAGGGATGTGAATTATCGCATCCTGCTGATGGGATGCAAAGGGAGGTGAACTCGCATCCCTCGAAGGGATGCGAACTCGTATTCCTCAAAGGGATACGAACTCGTATCCTGTAAGGAGTACGAGCTTCGTACCCCTTGAGCGATACGATACGAATTCGTATCCCTTATGGGATATGAAATTCTTATCCCGCAATGGAGTATGAGGTTCGTTTTGCCTAGGAATCTGGGGAGCCTAGGAATTCGACGCCATGTTGAGGGATTCGAAATGCGTGTGGTGGCATACTCTGGAGGATTCGAATCGTGTGGAGTGAGGTAATCGAAATCCTCGAAACAATAGATTCGAAATATGCTTAGTGCACTGTTTTGAGGAGTTGCAAGGTCTATATTCGTACGACTTCTCTTGGACTTGGATCCTTTGTGTTCCGGCGACACTTCGGACTTTGGTGCCACACGATGGGTTGAGTTGAGTGGGCCTGATATGCCTCTTGGGAACCAATCCAAAAAGCCGGTTAACAAACATTTTCGAGTGTTAACAAAGACATTTGTTAAGCAGATCTTTGTAATAATATCATATATATGATGGATATAAGTTAAATGAATACCCAAACTAATCATATGTTATTAGAAATAAGATGGGAATTAGAAAGTCAAGGATAATGATCTTGGGCATTGCCTTGTAGAATTTTTATATTAGTACATAATATTTCCAAAAAAAAACTTGTTTGTTTATTATCTTTTAGTTATCAATTAGAGAACTTTTTATCATGAAATAACTCTCATTAGTGATTAAGCGAGTTGAAGAAATTTGCAGTGGCTATATAGAAAATGTTGTATGTAGATAAAATCATTAAATCGAATATTCAGATAATGGAGATACATATAGAACTCTATGATTGATGTATGATTATTGATATGTCTTCTATGAGTATAAAAGAAAAGTGGTTAAAAAAACTTCCTAAACATGGATTGTCAAAGATCGCATTGAATTCCATTTCACATGAATAAACCAAATTCCAGACAATTAAAAATTTTAAGTGGTAAAAATAATTGAAAGAAATCAAGGAAATCGATAGGTAACACTTCTTTCCCGTGCTAGGGGTTGCTGCTGTGTTTTTATGTGTCTTATTTTGGGCTTCTGAGGCGGGTTGTATTTGGCTTTGCTTTCTTTTTCGTCCATTTTCAAAATAAAATATATTTATTTCACATAGAATGAGTATTGGCGAACCTTAAAGCAGAAAATGGTCAAAGAAACATAAGTAAAAACTCAGTTTATTTCTCAAGCCCCTGGTCCTGATGGTTTTCCTATTTTATTTTATATCACTTTTTAGGACATTATAAAGATGATTTAACTACTTTTTTTAATGAGTTTTTCAATGATAATTTGCAATTGGGTATATTTAATTCAGCTAATGTTGTTTTAATTCATAAGAAAGTTGGGACTAATCGGTTAAAAGATTTTAGACCTATTTCTTTATTGAATTGCTCTATTAAAATCATTTCCAAAGTTCTGTCCAACAGACTTAGCCGTAAAATGAATGATTTAATAAACATTCTCAGACTGCATTTGTTAAAGGTAGAAACATCACTGATGGTGTTGCTACTGTTCAGAAGTATATTAATTACTGTTGTTGGAATAATGTAACTTGCACTATACTTAAACTTGATTTCTCTAAATCCTTTGATTCCATTGACTGATTTTTCCTTAAAGATCTTCTAATGGCTAGAGGTTTTAGTACTAGATGGGTAAATTGGATATGGTCTCTTTTAAAATCTAGTAGTTCTAATATTCTCATCAATGGTATTCCTGATGGAAAAATTCAGTCTAAACCTGGCCTAAGACAAGGAGATCCATTGTCTCCTTATCTATTTAATTTAGTTGCTGATGTTTTTTCCTAGAATTATTAAACTTGCTACTAGGAATGGTGTGATTGACCCCCGTAGGTAGAGAAATAACTAATGAGGGTATTTCTATTCTACAATTTGCGGATGATACATTAATTTTTTTCTTTCCATCTTCCTAAATCTATTATCTCTCTTAAATTCATTCTTTATAGTTTTGAGTTATTATCTAGTCTTAAAATAAACTTTGATTAGAGTTCAGTTCTTGTTCTTAATGTCTATCATAATGTTGAACATTTAGTGGCTAATACTCTTAATTGCAATTTAATGAAATTCCCTATTGAGTATCTTGGTTTCCTCATAAGACCTCAGGAACTAAAACATGAAGATTGGAACATTATCGTTGATAAAATCAGTAATAAATTGTCTAGTTGGAATAATAGATTCCTTTCGAGAGCGGGTAGGGTAGTCCTAATTAATTCAGTGTTGTCAGCCTTACCCATATATTGGATGTCATTTTATCGCTTTCCATTTGGGTCACTGAGAAAATTGATAATATTAGAAGAAATTTTCTATGGTGTGGGGAGAATTATTTTTCATGTTTTAAATGTTTGATCCAATGGAATACTGTTTGCAGACATAAAAGTGAGGGTAGATTAAGAGTCATAAACTTATACAATCTTAATATTTCTCTACTTTGCAAATGGATGTGGAAATTTAATGATTGTAACCTAAACTGTTTATGTAAAGAATTAATTTCGAATCAATGGTGTAATGGTAATTTTAATCTTAGTCTTGGTTCTTTTACTAATCTAACTAATGTCTCTCACTTTTGGAGATCTATAATTCATCATTTTGAAATATATAAAATAGGAATTAGCTATATTGTTCACTCTGGCAATAATGTTTTGCTTTGGGAAGATTGTTGGATTCCCGCTATTCCCTTAAAAGTTGAGTTTAAAGAATTATACGATATATGTAACTTTAAAAAGGCTTTGAGTTTAGATATTTACAATAAAGATCAAGCTTATCCTTCGGATTTTAGTTTCAATCATACTTTAGTTGGTCTTACTCTTAAACAGTTTGCACTTCTTTGTGCTAGACTTGATCTATATAAGTTTGATGAGGAGCAAGACGTTTATCGTTGGTGTTGGGATTTAAGTGGCACTTATTCTTCTAAATTGCTCTATAATTGTCTTTATTTTTCTGGGGTTAAAAATAAAGTCTTTAGTTATCTTTGGAAAGACAATGCCCCCCCCCCAAAACTAAGTTACATATGTGGCTCATTGTACACGGTAAACTTAATACTATTGAATTATTAAAGCTAAAAAATATTATTGTCAATAAGAATTGTTATTTTTGTAATAATCATCTTGAAGATTCTGGTCATTTATATTTTGCTTGTCCTTTTACTAAGTTCATTTTAATTAGCATTTTTAACCTTTTTAATTTTCCCTCAAATTTCTATCACTTTGATTGTGAATATTATTGGAAATTTTATAGGTTTCTTTTCAATGCAAATAACAAATATCTTTGTGATACTATTTTTTAATTATTTATTGGTATGTTTGGTTTGAAAGGAACCCATATGTTTTTCACAATGAAAATATTAATTTAAATAATTTGATTTATAGAATTTCTTTTTTCTATTTTAATTGGCTCCCTAATCCTTCTTATAAACATATCAAATTAGTTGATTTTAAAGTTTTTCTTACACTCATTAGATCTCGTATTTATTCTTACAAGCATAACAAATTAGTGATATATATATATATATGTGTGTGTGTGTGTGTGTGTGTCTATATATATATATATATATTTGTATTTAGCCTTTTATTGTCTATTAGAACATTTATATATTATATTTATATTTGTATTTAGCCTTTTATTGTCTATATATATATATATATTTGTATTTATTCTTACAAGAAACTGCTTCACAGATTTTCAGACCATTTATATTTGTATTAATTGAATGTAAATATTCATAGAGTTTATTTAGCCTTTTATTGTCTATTAGAACATGTTTAACCAATTCGATCTGTATCTGCCATATATTTTTATTAATAATTTTGGGATATTATAAGGTGTTTGATAAGTAAATCACGATTTAGTATTACTTTATCCTCTATCCATCTATTTATAAAATTCTTGTCTCTTGGTCCCATTTTGCTGGAATTAGTTACAATAATATTACTATTCTGCATGGGGATATAAGTGAGTCACAAACTGGTAGTGTGTAATAGTTTGTCTGTTGGTTCTATGTTTTTTTCGTAGGGTTTAGTTTTGTTAGAAATAGTAATACTTTAAAATCTATGTATTTTTTGAACCATTTGCTGGTATGATCCACTGCGTAGGTTTTTTTTTTCCCCTGTTATTTTTATCTTGAATTTTAATTCTGGTATCTAGTTCCTAGTGTTAGGTTGTATTTTAATCAATGTTAATACTTGCTTGTTAAAACCATTTATTTTATGTCTGATATTTCAAGTTTTTGAGCTGGTGTGAATTGTGTTTACTGGGAGGAGTTGTACGAAACCTCTAAAAGAATGAATAAATGAAAACAAATATGTTTACTTATTAGATGACCAAACAATGCGACTGTATTCCGTACAATACCTTTGTTTGTGGTTTCTTCTGAAGTAAAGCTTTTGGTAGGTTTTTTAGATCCGTCTCTAATGTTGTTTTTCCATAAATCAGGGTCATGTTTTTAAGCATAAAGCCTACTATTTTTATAATAGATCTTTTATCAACCTCGGCTGTTAGTCTGTTAGAATCATAAGGTCTTCAAATGTAAAATTAGGGATACATGTAACACGTTGATGTGCTTTATAGACATTAGAAACTGTGTCTGTTATTATTTGTGTTTGCTATATATATATATATATGTGGGATAGGATCAGGGAGACCCCTGAATTTCAACCCCCATTTCCATCCGAATGTCAGCCACTCATTTATATAAAGGGGTGCTAACAAAATATATTGTTAGGATTGTGTTGCATGTTCTTAAGAAGGAATGATGGTTTGGATACAATAATCTCACATCACCGAATATATTAAAGGAATTGTGTACAAATATGAGCTGGTAGGCACATAACACAAGGAATTCCTTTTGTTATATGGGAGTTGTGTGTCTGCTCATATGCGTGAAAGGTTCGGCTTTGCTCCGACAGTCGTTATATAACATATATATGTATATATGTATTGCTGTTATATATGTTTTCCGGTATGATTCTGTTTTTCTGTTTTTATCTGTGTTTGCTGTATTGTGCTTATTATATCTGTCTGTTGTCTCTACTCTCTAGTTCTATCTGTGTTGCCTTTTATTTTTATTCCAGTATTTGTTTATATTATTCAACCTTTGTGAGCTTCTTTTTTGCAGTTTAGGGGCTGTTCTTTGGCTCTAAACGGGTCCGTTAGCCAACGGACGCGTCCACTGGCTAACGGCTCAACTTTGAGCCGTTGGCACTTCTCCCCCCATTCGCCTACCCTTATAAATCTTCCCCTCACTCATCTTCTCCTCACTCACCTTCTTTCAACTCACCTTCTTCCACTCTTTCTTACAATGGAGAATCCATTTTCAAATGATGGTGATTCCGATTCAGACGCTTTAGAGGATATCATCCTAATTGGAGCGTACTTACGTGGTCGCCGAAGCGAAATAGGACGACGGATTCATACTTCGACGTATACCGGATTGATGTGGATAGACGACATACTTAACGGTCATCAGGCAAGATGTCAAAGGCAGTTTCGTATGAAACGGTTATGTTTTCTTTCATTATGCGATAGGCTGGAAAGTTGCGGATTGACCACTTCAGAAAATGTTACTGTTCGAGAAGCGGTTGGGATATTTTTATGGACTATTGACACCGCTAATTCGAACAGACAAGTGGCTGAAAGATTTCAAAGGTCAGGTTGCACAATCTTTCATTATTTTCATGCTGTTTTGAATGCCGTCCTAGTATTATCTACCGCTATTATAAAACCGGGTGATCCTCAATTTAACTCAATTCCTACTGAAATTAGCAATGATAACCGTTACTATCCGTACTTTAAAAACTGTATTGGTGCAATAGACGGCACACATGTTATGGCACACTTACCTCCAGATCGAATTGTTCCGTATATCAGACGAAAAGGATACGCTACACAGAATATTTTGGCTGTATGCTCGTTCGATTTACTATTTACGTATGTTGTATCTGGATGGGAAGGTACTGCTGAGACGACCCCAAACCCCGTACTGACGGCGGTAAGGGTAATCCGTGGAATATAACACAGAAACAGATAATAGCAGAACAGAATTAAATAAATACATCAGATAATGAACAACAAAATATACTGGATAAAAGTAATCATCAGAGTTACACAGTATACAAGATCTTACTTAGTACAATTACAGTTCAGCTATACATAAATGTCTACAGCGGAAACAAACAAAATATGTACAATAGGAGCTGAACAGCATAAAAAGAGATAAATGATAGAATCCATCTTCAGCTCCAGCTATCCAGAGGAAGCCAGCTAAACCTGAATACAAGGCTGCCCGTGTAGAAAAAGGGGCACCCAAGTTTGAAAGTGAAACAAACTACGAGTCAGTCATGGGACTGGTATGAGAAATCTACTCAACACAATTGAAATATGGTTAATCACAAGACCACGCCACTTTCGTGGAACGAGTTTACTCCATCCGATCACCAGTGCTTTAAAACAAATCATTCTTTGAAACAACGCTATGCTTTTTATAAAAATGAAGCCATTATAAGACTCAATTCCCATCACACAATGCAATGCAAACCGGAGGATAGAGTTTTTACCTTATAACGGCCAAAATATGCTTGATACGGATAAAACAAAAGCAATTGATATTATTACTAGTGTTTGCATGTTTCAAAAACAATTTCGAATCATAACTATCAATCATAGACGTCATGGGTACCATATATCATGTCGCCATATATATATACAATCAAAACCGCACGATGTCGTATTTGGAAATTGGATTTCCGTCATGAAACAAGGCAAAAGATAGTCCTTACCGAATTCGAGACGCTCTAGCCCGCCCCTCAGGATCAGAGCTCGAGTGACCCTTGGATCGTCAGGGCCGGTCCACCGATGTGGATTAAAATTCCTGAACACTGCGTTTCCCCACCCTTTGGGGTGTAAATGAGCCAACGAATGGCTCCATCGGACCCGGATCGTCCGATCTAACCGAGGCGCCTCGCAACAGCAACAACCACACAGGTGAAAAGTATATAAATGTCAGGGCTGGTAGGTCACTGACACCACCTTAGCTAGAAAGAAACGCATGCCCTCCCTGAGGTCCTTCTCCCGTTTCTGGTTCATACCGGGGTGTGAGGCTCGCGAATTCACATTATACACAAAGCTACGCCACACAGGCGGTGCTTTGATCATCACCACAAGACTTTGCTTTTCAACAGAAGCCCTGATCATTTGCCACTTAGGCATGCCACACTAGCGATTCATGCCATGCGACTGATGTCCATCGATATACAACCTCTGAGCTCATGCGTTTCAGAGAAGGGCGTTAAGCAAAAGAATAAATTCTCCGCCGCCAAACAGATGTATATTTAACAGAGATCAGTCAACACAGAATAAAATCCAATGTCAGACACACAGTCCATTTACAAGTCCGTTCTGGGTCTGAACGAAACCGGAGGCACTAAATACCTCGCAAACCCATCGATCACCACGTACGTCTGGACGATCACCACACATTATCCATATTTCGGGATGCCTCCCAATCAGGACCTCGGTTACCATCCAAACGAGGTGAAGATCTCCGGTCTTCGACCACCGTCTTCATCTTCGACTTTCAATCGTCGGTCAATTATTTGAAATGAGAATTAACTCGGCCTTTTCAAATAATTCACGTATATTTAGAATTTCAAATTAATTTATTTCAATGGTTAAATCATTCGACAACACCAATTTTGTTCTTTAATGTACTTTTCACACCAAACACATTCAACCATCAAATACCACATAAATCGAGCAAATTCAGTTTATTTCCATTCCATATCGTTTATGATATTTTATAACAATTTATCGCTATTTTTATTTATTTTAAAATAGCCAATTTATTCAAAACGACGCTCCGGGCCATAACGCGGCTGTGGCGATGTTTTTCTTCAGATTTGATTCATACATATCTGAAAATCTAACCATTGGATCTTCACAAAATTTACATCATTAGAAAGATCTTTTCAAAACGAATCCAATGGTTCCAGTTTCGGGAAAATCCGACGGTCGGATCTCCCGGTACAATCGTTTGAAGTTTCGATTTCAAAATACGAACTACAGCGTCGTTATTCGATTAAATATAATTATATTTATATATATATATATAAATATAATCGATTCTGGCGCTGTTTTTCTTCATATTTGAATTAAACATTCCAAACAATCCAACCGTTGGATTTTTACAAAGTTGGTGCCGTTGGAAAGATATTTCCAAGGCGAACCCAACGGTTGCGGTTTCGGGAAAATCCAATGGTCGGATTTCCCGCACTAGTTGTTTGAAATCACGGTTTCAAAACACGAACTGCACGGCCTTTGTTTAATTTTATTTATATTTATATATTTATATAAATATAGTTCATTCAACAATTTCAATATCGTTTTCACTTCAAATATTTCACTAACGCCTTTAAATTTTGGAAAATTTCGCCATAACCTCCTTTGTACGGGAGGGGCTGGGAAAATTCCCAAATAGCCACACGGGCATCTCATGTCAAAAAGAAAAAGAAAAAGCCAAGCGGCTAGCCAACAGGCTCATAAAATCATCACCCAAACAAAACAGTAAATGTGTACCTATTTGTCGGGCACAAAATTTTATTCCTCCTCTCTAGCCCCTTTGCTATAACCTGTTCAATAAATATGCATGTACATATATACAGTTCTTATCACTTATCATTTTCCATTCAACTTCATAATTGATTCCATTTGGTTTGAAAACACCATTCATTCTAATGTTGCATGCATAGGCAAAAAATCATATCATTAGCTAATTAATGAATATTTCAACTCATGCATATTTATTTGAACGAGTGGCTATTTTTAACACTTCACATTTCAACAATTCATGTATATAATAAAGATGTGATTTTTATTGTAAAACAATTCTTTTCAAAACACTATTATTTTATATAGTTTATTTAGGTAATAAAAAAATATAGGATTTTTATTATAAAACAATTTCTTTTCAAAACGAGATTATCTTACATAGTTCATATAGATGATAAAAAGGTGATTTTTATTATAGAATAATTTATTTCAAAATATGAATACCATTCAACACATGAATTTCTATTCAACGAATGAATTTCGGTTCAACACATGAAGGTTTTCTATAGTTTATATATATAGATAAAAATGTGATTTTTATATTTAAAACACGAATATCATTCAACACATGAATTTCTAATCAACGAATGAATTTCAATTCAACACATGAAGGTTTTCTATTCAACGAATAAATATAGTTTCAGCAAATGAAAATAATTCAAACACATGAATATTATTCAAAATTTCGGCAGCATAACGATAGGGTAGTTAAAACCGGGACCGTCCCTAGTACGGCTCCTCGCTCTACCTTAAAACCTCGCGGTTTTTGACAATGGGGATCATGCATCTAGTTCGCACGCAGGCGGCATGTATGTATTTATTTCATTTCCACAAACTAATCCTATGTGGTTTCAACCAAATATTTCTCAACCACAAATGGGTATTTTTCAACCACAATCAACCAATATCAACCACAATCAATCATAATCAACCATTTGCTATCAATCAATTTTCACACCAATCACAACCAATAAATATCGTCCATGGTTTGTGGACGAGGGGCGTATATATATATATATATATATATATATATATATATATATATTTATATATAGCAGTTCACTTTTATTTCAACACATATATAATTTTTTACAACGCATGTATAACTTATACATCGAACGTACAACTTATACAACGCTTATACATGAGGTGTACAACGCTTATATAACTCATACATCGACTATATAATTTATACATCATCGTTTTCCATATCGTTTATAAATTAGAAATCTCACATTGGGTTCCACTCCACCAAAAATAGCAGAAGGCTCAGAAAAATATGCGGTCTCTTCTAGAAGGTAGAAGACGTCCTCACGGTCCCGGTGTCTCCTGTTTCATCGAATTTCGTCAACACATGAAAAAGATATGATTTTTCAAAGATGGACGAATTTCGCGACACTTTTGAATGTTGAAATCAGTTTAAATTATTCAAGCCGTTACCTTTCAACTTGGGTTCAAAACTAGGTCGCGGATTTTCGCGAAATCCGCTCAACGATGGAAGGATCGGCCAATGCCATGTCGAAGGGGGAGGAGGCGCGCTGGTTCGCCGGAGGTGGGGCCCGGTCCGGAGGTGGGGCCCGGTCCGGTGGTGGCTAGCGCGATTTACGGCGGTGCAAAGGGGCGAACTTCTCGAAGGTGATTCGGGCGAAATACACAACGATAATTTCTCCAACTGGTATGGATTTGAAGACGGGGGAATAAGCTTCAAAATGGATCTAAGAGCGCTCGATTTCACTGAGAAATGGAAGAGAAATCGAGCCGGAAAGATTCAAACCCATTTCCGCCGTCGAGCGCTATATTGGGGAGAGGGAAAATGGGGGCAGTGGCCAATTAGATTTTTTATTTTATTTTATAATTTTTAAAATCTCCAAAATACCCCTTTCGCCCACGAACCCCAATCCAAACCCAATGACTGTCGTCCCTAGCGTTTTACCCCCATTCCGAACACAATGGAATATGTTTTGTAGGCCCATTTGACTGTTTCAGTCAGTTTCCATTCAAATTAAAATATAAAACATTCAATATTCAATTTGAACGTACATTTTAATTTGCCGGGGCCACAAACTGATTCGAAAAATTCCAGAAAAATAAATCTAGCTATGTTTTGATGATACGGTCCCAACAAAACTAGTTTCGTCGAATTCTGAGACCGTTTGCAGAAAGGCCCATTTCTGGTCGATCCAATTTAACTGTAATTGACCAAAACACGTTTTCATTTGCCACGCTCACATACTAGCTTCAAAAATTATGAAATTTGAAACTTAGCAATAACTTCACATCCCGGATCCAACAAAAGTGGTTTCGTCGAATTCCGAGGTCGTATGCAAAATGGCCAATTTCACGGGCTATATAAATTCCATAGCGACCTTTCTGAAAATTCATTTGGCCATAACTTTTGCTTTCCGTTATGAAAATTCGATTTTTCAGATTCGTTAGAAAGGTATTCACTAACAGATTTAAATATTTTTGGTTTCACTCGAATCTGTTTTGTTTTGCACCCGGTACAGTCCGACAAAGTTTGAATTCAAAATTTGAAACTGCAACGCCATTTCAGGCCTTGTTTATAATTAGAATTGATTATATTCATTTTCAATTGTCGATTTCAACTCACTTTTCATCTCTATTATTTAAAATATTTATTTTAAATATTTAAAATATTTATTTTAAATATTTAAAATCCATTATTTTAGCCAATTTAAAAAATTCAAATTGGTTCAGATTTTCTGGGTCGTTACAACTGCACACGACAGTCGAATTTTTAATTCTGTGGTGAATGACAGAAGTTCCAATTTTCCTCATCCTCCTACTGACCAGTATTATGTTGTGGATTCCGGTTTTCCACTTACAACTGGATATATACCACCATATCGAAATGTTAGATATCACATCCCCTAGTTTCGTATGACCACAAATCAACCGAAATCCCATAATGAAAATTTTAATTTCTACCATTCTAGTTTACGTATGGCAATTGAGAGGACATTCAGAATATGGAAAAAGAAATTTGTTATACTCAGAAATATGTCAACCTACAAGTTCGTAGCTCAAACAAAAATTGTTGTTGCTACGATGGCTATACACAATTATATACGCAAATACAATATGCGTGATCCAGATTTTATGGCTTATGGTGATGATCCAAATCTTATTCCAGAAGAGTACGAACAAGAATACGTCGACGTGCGAAACATAAGCAATAATGACCTAGCACCGACTCAACGCTATCAAGGCTGCGCTGATATGGCAGGGCGTCGCGATCACATAAGAGACGAGCTTGTTGCAGCATGATTGCACTAATAGATTTCTGCAATGTATCACTTTATCTATTGTTTTCTTATTTCTGCAATGTATTCCTTTAGCTGTTTTTTTGGTATTTCTGCAATGTATCACTTTCTGTACTGCTTTTATGTAATGAACTGTTATGTTTTGTTAGCTGTGTTATTCTGCAATAATTTCAATGTTATGTTTTAATCTGTAATCAGTTAAATTACAAAATATAAATAAAATACTCCGCTTAAATTCTCCGTTTAAATACTCCGCTAAAACCGTCAAACGCATGGTCCGCTAACTACTATTCTCCGCTATAATACTCCGCTCAAATTCTCCGCTTCCGCTTGCAAAGAACACACCCTTAGGTTTATGATAGTGCTTTTTATTTTTATTTTTGGACTCTAGATTTAGGTATTGTGTTTATTGTATTATGTATTCTTTATGTTTAGACTCTAGTCTTAAGTTTGAGGATTTATTTTTTTCTTTTATTTTTCATTGTTAGGGGTGGCTTTGCTATCTATCAGACTTATTGGCAGCTCTCTTTTTCAAGTATGCTCTCTTCCATGCGACTCCTCCATGTGAGGATCACTCATTTCTCCCTTAAAAAAACTAAATTCGTAACTATAGCTTTTCTTTTGCATATAAGATCTTCAAAGTAAACCACCGTACTGGACACACTAAAAGGACCATCAAATAGCCAAAAATGATAAACAGAAACATAAATTCATACTCACGAATTAACAAAGAAGAATCAAAACTAAAACATTCATCTAATTTTTAAAGTTTTGGAGGACTCAAATGTGAGAGAAGTGGGAGTGAATCGAACAAAAGTGTCAGTTCATACATAACTGGTAGTGTGTAACAGGAATACCATCTTAAATGAAGAATGTGATTTGTCTGTCACTTTGCATGTGGGCGCATACGTTTTATCCTTGTTTTTGTTTCACAACGAATCTGCTTGTATGTATGTATGTGATACGGTAGTATCAGACTTTTGCGTTTGGCAAGTATGTGTTTGGTGGACACTTTTTCCTTTTCCTCTTTTTTTTTTCTTTTTTCTTTTTTAGTCTCAAGGACCGAGTAAACAAAAAACTGTTTCATAAAGATAAATTTTAATGTAAAAAAAAAAAAAAAAAAAATTGTCCTTCAGAATATTTTCCTACTTATTTTTTAGGTAGAAGGACCCAAAAATAAAATAAAAAAATTACGCACAAGGACCAAAAATCCAAAATTTAGCTATAAAGGCAATTCTAATATTTTGGCAATTCTAATCCAAACTTTTGTGTTCACTTATGACAATTCTAAAATTTTGCCAAAGATACTCGATCTAACACTCAAGTTATAACAGTAAAAACGAATTAAAAAGATTTATATTAATTTTAATTTGATCGATTTGAGACGATTGGTGTTTTCCTCATTCAAATCAGTTTGAAATATCAAACTCATTAAACGTAGTAAGCACGGTAAATTAATTTATGGAACAAAATCGAAGTTCATAACGGCGTATTAAAGGGTACAGCTGTGGATCGGATGTTACGTGTAAAATAACTGGCTTAGAAGGCAGACAATACAGACACATGCATGAGGCAAGCAGACATGCACGTAATCGCACACACATGACAGCAAGATAGTCCAAGGCAAGTAAATGAAATTAGAGGCTTCCAAGAAGATTCGACAAAACTCCACCCAAGTTCCATAAACAAGTAGTTCCAGACAGAGGTGTTACGGTTACAACAACCGTCAATTTTACCGCTAACCATATCCACAATCGTTGTCGAAAGTAAGACGATGTTTGGTTTATGCTTTTTTTCGTCCACATTAAAAAACGAATGATGCATGTATAACGTCAAAATTGCTTGTTATAGAAAACAAAGTTAATACACAAAATAAAAAATAATTTTTATTTATTTCCCTTATTTTGAGAATTAACACAAGAAAGAGAAATGATATATCATTCTGTTGTCCCTCTCTCTTTTACGTGTTCCTCTCCATCACTATTTCACTTCTTCTGTTATCCCTTATTTTGTTATCGATATTGAAAACTCAAAACTCAAAATATATTTTAAACCAAACACTAATTAGTAACGATATATGTATATAAATGGTAGCATTACTACTGACTGGACCATTTTTCGTTGTTAATAATTCCATTATAGCCCATCTGCAATAACTGTTGTAGGATGTGTCAGACAAGCATACGTTTAGACAAATGATATTTATCACATACACGCATAATGGAGTTTTGATAGCTTTGATTGGTCCAAACAGTCGATAATTCACGTCTGATGAAAATTTGGTTGGTCTATTGGAGCAGTTCAAATCCAAAACATCAAAATACTCATTTGCTCACTTTTAATGGATCATCCAAATGATTTCTCACGTATTAATATATGTTAACCCAAATAATCAAATATGCAAACAATATAATTTCTTAAAAAATAACCACTTAAATGAACTACAAAAATCATTTTATAACATCAACTTTCTGTAAATTACACTACAAGAAACGCACAATATAACAACGGAAGGAACCAACGGCCTCCAACGAAAACTTAAATCTATAAATTTCTTCACGGAATTAAAAAAAATAAAAAATAAAACCATTGAAGGTCGTTGTTTATAAAGCCGATGAAAGATGTTGGTCACCGTTGCACAGTCGATCAAAAAACTGCCGAAGCAGCTTTCTCCTTCCCCATTTCATCATTTCCACAAAAATTTTGTGTTTTCCCCCAGATCTTTCCTCCTAGATTCTGAAATGGACCTCTACCGCTCCATCAACCAACTATTGTTTCTTCAACTCATTTAAGGCACTCTCTTCACCTCTCTAATCTCTGATTCTCCCCAATTCGGAAGATATGAACCTTAATTTTATTTAAAACCTAGGTTTACTAATTTAAGCTTAATTAGATTGCATGTTTCTATGTCTAGTGTTGTTAATACATGTATATACAGAATGATTTGATATGTTGCTAATCTAAGATTTAATTTGTTTTAGTTGTATATGCATATATATATATATATATATATATATATATATATATATATTGTTGTGTGTATATATCATTGGTAATTAATCTATGTATTTGTTGATTTGGTTGAGCCCCAATGTTGTGCAAATAATTGCACAAATGCGGAAGCAATACAAAAAGAAGATATAGCTTGTCGATTAATTATCAACAGCTAACTCAATGAAAAACAAACACCAAACAAAACAAAAATATAAGAGTAGAAGGCACAAAAGTTTAACGTGGTTCGGCTATGCTTATGTCCACGGACCCAACAACTATTCTTTTATTCTTTCTTCATAAGAGGGAGTACAATAAGAGAACAATACAAAATGCTCAATATATTTCTCACCCTATAATTTATACAGAAATAGGGATCTTATTGAGGATACGAAGAAAAGAGTACTATTGGCTTGTACATTGAAGGATGAGAAAATGCCTTCAATGTATAAGAGTAAGGATGAAGGCTTGCCTGAAGATAAGCATGAGAAGTTTCCAGATTTCCTTGATTTGCAAATCTTGCATATTTTGATAGCTTTCCATATACATATATTTGATTGATTGCTCAAATCAAATAAAAAACTTCTCATTCCATCCAAATGTGTTGCCACTTATACCAAGATTTGATTGATTAATCAAATCAAATATCTCTCTCATATCTTACAGATTTATTGCCTAAAATTAATTGATTATCAGAATCAATTAAAATCTTCTCCATAATTGGCATAGATTTAAGTCGTCCAATTTTAACATCCAATTCATTGAAAACAATATTTAATTCGTCAAAAACGTGTAGTGGAAATGGAACTACTAAAGTTTACGTTATATAGAAATTTAGCGAAAACGATATTTAAATTTGTATACAACATATGGTTATATAGTTTGATTCAATGTTGAAAATATACGTATATGTGATAGAATTCATATACAGACAATTAAAGATTGAAGAGCACTAATTGTAATATATTATATTCATAAAGCCTTAGAGAGTTTTTTTGGCCCCGTCAGATAAGTATTGTATATAATCGTTATGTGAATGTTTGTTTTTTAAACGGAATGGACATTTACATTCATCATATACAATATTTGTTGGATTTGTCCTTTGTATTGGACAAGTTACGAACACAATAACGAAATTAAATCTCGTAAATCATTTCATTTTAAATGGTTCTCAAATTTTCGAAAGCACTTCCTTTATGTTCTTTGTGTACACACAATTGTGTACTGTTCAGGGAACTAAAGAGAAGTGCTGCCGAAATTTTGTCGAATCGTTTAAACTGAAAAGATTTACGCGATTTAATTACGTTATTGTATTTGTAATGGAAGGAAGGATGAACCAGCAGTAAATGATCAATTAACATAACATACCTTCAGCAATAAAATTGTTCTAATAAAATTGTTTTAGTTTTCGTCCACATTAAAAAACGAATAATGCACATATAACGTCAAAATTGTTTGTTATAGAAAACAAAGTTGACACACAAAATAAAAAACAATTTTTATTTATTTTCCTTATTTTGAGAATTAACACAAGAAAGAGAAATGATATATCATTATGTTGTCCCTCTCTCCTTTACGTGTTCCCCTCCATCACCATTTCATTCCTTCCTTCGTCTCTTATTTTGTTATCGATATTAAAAACTCAAAATTCAAAATATATTTTAAACCAAACATTACCTAAATATCTAATTATTAGACGTAGACATATGTGTATAAATGGTAGCATTACTACTGACTGGACCATTTTTCGTTGTTAGTAACGAGCCAACGCATGTCGGACACCGACGCTTCCATTATAACCCATCTACAATAACTGTTGTCGGATGTGTCAAACAAGCATATGTTTAAACAAGGGATATTCATCACATACACGCATAATGGAGTTTTGATAGCTTTGATTGGTCCAAAACAGTCGATAATTCACGTCTGATGAAAATTTGGTTGGTTTATTGGAGCAGTTCAAATCCAAAACATCAAAATACTCATTTGCTCACTTTTAATGGATCATCCAAATGATTTCTCACGTATTAATATATGTTAACCAAATAATCAAATATGTGAACAATATAATTTCTTAAAAAATAGCCACTTAAATCAACTACAAAAATCATTTTATAACATCAGCTTTCAATAAACCACACTACAAGAAACGCACAATATAATAACGGAGGGAAGCAACGACCTCCAACGGAAACTTAAATCTAAAAATTTCTTTATGGAATAAAAAAAAACCATTGAAGGTCGTTGCTTATAAAGCCGTTGGAGGCTATTGGTCACCGGTGCACAGTCGAGCAGAAAATTGCCGAAGCAGCTTTCTCCTTCCCCATTTCACCATTTCCGCAAAAAAAATTGTGTTTTCCCCCAAATCCTTCCTCCTAAATTTTGAAATCGACCTCTACTGCTCCATCAGCCGCCTATTGTTTCTTCAACTTATTCATGGCACTCTCTTCACATCTCTAATATCCGATTCTCCCCAATTTGGAAGGTATGAACCCTAATTTTATTTAATACTACTAATTTAAGATTAATTCGATTGTATGTTTGTATGTCTAATGCTGTTAATACATGTATATATAGACTGATTTGATTATGTTGCTAATCCAGGGTTTAATTAGTTTTAATTGTATATGTATATATGCATATATAGTGTTATGTGTATATATAGTTGGTAATTAATCTATGTATTTGTTGATTTGGTTGAGCCCCAATTCATTGAAAACGATATTTAAATTGTCAAAAACATGTAGTGGAAATAATTAAGTTTATGTTATATAAAAATTTAGCGAAAACGATATTTAGTTTTGTATATAACGTACGGTAATATTGTTTGATTTACTATTGAAAATATACGTATACATGATAGAATTCATATACGTATACATGATAGAATTCATATACGTACAATTAAAGATTGAAGAGCACCAATTGTAATATATTATATTCATAAAGCCTTAGAGAGTTTTTTTGGCCCCATCAGATAAGTACTGTATATTGTAAATCATTTTATTTTAAACGGTTCTCAAAATTTCGAAAGCGCTTCCTTTATGTTCTTTGTATGCATGCAATTGTGTACTGTTCAGGGAACTAAAGTTAAGTGCTGCCCAAATTTTATCGAATCGTTTAAATTGAAAAGATTTATGCGATTTAATTACGTTACTGTATTTGTAATGGGAGGTAGGATGACCCACCAGCAAATGATCAATTAACATAACATGCATTCAGCAATAAAATTGTTTTAATAAAATGTCAATTCAAATTTTATCATCATTAATACGTAAAAGAAATGTTTTCATTAAAATACAAACTTAGCTTTCGAGCTTTCCAAATGAGAATTGATATTAATATTTATCATGATTAGGATACGAATTTGTGACCCTATATATCAATTATAGGGAAATTTTGACAATTTAACGATCAGACCTAAAAATTGTGAATCTATTTCAACTATTAACAGTGATAAAAATGATAAAAATGGTTGTCTACTTAGAAAATGTATTTTCATTTACTTAACGAAATGGACTTTCATCTGCTTAACTAAACTTTATACCATATGCCATTTTTAGTTTTGCGTTATTTTATCATACTTTTTAATTTTATATGTACTTAAGAAAAATCGACGATTATTTTAACGATCAAAGCTAGATATACAAACGAAGAGAAACTGATGGTACAATAAACAAATAATTTATTAATGGTGTTGGCGTGTTTATTGATTTCCTTTAAGTAACAACGGAAAAGACGTCAAAATCCATTGCCCATGTAGTAGATGCAAGTTATTGAAGCATTTGATACCGCAAATGGTTAGAGTTCATTTGTGCCAGTATGGTTTTGTGCTGAACTATTTGATTTGAGATCGTCATGGAGAACCGTTAGCATCTACTTCTGTACAAGTTGAGGAGGTAGTGAATAATGAAGTTGCTATGACGAATCTCGTAGAGAAGATAGTTGAAGATGTTGTTCAATATTCTCAGTTCACACATAACATATATATGCGGAATGAAATTATCAGTAACTGCTGAATACATTGCGATGAAATCTAAATACAACTTCACAGAAGATGGATTTACAGCTATTGTACAAGCTGCGAAGCTGCATATGCCTCCTAATAATTTAATGTGCGAAAATCATTATGAAGTAAAAAAAATGATGTTGCCCTTTGGTTTACCGTATCAAAAAATAGATACATGTCTAAAGGGTTGCATGCTGTTTTGGAAAGAAGATATCAGCCTTAAGAACTGTAAAATATGTAATCAGGAAAGATATAAATTGAGAAAGAAAAAGGGAAAGGAAGTCCCGTATAAATGTATGCATTATTTACCTATTATTCTTAGACTTCAAAGGTTATATGCATCTCTTGTAACCGTGCAACATATGATATGGCATAGTGTGAGAACACGGGAAGAAGGTACGTTAACACATATGATGGAGAATCTTGGAAGCATTTCGACCAGAAGTATCCCGATTTTGCATCTGAGAGTCGCAATGTTAGACTTGGTTTATGTACGGATGGATTTTCACCATTTTCTCAATTTGGTTCTAAATATTCAACCTGACCTGTAATTGTCACACCTTATAATTTATCTCCGTGGATGTGTATGAAAACTCCTTATATGTTACTCATAATTGTCGTCCCTGGTCCTGATGATCCAACACAAAGAATTGATGTTTATTTACAATCGTTGATTGAAGAATTAAAAAAATTGTGGTAGGGGTAGAAACATATGATATTTCGCAAAAAACGAACTTTCGTTTGCTTGCTTCTCTGTTGTTGACAATTAGCGATTTTCCTGCATATGCAATGCTTTCATGTTGGAGTAGGGATGGTTGTCTAGCTTGTCCGTACTGCATGGAAGAAACAAGAGCGTTTTCTTTACCTATTGGAAAGAAAATTTCATGGTTTGACTGTTATAGATGTTTTCTTCATATTAATCATCCTTTTAGAAGAGATAAGAATTTTTTACAGTTGATAGGCAGGAAACTATGAGACCACCTAAAATATGAACAAGTGAAGAAATTTATGAACTTGTACAAGATTATCCAAAGATTCATGAAACCAGAGTACAGATAGAAATTCAAGGTAAATCAATTATCCATAATTGGTGGAAACAAAGCATATTTTGGGAGTTGCCTTATTAGAAAGATCTCCTGATTCATCATAATATTGACGTGATGCATAATAAGAAAAACGTGTTTGACAATGTATTTAATACAATTTTGAATGTCAAGGGGAAGACGAAAGATGATTTAAAATCAAGACGTGATATTGAAGTAATATGTAATCGTCCCGAGCTTCATATAAAGCCAAATGACACCAAAAAACCGAAAGCGTGCTATGAACTGGACGGTAATCAAGTTAAAATACTTCTAAAATGGATGGAAGGATTAAGATTCCCGGATGGTATATCTTCCAATCTTCGTAGATGTGTCCACTATAGAAACAATAAACTTAGCGGGATGAAAAGTCACGACTGTCATGTTATGATGGAAAATTTATTGCCATTCGCTTTCAAAGACTGTTGCCCATAAAAGTTTGGACTGTTGTATCAGTGCTTAGTTTATTCTATAAAGAGCTTTATTCTACTACATCAAAAATTGATCGTCTACATAAACTAGGGGAAGAAATCCCCATATTGCTCTGCAAATTGGAAAAAATATTTTCTTTAGGTTTTTTCAATATTATGGAGCATTTACCTATTCATCTTCCATTAGAAGCACGTCTTCAAGGGACTGTTCAATACAGATATATCCATTTGAAAGGTATATTAATATTTAGTTAATTAAATTTTGGTTAATGAAATGTATACAAAAATACAATAATTCTAAATAGGTATTTAAATCATCTAAAAAAAAAGTGAGGTAGAAAGCTCGAATTGAAGGTTCTATTTGCAAATTATACATTGAAGAAGCTTCGTTTTTTTCCTCTCATTATTTTAGTGATCATGTGAACATATCATTTGCAAGTACTACGCGTAATGATGAAGGCATTGATCAAGATGACTGTCAAACGACTTTATCTATTTTTTAAAAATATGACCGACCTTCTAGTAGATGTATGGAAGAATGGCTGAATGATAGAGATTATAATGCAACACACACATATATTCTTCTCGATTGCACTGAAGTTGCACCGTTTGTTAGGTAATGAACTTATACATCTATATATACACATACTGTGTCTTTAATCATATATGTAACATTTATCCTATAATTGCAGCATTTATGAATCACAATATCTAAACGGCGATATCAGCAAAGAATTTGCTAGTTGGTTTATTAATTATGTTTTTGATCCAACAAATTGTGTTGTAGATGAAGGATTGAAACACTTGACAATGGAACCAAAAAGAAATGTCAAAACATATCTAGTATTCTTTGTTAATGGATATAAATTTAGCACTAAAGAATATGGTGCTGAAAAATTAACTAACAATAGTTGCGTATTTGTTAAATGTAGTGATGATCCAAATGCCATATACATGATTTTTATGGTGCGCTAACCCAGATTCTGCAATTGACACATTTCACACGACCAGCGAAAGAAGTATTTTTATTTAAATGCAACTGATTTAGCAACGTTTCAGGTTTTGGAATCAACAATCACCCAAAAATAAAATCTTGTAGAAGTAAGACACACTTCCCGATATTATAAGTACGATTCTTTTGTACTTACCAAACAAGCCCTTCAAGTATATTACGCTACTTATCCGTCTATACGAAGAGACAAAATAGATTGGTGGGCTATTTTTAAAACAAAGGCAAGGTTTACATTTAACGGACGTAATATTTCAGACGACCAAGCTTATCAAGAAGACGTCGAGGAAAATAGAGAAATAGTAATAACCGATGATCGAACAGATTTTGGACCTCTAAATGACGAACCGGATGCATTAGTTGAAGTATTTGAGACTACATATGAACCATATATAGAGGAGAAAACAGAGTTGGAATCCAAAAGTGACAAGGACTAACCAATAATTCTCATTTTAAAAAGGTAATTTTATGTTATGTTATGTTATGTTATAGATATTTCTTATGTTATCTATTAACAAGTAAGATATTTGTACGAATTAAACTCATATGTTAATTAACCAAACATTTCTATGAATCAAACTCATATGTAACATTTCTATGAATCAGACTTGTAATGTTATTCAGACATTTATATTAACAAGTAACATATTTTTTATGTTATATCATGTCATATTTTTATGTTATGTCATGTCATCTACTAACAAAAAGAATCATAGCCTTTCCTACTTTTTTATATCACATAGTACTCTTATATATGTTATCTAGTGTGTTATTTATATCACATAAAGAAATCTAGTGTGTTATTTATGTTATGTCATGTCATATTATTTATATCACATAGTACTCTTATGTTATCTCATACTATTTGTTTTACATAGCTCTTTTAGGTAATGTTATGTTGTTGTCTGTAACTGGTATGACGTCACAAGATCATGTAGGTGGCGATGGCGTGGTCCATCGCAGGGGCTATCCCATCCTGCTGTGTGTCTTAGCCAAAATCCAACGAAGGGTATAAATTTAATTTCTGTACAATAAATTATGTAAATTGTTGTTCCAGTAGCCATGAAATGTTTTTTTTGTTTAACACAGGGGTTTTGAGTTGGAGCCTTCCAGCAGTCTTGACTACATAAAGACGCGCTTATCAGGCTCATACGACTGGATGTCGGCTCACGTGGACGTTGATACCCGACATGGTCAAGGAGACGATATGGTATGATTTTTTGGTACGTACGTGTGCAATATCATTTATTACATTAATTAAGTAGTCATGCTTCTATTTGATCAGTTCATATTTATGCTATTTTTAAAAAATTGCAGAGAGGTGTGGATCTCAACGAGACCGATTTAAACCTCTTCAAGCACCACTGGAACATTGGAGTGGCAAAAAATTATAAAAGAGATGATGAACCCTAAAATCAGGTGGGAAAAGACTTGACTGGATGAGCGGGAAGGTGTGGGATGATCTATATACTTATTGGAATAATAACAACGAGTTTTTGATAAAGTTACTGCAAATTAAATTTAAAATTTTCTATTCAATTAATATATAATTTAGAATATTTCTTTAATTTAAATGTATAGGCCCAATCCGTGAGAAGTGACGCAAATGGGAGAAAGAATCCAGTTACGCATCGGGGTGGTCTAAGTCGTTTCAGCACCATCGCGAGGACCTGGTATATATATTAATTACATAGTTAAAGATTTTAATTTATAAGTTGTTAAAATTAATAGTTGATTTAAAAAGTTCTAATTTACATACATACATACATATATATATATATGCTTATTTCAGGAGAGACGACATGGTGCTCCTGTGTCGTATTGGGATGTATTTAAGCATATACATGCGTTGACTGAGGTCAACGACACAGGCTCAGTTTCCTACTCTTGGGACCACGATGCCAAGGCGCGTAAGGCATATGTAAGTATAACATAGTTAAGTTAAAGTTATAATTTAATTATAGTGTAATCTAAATTCAATTGTTTTTTATTTAATAGGAGAAATTTCAGGAACAGAGGGCGCTTATGCTGGAATCCAGTGGGAGGACTGAGTTGACTAAGGAGGACGAGGATAGATTATTTTGATGTTATCGTGGATCCACTTACCCGGAATAGATGATATGGTTTTGGCAATCCAGAGGTATAGAAACTAAAATCTGTAATAAAAACTGAAATTTACTCAAACTGCTATTATTAAAACTTTGGATAAACAATTTCGAAGCATATGTTATCTTTGACATTCATATCATTAAAACCGATGTTGGAAAATGAAGAATCCCTAGAAAATATATACTATTAATGTTTCCACGGACTTAATTTAAAACCCAAAGATTCCAAAAACTAGATTTAACAAATGATAACAAGTTTCGAATGTCGTATTAGTTAAATCATTTCATTTTTTTTAAGTAAATATAAGCATTTTTCAAGGAGCCTTAAAAACATACAACATTATGACATACTATTATTATTTTTATCAAATCAATGGGTTCTAAATCCCGTAATTCACCTATTTAAGGTTATATATTTAGGTTGTATTTTATTTTAATTTGAGACTAACATTAGTGGTATATTATTCTGGTTATTACTCCTTCTATTTTGAAAATATAAAATTATATACAGGTTAAGACATCTCTACAGGCCTACTAGAGGGCTCAGGATAAAGAGGAGATCGCACAGCTCTGAGCACAGATTGCAGAGCTTTATGAGCGCGATCGTTACCGCGAAGGGCAGATGGAGCAGCTTAACTATCAACTGGAAGGGTTCATTGCTCAGTACGGTACGCCACCTTCATCTTCTGGTGGAGAGAGTTGAGGTTAGTTTGTTTTTTGTTATATATGATTTGAGGGTTGGTGAGGCTTGATACATTTATGATCATGGTTGTATATATATGGATGTTGTGTTGGTGATGATGTTGTGGACATGGTGATGGATGTTTTTGTTGGTGATGACATGGTTTGGACATGGTTTTATATATTAGGTTGTTTTTATGTAAATATTGGTCTATGGTATGTGTTTTGTGTTTGATTTTCGTATAATATTGTGTTTGGGTGAATATTTGATTGTGACTTAGATTTATATGCTCGAAATGGTGTAGTTTTGATGGATATATATTTGTGTGTGGATGGTAGCATGCTGTTTCAATTCTGTAAAAAAAAAATCAATGGCAACCAACGGCTTACAGGTCATTGTTTTTCAACAGTTTCCAACGGCTATCCATGGCATATTTCAACAGTTTTCAACACGTTCCAACGTTTCTTTGGCCACAAATAAAGACATGTGGCCATGTAAGGAAGTTGGAAGATGTTGGAAATACATGTTATCTTCCACTGGAAGTCGTTGGAAGCCTTGATCCGTACACTAACGACAACCAACGACCCCTAACCATTGGTATTTACTGTTCCTCTTGTAGTATCATCGATAATGATTCACACCACTGCTAGAAACATCATCAGTAAATCGAGGCTAGTATAATTCTCAATTCTGATCTATAGTCAACTCCAACGATGTAGTACTTAGTAGTATTTCCCACTCGCTAGATGTCTCAAGTAAATGGTTAGGACAATCAGTAAATAATAGAGAAAACTATTGTAATGACATTCATGTGCAAAACAATCTACACTATACATGCTATTAATATGTAGATTTGAAAAGCTATACATATACACGCACAAGTACATACTCTCTCGTATATATCAACTTACGTTTTTGATACCACTTCTTAGGTTAAACAATGCAACCTAAGTTCTGATACCAAACGCAATGATCGTCATGCATCATCGACGCTTATATAACCTAATAATGTGTCGTACAAGCGCCCGGTCGATGTAAAGTGATCATCAAGGGAAAGAAATAATAGAGATGAAAAAGAAAAGGGAAAGAAAAGGGAAAGAAAAGAAATAAATAGAAGAGAAGGGAAAAGAAGATAGCAGAACATAAACACAATCACAAAACCTGTCTTATATCTCACAGTGCATCAAATATTATGTAATAGTAACAATCACAGATATTAAACAAACGAGATAGTAATAACTGTATAAACCATATAATCAAATTATACAGACTCATACAGTCATACGAAATTGTATAAGAGTTTATATAAAAGATAAATATTTTGTCTGTAATAATAATACATAAAACCGTGAAGGCTCCACGGTAGCACACATCTTAATAAACAATAAGAATATAAGTCCTTCTAATCCACCTACGCAACTCCAAATAATACTCGTACATATCATCTGCATCCGTACTAGCAATAACAAATCAAATAGAACATATATATATCAATCAAAGTGAAATAAGTGTCAAAATAAGAAATATCTAGCAGTATGGTCAAAATAGCGTGCGATAGCGCGCAAATACGTAAATAGTGGGTAACTGTGCACAAATAGGAAAAAATGTGACAATCAGGTTAAAACTATTTAAATCACTTTTACTATTTTTATTTACTATTTACTAGGTTCACATATCCTAAGAATTATGTTTTGTTATTAGAAATCACTTTAAAACGTCAATTAATTATTATACAAACAACTATAGTTCAGTAAGAGACAATATCACTTATCTCAATCAAATCAGCCCCGACCAGCTATAAACATGGAGTTTGCCAATACGAGTCCAACGGAAGAAACGACGTTCAAATCTGACCTCATACGTAAAAGTTATTCAATATCAAGTTATAGGATTATTTAAATGATTAAATTAGTTAAACTATAATTAACAAATACTATTTACCTAATTAACTAATAACCTTTCTTCCCCAATTCTCCAGCACGTGCATTTCCAAGTTTAATCCGTGCACCTCCAACCTATGATACAGAGCAACACTCTGCTAAACTTGATTCTGTCTTAACCATCACATTTCTCTCCTCGAACTCCACGCAACCGTACATCAACCATTACCTCTGGATCCGTGCATCAAAATGCATCCTCTCAAATTTGTTATAGGTCTCATTGAGTTTTGAACCGCTCAATGCGCCTTGCCACGTTGAAGTCAATAACGATTGCCCGTTTCCCACGACTATACGAGCCATGGAACCGAACCCCAGTTCACCTATGAAACACGGTTTTTGGTTGGATTGCATTGCACCATACAAATTTATATGGGGTCGTAGAGGCTTTCGATGGGAGTTCATTGCAAGTGATTTTTATAATTTTAGGTTGCATAGTTCGATTGGGATAGATTTTTGAATGAAATACATGGAAGTGGCTACGATTTCAAAAGGAGATGATGAATAATGTTATAAACGGTACACATCGAATTAAAACTTAGGGCTTAGGGCAACATTGATTATTTATTAATTTATTCTCAAACGAGCACGAAAACTCGTGATCTCTAATTAAGACATGTCAGTTGTCGTTATTGATGTAAAAATGTCTTCTGAAACCAATGAGACTAGTTCTGAGGCCTAACTCAGCTACATACATAAGTTAGCCTTTATAATTTGAATTATACAATTACGGTTCACTATAGAAATCAACATGTGTTTTGTTTACGCATGATCAAACAGTACATTTGATCGGTACAAAACTTAACGACATGTAGCAACTCATTACTACGGTTCTAAAAATGCAAGTTTCATCGTAATCTGACGTTATGCTCTCAGGACGACAATTTACACGTATTTCGAGATCATTTTAACCACTAATTGGTATGAACTCGAGACATAGTGATCCATATAGTTATTATCTACATAACAGATAATCCAGACTCAATGGAACTAGTTATGAATCTTGATTCCACCATTTGTGAAAAATCACATTTTGGAACCGTTAATCAAATAGCTATCGATTAATATTCAAACAAAATATTTAAATATCTAATTATTAAAATATGGGACATTACATTCTCCCATCCTTAAAGAATTTCGCCCCCCAAATCCTTTAGGATGAAACAAAAAAATCAAACACTCTCAAATAAGTGTTAATGCAAAAGAAATCATCAACTATTGCTCCTAACAACAACCATTGAAGAGTTCATAACAAAGTTAATATACTTGGAATTTGGCATGGAGACTATACTCATTTCTAGGTACAACCATTATCAAATCTGGGATTGGTAGTTTAGCCAAACACCCAAGTTGTACAATTATTTTCCAATGAATGGATAATGGAAAATGGAAGTGATTGCTCACTAGTTGGAAGACAATTCAATATAGCATCGTATATTGAATTTATTTCCAAATTTGGGAAAAAAAATTCACATAAAATTTTGGTAGCCCTCCTTTACATGGCTCGATCTGGAAAAACTATAACATCCCAGATATGGCTCCAATAAAAGAAAAAATAATCCCAAAAGTGGCTACCCATATATGGGGCATAAAATAACCAAAATGCATCAAATGGCAAAAACTGCAATACTACATCTGCTACATACCTCTTTTAAAGCAACTTAGCGTTTATATGCAAATAAAAGAGAATTAACATCCGTACAATCAAATCTTGCTCTCATGTACCAGAGTATATACTCAACAGGGAGAACTAGACACAATAGAAGAAATAACAATAAGGGAAGTAAGATGTTAAATAAATATAATTTATCTAACATAAGTGTTAGATCCAAAATTGGCTCCAACACCCAAATTGTTCAATTGTGCAGAGATTAATATCAGAAAAAATGCAAGAAAAAACAAGAAAGACAGGAGATTTATAGTGGTTCATCATTAACGAGCCTACGTCCACTTTATATCTATGATTATACTTAAATTTCAAGTACAATCGATGATTTATCCCTCAACCTCACTTTTACAATGTTGGTTCACTCAATAAATTCGAGACAACTCTGAATAATAATAATAATAATAATAATAATAATAATAATAATAATAATAGAGATGTAGTAATGGTGGAGTCAGAACTCAGAATTGCCAAAAAGATCCTGAAAAATGCCTAGTCCGAGGCTATTTATAGCTGATACTTGCAGACGGATCACGGTCATACGTGGCGCAAATCCTGAAGATCTCGGACTGGTTCGTGGCTTGATGAAGAATTGGTCAAAATGGCAGTTATGGACAGATGTCGTGAGATCCTGCATTCTCGGATCGTCTAGACTTAGTTGTGACCTCCATCTTAACTTCTGGGCTTGGATCGTGAAGAGGCAGAAGGTACGGGTCGGATCGCTCTGCTATGGATGGATCGGGTCTCGAAGCTCTGACGAGGACGGGTCGAGATGAAAGGGACGGATCGGATCGAGAGACATAGGGGTGATCGCGATCCGTGGAAGGTAGGGCGATCCGATCGGGTCTTCGACGGCTAAAGGCGTGAAGTTTCATATTTTTCTCGTTAGCACGAACCTTGGTGGCTTGGTCAAAAAGCTAGCCAACATTTTGCCCCCTCGAAATATGTTTCATCAGAGATAGAACATGCTTCGAAATTACTAAGATATCTTTTCATGAAGTGATGTAAATCAAAGGTCGTATCTGCTTGAAACATCGTACGGTTTCAGGGAGTTGTGTCTCTCGATTTGTATAAATATCCAGTTAAATCTTCTATCATTTCTTTGTCCACTGGATAGTTCTCATTTTTTGGAGTTTTCGGAGATTTCATCGTCAAATTGTCAGGTAAACTTTCAAATCTTCGTAAGCATTTCTGAGTTTTTTTACTTCCGACAATTATATCTGGGTCGCCGAAAAACCGACAGTTCGTGGGATGAGGTATTGGTTTCGGTTCGGGGATCGTTCGAGCTTCCCCACGAAGCACAACGGGCTTCCCTACTTCAATCACGAGCCATTTAAGAAAACGACCCTTCTTTTTCTGCGGTGGGCATCGGTTCGTGGCCCATCAATTTCCACGGTCCGAATAGGACAAAAAAGAGAATACAAAGGGTCGCGGATTTATCTATATAAACCAGGCCCCCTCTTTCCTTTCCATTCCTTCTTCTTTCCGCCGCCGCCATTCCTTTTGAGTTAAACCCTAACTTTGAGTTTCAAAAAACCCATTCTTCTCCTAACTTTTAGAAAGGTAACTATATTAGGAATGTTTTCGTGTAATTTCGTTTTTATCTTCCTTTGCTCCACCCAAATTTTTGCGGGTATGCGTTGTGGAGCTTTGTGAGGGTTGGGAAGTGACGAGGGCATAATGGGTTCATCAGCTCGTGTTCATTAGCGGAGAGGAGAGAGGAAGAAGGGGAAGGAGTTGACCAGTTTGGATCGTTGGCGAGGTTTGGGTTCGAATCGCGGTACCACTGGGATGGAGGAGATGAGGTGTAGTCGATGTCTATGGATAGGGTCGTGGTATTGGGGGAGCATCGGTTCGTGGTGATGGCGAGGTAGAAGGATTAAGGATGGAAATGGAGCGTTGAATTGGATAATGGATCGGGTCGTGAGAAACAAGAAGTAAAGTGGATCGTGGGGATATTGTCACGATTCGTTCAGGTAATGGATCAGGAGCTTAAGTGTCCCACGATCCGATCCCTTTCCACGAGCTGATGCTTTCCCACGGGTCGGATCCTGCTCCACGAACCAATTTGGCATCATGAGCTGAACCTTGTCTCTTGAGCCAGCTTGACCAACGATCCGATACACATGTTGACTAAAAGATACAATGTAATTCTGATATACCAATGGACAGTTAAGTTAGAGCCCTCGAGATGAACTTTTTGAACTAGGCAACAGCATAACTCAACAACGGACCATTGCCGATATCCTGCTTATCTGATTAACTTCATGTTTTTCTTAATGTATGCACATGCACACACTTACACTTACACACAGGGGAACGGGTAACTATGTTCTAATTTTTGCTTGCCAACACAGCTATGTCGAATAAACAAGTGACTGAGACATCGAGTGAAAGTACCGAATCAGAGACATTAATACATCATAATCCAGATGTGCTTTCCTCAGATTCAAGTGAGGAAAAATCCGATCCTGATTACGAAACAGGGACCGATATAGAATCAACAACTTCTGAAAGCACGTCCCTTGAAGATGAGGATGATCGAAATCCCGATGAAATTCCAGGTGCTAAGGAAATAGAAAAATTCACAGATTCCTTACCCTCTAAGCTAGACGATATAAAACTTAAGAAGATATGTTTAAGACACGGAATTCCCTGGGACGACATGAAAGTTCCAGAAAACAAAGATAGACCTCATTCTGCCCCAGAGGGGTACATGACCATTAGTCGACTCATGCGCTGGGTAGGGGCCATTCCTCCTTTTCCTTCATTTGTCGTTGATCTTTTGAGACATTTACAGATTGCCCCCATGCAACTCCACCCGAATGCTTATGGGGCTTTGTATACTCTGTACATTTCTTATATGGAGATCCTGCGGACCGAACTTACTCTTAAAGATTTGAAATTCTATTACCACTTCAAACATCGTTCCGCAGGGGCTCCCAATTTCACTTTCTTCGAATCGGTCGCTAATAGAAAAGTTGTGATAGATGGTTATAGCAATATAGGGGATGACAAGTCTGACTGGTTATATATAAAACACCAGGCCGAATGTGCGAGGAGGTGGCTACAAGCGAGTACGTTTCCAACTTTTCCGCGTTTAATTCGAAAGCATAACTTTAATGCTAACGAATCATTTTGTTCCACACAGATCACAACTTTGAGAGAACAGAAGGATCGATATACGAAGATCGAATGTCCCGCCTCCTCAAGAGTAACTCGGATTTCTTAAGGATTAAGAAATGTATCACTGACGAAAACCTTCATAAACATCGTCTCTTAGATATAAGCTTCAGACTTGGAGCGAGAGGTAAACCTTACAAATATATACCTCCGACTGAAGGAGAAGGAACTTCTCAAGCTGTAAAGACAACCACTCTTCGCAAGAGTCCTTCACCGATGATTAATCAGGATGACGAGGATTTAAACGTATACAAAGGAGATGAGGAACGAGACGATGAATCAAAGGAGGTTCCATCCTCCGAGGGGCAGTCTCCCTTAAGAACTTCATCGCCAGTTGAGTCTGTCGCCCAAGACAAATTGACAGAGGAATAAATTCTCGGGGAATTAAATAAAATTCCTTTACCAGACGATATTTATACTCAAGAAGACTTCGAAGGGGAACCAATTTTTCCCATCTCCGAAGAGACGAGTGCCCCAGTTAGAGGAAAAGAAGTCACTCAAACGAGTCTAACTCCGGGCCCGGGTCCGTTTAAAAAGGGGATTTCACGGGATGCACAAATCATATGCATTATCTATCATAACACCCTTTTGCTACTGTGGTTAATAGTTCTAATACGCACTTGTTTCCTTTGCAGGAAAAATGTCTCGCAAACAGACTTATTCTTACCATTCCCTTCACGAGGGCGCACCAAGCCTCCTTCCAGATCCTGAGCACACTCGTAGCGATAGTCGGGGAAGGGATAGTCATCGGCCCCGGGATTCTCATCAATCTTATTCTGCACGACCTCGATCTCCATCGAAGCAAGGTTATGGAAAGCCACATAGTCGTCCATTGCAACCAGCTGGGGGAAAGCAACTTCCCAGAGATTTAACCCCTCCAAAAAGCACTCCTTCTCATGCCCAATCTTCCAAAAGACACCCCGAGCCAGAGGACAAAAACAAAGATGAGGGAAGGATTATGGAAAAGGGGAAGACAGTTCCCGCTTCCTCTAGTGAGCGTGGCTTGGATACTACTGTTGTAAAGGATATTGCCTCCAATTCTGAGATTATGGCCAGGTTAGAGCGCTTACGAAAACAATTTCCTGATATTTACTTGAGAGGATGGTGTTCGTCCCAGATCTTCAGCCTGTCCCCGAGGATTGGGACACAGAGGTGATAGGGTATGTATGCCATGCAGCTAAACAATACGGGGTAATAAAGAAGCATGCTGCTACACTCTCTACTATCATTCGCCAGATGGAGACGGACACGGCCAGGGCTAGAGTAAAGATTGATAATGATGCTGGGGCTAGGTGCAAAATGGAAAAAGAACTAGAGGATGCACATGCCCAACTGGCTTTAGCTCTACGAGACGCAGAGAATTACAGGTCCGAGTTGGAGAGTGCTAGGGAGCGTTTTCGCAATGAGCTTGACTTAAATAGCCAGGAGCGGGTGGCCCTGAGGAAGGAAGTAGAAGATCTCAGGGCGGTTAACACCGAGCTGAAGACAGTAGAGGATTGCTTTTCTGCTGAGAAAGAGGCCTGGGAGAAAGAGAGAGTGAGCTTAAAAGATGATCTTGCCCTCACCAAGAAGGAGAAGGAGGTTTTAAATGATCAACTTGCTCAAGCTAAGGAGCGTGCAGCTCTCGCCGAGAGCAACGCCAATAGCGCTCTTGAGTCAGCAGCTGCTGCGGCCGATAAGCTCGCCGAAAGAGAGAAAGACATAGATAGTTTTGAGGAACTATTGTTCGATTTCTTTGGTTAAGTCATCAAGAATCGAGACATCTCTTGGATTCCAGACTACCATGTTACCTTGGCCAATGTATGGGACGCAATTGTTGTGGGCGAGAAGCAGCGACTGGGGGTTGACGAGATCGACGAAAGCCAACTGATGCAGACCTTTCTCAGAGGTGAAGAACCTGAGGCTTTGGAGGAAGGTAGACGTTTAATCCATGAAGAAATGGAGAGGGGAAGAGCAGGCTCAAGGGAAAGGATAAGGTTGGCGAGAGCTCAAGCTCGGTGGTAGAGCGCAAGACCTCTGAAGTTGAGGGATACAATCCCGATGATCCATTGATCCCCTTGGCACCTACTCCTCCGATTGTCGGGACCACCAGTACAAATCTGGGAGATGAGTCAGCTGAAGGTATCTCCATATTGTCTCTACAGTTCATTAAAGCAATCGTAAATTGTAGTCGTCTTACGGGACAGATAACTGACGTGGCCGTATCTCCTCCTGATCAACTAACCTTTGCTTCTCATGGTGTAGGTATCAAAGCGGCCGAAAAGGATGCAGGGGAGAAAACAGTGGCGGAGAAAGTTGATGTTCCTCCGGGTTCCAGTGTTGAAGTTTCCGAGATTCCAAAGCAAACCGAGGGCACAACGAGTGATAGAGCTACAGTAGCACCCATGGAATCCGGCACCGGCGCTCCTGCAGATGCTGAGATTATCGCAGCTTTGCATGACACGGATGGCGGTCACGGAGACAAGGAAGAGGAAGTAGAAATCATTGACGAGGCCAAGGGTGATGATAGTGAAACCTTGGCCGACATACAAGCTAGGAAAGAGAAGCAGTTGGCTCTTAGGAGGGAGGAACAGAATCCTTTGGTTTGTGACCCCTATTTCTGAAATCGACCCCAAAACTGGGTTGGTCATAAGATTCTCTTCTAAATCGATAACTTCACAGCTTGCCTCCGAACCTTCCAATCATTCTCTGGAGCCTCTTGTCGATAAGAGGAAGAGGAAGAAAAGCGACCGCTCCGGTACTGATAAAGAGGAGTTGGAGAAACAGAAGAAGGATAAGAAATCAAAGCCATCTCCCAAGCGTAAATAGAATGAAGTTATTAGCTTATATTTTAGTTTTAGGATTTCCTTTGGCTAAAAGATGTAGTCGTGAGAGTGGCCCTCACTTTTTGTTTAGTTTCTCGTTTTTTGTAAATCTGCTTCCAGTAAATAAAGATCCTATCCCTTTTGCACCATTGTGTTCCTGCAACTTCATCATGTTAGCAGAGTTTAAATAATCATAACTGAAGCTTTCATAGTTAAATATTAAGTAACGATCATTAATCATAACGAAAAAAATCATCGGGAAATACACGTGCTAAGTAAATGTGTAGTGATGAACGTATATACTCCTAATTAATCGTCATTATAGTGCCTGGCTAGGGCTTATTGGCGATCGATTAGGATTATATCCGTACTATCCCGATCTTTCAGTGGGGTAATGGTTCTGGCGGCGCTAAGTCTCTAGCACCTTTATACTCTCCCAATCCTTCAGCGGGTTAGAGTTCGTATGGTGCTAAGTCTCTAGCACCTTTATACTCTTCCGATCCTTCAGCGGGTTAGAGTTCGAGCTCGATTTTTTGGTCTGCTCACCGATCCTTCAGCGGTGCAGGAGTTCTGGGGGCGCTAAGTCTCTAGCGCCTTTATACTCTCCCGATCCTTCAGCAGGTTAGAGTGTTGTCAAGGCGGTTTTATCATGATGCACCTTCACGCCTTGGGGACGTTATCTTCGCATCCTTTATACTCTCTCCCTGATCTCGGGAGTTAGAGTGCAATCTATAGTGTGATTTGCCTCGCGTCACCTTTTGGAATTTTAATTACCGCGAGCCTCCCAATTTGCTGGATGGCGTTTTGAATTAGCTGTTTTGAGATTACTGCGTAAATTTAAAACAAAGTTCGAAGCGGTAATGGTATATATGAACCAACATAAAAGAGTAGATAAGAAATGGTGCAGTGAAGGTAAATGACACATAGTATTTTTATAGTGGTTTGGTCGAATCATGGCCTACGTCCACTTTATAATCTTTTGTTCAAATAACCGGACTATTCTAGGCAAGTTGATCCTTTTTACATGGTTCTAAAAACAAAAGAGTAAAACTGACACTTTTATGTCAGATAAAGCCGCAAATGCAGGAAATTCCACACTCTGGAGATTTCATTTCCATCTACGGTCGCTAGCTTGAAGGTTCCATTATCAAGCCTTCATAAAATGGAGTACGGTCCTTCCCATTTTGGGCCCATATGTACCGAGGGCGGAAAGACGCGCTTCAGAACCAAGTCTCCGGGTTCGAATGTCCGAGCTCAGATTCTTCTGTTGTAGTACCGAGCTATTTGTTGTTTGTGTCTCAGGGCACATAAGTCGGCTTCGTCACTTTTTTCCTCAATCATGTCCAGGGATTCAAGGAGAAACTCATTGTTGGTCATCGGATCGTAATAAATAGTTCGATGAGATGGTACTTCTAACTCGACTGGAATAACTGCTTCAGCTCTGAAAGCAAGGGAAAACGGGGTGTGACCCGTCGCCGACTTGTATGTTGTTCTATTGGCCCATAGTGCTAGGGGTAATTCATCAAACCACATAGCTTTGGCCCTCTTCAATCTTTTCTTTAGAATGTACTTGATCACCTTGTTTGCCGCTTCGACTTGTCCGTTCGATTGCGGATGTGCCATAGAGGTGTATCTTTTCTCGATGTGATACTTCCGACAGAAATCTTGAAATTTCGTGCTATTGAATTGGGTCCCATTATCGGTTATGATGACTTTTGGAATCCTGAATCGACAGATGATGTTCTTAACGACAAAGGTGATCACTCGCTTGGTTGTGATCGTGGTCAAAGGCTTCGTTTCTACCCATTTAGTAAAATAATCCACGGCCACAATAGCAAACTTTGCTCCACCTTTAACTAGGGGAAGGCTCCTAATAATGTCAATCCCCCACATGGCGAAAGGCCATGGGCTTGTCATTGTCTTCAACTGGCTAGGTGGCGACCTAGGAATCTTGGAGAATTTCTGGCAAGCGTTGCAATGTCGTGCATACTTGGATGCATCCTTGTTTATGGTGGGCCAAAAATAGCCGTATCACAATATCTTATTTGCCAGTGTTTGCCCCCCGGTGTGATCGCCGCATTCGCCTTCATGGATCTCTTTCAGCACACGCTTGATGTCTTCGTGAGCGATGCACCGGAGGAGGGGCATCGAGAAGCCTTGTCTGTATAGGACATTGCCCTGCAACACATATCGGGAAGCCTTCCATATAACTACACGCCTCTCACTTTTCTTTGACGAGAGTGTTCCATTTATCAAAAAATTCTTTAAGGGGGGTCATCCATGACTCCCTTTCAGGTTCAATCTCTAATACTGGATCAACTTCCATCTGATCCACGCTAGGGAACTGTAATACTTCAATTGGAACTAGCCGTATGTTCTGGATTATTGGAACTAGCCATCTTCGCTAACTTGTCCGCTCTTTGATTCTCCGTTCGAGGAATGTGAGATGTACCGTGGTAATCAAAACCATCCAACAACTTCTTCACTTTTTCCAAATATGATATCAACCTTGGACTCTTAGCCTGAAACTTATCATTAACTTGGTTCACGACTAAATTGGAGTCACAAAAGATGTCCAGCTTTGTTACGCCTAGTTCCTTTGCAAGCTTCAACCCGGCAATTAGAGCTTCATACTCGGAATCATTATTAGTTGCATGGAAATCCAATCTAGGAGCGTAATATATTAGCCGTTTCTCTGGAGTCTCAAGAACCACTCCGGCACCTGATCGCTTGTCATTTTTAGCTCCATCAGTGTATAGTTTCCAGGCATTAGGGTCAAGGAGTAGCTTCGGCGGATCGTCTTCCTCGGTCACCGGATCATCTTCTGGGATGGTAAATTCTGCTATAAAGTCTGCAAGTGCCTGCCCTCTTATCGATCTCCGGGGTTAGAAGTTCAGGTCGAATTGACTCAGCTCAATGTTCCATTTGAGCAACCTTCCCAATGCTTCTGGCCTTTGTAGGACTTGCTTAAGCGGGCGATCAGTATAAACAGTGATGGGATGAGCCTGGAAATAGTGATGAAGTTTCCTAGATGCAATCAGAAAACTATATGCAAGTTTTTCTATTTTTGGGTAATTTCATTCTGCAGCTGCCAGTTTCTTACTTACATGGTACACCGGTCTTTGCACCTTATCCTCTTCTCTTACCAAAGCCGAACTGATTGTGTGGGATGACACTGCCAAGTACACAAATAAATCCTCGTGACCCACGGGCTTAGACAGTATCGGAGGTCTTTCCAGATGGTTCAACAGATTCTGGAATGCTTTTATACAATCAGGAGTCCATTTAAAGTTGCGCTTGCCTCGCTTTATTAGCTCGAAAAACGGGATGCATTTATCTGTAGCTTTTGAGATAAATCTGCTGAGTGCTGCCACTTTTCCCGCAAGGCTTTGCACATCTTTAATCTGCTTTGGTTCTTGAATATTTCGGATTGCTATAATTTGGTCTAGATTGATCTCAATTCCGCGCGAGCTAACAATAAACCCTAGGAATTTTCCAGATGCTACCCCAAATGAGCATTTCAAAAGATTCAGTTTCATCCCATATTTTCGGAGGATTTGAAACATCTCTGCTAAATCGTTGGTATAATCGGATGACTGTCTAGACTTTACTAACATATCGTCGACGTATACCTCCATCGTTTTCCCGATTTGGTTGTAGAACATCCTATTTACCAACCGCTGGTATGTAGCGCCGACATTTTTCAGACCGAATGGCATCACCACATAGCAATATAATCCCAAATCTGTGATGAAGCTGGTATGCTCTTGGTCTGGAACATGCATGGGAATCTGGTTATAACCCGAATAGGCATCCATAAAAGAAAGAAGTTCATGACCTGCGGTTGAATCTACTAATTGATCGATTCTAGGCAATGGGAAGCTATCCTTCAGACATGCCTTGTTTAGATCAGAGAAATCGATGCATGTATGCCACTTTCCATTATCCTTTTTTACTAAACCCGGGTTCGAAATCCAGTCAGGGTATGTCGAATCCTTAATAAATCCATTACTCTTCAGTTTTTCGACTTCTTCTTTCAAAGCGGCAGACCTTTCTGGACCCAACACTCGCCTTTTCTGCTTGACAGGAGGATGTTTCGGGTTAATGGCGAATGACTCATAATTGAGGGAGATATCCCACACATGTCTGCATGGGTCCAGGCAAATACATCCAAGTTAGCTTTCAGAAAATTTGTTAATTCCTTGGCTCGAACGGGATCCAACTGGGATTTAATCTTCAGGACCTTCTCTGGGTCACTATTATCGATTGGTAAATCCACAGTTGCTTCATTGGGAGTCGCCATTCTACCCCCAGGCTCTTCATCCTCTCTGGGATCTATGTCCTCGGGCAATTCTCTGGGCGACCCTCCCAAAGGTATTTCCTTTAGTTGTTATGATGATTCCTCCCTTGGAGGGGAGGAACCACCTTTTGCCTCTACATCTCTTCCTTTACGGAGCAATTTTAATTCTGCAATGTAGCATGCTCGTGCAACAACTTGATCTCCTCTCATAATACCCACACCGGAATCCATTGGGAATTTCAACAATAAGCACCAGGGTGCAATACAGGCCCTGAATTGGCTAGGGTCGGTCGTCCTAAGAAGGCATTGTATGCCGATTCAATATCCAGGACCACGAATGGGAGGATCCTCACTCTCTGGTGTTCTCCTTCCCCAAGGGTTACTTATAATTCCACGTATCCTATTAGAGCAGTCGAGGCCCCATTAAATCCATGTATCCAACCTTCACATGGCTTCAAATCCTTCGGCTCGAGTTTCATTTGGTCGAACGTTTTCTTGAACAAAATGTTGACTGAACTCCCGTTATCTACCAAGACTTTATGAACTATAGCTGAGCCAATGGTGACGATGATCACCAACGGATCTTCACTTGGGGAGTGTACTCCAATACTCTCTCGCTCGCGAAATATGACGTCATCAGACATCGTCTTTTGTTGCTTAATCGGAGCGTTGTCCTCGGGGTTACTACATTCCTCCACTTCGAAATGCTGTTTAGCTGCATTTATGTATTGATCCATAGCTCTGAAACTATGCCCTGCCAGGTGAAGCCCACCAATTATGGTATTGATAACGATATTTTTCCCTTTTTGCTGGGCCGTCGGTTTGGCAGTAGGTTGGCTTTGGTTCGGGGCTTGTACGGCTTGCCCTCTATCCCTAGGAGTCACCTTATACTCATCGAGCTTCCCTTCTCAGAGCATCCTTTCAACCACGTCTCTCAAGTGACGACATTCGTTTGTGGAATGACCATGGATCTGATGGAAAAGGCAGAATTTTCCAGTTTCACGCTCTTTCTCTGTAGAATCTCTCGGAGGAGGCCTTTTGTACTGGAGGACATTATATGTATCCAAGAAGATGTTTTCCAACGTGTCGTTTAACGGTGTGAAGCTCTCAAGCGGTCTGGGCCGGGATCTCCTCTGAGAGTCATTTCCTCGATTTCTTTTTCGATTATTGTTACTATTCCTTAATTGGCGACCACTGCCTTGTTTTTGTTTCCAACGTTAACTTCAACTTTTCCTGAGCTATCTCCCGTTTGCTTGATGGCCACGTTGCTTTGGATATCTTCCTTATCAGTAGCCTTTCTTTTTCGATTAGCATATATCTCCTTCCAACGCAGGCGAACATTGGCTTTTTCATAAAATACTTCTCTGGTCGGGGGTGGTTTGCTGGCCAGATATCTTCCAAACTCGGTATCTTTATCGACACCATCGATCAAGGCCATCAACACAGTTTGCTCATGCGGGTCTTTGACTTCTGTGACGGCTAAGTTAAAACGATCCAAATATGACCTCAGGCTTTCGTCCGGTCGTTGTTTAATAAGGGATAGTTCGATCACATTCTTAGACCTCTGGGCACGAAGTCGGAATTGGTTCACGAATTTCTCACTCAATTCCCTGAAGCTGGATACTGATCGTCCTGGCAGGCGGGTAAACCACAATAACGCCACATCTTCCAAGAATATAGCGAACGCTTTACAGTTTACCGCGTCTGTAGCTGCAGCGGCATTCATTGACCAGGAGTATCGCATTAAATGCTGTATGAGGTCAGTCCTGCCCGTATAGAGATTCATGGTTGGCATATTGAAGTGCCTCGGGAACATAACATCCAGTATGTCGTCAGTAAAAGGCGTGTGACTGCGATCTATGCCCCAATCTTCATTCCTCTGTCCACGGCTATCTACCATGACTTGCCTAATCATTGCTTCAACCTCTGCATGGGTCAGGGTAGATTCGGGATCAACACTTCTTGCCCGACGGCCTCCTCCAGCATTTCTTCGACGTGCTGCTACAAAATCTGGGCCCTGAGCAGAACTCCCCTGGCCCTATTGCCGCGGTCGATCATGCGACGAGTGGGAGGCATGCCGTTTCTTAGGGGTAGAGCGGGCTTATTTAAGTTACGGTTATTAGTTCCCTGGTTAAGCGCCTCTTCTTCACGAGATGGAAGTGACCCAAACGAAGCAGCTCTATATTCTCGGGCCTTTCTAACGGGGGCCATCGTCGGTTCCTTCGGGGCTCTTCGGACGACGACGTATGTTCCGGAGAGAAAGGGTGAGCTAGAGGTGGTGAAACCTGCCTTTGAATATCGTCAATTCTTCAGCCTAGGGAAGTAATGTTTTGACGCAACAACGAGCTCTCCTGCCTTTGAGCAGCCAGTTCATCAGATTTCCTGCCCAATGCTTCAAGCATTCGAGTCAGATGTCCTTCAGTAACTGGGGCAGAAGGGTCGAACTGGTCATCTTCATCTTCTCTGATACGCAAGGAACTTGAACCGGGTTGAGCAGAAGTTCCAGCACAAGTGGAACGAGCCATAATTTCCTTCCCAGGTCGGGTAGTAGTCTGATTATCAGTCCGGATCGTGGTCCTCCTAGGCTGGTGGCTCGTGGTAGTTCCCTGGGATCGGATCATAGAAGGGTTAGTAAGGGGGATACCGACGTTACCTTGGGATCGGGTCGTGACACCCTCAGCTGGTCGGATCGTCGTACCTTCATTGGGTCGGATCGCCCCCTCTTCACCACGATCCAGGGACAGGACTTGATCCGCTCCTGAACGCTGTCTTCAATCGCTTCGTTCGTAGCTTCAGTCGCTTGGGAGGCTCGTACTTCCTTAGATTTCTTTCCAGCCATGATATCTAAGCTTTACTAAAATCTTTCAAAAATAGAAACAGTGCAGTTTTGGACCGTATTCTTCTAACTTGGTTATCCGAATAATAGAACTACAATCCAATATGCTGAGACTTTATTCTCAGTGAAAGCACCAAAATGTTAGATCCAAAATTGGCTCCAACACCCAAGTTGTTCAATTGTGCAGAGATTAATATCAGAAAAAATGCAAGGAAAAACAAGAAAGACACGAGATTTATAGTGGTTCGGCGTTAAGAGCCTACGTCCACTTTATATCTATGATTATACTTAAATTTCAAGTACAATCGATGATTTATCCCTCAACCTCAGTTTTACAATGGTGATTCACTCAATAAATTCGAGACAACTCTGAATAATAATAATAGAAATGTAGTAATAGTGGAGTCAGAACTCAGAATTGCCAAAAAATCCTGAAAAATGCCAAGTCCGGGGTTATTTATAGCTGATACTTGAAGACGGGTCGCGGTCATACGTGGCGCAAATCCCGAAGATCTCGGACTAGTTCGTAGCTTGATGAAGAATTGGTCAAAATGGCTGTTATGGACAGATGTCATGAGATCATGCATTCTCGGATCGTCGTAGACTTAGTCGTGACCTCCATCTTAACTTCTGGGGCTTGGATCGTGAAGAGGCAGAAGGTACGGGTCGGATCTCTCTGCTATGGACGGATTGGGTCTCGAAGCTATGACGAGGACGGGTCGAGATGAAAGGGACGGATCGGATCGCAAGACATAGGGGCGATCGCGATCCGTGGAAGGTAGGGCGATCCGATTAAGTCTTCGACAGCTAAAGGCGTGAAGTTTCATATTTTCCTCGTGAGCACGAACCTTGGTGGCTTGGTCAAAAAGCTAGCCAACAATAAGCATATTAAGTCATGTACAGATTTTATCTCAAATAAAGGACTATACAATAATGCAATTATCCTACATGCTTAACAATCACATAAGCGTAAATAGTTGTGTTAAAAATCATCAACACCCAATTGATAACTATCAGAACATATGTAATGAAGTTAGAGGATGATTGGTCTAGAGACCACCTTTATTAGGAAGGTCGACCTAAGCTATGTTGAGTTTGAACACGATACCATATTAATTAATTGAGCTTTAATTGTCTCTTGGAATATCGATGCTTCCTTTCGAATGCAAGAGTTACCCTCTTACGAGTGTATCAATAATGCATTTTTAAGTGAAGTGGGGTTATATTGGGGATGACGTTCTAAATGCTCGTATTAAGGTTTGAGGGTATTAATATTATGCCCCTCTCATATACATAGGTACCCTTGTTACTAAGGTGTGCTTTAGATTCAAGACAAAATAATGTACATTGTGTAAAGAGGAAACAGGCTAAAATATCACAACATATACATTTGATAATATACCATAGCCTTAAACAACTAAGGTGATACTTCCACATCGATTCCAGCTACTAGAGGCCTTGATTGTGTCAGTTATCGTGTTGTAAGACTAGGATAAGTCATTGAATGTTACGATATATTAGAAATATTAAAAAGTATTAAGACACAAGCATAGACCATGAGGAAAGAACCATCGATTTGCTTGATGATTCTCCTTTCGATACACTTGTGCTTGAATCTTTTGTATATGAAATTATTTGATAACTCCCTGTTAAACCAATTTGATCGCGATATGATTATAGAACTGAGAATAAGTATGATCTCAATCTTCCATTTTTATTGATCATGAGTGTGTTACAATTGATGAGAAAATCCCCAATTTGATTTCTAAATTAGGGTTCTGATTCTAAGAATGGAGTACAAAATTTTAGAATGAGGAAAAATCCCCCAAAATGTGACCCCTGTGGTCTTATTTATAGAAAATTCGGGAACCCTTTGTAAAGACCGTATGGGAAGCCACACTTCTACATCCACCTCTGAGTATCGACCCACGTCTTCGGTTTCGGTACCGTCCTTCATGCTAGTTGTATGTACTTCTGTGTCGCCTTTGTGCAATGGTATGGACACCAATCTTGTTGATATCGATAGCGCTTTCCCAACATCTTTGCTACTGTCCCTGTGCTTTTATTTTTATGTACTTGATTTTGGTCTTGCTCCTAAGCTTATATATTTTGGTGCCGATTAAATTGCTTCTTACTCTTTGTGCTTGGTTTCGCCTTTAGTGACCCTGACTCTTGGTATCATCTTCATGCTTTAACCCTGCTTTATTGGTACAAGCTTTATACCTTTTCTTTCAATCTTTGGTATCAACACCAAGCTAATTGCGAACAACATGTTGGTGTCGATAACATGCTTTTTTTACCTTCTTTTCTTGGTATTGGCCACCTATGTTGGTGTCGATAGCATCATTGTTCTGGTGTCGTCTTCACTGGTTCCCTCCATATCTTCGGTCTCGACTCTTTGTTTATTTCGGCATAGGTTTCTTCATTAAGCTTCCAATGTCTGCTCTACTTTTTGGTGTCGTCCCTGCTCCTATCTTTTCCTTTTTACTTTTGGTGCCGGCTTTGTTCCTTTCGTACCATTTGTTATCGGTACCTGCTCCACCTTCACAAATCTTTTCTTTGGTATCGATCGAACTCTCCTCAAGCTTCTATTTTGATGTCGACTTTATTTGGTACCCCTTCACCTGGCCTTGGTCTCGGTATCGCCTGTATGTGTATTAACAAGTCATGTCAGATATTAGTAATCAAATATGCATAGTTAAAACAATAACAATTATAAAAATAACATCCATATCTATCCTAGCATGTACGGTACTAATCTATCTAATCTAAGTCATCAAGGGAATTCCTATCAATAGCAAAATAAAAGCCGACCCGCATTATGCACAAAAAACAACAAATTAAACAACAAAAATAGAAAAGAGAAGATTCAAGAGGCATGTAATGCTCAATAGAAAGAAAAAAAAGGTGTATGAGCTAACTTGATATTTATGGCATTAGCATCACAAAGAATAGATTTCGGATTTTTCTACTTCCCATTTTTGGCACAAGTTGCATTGAGCAACTAAGCAGTTTTGATCTTTCTATTGCAAATCCGTAAAATTGGCATTTTTGCATTTGACGTAATCCGTATTTGACTCGACACTTAGTTGCCATTTCGAAAATAAGGAATGTTAACCTAATTTCTCTCATCAATGAACCAGTTATCGAGTGCTATCATACTATTCCCAACTGCATGGCAACCTGTCAATGAAAACCATTGACAATTATTCCTGCATCTATTTGGGAATCTCAAATGGTTATAGAAGACCATTCCATTCACCCCACTCAGCTATAGCTATCTGATGTCACGTTCAAAATGAAATGAATGTACAACTAAACCCTACTAATGATGCCATAAACAAACAACACCTTTTCCTTATGGAATAACCACCTCGGTTGGGTCCGCTCTACTTCATGTTGATTTATAAGTTCATGACTAGTAACAAGCACAAGCAACACTCACAAGTGAGACGTCGCTTCCGAACGGGTATATCTCCAACTTAACACACACAAGCAACTAGCCCTTCCCACACCTACATATGGGAAACACAAAGTTGTAGGAGGTTAGGAATTCCAACCATCACTATTGGCAAAGGTAAAAATCTCTCATAGAACAGAGAAACACAAGTGATATGACTTCATTAAACATGTCTAACTCCTTCGCTAATAAATACGGCCTCCAAATCAGCAAGTCAAACTCTATCGCCATCGACTTTGAATCGAAAGTTGAATACCCCTTCTCGTGTGGTTTTATTTATCAAACAAAACATGATAAAGTTCTGTTCGGAGACATGCTACACTTAAACCATGCGCCCAACTAAATGATTATTATCGACCCCTCGTTCCTTTTTAGAATGAGAAACTGACACACTCATTGGAAAACTTCTTATTTCAAATCAGCAAAATTCTCGTAGGATTTATAACGGCATCCTACTCGATACAACATGGCCCAAGCACTCCACTTTTCTCATCAAAAATGAAACTCCAACAAGCTAACCAACAAATGGTGTTTTTCTCAACACTAATGACACAAACATCAATTGCGCCTTCTGCTCTCTTTTTATCTATGGGAAGATGAAACAATAGTCGAATAGTACGTGCATGACTTTTCCAAGTGTTATCTTTGAATACGACCCATCAACAAAATATGTTGACCCACTGGTCAGCCTGAATGACATAACCAACCAATCACAATCAAAGCAGCGTGTGAAACCCTGTCATCGATGTGTTGAATCAAGGAATTCATAGCATTTTGATTAATGACCAGGAGAAGTTTCATGATCGACAAAAAGAAGAGAATCGATGGTATTGTAAGTTAGAGGTTGATTATTTAGTGATTTAGCCATGTTATAAATGTTAAAATCTATCCTCAAATAATCATATACCTCATTATTGTGAATATACATATATGTATATATGTATATATATGAATGCACATTCATTGTGCATATTGCCAGAAACTGGTCGACCGGTTTCAAAATAGGCGGTCGACCGTTTCTGGGCAGAATTCAAAATGAACATGCATACATGTATATAACGTATGTATATTCAAATTTCAGTCTACTGGTTATTTTTGACCTATCAACCGATTTTCGAACTGAAAGCAACTCTTCGTACAGACATCTTCATTCATCAAAAGTTGCTTCCTTTTCCTTTCATCAAAAATAATTTCCATTCAGTACTTCTCTTCACCAATGATTGCAACTCTTTATCTTCTATAAAAACAACATGAAATCATCAATTCAAATAACCAATTCTTTCTATCTATTCTATCTATTGTTGATTTCATTTTTGTTCTTTCAAAGCACTCAAACGCTCATAATCATCTTATATCGTTCTTGAATCCTAGAATTTATATATTATTCTTTTGATTCAAACACGATATCATCTTCCAAATCTTCACATACACAATTTCTATTTAAGGATAAGATTATAGGAAGGTTGTACAAGAATTGACAAATTCGTGTTATTAAGAACATGCATTGTCAAATCAAAAGTCTACTCATCTTGTTTGAAGTCCTCCGTGTTGTAAGAGGCAAGTTGTGAAGTCCTCGTGTTGATAGAGGCGTGAAATTCCCGTTCGGCTGCTCGGGTGTTGTAAACCTGTTCCTCCGGGTGAAGTGAGGTTGTTGTTAGTGAAAATCCAGATAGAAGTCTGGGACTGGACGTAAGACGGTGCTCCGGACCAGTATAAAAATCTCTGGTGTGATTTTTCCTTTTATTGCATTTACTTATCTATTATATTGTTCTGTGGTTAGCTATAACTTTATACTTGAATATTGTTTGTCATATTACACAATCCTTGTGAGTGTATTATACTTGGCACATACACGCACACACTTTCAATTGGTATCAGAGCACGGTCATCACATAACCGTAACACAGTTATTTGATATATTCTAGTAATATGGCAAATCACCCTAGTAGTAGAACTAACACCACTTACACTGAAGGTCAATCAACACAAATACCTCCTTTCTTCAATGGTCTTAACTATAGATATTGGGCAACGCGTATGGAGTTTTACATGCAATCTACTAGCTATGATGCTTGGATTGCTACTCACAAAGAAATAGTAAATCCAACAACCGGCTGAGAAAACGGCAGCAGCCGTAAATGCAAAAGCAATAAATATGTTGTTTTGTGCATTAGATCAAAACGAGTATAACCATGTTAGTATCTGCACCACTGCATATCAAATTTGGAAAACGCTAAAAACCACTCATGAAGGTACTAACAAGGTTAAGCAAGCCAAAATAACTATGTTGAAAAGTCAATTTCAAATGTTCAAAATGAAGCCGAATGAAACAATCAATGAAATGTATTCACGGTTTCAAACCATTCATCATGCACTTATCGGTTTAGGGCAAAAATATTCTGATTTTGATGTTGTTTCAATAGTCCTACATTCTGTGACTAATGAATGGGAAGGAAAAGTATTAGCCAATAGAAGAAACTAATGATCTTTCCACCATGAAGCCAGATGAATTGATAGGAAATCTGATGTCCTATGAAGCTAACTTGCAGGCTAGAAAAGAACAAAAAGAAAAATGTAGCTTTTCATGCTGAAAAAGATGAAGACAACATAGATTCCGAAGATGAAGATCTAGCGTTCATTGCAAAAGGATTCAAGAAATTATTAATGTAGGATCGATAATAACCCGAGAGGGGGGGTGAATAGGGTTTTAACAAAAAATTTAAACTAAACACGGTAATAAAGAAATGCAGTAAAAATAAAATCACACGCAGATATACCCAGCTTCGGCAAACTGTGCCTACTGCTGCCTTTCTAAGATTTTTACTAGGAGATACAAACAGATCCCGCTTACAATCCTATGTAAACTCGCAACTCCTGCTCCTGTTTATCCCTAAGCTCAAAATCCTAGACTAGTCTGTATACCCTAGACTAGATTTTCTCAGATTACACTTCAATATTCTGTGCTCCCTAGTTTTACAATAAAACTAGAAAAGAAATTTAAAAAAAATTCAATGACAAAAAAAAGCTTTAAAGGAAATAAGGTGAGGAGTTAAAAGTGGGGGTCATCCCCTTTTCCTTTGCACTAGTCCAAAGTGGTCGGGCCACTTTAATTTTGCGGTGCTCCCTTGTGTTTTCTTTAGCCCGATCCTCCCTTATTCTCTGAAACAAAAGAATGGCGGCTGCGATTAGGGTTTCAGTGATTTTTCCCTAAATCAATCTCGGTGATGTGTGTAATGGATCTCTGGAAGCTTGTTTTGCTTCTCCAGTGTATCTCCTTCGTCCTTGCGATCAATCTGAGTAAGTTTTATCAACTCTTGCAATTTAGGGTTTCGGATTTCTTTTGTGTGTATTGATGAAAATGTCGATGATGAATTGTGTGCTTTTATAAGGGTTTCTACACCCTGGTGCTCTGATTTCGTTGATGACTTGCTCGATTTGAATTTTGGAATTCCTTGAATTTGATTTGCTGTCTGTACGGCCTTGATTGAATCGGCCCTTGAGAGTTTTGTGGAAATCCCTTTTGAATTTTTGCTTTGAGCATTAAAAATTGTCTTGTTTGTCTTGATTGATTGAAGACCTGAATACGGTTGCTTTTGATCGAATTAAATTCCCTTGAAAGATTTGCTGTAGATCCGAAATGATGCCATACTTGAAACAATTTAAAATCTGCCTTGGGTAACCAAACATGATTGATTCAAAACTGAAATGCTTGCCCCATATAACCATTCAGATTTTTCTTGCCAAACATTGCTCAAAAAATTTCTTGCCTGAAATGCTTGCCCCATATAACCATTCAGATTTTTCTTGCCAAACATTGCTCAAAAAATTTCTTGCCTGAAATGCTTGCCCCATATAACCATTCAGATTTTTCTTGCCAAACATTTCTCTATGATTTCTGGAATAAAACTTTCCTTGTCCCAATTTGTTTTTCAAAACTTGATGATTGATTATTACTTGCCAAAAGTATGAACACTGAATTTCTGCATTTCCAATATACTCTTGCCATCATCATTAAATCCGAATATTCTTGCATGACAAAATTATTTTCTTGCCAAATATATATTTATTGAAAAACTGAAAACAAGAACCATTTGTTTCACAGAAAACATTTTATGACATACATGAAAAAACTGATTTCTTTGACCATTGTTTATGAGCCATCATGTTGATTTTCTGAATACATTACGCTGACAGTCCCATACTTGTATGTTTTCTCCTTAACCATGTTGTTGATGTTTGCTTCATCCATGTTAGGCTTACTGTTGCACTCATTCATCATTGCTCCTACACACACTGTCTTGAAACAAATGCTTACTAGCCTTGGTCATACTGTTTTGCTAGTTTGTTTCATACATCCCTGAACTGCTCCATGAATTCACCATTTGCTGTTTTGAGCCAAGTTATTGCTTACTGGTCGTTTTTGTTACCTGCCATCACTTGCTTTGTTTGAATCTGGCTCGACCATGTATTTTGTACCTGTGCCTTTGTTCCATGAAAACTTGAACTGTATTTGCCATTTGAGTTGTTCCATGTTGCATGAGCACACTTTTGTTTTGCTGACTTGTCTCAAGTTCATGCATTTGTAATTTGCTGAATCATCAAATTTTCACCTTGTCTTACCATGTTTATGTTTACACTAGCTCGACTATGCTGTTGAGCTTGACTGAATACACTTGCACCATGTTATTGTGTTCTGTCATACTTGTGATGGTTGTCTTCACTTGTTTTTGTTGCATATGTGTGCTAAACTTGTTCATGTACACGGCTTGACCATTTAGCCTTTATCACCCTTGTTTTTGCTGTTTTGGCTTGTATTTTGACTTTGTACTTGAACCATGATTTCAATTTCTTGCTCATTTTCTTTTGACTTTGATTTTGTCTTGTGACCCTGAAACATTAACAAAAAAAATAGCAGTCAAACTGTACTGTGTTGAGGCTGGTCAGAATCAGTTGGTTCTGATCAGCAAACCAGTATGGTTTTGATGTGGCTGTTCAAGTCTGAAATATGATGAGAAAAACACACAGAAAGCTGAGACAAAAAAAAATTGAATCAATCACACAGAGAATCATTTTTGTCAAAAGTATTTGTTTTAGTTCCAGTGTACTGTGTATTTTTCTTTCTTTTGTGACAGGTTACAGGATGATGCTTTGGACAGCTAAGGTGTTCTTAACAAGAATAATCCAGCAAGAAATGAGAAGAAAAGAAAAAAAATGAAGTGCTTGTAAAAAAAATTGTATGTACTGAAATTATTTGTAAAGTGATTTGTAAAGTCTTGTGTGTAAATGAATTGTAAAATAAATAATATTATTGGAAATAAAATTTATTTGATTTTTCTATATTCTGTGTAAATTCTGTGTTATTTTATTTTCCAATAATACTAGATATTCCACAATCAAACACTCCAGTAACAAAAATCTATTTGTTATCATCAAACAAAAATATTAGTATCAACAAACTCCCCCTTTTGATGATGACAAACAGACTTAAGATTTTTGTGAATAACGAGATGTGTTTGAACAAGGGCTCCCCCTGCATTTGAGCTCCCCCTATCAGTTGTAAACAGAAATGAGTAAAGAATTTGAAAATAACAAAAAAAAATTAAACACTTTGCATTAATGGCAAAATAAAATCTATAGACGTCTGTAAACAACACAAAATCTTAACTTCTTCTCCCCCTTTGTAATCATCAAAAGAATAACAATTCTGGACATTTGTAAAGAGTATGGACTGTAATTAGTAATCAAGTCATTTGACAGTATCAGATTCAAACACTCTGAATAATCAAACAAAAAGATTAGAATAATCTGTAAAAGAAGAACACATTTCACAAGACAGAAAGTGGAACGATGGAATATTTAATATATATCAGGGATTTTTTTTTTTTTAAATATATTTCAATAGCAAACTAACCACGCATGACCAGAGCTTTGATTTTTAAATGGAATTAGCTACAACATGAAAAAAAAATTTCAATACTATACTGACCACGCATAACCAGATCTTGGATTTTTAAATGGAATCAGTGATAGCATGAAAAATAAGTATTCTCATAACCATGCATGACCAGAGCTTGGATTTTTAAATGAGATTAGAGAAATACTTATTTTTTTTTTTTATTTGTGTATACTTAAATCCCCTTGATATATATAAAATAATAATGATTGATAGAAGGGTGATAGAGACAGAAGATGAAAGTGAACAAAAGCTCCTCAATTACTCATATTATAAAGCATATTTGATCGTATCAGAGCTACAAATTTTCAAACATCTCATATTCTGAAAACTTACACAGTCACAAATTTATCATAAATGTCCAAAAACAAACTGGTCTTTTCTTGATGATTTGAAGCATGGATTATTTGTCAGAAAGATAATTGCCAACAGAACATCTTAAGAGAAAATTTATCCAAAAATGCTAAAAGATTAATTTATTTCTTTAATTCCCAAATCCAAACGTAATCTGCAAAATCTGTCTTCAGGAAGGGGTTTTGTAAAAATATCAGCAAGTTGAGATTCGGTTGGAATAAATTCTATACAAATATCTTCACAAGCAATATGATCTCTAAGAAAGTGATGTCTTACATCAATGTGTTTCGTGCGTGAGTGATGTACTGGATTATTTGATAAGTCAATTGCACTCTTACTGTCACATTTTAAAGGAACTCGTTTATAACAAAGTCCAAAATCAGATAAAGTCTGCATCATCCATAAAATCTGTGCACAACAACTTCCTAAAGCAATATATTCAGCCTCAGTGGTGGATAAAGCAACACAGTTTTGTTTTCTACTTGACCACGACACAAGTGAATGACCTAGCATGAAACACGTTCCACTAGTACTTTTTCTATCAGTGAGTGAACCAGCATAATCAACATCAGTAAACCCAACTAAATTAAAGTTATCACAAGAAGGATACCATAAGCCCAAATTTGGTGTGTGTAACAAATATCTTAGAATCCGTTTTGTGGCTTTTAGATGAGATTCTTTAGGATTTGATTGAAAACGAGCACACAAACAAACAGAAAACATAATATCGGGTCTAGAAGCAGAAAGATAAAGAAGTGAACCGATAATACCGCGATATTTCTTTTGATCCACAGCAACACCTTTTTCATCTTTGTCAAGTTTGGTTGTTGGACTCATCGGTGTTTTCATTGGCTTTGCATCTTGAACTCCAAATCTCTTTAACAACTCCATCACGTACTTCGTTTGGGAGATAAAGATCCCTTTGCTACTTTGTTTGATTTGGAAACCAAGGAAGAATTTCAGCTCTCCAACCAAACTCATCTCAAATTTGCCCTGCATAACTTTTTCAAATTTTTCACACAAGACATTATTAGTAGCACCGTATATGATATCATCAACATAAATTTGGACAATTAAAAAATCATCACCATCATGAGATAAAAACAAGGTTGTGTCAGCACTTCCCTTTTTAAAACCGTTTTCCAAGAGATATGTACACAGACAGTCATACCAAGCTCGAGGAGCTTGCTTAAGGCCATACAATGCTTTTTCCAGTTTGTATACATGATTTGGATAATCGTGACTCTCAAAACCAGGGGGTTGTTCAACATACACTTCTTCTTTTAGTTCTCCATTCAGAAAAGCACTCTTCACATCCATTTGCTTTAATTTGAACCCCTTAAAGCACGCAAAACTTAACAAAATTCTGATTGCTTCAAGCCTAGCAACTGGGGCAAAAGTTTCATCAAAGTCAACACCTTCGATTTGATTGTATCCCTTAGCGACCAACCTAGCTTTGTTTCTTGTTACGTTTCCAGATTTGTCAAGCTTATTTTTGAATACCCATTTTGTTCCAACAACTGGGTAGTCTTTTGGTCTGGGTACCAAGTTCCAGACTCTGTTTCTCTCAAACTGGTTAAGTTCCTCCTGCATAGCTAACAACCAAAATTCATCATTAAGAGCAACATCATAAGAACTTGGTTCTATTTCAGATACAAAGGCATTATGAATACAAAGAGTACAAACTTCCCTATTGAGAGAGGATCGTGTACGAACACCAGCAGTTGGACTTCCAATTACCAAATCTGGAGGATGACTTGGCTTGAATTTTAGTCTTTCGATATCTGTTGCTGCTTCAGTGGCTTTTTCATTGTTTGTCTCAACATCATTGTTTTCTTGTTCAATTTCTTGTGCACCAGCATCATCTTTATCATCTTCAGGTATCGTATCCATATCTGATTCATTGAACTTGACGTTGACGGTTTCCACGATTGTTCTTGACTGTTTATTGAAGATTCTGTAAGCCTTACTTCTTGAGGAATAACCCATGAAGATTCCATCAACTGTTTTTGACTCAAATTTCCCAAGCTGTTCACCTGTGTTCAAAATGTAACAAGGACATCCAAACACTCTAAAATATGAGATGTTAGGCTTTTTGTTAGACCGCAGTTCATATGACGTTTTATTAAGTATTGGTCTAATCATAACTCTGTTCATTACATAGCATGAAGTATTGACTGCCTCAGCCCAGAAAGTTTGAGGCAATTGATATTCACATAACATAGATCTAGCCATTTCTTGTAATGTACGATTTTTCCTTTCAACCACCCCATTCTGTTGAGGTGTTCGAGGAGCGGAAAATTCATGTTTGAAACCATTTTCTTCACAAAGATTTTCAAAGTCTAAGTTTTCAAATTCACCTCCATGATCACTTCTTAAAGTTTTAATTGAAACCCCTTTTTCATTTTGGACAAGTTTTGAAAACTTTAAAAAATAATCAAAAGCTTCAGACTTTTTGGCTAGAAAGTAAACCCATGTAAACCTAGAGTAATCATCAACCAATACATAACAATAACGTTTACCATTTAAACTAGCAGTATCAGTAGGTCCAAACAAGTCCATATGAATCAATTCAAGCACTCGTGAAGTGCTAACAACATTTTTTGGACGGAAAGATGAACGACTAAGTTTTCCCATGGTACAAGCTTTACATACTTTGTTATTTTTGTAATTCTGATGTGGTAAACCCCTGACAAGTTCATTTGCTTTCAGTCTTTCAAGAAGACCCATACTTGCATGTGCCAACCTTCTGTGCCATAAGATTGCCTCCTCTTCTGTTGCTACCAAGCACCTAGATACTGTTACATCATCGAAAGAGAGAGTATAGACATTTCCTTTTCTTTTCCCTGTAAACACAACTTTTCCAGAGGAGATCTCAATGATTTTGCAACTATTACTATCAAACACAACATTCATTCCTTTATCACAAAGCTGACTGATGGAGATAAGATTGTGAAAGAGATTATCAACATATAAAACATCAGTTAAGGCAAAGATTTTGTTACCTACTTTTCCTTTACCAATAATTTTACATTTGCTGTTGTCACCTAACGTCACATTCCCACCTTTATGTTTTTACAGGCTAAGGAACAGTCTTTTATCACCTGTCATATGTCTGGAGCAACCTGAATCCAAGTACCATTTTTGTTGCTCCTTAGCCCGCCAACATACCTACACAAACAGAGAAGGAGATGACCTAGAGAAACTTCTAGGCCTAATCATATCAGTAGTAGAAGAATGATAGTCATAAGATTCTTTTGGAATCCAAATTTGATTTTTCTTCTTATTTGTGTTCCAATCTTTGTGATAATTGTGTGCCAAGTGTTTAGGGACCCATACCTTATTGAACTTCTGAATTTTACTGCTAATCTTGCAATTTTCATGACTGTGACCAATCACCCCACATTTTACACATTTGGGAAAAATACTTTTACCTTTAGCATTGTCACTTCCAGTTATTTCTTGTATCTTCCCAAAACCCAGTCCTTTTCTATTATTCCCAACCAATTGGTTTCCAAGTAACATTTTAAAAGATGTTTGACCGATTGAGAATTTATTCAATGTGACTTCTAGATCTTGGACTCTTGTTTTTAAGATTGTGTTCTCATTCACAAGTGAAGTGCATCGTTTAATGTAGTTCTTTCTTTTAGTGTCATCTTCAACTTTTAGAGTCAAGTTTTCTTTTTCAAGATTCTCAATGGTGCTCTTGAGTGTTAAAATTTCTAGATTCACATCTTTACACATTTCACAATCTAGATTATTGGTTTTTGAAGCATTTTTAATCTCAGATTCCAACTTCTTATTATTGTTAACAAGGTTGAAGTTTTCTGCTTTCAGTTTCTCTGCGTCTGATTCTAACGTGTCAATAATTTCAGAAAGATGTTTACACATTAAAACTAGATCGTCATAACTGTATACCTCGGTGGTTTCCTCGTCAGTATCTTCTAGGTCTGATTTTGCCATGAAGCACAAATTGCTTTCCTCCTCACTGCTGTCTGAATCTTCTTCTCCTTCCTCGTCATCCCAAGTTACAGCAAAAGCTTTCTTTTTCTTCTTGTTTCTTTGGAGAAGTGGACAATTTGGTTTTATGTGTCCAGGCTTTTGACAGTTGTAGCAGAGTGGTTCGTCTTCTGAATTGTTGGTCTTTGGTTTATTTCTTCGAGGTTTGAATTTTCTCCACTTCGTGAGTTGTCTGACTGCCATGGCAAGCTGTTCAATAGGATCTTCACTATCGCTGGTGACAGTGTTGGACAAAGCTATTGACTTCTTTTTCAGATCTGAGTTGTTGCGATCTTCTCTTGCTTTCAGCTCCATTTCATATGTCATCAGATTCCCGATAAGCTCTTCCATGCTCAGCTTGCTCAGATCTTTGGATTCTTGAATGGCTGTGACTTTTGCTTCAAAGTTCATGGGCAGAACACGCAGAATCTTCCTCACAAGCTCCACTTCTGTATAGACCTTTCCAAGGGCTCTGGCATTGTAGACTAGTACGGATAAGCGTCCATACATGTCCTTGATGCTCTCGTCCTTCTGCATGTTGAAGTTTTCATATTCATTACTGAACATGGCAAGACGGGATTCTTTAACCTGAGAAGTTCCTTCGTGTGTGACTTCCAGAGTATGCCAAATTTCCTGGGCTGTATTACAATGAGAAATTCTGTTATATTCTGTTTTATCAAGAGCACAAATCAGAGCATTCATAGCTTTAGAATCTATAGAGTATAATTTCTTATCATTTGCATCCCACCTACTTTTTGGTTTAAGTGTTACAATACCTTTAACAGTTTCAGTCGGAGGTGTATATCCAGTTTCAATGATATCCCAGACATCATAATCAACAGACACTAGATAAATTTTCATCCTAGCTTTCCAATACGCGTAATCACTACCATTGAACATGGGTGGTCTAGCAATAGATTGACCTTCAGAAAAAGCATTGTTTATTGAAGTCATGATTCTAGGGTTCAAACACCTGCTCTGATACCAATTGGTGTCTCTATTTACGAGGAATTTTAAATCACCCCGGTGGCCACCAAAGATACCTCAGACACTGGTTTCACGTCCTGCCTCTCGACACAGACAACCACCCACGGGCATGTAGGGGCAAGAGTCAATACTTCGCCACATGATCATACAGCGAGAACCCCCTATCATGCTGTTACCTTAAACCAGCTCTGATACCAAATGTAGGATCGATAATAACCCTAGAGGGGGGGGTGAATAGGGTTTTAACAAAAAATTTAAACTAAACACGGTAATAAAGAAATGCAGTAAAAACAAAATCACACGCAGATATACCCAGCTTCGGCAAACTGTGCCTACTGCTGCCTTTCTAAGATTTTTACTAGGAGATACAAACAGATCCCGCTTACAATCCTATGTAAACTCGCAACTCCTGCTCCTGTTTATCCCTAAGCTCAAAATCCTAGACTAGTCTGTATACCCTAGACTAGATTTTCTCAGATTACACTTCAATATTCTGTGCTCCCTAGTTTTACAATAAAACTAGAAAAGAAATTTTAAAAAAAATTCAATGACAAAAAAAAAAGCTTTAAAGGAAATAAGGTGAGGAGTTAAAAGTGGGGGTCATCCCCTTTTCCTTTGCACTAGTCCAAAGTGGTCGGGCCACTTTAATTTTGCGGTGCTCCCTTGTGTTTTCTTTAGCCCGATCCTCCCTTATTCTCTGAAACAAAAGAATGGCGGCTGCGATTAGGGTTTCAGTGATTTTTCCCTAAATCAATCTCGGTGATGTGTGTAATGGATCTCTGGAAGCTTGTTTTGCTTCTCCAGTGTATCTCCTTCGTCCTTGCGATCAATCTGAGTAAGTTTTATCAACTCTTGCAATTTAGGGTTTCGGATTTCTTTTGTGTGTATTGATGAAAATGTCGATGATGAATTGTGTGCTTTTATAAGGGTTTCTACACCCTGGTGCTCTGATTTCGTTGATGACTTGCTCGATTTGAATTTTGGAATTCCTTGAATTTGATTTGCTGTCTGTACGGCCTTGATTGAATCGGCCCTTGAGAGTTTTGTGGAAATCCCTTTTGAATTTTTGCTTTGAGCATTAAAAATTGTCTTGTTTGTCTTGATTGATTGAAGACCTGAATACGGTTGCTTTTGATCGAATTAAATTCCCTTGAAAGATTTGCTGTAGATCCGAAATGATGCCATACTTGAAACAATTTAAAATCTGCCTTGGGTAACCAAACATGATTGATTCAAAACTGAAATGCTTGCCCCATATAACCATTCAGATTTTTCTTGCCAAACATTGCTCAAAAAATTTCTTGCCTGAAATGCTTGCCCCATATAACCATTCAGATTTTTCTTGCCAAACATTGCTCAAAAAATTTCTTGCCTGAAATGCTTGCCCCATATAACCATTCAGATTTTTCTTGCCAAACATTTCTCTATGATTTCTGGAATAAAACTTTCCTTGTCCCAATTTGTTTTTCAAAACTTGATGACTGATTATTACTTGCCAAAAGTATGAACACTGAATTTCTGCATTTCCAATATACTCTTGCCATCATCATTAAATCCGAATATTCTTGCATGACAAAATTATTTTCTTGCCAAATATATATTTATTGAAAAACTGAAAACAAGAACCATTTGTTTCACAGAAAACATTTTATGACATACATGAAAAAACTGATTTCTTTGACCATTGTTTATGAGCCATCATGTTGATTTTCTGAATACATTACGCTGACAGTCCCATACTTGTATGTTTTCTCCTTAACCATGTTGTTGATGTTTGCTTCATCCATGTTAGGCTTACTGTTGCACTCATTCATCATTGCTCCTACACACACTGTCTTGAAACAAATGCTTACTAGCCTTGGTCATACTGTTTTGCTAGTTTGTTTCATACATCCCTAAACTGCTCCATGAATTCACCATTTGCTGTTTTGAGCCAAGTTATTGCTTACTGGTCGTTTTTGTTACCTGCCATCACTTGCTTTGTTTGAATCTGGCTCGACCATGTATTTTGTACCTGTGCCTTTGTTCCATGAAAACTTGAACTGTATTTGCCATTTGAGTTGTTCCATGTTGCATGAGCACACTTTTGTTTTGCTGACTTGTCTCAAGTTCATGCATTTGTAATTTGCTGAATCATCAAATTTTCACCTTGTCTTACCATGTTTATGTTTACACTAGCTCGACTATGCTGTTGAGCTTGACTGAATACACGTGCACCATGTTATTGTGTTCTGTCATACTTGTGATGGTTGTCTTCACTTGTTTTTGTTGCATATGTGTGCTAAACTTGTTCATGTACACGGCTTGACCATTTAGCCTTTATCACCCTTGTTTTTGCTGTTTTGGCTTGTATTTTGACTTTGTACTTGAACCATGATTTCAATTTCTTGCTCATTTTCTTTTGACTTTGATTTTGTCTTGTGACCCTGAAACATTAACAAAAAAAATAGCAGTCAAACTGTACTGTGTTGAGGCTGGTCAGAATCAGTTGGTTCTGATCAGCAAACCAGTATGGTTTTGATGTGGCTGTTCAAGTCTGAAATATGATGAGAAAAACACACAGAAAGCTGAGACAAAAAAAAAATTGAATCAATCACACAGAGAATCATTTTTGTAAAAAGTATTTGTTTTAGTTCCAGTGTACTGAGTATTTTTCTTTCTTTTGTGACAGGTTACAGGATGATGCTTTGGACAGCTAAGGTGTTCTTAACAAGAATAATCCAGCAAGAAATGAGAAGAAAAGAAAAAAAATGAAGTGCTTGTAAAAAAAATTGTATGTACTGAAATTATTTGTAAAGTGATTTGTAAAGTCTTGTGTGTAAATGAATTGTAAAATAAATAATATTATTGGAAATAAAATTTATTTGATTTTTCTATATTCTATGTAAATTCTGTGTTATTTTATTTTCCAATAATACTAGATATTCCACAATCAAACACTCCAGTAACAAAAATCTATTTATTATCATCAAACAAAAATATTAGTATCAACAAAAGCAACGATAAGCTAGTCGATACAGCAAAAAGAAGTTCGGTTCAAATAAACCATCATCATCAAATATAGAATGCTTCAATTGTCACAAAAAGGGACATATGCAAAAGGATTGTCCGGAGCAAAAGAAGAAGTCAGAAAATGACAAAATCAAATACAAGAAAGACAAGTCAAAGGAACGAGCATTCTCAGTAACATGGGATGATTCAGACTCATCTTTATTTGATAGTGAAAGTGATTCAGATAACGAACAAGCTAATGTATGTTTCATGGCAACAGAAGATGAGGTACAAATTCCTACTTTTGAAGAAGTTCTTGATATTAATGCTGAATTAATTTTTAAATTTAAAGATATGAAATGACAATGCAAACAAGCCAAAGCAGATTTAAGTAGAGTAGAATTTGAACGAGATATGTTAAAAGACTTGAAGAAAATATTAGAAGAGGAACTTGAAAAAGTTCAAGAATCATCATCTAATATTGATTCTCAATTATCTCTTTTGAGTCAAGAAATTGAAACTCAAAAAGAGAAAAATGATGCTCTTACTAATGAAAATCATGAGCTTAAGGAAAAAGTCAAGATTCTAGACCTAGAAAAAGCTAGTTTACATACTAAGTTTGACGACATTACTCAAAATGTTTCTAACTTCAACAAAGGTCGAGAAAACTTGATAAAAATTATTGAAAATTCACAATCTGCTTTGAATAAACAAGGTTTGGGGTATAAGAAACAAGATATCAAGAAATATCTTGGTAATAAAAGATAAAGAAAACATAAAACAGTACAAGAAACTGAAGCTAAGAGAAAATCTCAGTTTATTATATTCCAATCCAAAACCGGTTGTGAAATTTCAAAAGAAAAATGTCAAGACTATCAAAATATGGGTTACTAAAACAAATAACAATTTGATTAGGAACAAATACATTCAGAATTTTTTGAATACTGTGCGTCGTAATTCCAATTATCTATATAAAGGGGATACCGGACCGTATGGGTTTGGACTCCTATGACCTAACTCTTAGGACCCCATAAAAAGTGGGTACCATGGACTTAATTTTATTTTTTGCAGGTCCCGCTTAAGAAAAGAGGAAAGTGGATATTGGACAGTGGTTGCTCGAAGCATATGACTGGAGACAAGAGCTTATTGACAAATTGTAATAACCCGGAAAATGTGAACCAGTTTAAAATTTTTAAATTAGGTTATTAACAAGAAATTTGAATGATTAAAATAGCCTATTTCCATAAAATATAGAATTGTGTATAATATGGCAGTTTGAAATTTTGAATACAAACTAAGTCTGATTGTGCAGGATGGAAAATATAACGGATTTTAGTGAGACCAAAAATATTTAAATCTGTTAGTCAATACCTTTCTAACGAATCTGAAAAATCGAAGTTTCATAACGGGAATCAAAAGTTATGGCCGAATGAATTCTCAGAAGAGTCGGGATATAGAATATATAGGCCTGGAAAATTGATATTTTGCATATGGCCTCGGAATTCGACGAAACCACTTTTGTTGGGTCCGGGATGTCAAACTATTGCTAGGTTTCAAATTTCATAATTTTTAGAATCAATATGTGAGCGTGGCAAAGGAAAACGCGTTTGACCAGTTTCTGTTGAATTTAATCGACTGGAAATTGGCCATTTTTCAAACGGTCTCAGAATTCGACGAAACTAGTTTTGTTAGGACCGAATCGTCAATACGAAACCAGAAAATATTTTTCTGGAATTTTTCTAGTTAATATGTGACCCCGGTAATTTGAAATGTACGTTTAAAATTCAATATAAGGATTTAAATGTAAATTTCCACGGAAACTGATTGTAACGATCAAACCAGCTTGCGATACATATCCCATTGTGTTCGGAATGGGGGTAAAACGCTATGGACGACAGGTGGTGGACCTCGTTTCGAGGTCGTATGTAAAAGTCAACCCTTTGGCAAAATTTAATAATTAAATAATAAAATAAAATAAAATAAAAATAGAATTCCCCCCTTTTTCTTCTTCGTTGCCCCCCCCCCCGTTTCATTATACATAAACGATTTAAAAAAAAAAAAAAAACCTAAAACCTAATCTAGTCGAGCCGCCGCCAGAACCCACCGCCGAACAACCCCTCGACGCTGCCCCCCCCACCTCGAAGCCGCCCTTACCTCGAGACATCCAGTCGCGACAGCGAATCGAAGCAACCCCACTACCTCGAAGACGCCTCCACCTCGAACACCACATCGCGACACCACTGAGCCACCGCCGACGCTCCTTCTTCCCTCCTCCACTTCGAAATCTCGGTGAGCGTTTAAGTTATTTTATTTTTGCTTTTGTTTTTGTTTTGCAGTAAATTGAAAACTGTTTTTTTTTTTAAAAAAGATGTATAAACTGTTTTTTTTTCAGAAATAAAAACTGATTTATACGAATTTAAAAACTGATTTTAAGGTTGCATAAAAACTGAATTTTTAAAAAAGATAAAAACTGAATTTTTAAAAAGATAAAAACTGCATTTTTAAAAAGATAAAAACTGCATTTTTATTAAAGAAAAAAAAAACTGATTTGAAAAAGGATTTAAAAACTGATTTTTAAAGAAAATAAAAACTGATTTTAGTTTAAACTTTGAAATAGAAAAAGGTTTAATCTTTTAGTAGAAAAAGATTAGAACTTGCAAAAATAAAGATCATATTTTTAAAAAAGAGAAAAGACGGGATTTTTATTAGGTAGGAGGAGCAAGGTATGATTCTTATATTTTTAAAGCAATAAAAATATAATTTTTACATCATGAGAATGATAAAAATATAATCTTTATATTTAATAGCGAAGTCAAAATGCAATCTTTATATATGGAATAACATAGTAAAAATTCGATTTTTACCTATGTAGAGAGTACAGGCAACGAAAGCAACAAGAAGGCGAAATAGGCGAAGGTTTCTATTAAGAAGAATCGTGTTATTGGAAAGCTATTGGTGAGGATTTCTCACTCTTCAATTTCTTTTTATATAAATATTATATATGTTGAAAATGAAAGTGAATTGCTATATATAAAAATATCTATATATATATATATATATACGCCCCTCGTCCACAAACCATGGACGATATTTATTGGTTGAAATTGTTGTGGAAATTGATTGATAGCGAATGATTGTTTGGGATTGTTTGTGATTGATATGGATTGATTGTGGTTGAAAAATACCCGTTTGTGGTTGAAAAATATTTGGTTGAAACCACATAGGATTAGTTTGTGGAAATGGAAAAAAATATAAACATGCCGCCTGCGTGCGAATTAGATGCATGATTCCCATTGTCAAAAACCGCGAGGTTTTAAGGTAGAGCGAGGAGCCGTACTAGGGACGGTGCCGGTGTAACTACCCTACCGTTATGCTGCCGAAATTTTGAATAATATTCTTGTGTTTGAATTATTTTCATATGCTTAAACTATATTTATTCATTGTATAGAAAACATTCATGTGTTGAATTGATATTCATTCGTTGTTTAGAAATTCATGTGTTGAATGATATTCATATTTTGAAATAAATTGTTAGATAATAAAAATCACATTTTTATCTATATATAGAAACTATAGAAAACATTCATGTGTTGAATTGCTATTCATTCGTTGTTTAGAAATTCATGTGTTGAATGATATTCATATTTTGAAATAAACTGTTCGATAATAAAAATCACATTTTTATCTATATATAGAAACTATAGAAAACATTCATGTGTTGAATTGCTATTCATTCGTTGTTTAGAAATTCATGTGTTGAATGATATTCATATTTTGAAATAAACTGTTCGATAATAAAAATCACATTTTTATCTATATATAGAAACTATAGAAAACATTCATGTGTTGAATTGATATTCATTCGTTGTTTAGAAATTCATGTGTTGAATGGTATTCATATTTTGAAATAAACTGTTAGATAATAAAAATCACATTTTTATCTATATATAGAAACTATAGAAAACATTCATGTGTTGAATTGATATTCATTCGTTGTTTAGAAATTCATGTGTTGAATGGTATTCATATTTTGAAATAAACGGTTAGATAATAAAAATCACATTTTTATCTATATATAGAAACTATAGAAAACATTCATGTGTTGAATTGCTATTCATTCGTTGTTTAGAAATTCATGTGTTGAATGATATTCATATTTTGAAATAAATTGTTAGATAATAAAAATCACATTTTTATCTATATATAGAAACTATAGAAAACATTCATGTGTTGAATTGATATTCATTCGTTGTTTAGAAATTCATGTGTTGAATGATATTCATATTTTGAAATAAATTGTTTGATAATAAAAATCACCTTTTATTGACTATATGAACTGTGTAAAATAATCTCGTCTTAAAAGAAATTGTTTTATGATAAAAATCCCATTTTTATCACCAACCTGAACTATATAGAAGAATAGTGTTTTGAAATGAATTGTTTTACAATAAAAATCACGTTTTTATTGTATGCATTAATCGTTGAAAAGTGAAGTGTTAAAAATAGCCACTTGTTCAAAATAAACATATATGAGTTGAAATATTCATTAATTAGCCAATGAAATGATTTGGACCTATTTATGTAACATTAGAATGAATGGTGTTTTTAAACCAAACAGAAATCAAATATGAAGTTGAATAGAAGATGATAAATGATAAGAACTGTATATATATGTACCTGCATATTTATTGAACAGGTTATAGCAAAGGGGCTAGAGAAGGGGAATAAAATTTTGTGCCCGACAAATAGGTACGCATTTACTGATTTGTTTGGGTGATGATTTTGAGCCTGTTGGCTAGCCGCTTGGCTTTTTCTTTTTCTTTTTGAGATTAGAAGGACCGGGAACGCCATTTGCGATTTCCCGATGCTCCCAGTGCAGGGGAGGTTATGGCGAAATTTTCCAAAATTTTAGGGTGTTAGAAAAATATTTGAAGTGAAAACGATATAGAAATCATCGAATGAGCTATATTTATATAAATATATAAATATAAATAAAATTAAAACGAAACGAGGCCGTGCAGTTCGTATTTTGAAACCGTGATTTCAAACGACTAGTACGGGGAATCCGACCATTGGATTTTCCCGAAACCTCAACCGTCGGGTTCGCCTTGGAATAATCTTTCCAACGGCACCAACCTTGTAAAAATCCAACGGTTGGATTGTCTGGAATGTTTAATTCAAAATTAAGGAAAAACAGCGCCAGAAACGATTATATTTATATATATATATAAATATAATTAAATTTAATCGAATAACGACGCTGCAGTTCGTAAATTGAAATCGTAACTTCAAATGGTTAGTGTGGAAGATCCGACCGTCGGATTTTCCCAAAACTGGAATAGTTGGATTCGTTTTAAAAAGACCTTCCTAATGATGTAAAATTTGTGAATATCCAACGGTTAGATTTTCCGATATGTGTAAAACAAATTTTGGGAAAAACAGCGCAGTGACACGAAACGACCTGAAACGTCGTTTAATTAAATATGGCCATTTTTAAATAAATAAAAATGGCGAAAAATTGTTATAAAATATTATAAGCAACATAGGTTGCAAATAAACCAATTGGGCTTGAATTGTTTGATATTTGATGGTTGTATGTATATGACATGAAAATAACATTAAATAACTGAAAGATGGATGTCGAATAATATAACCATATAAAGAATCGATTTAAATTCTAATGACGTGAGTTATTTGAAAAGGCCGAGCTAACCCTCATTTCAAATAATTCATCGAGCGATTCGAATTGGAAAATGCAAAGACGATTCAAGACCGACGATCTTCGTATCGGTTGGATGGGCGCTACTGAGGTTCCTAACCGGAGTAGCTACCGGAAAGGGACGGAAGTAGTAGCCGTCTGAACGTATATGTTGATTGGACGGATATACGAGGAATTTGACGCCTCCGGTTTCGTTCAGACCCAGGACGGACTTGTAAATGGACTGTGTGTCTGACATTGGATTTTGTTCTATACTGATTGATCTCTGTTAAATATATATCTGTTTGGCGGCGGAGAATTTATTCTTTTGCTTAACGCCCTTCTCTGAGACGTACGAGCTTAGAGGTTATATATCGATGGAAATCAATCGTATGGAGTGGACTGCCTATGTGGCATGCCAAGATGCTGTGATCAAGGCTTCTGTTGCAAAGCAAAGTCTTGTGGATGATGATCAAAGCAAGGTCTGCGTGGCCTAGCTTTGTGTATTTCGTAGATTCGCGAACCTCACACCCCGGTATGAGTTAAAAACGGGATACGGACTGCAGGGAGAGCACGACGTTTCTTTCTAGCTATGGTGGTGTCAGTGACTTACCAGCCCTGACATATATATCTACTTTTCACCTTTGTGGTTGTTGGAATGCGAGGCGCCTCGATTATAGGTCTGTAAGGACCGGGAAACGTGTGTTCAGGAATAACTAATCCTCTAACATAAGTGAGGACCGGCCCTGAAGATCCAGGGGTTACCCAGTGTGCGTAATCCTGAGGCATTTGCTAGAGTGTCTCGAAGCGGAGAGGAGCTTGCCCCTTGCCTCGACTCATGACGGAAATCCAATTTCCAATACGAAATAACGGACTTGATTGTAGTACTAGTATGGAGACATAGTAGATGGTAGTTATGCCGCCTATGATTGATATTTATGATGCTATTCGCTTTAAAACATATATGCACTAGTAATAATATCAAATGACTTTGCTTTATACGTATCAAGCATATTTGGCTATTATAAGGTAAAACTCTATCCTCCGGCTTGCGTTGCATTGTGTGATGGGACCTGAGTCTTATAATAGCTTCATTCTTTCTAAAAGCATTGCGTTGTCTTAAAAAGAATTTACATTGTTTTAAATGCACTAGCAATCACTGGAGTAAACCCGTTCCGCGAAAGTGGCGTGGTCCTATGATTTGCTATTACTATTGTTTAACTGTTAAATAGATTCCTCATACCAGTCCCCATGACTGACTCGTTGTTTGTTTCACTTTGCAAACGCGGGTGCCCTTATTTTCACACGGGCAGCCTAGTACACAGGTGACAGGTGGTTTTTGGTTATGCACTGCTGCACAGCATGCACTTTTGGCTCATGGCGAGGCTGACTTCATAGAGATGACTTAGATATTTTCCACCATTCCTATGTTTATATTATGATTCCGCCACTGGCGATGCAGACTGATTTACTTTCCGTATTTCTCACTATATGTATATGTATTCCGCCTTCGGCGATGTAGACTGATACTCTTATTATGTCACTGCATGTATGTATTCCGCCTCTGGCGATGATGACTGATCACTTCCCTTTCTTTTTACTAAGTATATCCCACGTTATGCTATTCTGATATTCCTACATGTTGTGATTCCGCTGTCATATCCATGTGAAATTTATTTTATTTATTGTTTCTGCTATTATCTGTACTCTGCTATGATGATTAATGTGTTATTTCCTAATGATTATCCTTAATACCGCCCCTCGGATTTTGGGATCGTCACAGTTGGTATCAGAGCTTTGGTTAACCTTAGTTTCGGGATCTAACACATTAAATACCTCGTCAGAATAGAATCAGTAGTGTTCTAATGCGAGTAGCTCATTAGAGATAGGATTAGCAATATCCTAGAATGAGCTAAGCAGATTAGCAAAACAATTTGATCAGTACATCATCATTATCTTTCTTTGTATTTCCTTGCTTTATCATTTATGAAAATTATCAAACCTGTGAGATTGACTCTTTTCTTGCTTATACAGTTCTCTTAGATGGCTACACGAGCAGCAGCACCCAGAGGAGGCCGTGGAGGCCGAGGAGATGCAGCAGGAGGACGGGGGAATATCCCCGTAGCTGCAGAGATCCCTATTATTCAGCCGCCAGCACCAGAGGACTTTGAGCTGGACAAGGTGGCAAAGAGATACAGAAATCTTGGAGGGAAACCTTTTACTGGCACAGGCACAGTGACCGAAGCTATTGCTTGGCTGAAAACCTGTGAGAAAATCTTCGAAGGTATGGGCATGGGAACTAACAACAAAGCCCGACTTGGCATTTGGCTTCTTCAGGAAGAGGCAGAGCTGTGGTGGGATGCCATTACTTCTGGAGATGCAGCTGGTACTATCAGAACTTGGGAGCAGTTCAAGACTTTATTCAATGAGAAGTTTGTGCCAGAACAAGCTCTTGAGAGGATGCGGGAGCAATTTGCTAATCTCCAACATGGAGACCTCTCAATTCAAGACTATCTGAATAAGTTCACTCAGCTATCGCGCTATGCTCCAGAGTTGGTTTCGACCGACAAAGCGAAGAATAAGAGATTCATTTTTGGGCTGAAGCGCAAATACCAAGATAGAGCTATGAGCAACATCAAACTTTCTTTTACAGAACTCGTAGAGATGGCTTGCAACTATGAGGACATGGATGAGAGACATGCTAGCCAAGACCGCGCTAAGAGCCAAGCAGGGAATAAGCGCAAGACTTCAACTGACCAACCAGAATCTAGCATCGCCGCGGCCGCTACTCAAAAACCCGCAAAGATCCCGAAAGGGAACTGCTACAATTGCGGGAAGCCCGGTCATTTCTCTAATGTATGCAAAGCCCCAAAGAAGCCAAGGGCCAGCGACTCAGTTGAATGCTACAATTGCCACAAGAAGGGGCACTATAGCAAGAATTGTCCTTTGAAGAAGAGCGCACAAGTGGCCCATGTTTATGACGGGAATACCCCGCCAGCTATCACCGACGGATCAGGTAAACCCGATGTCTTGGGAGGTACCCTTACTATTAAAAATATTCCTGTTTCTGTACTTTTTGATACTGGTGCATCACGTAGCTTCATATCTGGTAAAATTGTTCATAAATTAAATTTGAAACAAAGAATTCTAAAGGAACCGATTAAAGTTCAAAACCCGATAGGAGGTTCTGTTAGTCTCAGTTCATACTGTAGAGCGCCTATCTCTTATTCTTGCTACAAGTTCTCTTTTAAGGTGATTGTCATGGACCTTTCCGAATTTGATATGATATTGGGACTAGACTGGTTGACAACATATAAGGACGAAGTTAGATGTGCAGAGAGAATCGTTAAAGTTGAAACAAAATCTGGGCATATCACTATACCTTGTCTCGGTGCAGAAATTAATAGAACAGAATTCTGGGCTTCTTTAGAAATTACTCCCCCTTCAATAGAAAAGATACCGGTCGTGAAAAACTATGCGGATGTGTTTGAAGAAGTAGAGAACTTACCGCCGCAAAGAGAAATTGAATTTAGAATTGATCTAATTCCGAATGCCCGACCAGTAGTACATCCAATAAGAAGAATGGCCCCGAAAGAAAAAGAAGAGCTAAGTAGCCAAACCCGAGAATTGCTTTGGAAAGGTCTAATCAGACCAAGCTTTTCAGCATGGGGAGCCGCAGTAGTATTTGTCCCTAAATCAGACGGTACTCTAAGACTTTGCGTTGATTACCGGGATCTCAACAAACAAACACTGAAGAACAAATATCCTTTGCCCCGAATAGATGATCTGTTAGATCAATTAAATGGAGCAACCGTATTCTCCAGAATGGACCTAGCTACAGGTTTCCACCAATTGCGTATAGCCGAAGACTGTGTTCCTTTGACAGCCTTCAAGGGTCCCGATTTATTCTACGAATGGTTAGTAATGCCGTTCGGTTTGTGCAACGCTCCGGCATACTTCGTTGATCTTATGAACAGAGTGTTCCGTGGTGTGTTGAATAAATTTGTTCTAGTCTTCGTCGATGACATTCTAATCTACTCTAAGTCGGAAGAAGAACATGCAAAACATTTAGAACAAGTGTTGAAAATTCTAAGAAGAAATGTCTTGAAAGCCAAATTTTCTAAGTGTGTCTTCTGGCAGAATGAAGTTAAATTCCTTGGCCACGTCGTATCAAAAGAAGGGATTGCTGTAGACCCAAGCAAAATTACAGCGATTCAGAACTGGAAACAACCTACTACACCCACTGAAGTTCGAAGTTTCCTTGGATTAGCTAGTTACTATCGGAAATTCGTTCAGGATTTTTCAAAGATATCAGGAGTACTGACAAAGCTTACAAAGAAGCATGAGAAATTCAAATGGACTCCCGAATGTGAAGAAGCTTTCCAGGAGCTGAAACTGAAGTTGACAACCGCTCCGGTATTGACAATAATAGAAGGTAACCAAGACTTGACAGTATGGACTGATGCTTCTATTAGAGGGCTAGGAGCAGTGTTAATGCAAAAAGGCCAAGTGATCGCTTATGCCAGCCGTCAACTAAAGCCGCATGAAAGAAACTATGCTACTCATGATCTTGAGTTATTAGCTATCGTGTTCGCTTTAAGAATACGGAGGCATTATTTACTGGGCGAGAAATTCGAGCTATTTACCGATCATCAATCCTTGAAATACCTTTTCACCCAGAAAGATCTAAACTTGAGACAACAGCGTTGGTTAGAATTCCTTGCAGCATACGATTTTGAAATTATATACACTCCAGGGAAAGCCAATGTTGTAGCAGATGCGCTCAGCAGGAAAAATGAAATCATTGCCAGTTTTATCATTACTTCTTCCTTGCAAGATAAGATAACTATTCTTCAGAAAGACGATGAATTTATTCAAAGAATCAGTCAAAGAGTCAAGGGAGGTGAATCCACAAGTTTTCGACTCGATGACAAGGGAGTTCTTAGATTAAAAGGTAGAATCTGCATCCCAAACCTTCCCGAGCTCAGGAGAGAAGTGCTTGATGAATGCCACAAATCCAAATTAAGTATCCATCCCGGTGTGAGCAAAATGTATAACGATATCAAACGCACATTCTGGTGGAGAGCTATGAAAAGAGATATCTCATTATATGTTAGCAGATGCCCCACTTGTCAGCTAGTTAAGAGTGATCAGCAGAAATTGGCTGGATTATTACAACCATTAGAAATTCCAGGTTGGAAGTGGGAACAAATCTCGATGGATTTTATCGATGGCTTGCCTCGGACTAGAAAAGGAAACGACAGTATATGGGTAATCGTAGATCGCTTCACGAAGACTGCCCATTTCATACCTGTCCGATCCAACAGAACGGCTCAAAGTCTGGCGCAGATTTACTTCAAAGAAATTGTTAAACTTCATGGAGTACCGCTCAGTATAGTCAGCGATAGAGATCCCCTGTTCACTAGCAAATTCTGGGAAGCATTCCAGGAAGAATTGGGAACCAAATTAAATCTAAGCACCGCTTATCACCCCCAGACAGACGGCCAAACTGAACGGGTGAATAGAATTTTAGAAGATTTGCTGCGGGCTTGTGTTATTGATTTCGGAGGCTCATGGGAAGATCATTTACATTTAGCAGAATTCTCTTACAACAATAGCTATCAAGCAAGTTTGGGAATGTCCCCATTTGAAGCACTATACGGTAGACCGTGCAGATCTCCCGCATGTTGGGTAGAACCTGGCAACAGACTGGTGTTAGGGCCCGATATGATTCGAGAAGCATCGGATAAAGTCGATTTCATCAAGAAGAGATTAAAAACCGCACAGAGCCGACAGAAAAGTTATGCTGATGCGAGAAGAAGGGATATATCGTTTGCCGTTGGCGATCATGTTTATTTAAGAGTTTCTCCGATGCGTGGAGTAATCAGATTTGGTAAGACTGGGAAGTTGGCACCGAGATTTATTGGTCCCTTTCCTATACTTGAACAGATTGGAACTCTTGCATATAGGGTATCATTACCTAATTGGTTGCCTGGTATACATGATGTGTTCCACGTATCTCAACTCAGAAAACATGTTCATGATCCAGATCTTGTTGTGGAAGAAGCAGCACAACATGATATTGACATAACTCCAGAATTAGCACTCAAAAGAGATCCATTAAAGATAGTTGGCAAAGAAACCAGAGAGCTAAGGAGGAAAAAGATTCACTTAGTCAAAGTACAGTGGAGTAGTGATCCTAGAGACTGTACTTGGGAAACTGAGGAAAGCATTAAACAAGCCTATCCCAAATGCAAAGTGGACATCTCTGACTAACTCCGGTGCAAGGTACCTTTGCAATACTTTGCATTTACATCTTATTTCCTGCTTAACTATTATTTCCTTTTCGAGGACGAAAAGTTTTAAGTGGGGGAGATTGTAATAACCCGGAAAATGTGAACCAGTTTAAAATTTTTAAATTAGGTTATTAACAAGAAATTTGAATGATTAAAATAGCCTATTTCCATAAAATATAGAATTGTGTATAATATGGCAGTTTGAAATTTTGAATACAAACTAAGTCTGATTGTGCAGGATGGAAAATATAACGGATTTTAGTGAGACCAAAAATATTTAAATCTGTTAGTCAATACCTTTCTAACGAATCTGAAAAATCGAAGTTTCATAACGGGAATCAAAAGTTATGGCCGAATGAATTCTCAGAAGAGTCGGGATATAGAATATATAGGCCTGGAAAATTGATATTTTGCATATGGCCTCGGAATTCGACGAAACCACTTTTGTTGGGTCCGGGATGTCAAACTATTGCTAGGTTTCAAATTTCATAATTTTTAGAATCAATATGTGAGCGTGGCAAAGGAAAACGCGTTTGACCAGTTTCTGTTGAATTTAATCGACTGGAAATTGGCCATTTTTCAAACGGTCTCAGAATTCGACGAAACTAGTTTTGTTAGGACTGAATCGTCAATACGAAACCAGAAAATATTTTTCTGGAATTTTTCTAGTTAATATGTGACCCCGGTAATTTGAAATGTACGTTTAAAATTCAATATAAGGATTTAAATGTAAATTTCCACGGAAACTGGTTGTAACGATCAAACCAGCTTGCGATACATATCCCATTGTGTTCGGAATGGGGTTAAACGCTATGGACGACAGGCGGTGGACCTCGTTTCGAGGTCGTATGTAAAAGTCAACCCTTTGGCAAAATTTAATAATTAAATAATAAAATAAAATAAAATAAAAATAGAATTCCCCCCTTTTTCTTCTTCGTTGCCCCCCCCCGTTTCATTATACAGAAACGATTTAAAAAAAAAAAAAAGAAAACCTAAAACCTAATCTAGTCGAGCCGCCGCCAGAACCCACCGTCGAACAACCCCTCGACGCTGCCCCCCCACCTCGAAGCCGCCCTTACCTCGAGACACCCAGTCGCGACAGCGAATCGAAGCAACCCCACTACCTCGAAGACGCCTCCACCTCGAACACCACATCGCGACACCACTGAGCCACCGCCGACGCTCCTTCTTCCCTCCTCCACTTCGAAATCTCGGTGAGCGTTTAAGTTATTTTATTTTTGCTTTTGTTTTTGTTTTGCAGTAAATTGAAAACTGTTTTTTTTTTTAAAAGATGTATAAACTGTTTTTTTTTTCAGAAATAAAAACTGATTTATACGAATTTAAAAACTGATTTTAAGGTTGCATAAAAACTGAATTTTTAAAAAAGATAAAAACTGAATTTTTAAAAAGATAAAAACTGCATTTTTAAAAAGATAAAAACTGCATTTTTATTAAAGAAAAAAAAACTAATTTGAAAAAGGATTTAAAAACTGATTTTTAAAGAAAATAAAAACTGATTTTATTTTAAACTTTGAAATAGAAAAAGGTTTAATCTTTTAGTAGAAAAAGATTAGAACTTGCAAAAATAAAGATCATATTTTTAAAAAAGAGAAAAGACGGGATTTTTATTAGGTAGGAGGAGCAAGGTATGATTCTTATATTTTTAAAGCAATAAAAATATAATTTTTACATCATGAGAATGATAAAAATATAATCTTTATATTTAATAGCGAAGTCAAAATGCAATCTTTATATATGGAATAACATAGTAAAAATTCGATTTTTACCTATGTAGAGAGTACAGGCAACGAAAGCAACAAGAAGGCGAAATAGGCGAAGGTTTCTATTAAGAAGAATCGTGTTATTGGAAAGCTATTGGTGAGGATTTCTCACTCTTCAATTTCTTTTTATATAAATATTATATATGTTGAAAATGAAAGTGAATTGCTATATATAAAAATATCTATATATATATATATATATACGCCCCTCGTCCACAAACCATGGACGATATTTATTGGTTGAAATTGTTGTGGAAATTGATTGATAGCGAATGATTGTTTGGGATTGATATGGATTGATTGTGGTTGAAAAATACCCGTTTGTGGTTGAAAAATATTTGGTTGAAACCACATAGGATTAGTTTGTGGAAATGGAAAAAAATATAAACATGTCGCCTGCGTGCGAATTAGATGCATGATTCCCATTGTCAAAAACCGCGAGGTTTTAAGGTAGAGCGAGGAGCCGTACTAGGGACGGTGCCGGTGTAACTACCCTACCGTTATGCTGCCGAAATTTTGAATAATATTCTTGTGTTTGAATTATTTTCATATGCTTAAACTATATTTATTCATTGTATAGAAAACATTTATGTGTTGAATTGATATTCATTCGTTGTTTAGAAATTCATGTGTTGAATGATATTCATATTTTGAAATAAATTGTTAGATAATAAAAATCACATTTTTATCTATATATAGAAACTATAGAAAACATTCATGTGTTGAATTGCTATTCATTCGTTGTTTAGAAATTCATGTGTTGAATGATATTCATATTTTGAAATAAACTGTTCGATAATAAAAATCACATTTTTATCTATATATAGAAACTATAGAAAACATTCATGTGTTGAATTGCTATTCATTCGTTGTTTAGAAATTCATGTGTTGAATGATATTCATATTTTGAAATAAACTGTTCGATAATAAAAATCACATTTTTATCTATATATAGAAACTATAGAAAACATTCATGTGTTGAATTGATATTCATTCGTTGTTTAGAAATTCATGTGTTGAATGGTATTCATATTTTGAAATGAACTGTTAGATAATAAAAATCACATTTTTATCTATATATAGAAACTATAGAAAACATTCATGTGTTGAATTGATATTCATTCGTTGTTTAGAAATTCATGTGTTGAATGGTATTCATATTTTGAAATAAACGGTTAGATAATAAAAATCACATTTTTATCTATATATAGAAACTATAGAAAACATTCATGTGTTGAATTGCTATTCATTCGTTGTTTAGAAATTCATGTGTTGAATGATATTCATATTTTGAAATAAATTGTTAGATAATAAAAATCACATTTTTATCTATATATAGAAACTATAGAAAACATTCATGTGTTGAATTGATATTCATTCGTTGTTTAGAAATTCATGTGTTGAATGATATTCATATTTTGAAATAAATTGTTTGATAATAAAAATCACCTTTTATTGACTATATGAACTGTGTAAAATAATCTCGTCTTAAAAGAAATTGTTTTATGATAAAAATCCCATTTTTATCACCAACCTGAACTATATAGAAGAATAGTGTTTTGAAATGAATTGTTTTACAATAAAAATCACGTTTTTATTGTATGCATTAATCGTTGAAAAGTGAAGTGTTAAAAATAGCCACTTGTTCAAAATAAACATATATGAGTTGAAATATTCATTAATTAGCCAATGAAATGATTTGCACCTATTTATGTAACATTAGAATGAATGGTGTTTTTAAACCAAACAGAAATCAAATATGAAGTTGAATAGAAGATGATAAATGATAAGAACTGTATATATATGTACCTGCATATTTATTGAACAGGTTATAGCAAAGGGGCTAGAGAAGGGGAATAAAATTTTGTGCCCGACAAATAGGTACACATTTACTGATTTGTTTGGGTGATGATTTTGAGCCTGTTGGCTAGCCGCTTGGCTTTTTCTTTTCCTTTTTGAGATTAGAAGGACCGGGAACGCCATTTGCGATTTCCCGATGCTCCCGGTGCAGGGGAGGTTATGGCGAAATTTTCCAAAATTTTAGGGTGTTAGAAAAATATTTGAAGTGAAAACGATATAGAAATCATCGAATGAGCTATATTTATATAAATATATAAATATAAATAAAATTAAAACGAAACGAGGCCGTGCAGTTCGTATTTTGAAACCGTGATTTCAAACGACTAGTACGGGGAATCCGACCATTGGATTTTCCCGAAACCTCAACCGTCGGGTTCGCCTTGGAATAATCTTTCCAACGGCACCAACCTTGTAAAAATCCAACGGTTGGATTGTCTTGAATGTTTAATTCAAAATTAAGGAAAAACAGCGCCAGAAACGATTATATTTATATATATATATATATAAATATAATTAAATTTAATCGAATAACGACGCTGCAGTTCGTAAATTGAAATCGTAACTTCAAATGGTTAGTGTGGAAGATCCGACCGTCGGATTTTCCCAAAATTGGAATAGTTGGATTCGTTTTAAAAAGACCTTCCTAATGATGTAAAATTTGTGAAGATCCAACGGTTAGATTTTCCGATATGTGTAAAACAAATTTAGGGAAAAACAGCGCCAGTGACACGAAACGACCTGAAACGTCGTTTAATTAAATATGGCCATTTTTAAATAAATAAAAATGGCGAAAAATTGTTATAAAATATTATAAGCAACATAGGTTGCAAATAAACCAATTGGGCTTGAATTGTTTAATATTTGATGGTTGTATGTATATGACATGAAAATAACATTAAATAACTGAAAGATGGATGTCGAATAATATAACCATATAAAGAATCGATTTAAATTCTAATGACGTGAGTTATTTGAAAAGGCCGAGCTAACCCTCATTTCAAATAATTCATCGAGCGATTCGAATTGGAAAATGCAAAGACGATTCAAGACCGACGATCTTCGTATCGGTTGGATGGGCGCTACTGAGGTTCCTAACCGGAGTAGCTACCGGAAAGGGACGGAAGTAGTAGCCGTCTGAACGTATATGTTGATTGGACGGATATACGAGGAATTTGACGCCTCCGGTTTCGTTCAGACCCAGGACGGACTTGTAAATGGACTGTGTGTCTGACATTGGATTTTGTTCTATACTGATTGATCTCTGTTAAATATATATCTGTTTGGCGGCGGAGAATTTATTCTTTTGCTTAACGCCCTTCTCTGAGACGTACGAGCTTAGAGGTTATATATCGATGGAAATCAATCGTATGGAGTGGACTGCCTATGTGGCATGCCAAGATGCTGTGATCAAGGCTTCTGTTGCAAAGCAAAGTCTTGTGGATGATGATCAAAGCAAGGTCTGCGTGGCCTAGCTTTGTGTATTTCGTAGATTCGCGAACCTCACACCCCGGTATGAGTTAAAAACGGGATACGGACTGCAGGGAGAGCACGACGTTTCTTTCTAGCTATGGTGGTGTCAGTGACTTACCAGCCCTGACATATATATCTACTTTTCACCTTTGTGGTTGTTGGAATGCGAGGCGCCTCGATTATAGGTCTGTAAGGACCAGGAAACGTGTGTTCAGGAATAACTAATCCTCTAACGTAAGTGAGGACCGGCCCTGAAGATCCAGGGGTTACCCAGTGTGCGTAATCCTGAGGCATTTGCTAGAGTGTCTCGAAGCGGAGAGGAGCTTGCCCCTTGCCTCGACTCATGACGGAAATCCAATTTCCAATACGAAATAACGGACTTGATTGTAGTACTAGTATGGAGACATAGTAGATGGTAGCTATGCCGCCTATGATTGGTATTTATGATGTTATTCGCTTTAAAACATATATGCACTAGTAATAATATCAAATGACTTTGCTTTATACGTATCAAGCATATTTGGCTATTATAAGGTAAAACTCTATCCTCCGGCTTGCGTTGCATTGTGTGATGGGACCTGAGTCTTATAATAGCTTCATTCTTTCTAAAAGCATTGCGTTGTCTTAAAAAGAATTTACATTGTTTTAAATGCACTAGCAATCACTGGAGTAAACCCGTTCCGCGAAAGTGGCATGGTCCTATGATTTGCTATTACTATTGTTTAACTGTTAAATAGATTCCTCATACCAGTCCCCATGACTGACTCGTTGTTTGTTTCACTTTGCAAACGCGGGTGCCCTTATTTTCACACGGGCAGCCTAGTACACAGGTGACATGTGGTTTTTGGTTATGCACTGCTGCACAGCATGCACTTTTGGCTCATGGCGAGGCTGACTTCATAGAGATGACTTAGATATTTTCCGCCATTCCTATGTTTATATTATGATTCCGCCACTGGCGATGCAGACTGATTTACTTTCCGTATTTCTCACTATATGTATATGTATTCCGCCTTCGGCGATGTAGACTGATACTCTTATTATGTCACTGCATGTATGTATTCCGCCTCTGGCGATGATGACTGATCACTTCCCTTTCTTTTTACTAAGTATATCCCACGTTATGCTATTCTGATATTCCTACATGTTGTGATTCCGCTGTCATATCCATGTGAAATTTATTTTATTTATTGTTTCTGCTATTATCTGTACTCTGCTATGATGATTAATGTGTTATTTCCTAATGATTATCCTTAATACCGCCCCTCGGATTTTGGGATCGTCACACAAATATCACTTATTCAGATGGTGGCTCCGTCACTTTTGGAGATAATTCAAAAGGCTATATCATCGGCAAAGGAGATGTGAGCAATTGCGGTACATCTAACTTACCTTTTATTACTAATGTCATGCTAGTTAAAAATTTGAAACACAATTTACTCAGTATCAGTCAACTATGTGACAAGAGTTTTACCATTTCCTTTTCGGATAACAAATGTAGTATTTTAGATAAAGATCGAAATTTAGTTTTTGAAGGATATAGAGATAGAATTATTTATATTCTGAATATGAATGTCAATCATAATTCAGATATGTGTCCTATAGCAAATGATAATGATCCATGGCTATGGCACAAACGGTTCTGTCATATAAACTTCAGAACTATCGACAAGCTAGCCAAAAATGACCTAGTTAGAGGACTACCCAAAATGAGATATACGTTTGATAATATTTGTGATGCATGTCAATTAGGAAAATTGACTAAATCGATCATTTAAATCCAAGAAAGTCATATCAACGTTACAACCACTTGAGCTATTACATATGGATTTATTCGGACTAACACAGATTCAGTCAATAAATCATAGTCGATATGTGTTTGTAATTGTTGATGATTATTCTCGTTATACTTGGGTGATTTTCTTGAAAAACAAAAGTGACACTTTCAATCATTTCAAATCTTTCGTCAAGAGAATCCAAAAATCGAAAGGGCTTAAGGTTAATAATATAAGAAGTGATCATGGCGTAGAGTTCCAAAATAACGAATTTAACCATTTTAGTACAAAGAAAGGTATATATCATAATTTTTTATTTCCTAGAACTCCACAAGAAAACGGAGTTGTAGAACGAAAAAATCGGACTTTACAAGAATGTGCAAGAACATTATTAAATGGATCCACTTTACCAAAACATTTTTGGGCAGAAGCTGTTGCAACTGCGTGTTATGTTTTGAATCGTGTATCCATTCGACCTCTCACCAAGAATACATCTTATGAGTTATTTAATCAAAGAAAGCCAAATATCTCATACTTCAAAGTTTTTGGTTCTAAGTGCTTTATTTTAAATACAAAAGACCATCTTGGAAATTTTGATCCAAAATCAGATGAAGGTATATTTGTTGGATATTCGGAACGAAGCAAGGCCTATCGTATATTTAATAAAAGAACTTAAACTATTGAAGAATCACTTCATGTCTCATTCGATGAATTCTATAAACCGTCTCATAACATATCTGATGACGAAAAAGTTATAATCATTGAAAATCCTATCATCACAAATAATGACTCTTACTCCGAAATTATTGAGAATATCCCTCAGCCAGTTGTGATACCTTCTCCACCAAGATTTCGATCTTCTCCGAGAATTCTAAGAGATCGTCTAGTTCAAAATGTAATTGGAGAAGTAACATCACAAATTAGAAAAAGGAGTCAACTAAATCAAATGGGTCATGTCGCGTTTCTTTCAAATATCGAACCTAAGAATCCAAAAGAAGCTGCTAGTGATGATTACTGGATCATTGCCATGCTGGAAGAACTAAATCAGTTCGAGCGCAATGATGTCTGGGAACTTGTTCCAAGACCAATTGATCAGTCAGTTATTGGTACTAAATGGGTGTATAAAAATAAGGCCGATGAACAAGGAAATATAACTAGAAATAAAGAAAGATTAGTAGCACAAGGATACAATCAGGAAGAAGGTATCTATTACGAAGAAAATTTTGCGCTAGTTGCATGACTAAAAGCTATCAGAATCTTATTATCCTTTGCTTGTCATCATAGTTTCAAACTTTATCAAATGGATGTCAAAAGTGCTTTTTTAAAATGGGTTTATCAAAGAGAATGTATATGTCGAACAACCTCCCTTTGTTCGTACATGAAAAACATCTTGATCACGTATATAAACTTAAGAAAGCTTTATACGGATTAAAACAAGCACCTCGTGCTTGGTATGAAAGATTACGTAGCTATCTTACTAATTCAGGATTTCAAATTGGTAAAGTCGATCAGACTTTATTCATCAAACATTCTCGAAAAGATATATTAGTTATCCAGATATATGTAGACGATATTATCTTTGGTTCAACAAATGATAAACTCTGTAAAGAGTTTGAAAATATTATGACCAAAGAGTTTGAAATGTCTCATATGGGAGAACTATCATATTTTCTTGGTCCAAATCAAACAGCTTTCTAACGGTATTTTTATTAATCAAGAAAAATACTGTGGAAATCTTATCAAACGTTTCGGTTTAGAAAATACACTTGGTAAACCAACTCCTATGAGTATGACTACACATCTTGAAAAAGATGAACATGGTAAGAATGTTGACTAGAAGTTATATCGAAGCATGATTGGTTCTCTTCTTTATCTTATCGCAAGTCGTCCCGATATAATGATGAGTGTTTGTCTAAGTGCAAGGTTTCATGCAAATCCTAAAGAATCACATTTACGAGCAGTAAAACGTAGAATACGTTATCTTAATAATACCAAAGACTTTGGTCTATTCTATCCAAAAGTTTGTCCATTCGAGTTAGTATCCTATAGTGATGCTGGTTTTGGATGCTCTCGTACGGATAGAAAGAGTACAAGTGGTACATGCCATTTTATTAGAAAATCACTTGCCTCTTGGTTTAGTAAGAAACAAAATTGCATTTCACTATCGACATGTGAAGCTGAGTATATATCAGCAGCTCTTTCTCGTACTCAAGTACTATATATGCAACAAACACTTCGTGATTTTGATATTCATTTATCGAACTCCATCATATACTGTGATAACACAAGTGCGGTCAACTTATTAAAAAATCTAGTAAATCATTCTCGATCAAAGCACATTGATATTCGACATCATTTCTTGAGAGATAATATTGAAAAAGGAACAATATGTCTCGAATATGTCCAGATTGAACATCAACTAGCAGATATTTTTACTAAGCCTCTACTCGAATCAAGTTTTATTTCTTTGCGTAGAGAGGTTGGATTAATCTCTAGAACTGAACTTGGTGTATAAATTCTAAACATATATACATATGAATTGTCAAGTTCTCTTCTAACCGGTGCTTTCACTTTCATATTTTAGCTATTAAGTAGCTATCACTATTATTAGTAATAAAATTATGAGCTATCCAATTTTTTTTTATGGTATATATGCTTTAAACCTTGTCAACCATTAATCTATTCTTAGACAAACTTATATATATGAGTTCATCCTTTCTCCTTTCTGCATCTCCTACTTCAAAGACCATATTTGTAACACCCCGAATTTCAATTAACACTAATAGTTAGTAATTAAAGTTTAATTAATCTCAGATGGAAGAACTGGGGGAAACGGGCTGCGTCATTGCGTTCGTCTCGGAAAAATACGCGAAATAGAGTCCGAGTTTTCGAGAATCGGAGTCCGTATGGCCCGGTTATGGCCCAAAGAAGTTTTAGGAAGTTTAAATTTAAAAAAGCAGATTTGAAAAACAAGTTTGGAGCCAAAAGAGGAAAGGGGGGAAAAATTCCCGCCTAGCCCCGTGTCGACAGCCATGTCGACAGGGGTGTCGACAGGGGTGTCGACAGCCCTGTCGACAGGGGTGTCGACACAGGGTGTCGGCCCTGCTGGTCTGGGTGCACCAGGTTTGGTCTTGGCTGAGTCTTGGGCTATGTTCTAGAGGGTTCCTAAATCTAAGGGTCCTAATCTAATCTAGGGTTAATCTAAGGGCCTAAAACACTTTCTAATCCTATAAATAAGACCCTAACCCTACCCTAATTCATTCATAATTAAACCTAGTAACTAAACTATGGCAAAATGCTAGCTCTCATGGCCTCCACTAATTTTATGAAGAGGGTTGCATGCTAATCACTCTCTAATCAACCTCTAATCTCTTCTTAGCATCTTAATCTTCTTTATTTGGTGTGCAAAGTTGCTAGTTGTGAGTTTCTATCACTTTGATGATCTTTTGGTAAACTAATTAGATGAGATGTGATGAGATTTATGGTTTTGTATGTGGGTTAATGAGCTTTGAAATCATATGATATGATGTTAGTATTAATCTTATGTTTATGCATGTTGAGTATGTAAGTTTATGCAAGTTTAATATGATGTATGTTATGCATGATGCTAAATATGCAAGTTGTGGGCTATGTAATCATATGCATGTTATGCAAGTTACATGTATGTAAATATGCAAGTTACATGTTTGTTAATATGCAAGTTACATGTTTGTTAATATGCAAGTTACATGTTTGTTAATATGCAAGTTACATGTTTGTTAATATGCAAGTTACATGTATGTAAATATGCAAGTTACATGTTTGTTAATATGCAAGTTACATGTTTGTTAATATGCAAGTTACATGTATGTAAATATGCAAGTTACATGTTTGTTAGTATGCAAGTTACATGTATGTAAATATGCAAGTTACATGTATGTAAATATGCAAGTTACATGTTTGTTAATATGCAAGTTACATGTTTGTTAATATGCAAGTTACATGTTTATTAATATGCAAGTTCATGATGACACACTATGCAAGTCTATAAGCTAATATGCAAGTTTGTTATGCAAAATGAATATGTAAGTTATGTGACATATTATATGCAAGTTATGTGACATGTTATGCAAGTTCATATGCAAGTTATGTGTTTGATGGCACCTTTGAAACATGTTCATTCATATGCAAGTTGACACCTTTTATATGTGTTATATCATGAACGAAATTACGTGGGAACGATGGGGTAATTAAATGCATAAGTTAATAAGATTGTGTGAAATTAATATAATTATGCATAACACAAAATAAATAAACATAGTATGGGAATTTGCCTATTTGGTTAGGTGTACCCATACTATGTGATGGGAATTTACCTATTGAGTTAGGTCTACCCCATGGGAATTTACCTATTAAGTTAGGTCTACCCATGTTAAGAAAACTTGATTAATTAGGGATAATTAATATAAAATTATGAGGGTGATTAATTAGGTGTAATTAATTGACTAAGACACGAGGTTGGACTCAGTTGTAGCGTAAAACTGCCCGGACCCAACCGGCTTAACCAGTTGCTACAAATGTTAGCCCAATGTGAGAGGTCTTAGGCACAAACTAAATACGTAATTAATGTAAAGACACGAGGTTAGACTCTGTTATGACATAAGGCTGCCCGGACCCAACCGGCTTAACCAGCGGTCATAAAAGCCAGTCTAATGTGAGAGGTCTTTACAAAGGTTATGTTCTTAATTAATTAATTAAGAAACACTTAACCACATTAGCATGTAGAGGGACATGAGGGGTTAAGTGGGTGCCTTGGGTGGCATGAGAAAATCTAGTGGTTGCCTTGGGTGGCAATAGAAAATACGATTAGAATACTTAACCGAAATGAAACATGTAATTAAAACATGATTAAAGGGTTAAGTGGGATATACTAGAAAAAGGGACAAGCTTAGGTGGGTAGCTTGTGGAGGCCCATTTCAACCAGTAACCCATACGTATCTTTGTGGGCTCGACCCATGTCGAGGACGGGACACGCATACTGGGCTTGACTGTAAGAGGCAAACGGGTTAGCGGTGGCAACGCAAGTCCAACGGGCTTCATATGCGTGAGTGGGCCCGGGCTGGTAGGTAAGCCGTTGTTGCATCGTGTAGATATAAGCCGTGCACCGTTAGTTTTATCAGGTTGCCACATTGGGGAATGATACATCCCACGGTGGGGCCAGCACGGGTATCTACGTTAGGGAGCCGATCGAATGGGGAGTAGTGTGTACACCTAGTGGATTGTAGGGCCCCGTGGCGCCTACTTGGTCACCTAGGGGTACGCAAGTACTATTTAGTAAATTTTGTAAGTCCTTGGGTGGGATCAACCTTTAGGTTAGAAACGACTGGTGTGGTGCAGTTTAGTAATTTACCTTAGGAAGGGTAGATGCGTCTTTATCCTTTATCTCAGTTCAGTTGACTGCTTAGGGTACCCATTCATCCCTATATGTTACCGTATATCAGTTCATGTCTTCTCTGGTTACTTTAACGATTGTATTGTTAAAGTTATAGGACTCGCTCAGACTTATGTCTGACCCCGTTGTTTTTACCTTTTTCTCAACCCTCAGGTCCTGTGGTGGATCCTAGCAGTAGTGGAGCTTGATCGGATTGCTGTTCCAGTCTTGAGGAGCTTGGATAGATGTAAAGCTCCAGTTATCCAGTTATCTTTTCTCTTGATTTTTGGCTATTGTATGAGAGTGGGATTATGTACTCCTTTATTTTGATGGATATTGTACTTGACCTTTATTGTGGTTTTATGATGTAACCAGACATGTTTTACTTCCGCTGTTATGAGATGATGTTTTAAAAATTTCAAGTACTATTTATATCTGTCTTGTTGTAATTTTTCTGTTCTATATTCACTAAAATACTCCACCGATGCTATGGCATTCCCTTAGTGAGTGATCATAGCGGGTGTGGGGTGTTACAATATTATTCTTAAAACAAGTTCAATTATATCAAATATGGCTCATATCTGTGACGAATGTGCACAAAGGTCACACATTTCGGTCACCAATTCTGAACCGGAGGAATACTATTCTCCAGAAACACTGAAAAGTAGACCAAAATGTACTCATACCCCCGGAGATACACCAAAGTCTAAACGTGCAAAGAAGGCATTATTTTTCTCCCCACGAACTAGAGAAAAGATAAGTGAGATTCACCACTACCAAAAAACATCAAATGGATCTCCAGCGACAACTCCATTACGAACAAAAACTTACGTCTGATCGTTTAACTCTTTTGGAATGCATGGCCTCATTTTTCTATGGCACGGAAAAACATGGAGTTTATCAACCTATGCCTCATATTCCTTCATCATCAAGGAGTCCTAATTCATAGGATAAGAATTATAGTCAAAATGAAGGAGCTAAGGAACTTGGTCGCCATGGACACCAAGAGTTACCAATATCAAAGAAGATTCTGAGAACAACTCCTCAACTTCTCATTGATTTTATATATCGTGAGATTCATCTCTTTGTTGTTGTTCTAATAAGTGGATTCAATCTTGAAGGATTTTTGTTTTCATGAATTTTGGTTGATTAGTTTGAGATTTGAAATAAATTTATGGAATAGTGGAGCTTCGGAAAATTCTCAGAAAAACAAGAAAAACAAGGGACAGAGAAACCAGTTGACCGGTACAATATGACCAGTCGAGCGGTTAAGTTTCGGGTTGAAAACAATTTTTTTTTCATTAAGCAGTCGACCGACATAAATTCATCAGTCGACCGTTTAAGTCTTTGTCTCAAATCAGTCGACCGGTGAATTCGTAGCGGTCGACCGGTCTCGTCTTTCTTTGTTTTTTAAATTTCAAACTTAAAACTGATGGTTCCCATTCACACCTATTCATTTATCCTTTTATTCCCTCAAACTCTCAAACCCTTATCAACCCTAAAATCCCCAAATTCATTTCCTTCACAAAATCAATGGCTCCACCACAAAAGAGATTGAAAAAATCATCTTCTACACAACTACAACCCATTGATTCCAATATCAAACAATGGTTAATGGACCCAACAGCAGTCAAGCGATGGAATGAAATGAAAGATTATACGATTCATGAAGGTTCTTTCATCGAATTCTCTATAATGTTAAAGAATTAGCCATCAAAGCTCGTATTCAAAATCTTCTTGACTTTGATAAGAACAATATGGAAATCAATCATATCATGATCAAATTGTTCTATGCTAATCTTAACTTAGAAAAATTTAAACCCGAGAATTCTACTCATTGTCTATGGTCGGTTGTATGTGGTAAGCACATATTTATTTCAAAGGAAAGGATGGCAACGGTACTTGGTTCAAATAACAATGGAAGAAAGTTTTCTAGCGATTTTTGTACTATTCATACTCGAGATAAGGTAGGTCATCTTTTTATTGAAGATCATAAGCTTAGTACAAAAGCGATCAACTTACGGCCTACTGCTAGAATTCTACATCATGCTATTACGCATTCTTTATTATCAAGAGTTGGTAACTTCGATGCGGTATATAAGGAGAATTTTAAGGCTTTGTACGCTATATATAGAGATATACAAATCAATTGGATAAGTATGATCTTTGATGAGATTTTACTCGTAAATGATCGTAAGCGACCACATTTATTCTACAATGAATATATCATGCAACTTATACTTGATTGTGGTCTCAAATCTCCTGAATCAAAAGTCTCTAAACCAAAATGTATCAACAAAGCATCGAAAAAGAGAATGAAGCTTCCTGAACCATGTTTAAATATCATACCCTTCGAACAATACCAGGAACAAGGTCACCAAGAAAGCACTTCGTCAAAACCCTCTAAACCTAAACCTGAAGAGGTTAAGCTTCTTCAAACATCCTCTTCGACCAAAGATTCACTTGAACAAATTGTATGGAATCAATTCCTTCTTGAAGCAATACTTTAGCGTACGGACAATAAGATCGATCATTTAAATACAAAGCTTGACAAACGCTTTTCAAAACTTAAGTCTTTCTTTGGTATACTTTGGGATGCAATATCATGTGGATCGTCTTCCTCCTCTATGCATATACAAGATCCAGGCAAACTACCAATGCCTCCTACGTTTACATGGTCATCTTCAGAGGAAGGCACAAGTTATGGAACGAGTAATGCGCGTGGTCATGGAAAATATGATAGTGAGGAAAAAGAGGACGAAGAAGAAGGAGACAAAGAAGAAGAAGGAGAGTGCAGAATCCGACTCACCATCTCATTAGCTCTATTTATCCATGTTTTTTCATATAATGTCTTATTTAAGTAAAACTTAAATCAGCACTTGTACATAAGTAGTGCTACATTTTATTTTGGGTTTGTACGTATTAACTCTTATCTTCAACACTTGGTTGGGTATGTATGGTGTGTATTGTCTGCTACAATCCAAATGTTTTTTGTGTTTGTTTTATGGTATGTGTGCCTTAACTATTCCTTTTTGTTGATGACAAAGGGGGAGAAAAATGTTTATTAACAATATTTTTTGCAGTTTTTTAATATATATTTTAGGGGGAGTACATAGACAGGGGGAGTTAGAAACACTTTCAGATCTATGTTGTCATCAATCAAAAAGGGGGAGAATGTTGAATCAAGGAATTCATAGCATTTTGATTAATGACAAGGAGAAGTTTCATGATCGACAAAAAGAAGAGAATCAATGGTATTGTAAGTTAGAGGTTGATTATTTAGTGATTTAGCCATGTTATAAATGTTAAAATCTATCCTCAAATAATCATATACCTCATTATTGTGAATATATATGTATATATATGAATGCACATTCATTGTGCATATTGCCAGAAACCGGTCGACCGGTTTCAAAATAGGTGGTTGACCGTTTCTGGGCAGAATGCACAATGAACATGCACACATGTATATAACGTATATATATATATATTCAAATTTCAGTCTACTAGTTATTTTTGACCTGTCGACCGATTTTCGAACTGAAAACAACTCTTCGTACAGACATCTTCATTCATCAAAAGTTGCTTCCTTTTCCTTTCATCAAAAATCATTTCTATTCAATACTTCTCTTCATCAATGATTGCAACTCTTTATCTTCTATAAAAACAACATGAAATCATTGATTCAAATAACCAATTCTTTCTATCTATTGTTGATTTCGTTTTTTTTCTTTCAAAGCACTCAAACGCTCATAATCTTCTTATATCGTTCTTGAATCCTAGAATTTATATATTATTCTTTTGATTCAAACACGATATCATCTTCCAAATCTTCACATACACAATTTCTATTTAAGGATAAGATTATAGGAAGGTTGTACAAGAATTGACAAATTCATGTTATTAAGAACACACATTGTCAAATCACAAGTCTACTCATCTTGTTTGAAGTCCTCCGTGTTGTAAGAGGCAAGTTGTGAATTCCTCGTGTTGATAGAGGCGTGAAATTCTCGTTTGGCTGCTCCGGTGTTGTAAACCTGTTCCTCCGAGTGAAGTGAGGTTGTTGTTAGTGAAAATCCAGATAGAAGTCTGGGACTGGACGTAGGATGGTGCTCCAAACCAGTATAAAAATCTCTAGTGTGATTTTTCCTTTTACTGCATTTACTTATCTATTATATTGTTCTGTGGTTAGCTATTACTTTATACTTGAATATTGTTTGTCATATTACACTATCCTTGTGAGTGTATTATACTTGGCACATACACGCACACACTTTCACGATGTACACCAACCCACTGCCCATAATCGAAAAAATCCTCTTTGGATTCCCAATCAAAGGAACACCCTTGCACTCTAGAAAAAAATTCGAAAATCCACCAGTTAATGGGAATACATACTCGCTCACTTTCTGCTCCTAAGTTATCACATTTTCTAATGGCAAATTTACTTATCTAACATATAAACCAAACCAATATGGAAATCAACTCAATTATGATGGCAATTTGGTCACCTCATCGAATGTGTAAAGAAACTCTCAAGTTACAAGCTCAGATGATGACTTGTCGTTAGAGAATTGTTTCAGCCTGCTTCCGTCCAATCGTAAGCAACTCGCCTATTGAAGATCTAAGTCCCATCCCACTACCACTAAATTTTGGATGACTCAATACCGAATAGCATAATGTCCTAACCTAATATCATTATAAACAATCTCTCATGACCACAGATATTCTGTATCCTCCGAGCAAGTAAACTATTGGACTCAAATATTAAAATTGTTAAGTTCAACAATCAACATTAAGAAAATAAATTAGAATACCTGCAATGATGACTAGACGAGATTAAGTCTTGATGAACTATGCATACTGCCGAGTATAGACAATATATATCGTAACTCGCCCTCATTAGGAGTTCCAAAACTAAAAGCTCTGGATGCTGCAACTATCCACAATATTCACTTTTTGACGACCAAATATGGGATGTTGCACACATATATAATCTAACTGTGCTCTCAACACGATAAGTCACGATCAATAAAGTAAATCAATTATCACGAGTCTCAATCCTTCCCCGTCATCGAACCGCAGGATCAAATGGAATGATGAAACCTCGACGTTAAAATAAAATGCATATGCATATGCAAACCGCAGGATCAATTATCACGAGTCTCAATCCGTCCGCTAGATCCTCTCATGTAAGTGGTTATGATGACCAATAACTAACAGAGAAAACTATTATAATGGCACGCGTGTGCAAAACAACCTATACTGCACATACTATTAATCTATATATTTGAAAACCTATATATTTATAAATGCATACTCAATCTTATATATTGACTCATTATTTCGATACTGTTTATTTTAAGCTACGTAACCTAAGCTCTGATGTTATATGTGACGATAGCCATATACCATCAATGCTTATATAACCTAGTAATGTCTACACAAGCACCTAATCAATGTAAAGCGACCGTCAAGAGAGAAAAATAATAGAGAAGAAGAGAAAAGGGAAAGAAAAGAAGAAAATAGCTGAGAGGAGAATATAACATAAACACAATTACAAAAACTATCATATATCTTACAGCGCATCAGATAACATATACTAATAACAATCATGAATATAAAATAGAGAAGATAGTAATAACTTTATAAACCATATAACCAGAGCATACAGACTCATACAATTGCATAGAACAGTAATAAAGTTTACAAAACAAATAAATGAACCCAACTGATAAACTGTCTCTAATAAGTATACATAACACAATCAAGGCTCCATAGTGTCACACAGTGAAATAAACAATAACGATGCAAGTATAAATATATAAATTGTCGCCCTTTATTAATAATCATGCACAGCTCCAAATAATACTCATACCTATCACATGCATCCATAATAACAATATTAAATCAAATAGAATCTATCTACATCAATCAAAGCAAAATAAGTGTCAAAATAGCTGTAGTTATTGTAAATTTTTGCCCAAAATAGTTGAAAGAGGAATCAGCATATTTCAAATCACAAGAAATATGGAATATGTATATTTTTAGAATGGCTGTTATAAACTACATACAAATGTACATGAATTTACACATCCCTTCCTATTTTATTTGTACATATTTCTTGTTGATTCCAAATAATGCTTTTTACTAAAAAAACAAAAAGGGCATATTTACATTAACCAAGTAAAACCCCAAACAATATCAAACACAAACAAACGTATCTTTTTAAATCAAAACTACACAAATTATAAATCAACACCCAAATCTAAGGATCTGGAACAAATGCTACAATTCTAACGATGGTTTTGGGACTGATTTTCAGATCCAAGGTGTTCACAATAACCACAAAAAACTATAGGTAAGAAAATTGTATTAACCAAAATGTCTAGAAATTTAATATTTAAAGCACATAACCTATTATTTCAGATTTAATAAAAATAAACAAACAAATCTAATAACTTTTAGTCATATAATTCAGATATACACAAACGAAATGAACGGCCGAGGCATATAAATTTCCCACTCACCTGAAAGCAATCCAAATCAGAATATAAACATAACTTTTAGGCCTATAATTCTCAAATCTTACTGATCTACAATTATTTCAAAAAAAGGATATTTATTTTTTAGAATTGTAGATCACTGGATCAATAAGAAAATAGGAAAGAGGAAGGAAATCTGAATATAAGAACACCCATTTATAGCACCATCTCTTTCGCACAAGAATTTGATTTCAGTACTCTCAAATCTATGTTTATATAATTTGTATATGTTTAGATTTGTTTTGGAAGAGATTTGAAAGAAGGGAAAAAGGCAAAGCCTCGCTGCTGCTTTCAGAATTTTGTGCAAAAGAATGAGGGTCTAACCCTTTAATTATAGGTGTTGAAATGAACGTTAAATGTTGGATTTAATTCTAGAAAGATCTACCCATATATATAACTTTTATATTATAAAATACCTCACAAACCCTAGTCATCATTGGGTGAAAAACAATAAGAGGGGTCGACCGCTCTGGGTCAAAACACCCTGTGAAGGCGGGAAATAAATATTAAAAGATTCTTGTATATCTATTTTTCGTCTGTTTTTGCATTTCGTTCGTAACTTTTTTATACGGACTCCGTTGGCGAAACTCCAGACATGAAAGTTGACCAAAATTCCAAAAGAAACGCAAAGGTGCAAGTTTCACGATCAAATTCCACCATTTGCAGAAATTCCATTTTTTGGAGCCTAGCTAAATAACTAAATTAATTATAGACAAAATTCCAGGGTGTTACACATTTAAACTCATTTAGGTTGTCTAATCCTCTCCAAATCTTATTTCATCAATTCCTCCCAAATGGTAACTTCGTTTGCTTAATCTGACCACTCTACGAAATGAGAAACATCATCCAATTCCAATGAAAGTGGTTTTAAGCCTAAATTCTTTACCAATCAAAAGTTATGAACAAAACAAGGTTTGCCAAAGGTTAAATGCAATGAACCAGATGTTTATTCAATTTAAAATATATTTAAAAGGATTTTTAAATGGATATGTCTGGTTGAATTTCAAATTTCATTAAATATTGAATCTGTACTTGAAAAAAAATCATGGAAAATAATATTCTAACTTGGATTTATATTTTATCGGAGTAAAAATAAGGTTAGTGAACTTTTGAAATTGATTTAAAAGTAAATATATTAAAATTCGATAATTTAATATTATCTTAATAGCCTAAAAATAGCCATTTTGCAAACAATCTCAAATTTCCATAAAACTAGTTTCATAGGATCCAAAACGATAAAATATGAAAAGACTTCAAATTTTATATCAATCGGAATTAGTATGTGAGCGTGCGCAATATAAAGGCATGTCGAAAAATCTATTGAAATTTAATAATAGCTTAGAAAAAGGACATTTTTCAAACGGTCTCCAAATTCGACGAGACCAGTTTTATTGGAATCAGATCGATGAAATATAGTAGGATTTCAAATTTCGTTTCAATCGGACTTAAGGTTTGATCGTACGAATTGAAAACGTATAAAGGTCAGTTAATTAAATATGAGCTTAAACAAATAAGATCACAAATTCCTACATTACCTCCTACCTTGACACCCTCACTAATGGTTGCCTACACTCCACTCATCCTTGCATCTTAATACATAATGATTATTTATTTTAGCACTTAAAATAAGAAATGGGAACAAAGATTAAGAAAAGAAATTTTGTATTCACCTTATATGGAAAATTGTCTTAAGGTCCTTGCTTCACTTCAAAGCTATCTTCCCTTAGCTTGACACATTACCATTGCACTTTGCACTCAAGCCCCTTAAACTAGTTTATAAATAGGTGACCATTTCATTCATTTCTCCTTCCTTTCTTTTTCTTTCCATTTTTCTTCCTTCTCTCCTTCTTCCTCCTCATCTTTAATGTCCACCACCCATCACCTCCTCCCATAGCTGCCACCCTCACCCCCTAGCATCCCCCTATAGCCAACACACCCCCTCATTTCCCATGTGGGCCCTCTTTTGCCAAAATCCCCCTTTCCCTCTTTAAAAGTCCAAAAATCCACCACTTAAAACCAAGATCTAAAACGCAATTCCACTCAAATTTCCCCTAAATTCATACTGTCATAACTCTCAGTCCTAGAAAGAAAATTCAAAATTTTTTTTTTTGAAACCATACCAAATTTCAAGAGGAACAACTTTCTAGTTGACCACTTTTTCCAGTTCCAAGCGTAGCTATCCCAAAAACACCTTCCCTATTGTATTTTTCAAGCCTGAAATGCAACCTGAAAATACCAATTTTTCTAACTATCATTACTCTGACCAAACAGAACCAAATTTCCAATTTGTTTTTTAAATCGTGTAAAATTCCAGTGGCTACAACTTGTATGTTAAGCACTTTACCTAGTTCAGAGCCTAAGGTTTTCAAAAATCCAGTTCTTTAAACATCATTTTATGGTTATAATTTTCTGTTCAACCGGAAAATGCTCTTTATTCTTTTGGCCATAACTTCTTCAAAATAGATCCAAATTTAGAAATTCTTTTTTCTAGACGGTAGAGAAAAGAAAGTTCTAAAACTTTGTTGTTTATCACTTTTTCAAATTCTGAGTATGTAGAAAGTCCAAAGATCCAAGTTAAGTTGACTTGCTTTTTCGGGTACAATCTTTGTGTTTAAAATTCCACTCAAATCCATATTCTTCTACACCCAAATAAGTCATTTTTCCTATAAAGTAATAAAAGAGAGATAGGGAGAAGTGAAAGAAAGGAGGAAGAAGCTAGTTCGAGAAGAAGTCAAGAGGGCTCCTCCTGTTCGAATCGTAGTTTGAAACCAAACTTCTCCTCAGGAAATGATGGTTTCCCCAATTAATATACAGGTCTCCAATCTATATGATTATAGGACGGAAAAAATAGCAAAGAAAGGTTGGTTTCAAATTCTGATTCGAATGGGAGGAGTACGACCTCCAACAGAGAAACTACTTCACTCACTCGGCCTAATCTTAAATATTTCTTTGAATTGTAGTTGAGAAAAACGAAATGTACAATAGTGATAAATCTCATCATGTTATTTAATTGGCTTTTCTTCAAACCTATAGTCGCAACACGAAGAAGAAAACACTTTCTAACTTTAAAGTATGGAGGAGTGGATCCCTCGGTGAAAAATGCTATTTAAATATATATATTTGGTTGGAAAAAAAATATAATTATCATGAATGTGTGATTGGTTAATGAATGCTTATGTTCATAGATGATTGTATGATTGCGGTTAATTAATTGATTGACAAAAATATAAGCGTTAATTGTTTAATGCTTATACCTTATGTTCATATGCCATGATATGTATGTATACATACACTATGTATATATTTATATGCATATATATGTTATGTGTGAATGAATGTTATAAATTTTGGTAAATATTATTTTAGTGGTTAATAATGAACATATGTTCACTACACACAAATATATGGAAGATATGGGAATTTGTTAAGTCTCATTTCATTTCGATGATTTAATCGAATATTACATTCAATTTAATAAAGGGACAAAAATAAAAGTTTGAAAATTTAATCCGAAATGATTTAGAAATGAATATTTTTAAGATGATAAATGGTTTATAAAATATGTTTTATAAACGAAGAGAATTTCGACGGCTTAAATCCCATTGTTTAAATGATTTAGAAAGCAACAATACCAATATTTGAAAATACTTGTGATTTTTATTGCGAAACGATTTATCACTTCAGGATAGAAATGATTTATTATGTTACCAATGATTCGGGTAACCCGTGACTAAAATGTGGGTGTATGTGTGAAGGTATGGTTTGCACTTGGGATATAGGTACATACTTATATTATTGATGGAATGAAAGGCTGAGACCCATTTGCCTTGTTTTCGGGAGAAACCTTCCGACCTAATTGCATATATTTCGATATGATTGTATTATAAATATTTGAGATTTTCAAAAGTGATTTGTTTTCAAATCCTAAAGTAAAGTATGATTTGATACGAAAGAAATATAGTGGTTCAATGATTTGAAATGAAAGTGCGATTTTAAGGTCGAAGAGCTTATTTTCAAAAGAATGGATTTTGTAAATAAATGAAATTGATTAGATTTGATAAATCTAAATATGAAGATGAAACTATTTTAGTTTTGAGTTTTTATGAACCGATATTCATATAGGGAAAACCCGTTCCGTGTTATACGGCGTGGTTCTATGAATTACCTTACTTTAAAATAAAGTAAATAATTGTTTTAGGTTCTCACACCAGTCCCATGACTGACTCGGAGTTTATTGTTCTTCCACCTAAACTCTGAGTGCCCATATCTTCCACATGAGCAGTCTAGTAGTTTAGGTTTTGCAGATTAAGTCTTGGACATATTTTTAGAGCAGGATTCTGGATTATGGATAGAGCTATACTCTGGATCATTTCATAGTCTTTCGCTGAAAATTTATATTTTCCGATGTGTATGTATTTACTTTCGTACTCTGATATATTCTTGTACTATGATAATAGTTGTTTGGTTCAGTGCTTATGCGTTGTAAACCCAAGTGATACATCTTGTTGATCAGTTTAAGTCGGTTTAACTATCGACTTGAATCAGGCAAAAAGGTGGGTCGTCACATTTGGTATCAGAGCTTTGGTTTATTCAAAGCTTTGGAGTATGACTCATTAGAATAGAAGGAAAGGACTCATCAGAGATAGGATTAGTAATATCCTAGAAGAAAAACTCGTTGGAGAAGGGGTTAGTAATGCTCTAGAATGAGTTCGTAGTATTTATAATACGAGAAAGCGTATTTTCGATATAAAAACCAATTTTTGAAAATTTATATTTTAAATATAAAAAGATAGTTTATGGTAATTATAAAGATCTTGGATTAGAACTTGAAACTATCAACGAATTTGGAAAGTTGATAAATGTGAAAACCTATTAGGTAAGAAAATAAGTTCATAACTTCTGAATTTAAGATAATCAAAAGAATTTGTAATTTGGGGAACTTTTAGGGAACTAAAAAGCTTAAAAAAAACTTAAGTTGAGTTATAAACCAATTGATTTAAGGTAAGAAAACAGAATTCTAGACGATTTTGGACAGTCGATAAGCTCTGAAATATGCTTAAGTTGCATATGAAATACTTAGATAGGATAAAGAAGAAAAAACTATAGGAATAACTATGTGAGTTTGTGTGGATCATTTCCTCAAATAGTTTCTATTCTAGTGTAGAACTTATAGGCGTATTTACAGTGATCTAGAAAAGGATTTACCACTCGATGTTTTAAGATGGACCTGGATGAGGGATTGTGGTTAGTTGCTAGAGTTTTCTATCATGGTTGTGAGCTCCGTAAGGAAAGCTAGAGTTTTCAGATCAAGGGCCTGATCAGTGTACATACTAAGGGATAGAACAATCAATACTAGTTCGGAGTTAAGTTGTGTGTTCGAATAAGAATCGAAACAGATATTCCACATAGATGATCTATGTATAACTTTTGGAGTTAAGTTTGAGGTTAGTTTGGTAGGATATGGATTTGTTGGTTACGTAAACGACCTTCGGTTCCGTCTTCGATTTCAAGGATGAAACCTTTTGAAGTAGGGGAGATTGTAATGACCCAGATTTTTATTTAATTTAAAATATATTTAAAAGGATTCTTAAAAGGATAAACCAGGTTAAATTTCAAATCTCATTAAATATTGAATCTAGGCTTGAAAAAAAATCATGGAAAATGAATTTTAACTTGATTTTATATTTTATTGGAGTTAAAATAAGGTTAGAATTTTTTTAAAATTGATTTAAAATTAAATATATTAAAATTTGATAATTTAATATTATTTTGATAGCCTAAATAGCCATTTTGCAAGATTTCGACGAAACCAGTTTCATCGGATCCAGAATGTTAAAATATGATTAAATTTCATATTAATCAGAGTTAGTATATGAGCGTGCGTAATATAAACGCATGTCGAAAAATCTGTTGAAATTTAATAATAGCTTAGGAAAAGACCATTTTTCAAACGGTCTCCGACTTTGATGAGACCAGCTTCATTGGAACCATATCGATGGAATATAGTAGGATTTCAAATTTTGTATCGATCGGATTTACGGTTTGATCGTAAGAATTGAAAATGTATAAAAGTCATTTAATTAAATATGCGCTTAAACAAATCAAATCAAAAATTCCTGTATTCCCTCCAACCTTGACACCTCACTAATGGTTGCCTACACTCCACTCAAACATGTGTCACAAGACTTAATGATTATGTTTTTAGCACTTAAAATAAGATATGGGAACAAAGAAAAAAAAAAGTATAATTAACCTTAAATGGAAAACTGTCTTAAGATCCTTACTTCACTCCTAAGCTATTTACCCGTAGCTTAACACCTCACCATGGAATTTTGCACTCAACCCCCTCGCATTTGTGTATAAATGGGCGACCATTTCATTCATTTCTCCTTCCTTTCTTTTTCTCTCCATTTTTCTTCTTTCTCTTCTTCTTCCTCCTCTCCTTTAATTGCCACTACCCCTTTCATCCTCCTACCGCTACAACCCTTACCTCCTAGTAGCCCCCTACATCCAGCGCAGCCCCTCCATCCCCATGTGGGCCCCCTTTTTCCAAAACCTCTCCTTTCCCATTTAAAAGTCTAAAACTCCACCACTTAAAACCAAGATCCAAAACACAACTCCACTCAAATTCCCCAAACTTCATACTCTCATAACTCTCTATCCTGAATAACAAATTCAGAAATTCTTTTTTGAAACCATAAAAAATTTCAAGAGGAAAACCTTTATATTGACTCCTTTTCCAGTTCCAAGCGTAGCTAGCCCAAAAACACCATTTTCTCCACTACATTTTTCAATCCCGAAATGTAATCCGAAAATACCTTGTTTTCTAGCTATCATAACTCTGTCCAAACAAAATGAAATTTCAATTTTTTTTAAAACCGTGTAAAATTCCAATAGCTACAACTTGCATGTTAAGCACTTCACCTAGTTCAGAGCCTAAGTTGCTCAGAAATGCAGTTCTTTGAACATCATTTTCTGATTAGAATTTTCTGTTCAACCAGAAAATGCCTTTTGCTCTTTTGGCCATGACTTCCTCAAAACAGATCCTAATTTATAAATTCTTTTTTTAAATGGTAGAGAAAAAAAGATCTAAAACTTTGTTGTTTGTCACTTTTTCAGATCTTGAGTGTAATGTCCAAAAATCACTACACCAAAACAGGAAATTCCTAACAAAAGTATTTCCTCAGTACTAACACTCATTTGCCGTTATAAAGTAATAACGCTAATATTTGTTACAATCGTCTAAAATACCGTTTTGAAACGAGCAATCATGTTATATAACGGTTTAGCACCGTTATAAAGTTTGATAAAAATAAAAACGGAGGGGTAAATATGTAAAATGTAAAAAATCCACATTATAACGTTACCCCGTTATTGACAGCCGCCTCAAACAAAATTACACGAACAAAATTTTCAGCGAAAAGCAAAATCAAAGCGGGAAGATTAAATTGAAGCGGGAATCATCGTACGCCAAATTGAAGTGGGAAGATTAAATAGAAGTGAAATCGAAGCGGGATTCTTTTTAGCCAAATCGAAGCCGAAAGGGAAAAAATCTTTTCAAATCGGAATCGAAGCGGTTCTAGGAGTATTTTCTTAGGCTTCCTCCATACATTAACTGGTATATTTTTATAACTTATGGATTGTTTAGGTTACTATTATAATGGCAGTATTTCGAGATTTTATGTAAGTTAATATAGTTCCTTTCGATGAGAGTTAGGTGGTTTAAGCTTTTAATATTTTGTATTGTTTGAATCATGTCCCAGTTTGTGGTATTACAGTAATCCCATTTATTTTCGTTTGTGTACTTGTGGTCCAGTCGGCATGGTTATTTCCTTTGTATACGGAACATATTCTTTTGTTAGCTCATTTATTGTACACATTCTGAAGATAGTTTCAAATTTACATTTTTGCATTATTTCCTTATTTGCATGTTGCTGGAGATTCTAGGAAGATGGTTGTATAGGATGAGTATGTGCATATTAAAGTTGTTTGTAATGAAAACAATTGCTAAATTATTCTTAAACACATGTTAGTTTAACATGCATCCATTGTTTTTCTTTTCAGAATTAACTATTATGAAGTATAAGTGTGCCGGGTGAAGTTGGTTTGTTTATGATTCTTTGATTCGAACGCTGAAGTTCAGCTAGGAGTAATTTGGAAAAAAATTATAGGTGAGATGACAGAACTTGCTTTAATATCTTATGAATCGATTGAGAATCTAATATTAATATCATTCTCCATAATTTTTCCATTGTTACCAAAAAAAATAAAAAATTATGAGCAATTTTTTCAAGGTCTGGGTATTGCAACTTGATGTTTAATATCCTTTTCATTGAAGAGTTACATAAAGCAACAAAGTTATTTTGGAATAATAACATTGTGTTAACCACTATGTATTTTGGCAGATACTATATACTAGAAAAATAAATAAAAATTGCTGCATATATATATATATATATATATATATATATATATTGTTCCTAGAATTTCTTTTTCATACAGAAACTAAATAATACAAATCCATAAAATCATACATAATAAGCACACTCTGCACTCAAGCAAGAAAGCAGCAGCTTCAAAGTTCAAATTAATCTAAACAAAATAAAATAAAGTTATGTACCATTTCCTCATTAACACAAGCTCCACAAAAAATGAAAATCTACCGAGGACCATTCGCCTTTGGCTTGGCCTTCTCAATCAAAGGCTTCAATTGCTTCTTCTCCGCGAGAATTTTCAAAAAGTTAAACAAAAAGGGAATATAATTATGCTTTCTTCTAATGTTCTCGGTCTTCCACTTCTTGAATTTCTCCTCTTCCATCACAACCTTTTCAGATAAATTCTCGATCTCGGCTTTCACTTCTTCAAGTTCTTGTGCTACATCTGCATTTTGCTGCTGTTGCTGCTGCATAAGCAACTCTTTCCTTGTTTGCAGTTCTTTAAGCTCGGATTGATACACTTCCCTCCTGTTTTTTATAACTGCTAAAAGGTTGAACATGATCTCGTTTTGAGAGTACCTTTCTATGCGTTCTTGAATCACAGGTTGTACCATTTTCAACCAGTCCAGAACCTTGATCGCCTGAACACCTTTCACCTGCATCTGCTGCATTAGTTCAGTAAAAACACCTGGATCAGACTCGATAGTGCACCAAGACATGATGAAAGTTTCAGATGAAAAAGAAATTAGATCGTCAGCCGTTCTAACTTCAAAAAAGAGTTGGCTCGATGCTTGCTTCGATTAGATGCTTCCTTCGTCTTTCTTTATGCGATTAGAAATAGGCTGTGAAGAGAGAGGAAAAATCAAAAGAATAACAACCGTGGTAAACGAAGAAGGAAGAGTAAAAAAACTAAAAATAAAACGAATAGATTATGTTTGCTGCATTTATATAATCCAGTTAAATACTATAATCATCTACCCATATTTTCGCAAAAGTAAGATTATGTTTGCTGAGGGTAATAGTTTCTCACCTATAACTGGCCGAAAAGATGCGCATAGAGCAGCAGACCAACTGTGTGGAAGTATCAGAATCTATTTGACAAAAAATTTGACTTTTGGACGATCATTTATGTAAAGTTTTTTTTTTTTACTTTTGTGCTATTATTAATAATAATTTCAGCAATGAAATGTTTTACAAATCATGTTCTATGTTAACATACACAAGGCAGAGGATGAAATGTTAATCAAAATACATCTTGGAGAGTTAAATACTATAATCATCTACCCATATTTATATAATAAAGTAAGATTATGTTTCCCTTTTAATATTATAATGGAAGATGAACATTTTTATCCATTGAATTGTTATCCTTGTTTGTTCGATCATTGCAAATTTTTGAAAACAAGAAATATGCTTAGCTGTGTAGAGGTATATCATTATGCTCGATTAGGGGTAGTTTTTTGAAAACAAAAAAAATATATGATATTATAACATGTGATTAGGAAATTATTGTTTACTGATTGCGTTAATGACCATTTATTTAAAAATTTCAGGCATACTTAATTGTATAGACTTAGCTGTGTAGCCGCCCCATTTGTCGTCAATGTACTCGACGATGATTAGTGATTCTAGGATGGACTTGCCACCATGAAAGAGCACAGGAATCTTTTTATATATGGGATTTGATTCGATTAGCAGACTGCTTTTGTTGAATACATCCTCCTCTGTGTAGTCGTAAGGAATTCCTTTTAGTTTTAAAGCAAGCTCGACTCTTAGGAAATATTTGACAACTACTTCTTTGTATACAGAGTGTAAACAACTATTTCTTTTAGTTTCAAATATTTGTTGAATAAATCCTCCTCTGTGTAGTAGTAAGGAATTCCTTTGTATACAGAGTGTATGTAAATAACTATTTCTTTTATCCTTTACCAAAAAAACAAAAGATAACTATATTAATTATTAGAAATATATTATTGCTACTTTATCACTATTGATTTAAAATGAGAGACCCAAAATGAGATATAAGATTTCTTTTTTAGTCAATGTCTTTATTGAAAAATGATAAATATTCTTATTTACAGTTGTAGTCAACTACTTCAGAAGACCTGTTAAGCTCGACTCGAAAAACAGAATGCTGTTCTTATTTAGCTATCTCATTAAAAATTAAATAGATGTTATATTTCTGCCTTCATAATCTAATTTAAAGAACAACTAAAGCTTCCCCAAACTGAATAGAAAAACAAAATTTTACTATCGATCTCAATTATGTCAAGGGACTCCAGGCAAAAGGCAAATTGCAAAAGGAACAAGTGCATTAATAATTCACTTATTACTCTTAAAAAAGCTATATCGTATACTATATTGAAAGCAAATGCCTAGTAGCCAGCCACAACATGGTCATTACCACTAATTATCTCTAATTAGAGCTACAAATGATGAAGCTCTGAAGTAACCAGACTGAAAGAGGCTGAAAATCAGGCAGATGCCATGCACTTTACCGAGCAGGGTTACCTCACCACGTGCAATCAGGAGCTGTAACCACAGTTAAATCGTTATAAATGTGTATTATCAGATTAAACTATACAAAAGCCATTTCTCTTTAGATATTCTAAACACAAGCTATAGTATATAAGCTGCTTTTTGCTCATGACCAAACTGTAGCAGTCATTACTCGTTAAATTATGCAGTAGGATCAAAGCGAAATATGTCAGTATAATATGTTTAGGGACGCGTACCTGAATAAGCAAAGCTATGCTTATAACTTAAAAGTAGCTTTCATTGTCAGTGCATAGAAGCCTACCTACCATAATGAAAAACAAAAAACTATTTTTGCTGCGTGTGTGCACTTTCCTCTCTATTTCTAAATAGAACGTGTGGCCTAACAAACGATAGTGTGATTCAAAGAATAGTAAAAGAAACTCGTGTCATTCCACATTCTCACGTTTCTTGCTGTGTGGGCTGTTTTTAAAGTTCACGCGTGGTAATGAAGCAAGTCGTTAAAGGTGGCTTGGAAGCAAAAAATTGCTAGGGCTATTATTGAAGTTTTAATTATTCTTTACCTCGTTTTTCTTTGCAAATAAATGAGATATAAGAACAGGATTTTGTTTTTCGAGTCGAGCTTAACAGGTCTTCTTTTCAAATATATCACTATTCAAGTAATTGAAATAATTCTGAAGTGTTGACGTTTATGTGTACTTCATCTGTGTGGAAAATGATCCAACTCTATTGTACTGCTGTGTGGTCCTGCTGTACAAATTAACCATTAGTGAGCACTTGTACATTGGAAAATAGGATGTACTGCATTGTTTTCAGTGGTTATATTGACGATTGCCATGATAGCATAGATGATTATGAGATGCCAACTGGCTTTCAGTCTATTTTAAAGGAGCAACCTAACTTAACTACATTGTTGAAATGTATCGGATCTAAATAAACATGCTTGATTGGATAATAATTATTTTGTTGACTTGTTTCTATGTTGTATTGATGTTATTATATGCTTGGGAATACTTGTTTTTGTTGAATATTTTTGACGTTGTTACACTTGTCTTGAATGCATCGTATTAATGCTATCACTTACTCTTTTGGTGTGGCATTGATATCTTTTACGAATATGACCTAGTGTAAACAATAAATGAACATGAATTCAGATTTTGTTATTTTACTATTGTTTTCCTTTTAACCTTCACATTTTCTTTTATGTTTTAATACACATTCGCCGTTTGTAAAGTATTTGCATTGTAGATGTCAGGCAGTTGTTATCCCACATCATCACATACAAATGAGTGAATGACACAGAGGAAGATGATGTTCATCCTCCTCCTTCAAATAAAAAGTATTCAATACTTGTGGATTTGGAATGTGCAAAAGGTAGTGATGCGAAAAAGTGGGCCTCTCGTTCTGGCGTTTGGATTCGCTTTCTCATTCCCGTTGGATACGAAGGATGGAATGATGTAGACAGTGTTTTCAAAGATGACTTATGGAAGGCACTAATGGTACGTAGCTATAGATCTGTTTTTCATATCGTCGTATGAATAAGCATATAATAGTACATTCTAATATCAATATTAGTTTGTAAATACATGCTCAATTTTATACAGCATGCTTTAAGAATTTATTTGTACTATACAAAAAGAATTTAAGTTACTGTATCAGTAACTTTATGTATTTGTCTTCAAGCAAAGATAATATTGAAAGAGGTCTTTCTTTAGAATTTAAAAACTAATTAATTTGTTAAAACAATCATATAATGGACACAAGTTTTTAAGCATTTTTGGATACCAGAAAATTAACTTAAGAATATTTTTTTTCTTAGGCTTGTCTGTGACACTCATGATGCCTGCTATTTAAGGTCCTTTTGTGCTGACAAATATCTGCATTTCTTAATTCAGTCATGATATCCGCATTAATGTTAATTAGGCATATTTGCTATTTGAGGTTGTTGGCATATCTGACATCCGCATTTCTTAATTCAGTTTGACAAATATCTGCTATTTGCAGTTGTGACACTCATGATGCCTGCTATTTCTTAATATCCGCATTTCTTAATTACCTGACAAATGTGCCTGTAGTACAAAAGCAGTCTGGAATAAATGCAAATGCCAAAACTGGACTCATTCCCTTCGTGCTGACATTATGGTGTTATTTAAGATCAAAATCATGTAGTTTTGTCAAAGTGTTATTTAAGGTCCTTGCTAACAAATAAACTTATGCAACTCATCCCCTTCGTGCTGACATTATGGTGTTTTATGTCCCAGTATTGGAATTATGCAGCACATGTAATTCATTTCTCACAAATGATTACTTTGTTTGGTAACAGTAGCACTGCTTGATTTTCCTGGTTGTTAGAACTTGAGAAGAAGCGTGAGTTAAACTAGAAATATAAGTTCTTGTGGAAAATATTATTATCAAAGTTTTCCTGTACTTTTTCCTGGCTGTCTGTATGAAAATATTATTATCAAAGTTGGTTTTTGAAACAAAATTTACATTTATACTAGATTTAAAACTACTTACATAAACATGGGGTTCCCTTGTTTGGTAACTCACTTTAATTTTTGTTATTTGCGTATTATGCAGGCGTTAGTTGAAGTAGCGGAGGAAAGACAAAAGGAAAGACTCGGTGACAACATTGAAAGTAGAAGTTTCGAAGATTTTGAGAATGATCCTATTGCTGAAGTGTTTGGAAATGAGAAAAGAAAAAGCTATTGTCGTGCAGTTAGCTCTTCATCGACACTAAAGCAAGTGAAGCTTACACAAGCATCAAAAGCAATAGCTAATTTCAAGGAAGATGAAGATAGAAAGTGGAAAGCAAGGATGGAAAACAACCAAGAGAGACTAGCTGAACAATTTACATCAATGAATTCGGCCATGATGAATATGCAACAGACTTTATTACAATTTATGAATCAATTTGGAGGGAATGTGGCACCAAGAAATGAAGTTGCTTCCAACAACGAGCATGAAAGTCCTAGAGCTAGCTTGGGTGTTCAATCCAATGATGCTATTGGATCTTCCACGAGAGATAGACAGTCTATGGTGTTATTGTCAGAAGAGTTGAAAGAGGTTGCTAAAGTCCATCTTGGGACATAGAAAACATGCCATCATAGAGAGGTGGTGCATGGAGAAAGAGTTGCATGGGTGGAGAAAGTGTTTGATCCAGAAGCACCTATTTATAAAGCACCACAAAATGGTAATTACAAGCTATTTGATATAATTGATGGAGGTTTTGTTATTTGGCCTGAGTGTCGTATTCGCTATTTGTAGGATCTAGAATTTATTTCAAAGTTATGTTAGAAGTTGTAATATTTTGATTTCATACTCTTTGGTTATGTATGATGAACTTGTGAAATTTCGATTCTTTCTTCAATTTGTTATCAAATATTTGTGCAATTTAAGGTACATGCTTAGACGTGTACTCGTTTATTATTATCGAAATTCTGTAATTTTTAATATACATATACCTGCTGTATTATAGTAGACTAATATGTAGTGAATGCTAGTAGAAATTTGGAAATTCATTGTTTAGTAATTGTAACGAACATATTCGTTGCTAATAAATATATTTATAACGAATAAATTCGTTGCAAATGAAAATATTTATAATGAATATATTCGTTACAAATGAAGATATTTATAACGCATATAGTCATTATAATCTGTATCGGCAACGCCTACTCCAGCCATGATAGAGGAAATATAATAACGGGAATTTGCCGTTACAACATGGTGATATTAGTAACGAACTATTTCGTTATAAAATTTGATCCTCCCAACGAATCTGTCCGTTGGTAGGTTAAAATGTTAATAACGGGGAAAGGCCGTTACGAGTATTTGTAACAACATTCCCCACGCCTGTACCGCTCACGACTGTATTTGTTATTAATTTTCGTTGTAACGACTATGTTCGTTACAAATACACTGTTTTGGTGTTGTGAATCCGACTTAAGTTAACTTATTTTTCGAGTATAATTTTTGTGTTCAAATTTCCACTCAAATTCATATCCTTCTACACTCAGTTAAGCCATTATTCCTCTAAAACAATAAAAGAGAGAAGTGAAATAGAGGAGGAAGAAGCCAGTTCGAGAAGAAGTTGAGAGGATAGTCGCAACGCGAAGAAGAGATCGCTTTCCAACGCTAAAGTGCGGAGGAGTGGATCCCTCAGTGAGAAATGCTATTTAAATATATATTTTGTTGAATATATATATATAACTCCTTATTTTATTTTAATAATTTGTATAGTGGTAATTCTGCTAAGATTTTTGTTGCAAAGTTAGGTAAGCTAAGGTTTTTTCTTAAGCGGTGGAATAAATATATTTTTGGTAGCATTAGAATTAGAAAAGACAAGATTATGTGTGAATTGTTAGATTTAGACAAGATTAGTGAGTCCAGGATCCTTAATTCCACTGAGAGGGATAAACTTTGCTTTCTTAGGCATGATCTTAAGTTGATATTGGAAAAAGAAGAGATCACGTGGAAGCAAAAAGCCCGCGTACAATGGATTAAGGAGGGGATAATAACACGAAATTCTTCCATAGTGAGGCTAACAAGAGGAAGAGTAGTAATTTGATTCATTCTGTTTTTGTTAATAATATGGAATTGTCTGTTCAACGTGATTTAAATGAGGCTTTTACTAGGTATTATAAGCAGATTTTTGGTGCAAACATTAAGAGAAGGATCAATGTTAGATGGAATGATTTATATCCTATAAGTCTAGGATAGATTTAGTTGACCTAGATAAGCCTTTCTCAGAGCAGGAGATTTAGAAGGCTATTAATGATATGCCTAGTGAAAAAGCTCCGGGTCCTGATGGTTTTTCTATTCTTTTTTGTAAGAAGATTTGGGATGTCTTGAAATTTGATATTGTCAATTTATTTAATGACTTTTATAATGGTGATTTGCGTTTAGGTAACTTTAACTTTTCCAATGTTCTCCTTATTCATAAGAGACTGGGTGCTAATTCTTTAAAGGATTTTAGGCCTAAGTACCAAGATGAATGATCTTATTGATTGTTCTCAAACTGCCTTTATTAAAGGAAGGAACATAGTGGACGAAGTGGTCGTTGTGCAAGAGTTTATTAATGTTTGTTGTAAAAATAATTTTCCTTGTGCCCTCTTGAAAATAGATTTTGAGAAGGCCTTTGATTCAGTTGACTGGGATTTTCTTTGCGAGTTATGTTTAGCTAGGGGCTTTTGTGTTAGATGGATCAATTGGATCATGCTTTTGCTCAGATCTGGTTGCTCTAGTATTCTTGTCAATGTGGTTATTGGTAAGAAAGTTTAGTCTAAAAGAGGTCTTAGATAAGGTGATCCCCCTATCACCTCTTCTATTTAACCTCGTTGTTGATGTTTTCTCTAAGATAATTAAGAGAGCTGGTAGATTTGATGTTTTAGGTTTTGTTGGTAATGAGGTTTTTAATAATGAATTATCTATTCTTCAATTTGCAAATGATACATTATTATTTTCCTCTCACTTACCTAAGCGTATTATTGCTTTGAAGTTTATTCTCTATTTTTTTGAGATGTTATCTGGCCTCAGAATTAATTTTGATAAGAGCTCTATTATGGTTCTTAATGACAATGGCAATGTTGAGCATCAAGTTGCCGACACTTTAAACTATGCTACTATGATCTTCCCTTTTGATTATTTTGGTTTTAAAATTAGGCCGTCTAAGCTTAGACATGAAGATTGGTTATTTATCATTGATAAGATTAATAATAGGTTATCTAGTTGTAATAGTAGATTTCTATCAAGAGCTGAAAGACTGGTTCTGGTTAACTCTGTAATGTCTATTATTCCTACTTATTGAATCTCTGTCCATCGATTTCCTCAATGGGTAATTGAGAAAATTTACAGAATTAGGCGTAATTTCCTTTGGATTGGCGACGTCTTGTGTTATGGCTATAAATGTTTAGTTAACTGGGATGTTTGTTGTAGATCCAAGAAGGATGGGGGTTCAGGGATCATTAATCTTTATAATTTTAATTCTTCCTTGTTAGTTATGGAGATTAGGAGTCTAGAAGTGTCGGCTACATGGAAGTAGATTGTTTCCAAATTTTATTATCCGAGGGACGATTATATTGTTGGTTCTAGTTTTAGTTAGATGAATAGACTTTCTTATTTTTGGAACTCTGTTTCAAATTGTTTTGATTTTTTTTTTAATTTTGGTTGTAAGCTGACTGTTCATTCTGGTAATATTACTTACTTTTGGCATGATGCCTGGATCTCTCAGGTCCCCCTTAAAATTGAATTTAGAGAGCTTTTTGAGAATTGTTGTTTTAAGAATGCTTTGATCATTGATGTTTATAGAGGTAATTTAGATCCCCCTTGGGAATTTACCTTTATGAATTCTTTAGAAGGGTTTTTTTAAGACAATTTGCCTTACTGAGAGCAAAATTGGCTTTATATCATTTGGATGGTAATGGGGATAATTTTTGTTGGGGTCTTGATAAGAGCCTTTCTTACACTTCTAAATTTATGTATAATTTTCTTAATTTTTCTGGGATTTCTGTGTTTTTATTTAAGTTTCTTTGGAAGTCCAATTCTCCGTGAAAAGCAAAATTTCTTATGTGGTTGATTATTCATAAGAAATTTAATATGGTGGAGCTTTTAAAGAAGAAAAATATTTTTTTCGATGTTAAGTGTTGTTTTTGTGGTATTTTGGAGGAGGATGTTGAGCATTAATTTTTCTCTTGTCCTTTTTCCAATTTTGTTTTAAATATGGTTTTAAGGATTTTTGTTTTTGGTCATTTAAATTCTTTTAGTAACTGTGTTCATTATTGGAATTGTAGTAGATTTGTTTTTAATTTCAGACAGAGATATGTTTTGGATTCTTTAGTGTCTATTATTTGTTGGTTCATTTGGTCGGAGAGAAACCAGAGATTGTTTCATTCTATTTCTGTTTTTATTGATAAATTAATTATTAGGATTATTACCTTCTGTCTGGATTGGATGGATAACTCTCACTATAAGTTATATAGAGATCCTCGATTTGAGAGATATTTTCTTAAGGTTAGATATAATTTGAGGTTATTTATTAGAATTAATAGGTATTTTAGTTGTAATAGAATTTGTATTTGTTATTGATTTATGCTTGTTGTTTTCTTGTTTGGCTCTTTCTTCCTGTATTTTTTTCTCTATCTCACATATACATATGGATATATTTATATATATATATATATATTCTTAATATATATATATATCCATGTATATATATGTGATGTTTGTTTATGTGTTGGTTAGTTTATTTTAGGTCGCAGGTTGTTGATTGTGGTTGTGGAGTCTCTGGTTACCTGTTTTTGGATGGTGGATGTACTCGCTTTGGAGTTTCTAGAGTGTAGTTTTGGAGGGTTTTTTTGTTTTGTTCTGTTTCCATATTATTGTTGTTTTTACTTTGGAGTAATTAGATTTTTTTTCATAGGAGTGGATATACTTCAATATCGGGTGGTAGCCTTGCCGGAATTCGATATTGGAGTATGATGGGCGGTGGTTTATCCGGACTTCATCTATTTATTTTCCTATACGTAAGTATAGTCATGTCTTGAGTAGCACATTTGGCTAACGTTTTGTTCTATCACCTGAGTTTGTAGACTTTTTTCATATTATTTTATATATATGTGTGCTCTCTTCTTTTTAGAAGGTCACACATCTTTGCTCAAATATATATATGTATATATAATTATCATGAATGTGTGATTGGTTGATGAATGCTTATGTTGATAGATGATTGTATGATTACGGTTAATCAGTTGATTGACAAAAGTATAAGCGTTAATTGGTTAATTCTTTTACGCGATGTTCATATGCTATGATATGTATATATACATACACTATGTATATATATGCAAATATATGTTATGTGTGAATGAATGTTATAAATTGTGGGAAATGTTATTTCAATGGTTAATAATGATTATGTGTTCACTACACACAAATATGTGGAAGATATGGGAATTGGTTAAGTCTCATTTCATTTCGATGATTTAATTGAATATTATATTAAATTTAATAAAGGCATAAAAATAAAAGTTTGAAATTTTAATTTGAAATGATTTAGAAATGAATATTTTTGAGATGATAAATGGTTTGTAAAAGATGTTTTATAAACAAAGAGAATTTTGATAGCTTAAATCCCAATGTTTAAATGATTTAGAAAGCAACAATACCATGATTTGAAAATACTTGTGATTATTAATGCGAAATGATTTATCACTTTGAAGGTGTCCAACATTATTAGCAACAAACGTATAGTAGACTTCAAAAATGTAGATCTATAATAATGGCGTCCTGGTCTTCTGCCCCTCTTCTTCCCTCTGTTCTCTTCAATCGTCCTCTCCCTCTCAGTCTCCTGCTTCGACCCTCATCTTCCATCGATCACCCCTCTTCCATATCATTGTAGTTGCTTCTAGAACCTTTTTTCTCCTATTTCGTTCACCTGTGTTTTCGCTTGGTTTCTTGCTGTCTCCTCTACCACACCAAGGCTGCTCGTGCTCAATCTCCTCTTATCTTTTCTCTGGCCTCGCCTCAAATTGTTTCTTTGCCGGTAACCCCTTATTTTTCTTATTTTCTCCGTCAGATCTGAGTTGTTTCTCTTTTCAAATCTGATCGCCAAAAACCCTAGCTTCTTCTTCCTCGTCAGAACTATGTGCTCGTCTCTCCGAACGACACTGCCTCCACTTCCTCATTTGCAACATTCTATTTCAGGTAACTACTTCCTTTCGAGTTCTTCATCTGGTAGATCTGCGTTGTTTTGGGGTTCTGACACTACTGTGGAGTCCACTTCGCTCCTTGTTGGTAGTTCTTCGAGGTTGGTGTTGTTTGCTGGATTGATGACGGTTCAAGATCAGGTGTTTGGTCGCTTTTTTGTGTTGTTGGTGCTCTGTTCTGTGTGATGTTTAGCTGTTTGTTGTTGCTTTGCCCTTAGTTTTGCTTGGGCATGATGTTTTCTGGTTTTCTCTGCTGGCTATTATCGAGACGTTTCGATTCGATGATTTCTTGTATGCTCAGTGCTTTGTCAAACTGCAAGTTCCCTATTATACCAATTGTAATGACCCGGATATTTGACGGTGTAATAATTAACTTATTTAATTATTTAAATCACGAATATATTATTTAATCGTCGACGTTAGAATGTATAATTTTATTATAATTAAAATCGAGCTTGAAATGGCGCTGAAGTTCGTAAATTGGCGATTCGAACTTCAACTGAATGTACAGGATTCGTTTTAAACCGGATTTCTGTGAAACAAGAAACATACGGAGCTGGTGGAGTATATCTTTCTAGTGGAAGAGAAAAATCGGGATTTCGTCGTGTAGATTTTGAGATATGTCCAAATCAAATTTTGAAATAGTCGCTATAGAATCGTTTATCGACCGTAACGGTTTATTCGATATAACTAGAGATATGGTTTGAATTTAGACAAGATTCTTTTGAGACATATCGATAATTTAATTTTTAGAATTTTACTGTAATTTTTAATTAATTTAATAAGCAACTTTTTATTTGAAGTATTTTGCACCCTGTAATCAACATTTTGAGGTTTCAAAATATGAGTTAAAGTACCGATGTTAATATATTTTTGGGATCGTGGGACATTGCTCGTCTCACCGGTATTTTTATCTTTGTCGAGAGTTGTCCCTAAAATGATAAAACGGTGTAGAGCAAGGTACCCTAAAATATCCTAAGTTGCTTGGACCTTGAGAGTACACGTCCTCCTCATTTTTTTCCAGCCTTTTAACCGCTACCCTATATAATTACATTTCTAAACCTAATCTCAGTCATTTTAACTCTAAACTTTGCGCCGCCACTTAAGAAAAAAACTACGGCGGAAACACTCGAATGTTCTTTCACCGATCTCTACAAATCTACAAGCTATTTCGAGAAACCCATAACTATGAAGTCCTAGAGCTCCTCGAGTGGCACAGTGGTTTGGGCGAAGGTCAGGCAGACGTAGGCGGTCATCCCGGTGGTGGCAGATCGACCGTCAGGTCAACGTGGAAGGCGCTGGGGTTGAAGACCGATTTTGTGGTGATGGTTTTATCTGGTCAGGGACGTAGTGTATACTGGGAGTTCTAAAGGGAACCAACTAAACAAAGATGATGATGTGGAGGCTTGTATGGATGTACGTGAGAGGGAACACTCTGACGTGGAGGGGAGGAGCACCAATCGACGGTGTACTGTAGGTTATATGACACATGTGGTTTACGTTTTTGAATAGCGAGGTGAGCATTTGATTTCGTGGACGAAGCGCCCACATGAGTGTATTTTTAAAAGGGAACAGTGAAACTTTGTTTTCCTTACCTCATGTAGCTTTTTAGGTGAGGTGTCATACTGAAGAGAAAATCACTTGCGGTGAAGAAGAGAGTGAATGGTGAAGGAAAAGGACAGGATGGGTTTTTAAGGAGAAGCTTGCGAGCTGACAAATGTGATGATGACAATATTGTTTTTGAATGAGGAGGGGGTTTAACGTGGGATGTTAGGCCAAAAATGAAAAGGGGGAAGAAGCAGAAGAGGTGATTAGAGCAGGGTGTTAGTGGCATAATAAAAGGACTGGAGAAGTGTTATGGTGTTAATTAAAGGTGGAATTGGGGTTTTGTTTGTACTAATATGAAGGGAGAATAATCGGCAATGGCCATTTCAGAAATACTGGAGCGTTCCTTGTTAAGGAAGAAAGAAAGGTTTGCGGTCTGGGATTTTGGGTAGAAGATGGGCCGGGAAAGAAGGTTAAGGCCCATAATCAGACGCGACGGAAACCGTTGGGACCGTAACGAGGAGACCGTCGTTTGGGAATTGATGCGAGTGAAATCTGAGATACTGGAATTTCACAGAAATAAATGGTCGGATCCAAATCAAAGATAGTTATCGTTATTAACGATGATCGTCCAATGTGAGTAAAACTCACTAACTCTCCTCAATTTATATTTTAATATAAATTGTACTTTATTTATTGACTGCTGTATATTGATTGTTAAACTGGACTGTTAAATAGATTTGATTGAAAACGTAGTTATAGTTAATCTATGTACTGTTAATCAAATATGGTTCTGTACAGCAGGATATTTCATTTCAAAATGAAATATGATATATATTATACTGTGTAACATCTGTGGATGCAGGGAGACAGGTTGGAGGAATCCGACTGGGTTCCTCAACAATTATTTCACTGTTTTCATATATTGTGATATATGTGTGACTTATATTCTGTTATTGATTAGGGATGTTAGAATGATATTAATCATCGTTGTTTGATACTTTGAATATCATAAGAAACCCTGAGTTGTGAAATGGAATATTTCAATGTATATTGAAATAAAGAAATTTTATAAAATCACAGGATTTTATATAAGGAAATTATTTATAAAACGAACACGGTTTTATAAAAGAAAGTATTTATAAAACAAATAGAGTTTTATAAAAGGGATATTTATTTAGTAAATAAATAGAAATAAGGAATAGTTATTTAGAAGATAAATAAACAGTTATAAATAAGGAATATTTGTAACGGTAAATAGAAGTTGTAAATAGGAATATTTGTAACGGTAAATAGAAGTTGTAAATAGGAATATTTGTAACGGTAAATAGAAGTGTAAATAAGGAAATAGTTGTAACGGAAAATAAACGTTATAAAAAGGAAATTGATGAGATAAAAAAAGAGATAATCGAAATAGAGTAATTGAATATTAGTCATTCAATTAGAAATAACCTGAATTGAGTTAGTCTAATATTAGTAAATCGAATAAGAATAGTCTAATATTAGCTAATCGAATTTAGTAATTCGATAGAGTTAATCAAAAGGAGTTTATCGAATTTAGTTATTCGATAGAGTTAAATCAATAGAATTAATCGACTTATAGTATTCGAATAAGAGTAAATCAAATAGAGTTAAACAATATTAGAAACTGACTAGAGATTGGTAAGTTGAATATTTTTCTGAGTGTTGATCTGATGTTGGTTTCGGCCTTCGGGGTTTATACTTAGAGAATTGTTCTCTTACTAGTTTACAGTTAGGGACTAATAGTTGTGGAATGGTAGTAATGTGTGAATGAGGATTGGGAATGTTTTCCAATGTAAATAAACGTATATTTTCTAATCATAGAAAATAAGGAAATATGAATATGAATATACATATATATTTATATGTTGGATGATTTGATCGATAATTCCATTTGGAATTAAGATCGTTGTGTGAACACCGACATGTTTTTCTTTGATAGTTAACTCACCGACTATCGAAGTTTTTGACCATTTTACGTTGTTAATATGGAGAGACCGGTTGGATTATTATCCAAAGAACCACTCCGTATTGGCATAAGCGTTGCAAACCAAGTATGCTGAATATATTGAAGACGGAGTAAAGTGCAAGGGCTGTCCTGTTTACAGAATAGTGCCTTCGGTTTCGTTCAGTCCCAGAACGAACGTAAATGGACGAATGTCTGACAGAGTATTTCCAATGATCGAATGGGTTGGACTGTACAAATATATATGGTGGCCAACGGATTTATTCCCTTCACATAATATCCAGAATCTATTTGTGCAGATCCAACTAAATAATTTACGGATCTGATAATGTGGCATTCAAAGTGATCGTGTTATAAATGAATGGAAAGTAAGCGTAGCTTCTAGCCTCATCAACCGGTAAATGACAGAAATCGGGCAGGCAGCATGGCTAAGTCGGTCGCACCGAAGTAGGGTGTATAATCACCTATCTAGAGAATATTCATTTGCTTCTTTTAATCTATCAATACTGTCCCATATATATACGGGAAACGGTTGCTGATCCCAACCGTTGGTGATGTACATTCGATACACTCAAGCGAAATGAGTGGTCGGTCATGTGTGGCTGAGTTGCAAGATGTTCTTGTTGAACTCCAGTGTATCGTTCCTAGAGTACACTGATCGGAAGGTGGATCCATACCTTGTCATAGTTGGAAACCCAATCATCCAATACGCACCTGCGGTTTTGATTGTATACTATATATGTAGAACGTGAGATGCAAGCGTTTCTACTAGACTGATATCTATTTGTATTTAGACATTATCATAATATCAGAATGATATTGCTTTTCAAAGATGTTTGGATTCTCATAAGGGAAAAACCCGTTCCGTATTCACGGCGTGGTCTTATGAGATATCATATACCTGTTTAAATGATTTGAGTTTACTCACACCAGTCACATGACTGACCCGGAGTTTATTTGTTTTGTCTTCCCTAAACTCTTGGGTGCCTAAATTTGTACGGGCAGTCAAGTAGTCGTGATTTACAGATGCACTTAGAGAGCTTGGAGCAGGAGGCTTCAGCAGTCGATAGCTATTATTTATTCCGCTGTGATGTTATATGTTGTACTCTGAAAATGGTATGTATAAACAGTTATAACTTTGTATTTCAAAAGTTATGTTATATTTTATTCGTTCCGCTGTGAGATTCGTGTTACTCTGATGATGTTGTTGATGTCTTCTTCTACTTCTATTCTAAGTTTCTATCTTATCTATCCTCACCCTCTATCTTCTTTCTATTAGTTTCTTGAATTTCCAATGCAATTTGGGGTTGGACTTGTGTTATTTAGTCAGCTCAAATTGGACCGGATTTTCGGGTCACTACACCAATCCTTGGTCCAACTTCCAGTTATCTATTTGAAGTTTGGATTCGCTGTTATGGCATTGGTTAACTTGGGATTCTGACATTGCTGATTCATCTTTGCTATGCTGTTTGATGCTGGGTTTTGTTTATGCTCATGGTAGTTTGAGGGGATGCCAAGTTTCTTGTCTTTTCTCAGCTATTCTTGGTTGTTGGCACGTACTTGACAAGATCTGTCGGTGTTCTGTGGCACATTGATCTTGGTGTGGTGCTTTAGTCTGGAGTCCGTCTGTTTATGTATGTTCCTTTTCTTTTTGTTATGTCCGTTCTTTTTCTTTTTTGGTTTAGTAGGCTACATTTGTGTGTGCGTCACAGTATCTGTAGATCTGTCCACAATTCTGTTTTTGTATGCCGTTGGAGGATGGATTGATTTTCCCTTCTGTTATTTATTTTCTTGCTTTAAAAAAATGATTTATCACTTTGGGATAGAATGATTTATTATGTTACCAATGATTAGGGTAACCAGTTACTAAAAAGTTTTCATATGTGTGAAGGTATGGTTCTCTCTTGGGATAGAGGTACACACTTATATTATCGATGGAATGAAAGGCTGGGACCCAATTGCCTTTTTTTAGGAGAAACCTCCCGATTTGATTGCATACATTTTAATATGGTTATATCATAGATATTGAGATTTTCAAAAGTTATTTGTTTTTAAATCCATAAGTAAAGTATTAATTGATATGAAAGAAATGTATTGTTTCAACGATTTGAAATGAAAGCGGGATCTTAATTTCGAAGAGATTATTTTCAAAAGAATGGATTTTGTAAATAAACGAAGTTGATTGGATTTGATAAATCTAAATACGAAGATGAAACTATTTTAGTTTTGAGTTTTTATGAGCCGGTATATATATAGGAAAAACTCGTTTCGTGTTATATGGTGTGGTCCTATGAATTACCTTACTTTAAAATAGAAGTAAATAGCTGTTTTAGGTTCTCACACTAGTCCCATGACTGACTTGGAGTATATTGTACTTCCACCTAACTCTGGGTGCCCATATTTTTCACACGAGCATCCTAGTAGTTTAGGTTCTGCAGATTTAGTCTTAGATATATTTTTTGAGCAGAATTCTGGATTAGGGCTGGAGCTATACTTTGGATCATTTCATAGTCTTCCGCTGAGAGTTTATATTTTTCGTTGTATATATATTTACTATTGTACTCTAATATATTCTTGTACTCTAATGCAATATTATAATGATATTAGTGGAAGTTCTTTGGTTCAGTTCTTATGTGTTGTAACCCCAAGCGATACGCCTTGTTGATCAGTTTAAGTCGGTTTAAATAGAAGGAAAAGGCGGGTCGTGACATAAAATGGTCATATTAAAATTCGATAATAAATAGTAAAGATAAGAAATGACCATATTAGTCATTTCCCAAAGTTATATGACCATATGACCTCGTAATACAAATACTATACGATCCTTCGATACGTAGAATACAGGTCATTACATTCTTCTCTCCTTAAGAAATTTAGCCCCCAAAATTTCTAGACAAGTTAATAACTTTGTCCTGCATGCCTACCAATCATCAAAATCAACCATACGTACAAGGCAATCATAATGAGAATGGATAATACTATTGTATCCTAGCATTCAAGATACTAAACAAAAGAAAACTGATGATATCGTGAAATGGAATTAAGAGCGATGAGTCGAAAACCTACCAAGTGAAGAGCTTTAGATACGACGTCCTCATGCCCTCCTCAGTTTCCTTAGTACACATACCCTCATCTTCTCCCCAATAGACTTTGAAAAGCTTTACGACTTTCCTTCTAAGTTGGTTCATATCATGTCTAACGATACGAATAGGCTTGCGAACTTTAGTAGCTTCCGGTTCCATCTCGATATCATCCCATTGATCCGTTGTGATAATTGCATCGGAATCATGAACGAATTTTCTCAAATGAGAAACATGAAACACATTGTCACTACAAGAAAAATGATTTTTTGTAGCGTCCAAAAATCACCACAAAGCATTTTTATGGCGTTTAGATAATCGTTAAGAGAAAACATGCCACTAAAAATCATTGAGTATAGTTGCACATTTTTTAGACGCCACTAAATATTTAATTTTAATAGCATTTGTTAACATTACGAATATTTTTTCTTCAGCATCTATAAAACGCCACTGAAAAGGTTTCTTCACTATTTTTTTTAATGGTGTTCATTTGTCTTTTTTGTAGCGTTTATTGAACATCATCGCAAATGTTCCTGATTACTTTAACATTGATTTGTAACGGTTTTTAAACGCTACAAATAAAAATAATATTTCGTCGCCTGTTTTCTGCCACCATTTGTTCCCATTTTGTATCATAATATTCTAGACTTACCCATAAATTTGCCTCAAATTATATAACAACGTAATACACAAACACATACACTTATTAACGTAACATATTAAACAACCACAAAATACATACACATTCAAAGATCAACAAAATACATAAACATTCAAAGATCAACAAAATACATACACATTCACATATCCACAACATACATAAGTGTCAAGACAAAAAGTTAGTCGTACATTTACAAATCCAAACTACCACATCATAACCAAACTGCATGCAACCAAAGTACATTAAATAATGAAATAAACATCTTAAATAACCAAGGTATCGAGCATATATCACTAACTAGTGCTACTATTGTTGATGTCTTCAAAAAGGTTGATCTATAGGTAAACAAAGTACCGAACAAAAGACTGGGGAAAATAATGAAAATTAATTACTAAAAAAACTGTTAATAATCAATTTTACCTGCAGTGCATCCTTGTTATGCGCTTCATGCAACAACTGTATGCTTTGGCTTCACTACTGCTTCTTCCCAGATCACTTTAGCTCCCAACTTCTTGTTGCTTGAACAAAACTTTTGCTCCATTGCTCCTTGTTTCAGCTCAGATATGGCAAAAACTAGAACTTCTGCTTCATTGCCTACATTTTCACGACTAAATAGGCCAAGCACCATCACCACTAGTTGAATGGGAAGACATATGCAAATAAATATATTAGTGATTTAGTTCATCCTATAAAAGAAATAAATTACATTTGAACTGAACGAATAAAACATGAGGATACAAAACAAGAAGTCTAAGTAACCAGGTTTCATATCATAATGTGATATCTTGTGTATTTATTTTTATATCCACATGCACTAACACAAACATGCATGCATAATTCAGAAAAATAAAAGAAAAATTAACCTAGATCGATAATGCTAAGGCAACAGACCCTAAAGTACTTTCCATAGGCAGTTCCTAGATCAACATTATCTAACACAAGGACATTTTAAATGGCCTATCAGTCAAATTGTATACAACAAAATGAGCATCAGATTAAGCATAGGCTACCAATTGTTTATGTGAGAATTTACTTCCATTTAAATGGTGAACTCAGTCATGTTTGTTGGTATCCACAAATCGATAAAGTACACATATACATGAAAAATATTTTTAAGTTGTAGGTCAAATATTTTTAACAAAACCAATTAACAAAAAGTATAAAACAAGTAAACGATGTATCGGTAACTAATTTGATGTGCACTTATATTATAACAGAACACAAATCAGTTCAAATAGCAGTAGCTTTGGATTAGTTTTAGCATAAAATGTGCCAATATATAGCAATAAGATATTTAAGGAATCACACAACCTCAAAATAACCAATGTAGAGAGAGGATATGTGCTAACAAAGGTCCGGGTTCTAACAAACAGATATAATCCAAGAAGAAATCATACCAAATCAGTTTGTCTCACAGAAAATCTTAGAGCACTATAAGCAGTCATAGCTACATAAAGGCAATCATCAAAGTTCGTAAAGATATATAACAATGGTAAATTAAAAAAAATAAATGAAGTTTTCATAAGTAATAGGCGTTCCTATAGAGTTCCCAGTGATGCGACAAACTTGTGACATTTGAGTGAAGAGACTTTTGAATTGCAGGCATATTCAGATAAGAAGAAACATAATTGTTCGAACAAGGATCGAAATCAGCCATCTGAAAAATCAATAGGAAAATAGATATTATATTATCACAAATCAATGCTTGGCTGATAAAAATAAACATAATGGTAAATACTAAATACTCACTACAACACCAGATTTTGTATTTGTGCCATCACAACACCAGATTTTGGAAGTTGCACTAAATATACTAAGGAATAAATGTAAGACCAAATCTCAAACTCCCCTGGTACAGTATAAACATTTCTTATATAACACCACCTTTCTCTCTAGGTTAAATACAAACTAAACCACCTATAAAATACTTAGAAGAATGTGGGTTTCTATGTTCAGTTTCCCACATCAATTCAGGTTTCGCTAGCCTCATCAATATTAATATCGAGATTGCAAATATGGTTCAGGTTCTACTTGATCATTAATAGCCTAACACAAATTATGCAATACTGATTATTTATATTGATGGGGAAAGAGCCTAAAAAAATTATCTTGTCCCCTTTGGGTGACCAGTTAAGAAGAAACCGAGTTTCCCTATGTAACATAGTGCTTCTCTTGAGCCTACAGGGAAATTTTTATGAAATGTATCAGTTATATAATGTAGTCACAAACCTGAAATATGTTATATAATCCTTGTATTGTTAACCAATGCAACGCTTGTTTGAACATTTTTATGATAAGTACGAAATTTTTATGATATATAACATTTATCACTATAGGAAAAAAGGCACAACCAAGATAAACTTTTGAAGATCATGACACTATTAAGTAGTACTGCAAGAAAGTATATTCCAGAACCATGTCGAAGAGGTGTTCAGCAACTTTAAGATACTGCGACTAAATTCCATGAAGATGAAACATTCACATTTTATTAAGTACTAAATCACAAGTTATATGCGTATACCTGAAGATAAGAGAGATACTGAACAAGCATTATGTGAGATGGTTGAGGAAACACTTCAAAATGATAAAGTTAATCATATGGACGAATATTTTTACCGCTTACTGTTTAATAATTTGATATAGTTAACAAACCAACTAACATCGACTTATCTTGGGAGTTATTAAATTGATCAGTTGAAAATTATTGATCTTCGGAACTTGAGTTACTAAATTTCAAAGCCCTTTAATGACTGAAAACTTTATTTTAAAGTTTTCCTCATTTCGAAGTGTTTCCTCAACTAGACCACAGAAAGCTTGGTCAGTACCTCTCTTACCTCCACGTATACACATAGAACTCGTGATTTGTTTCTTAATAACACATAAATGTTCCATTTTCATGGAAACAAGTCATATTATCCTAAAAATACTAAACACCTGCCGACATGGATCTGAAATATACCTCCTGACAGCACTACTATACACTAACAACGAACTTTGATAGGAGATCCTACCATGTTATTGTTACGTTTCAAACTAATTGTCAATCCATTGAATGTAGTCTATTAATTTAGTAACTCCTAAGATAAATTGAATGTAGTCTATTAATTTAGTAACTCCGAATTCAAGTTAATAGTCATCTCATATACATTAGACCTCTTAGCCACAAATTAACTTGCTCATATTTATGAGAAATCTCGAAATGTTCACACTCACTTGATATATACGCCCCTCATAAACATACGTGCTTATGCTTCACACATACAAAACATAGTATCACCTGCACTATGTATGTCTGTATGCTCATCATCATTGTATGTTATATATATATATACATGTGCATGCAGAAGTCCTACTTCAAACATATATATTTATCAAGTTGTGTTTACAACATAACATTCATATGAAAACTTTAAATGGCAGTGTGCCCAAATAATGTTTATATATATAACAAGTTATCCAATTATATGTCTAGAAGCAAGTAGCATACAATTAAAGTAAAATAAATACCATTTGCTTATCCTAATGTCAAACACAAGGTAAGTAGGTATTAATAATTATAAAGCGACACTCCTTTAGCCTATCATTATTTAGCTATATTAAAAAGTAGTAATCTTTCATGTATATCACTATACACACACACATATGGATAACCCAGATTTAAATGTTCAATCACAATAGAAATATGGCATATTTCAGTATTCATGTATACTCGTATACATGAAAATCAAATGGAATAAAATAAAATAACATACATAACACATTCTAATTGTAAAGTAGGTATACCTGTTCTGAACTTGTTTCTCTGTTCAGTTTCCCACATCAATTCATGTTTCTCTAGCCTCCTTAATATCAATATCGAGAGTGCAATTCAGGTTCAACTTGATCATTGATGGCCTAACACAAAATTTTGCAATCTCGATTAATGATATTGATGGGACAAGTGCCTAAAACAAATTGTCTTCGCCCTTAAAACAAATTGTACTAATAATTAGAAAGTGACACTTTTTTACTTGCACAATTTTAGTATTCATGTATACATCTATACATGCAAATTAGATGGAATAAAATAAAATAAATTAACATACATAAACACATTGTGATATACTTGGATAATATCACATATTGCAGAATTCATATATTGCTTAAGTCATATGCTGCACAATTTGTATATTGTGTAACTCATATATATAATTCATGCATTGCAAGGTTCCTATTATATATATATATATATATATCAGTGTAATATGTTTGCTGCAAGTACACAATCGAGCAATTTAAATGAACATGTTAACATTTAAAATCAAAGTCCAGATTAAATTCCAATCCATATAATTCAGGCAACCAACACACACACACACACACACACACAGATATATATATATATATAACAGGTTCAAAACCCATTTAGTTTAGATGCAAACAACATGGAAGATATTATAACAAGTATAAACACCATTTGCTTTCATACATACTATTATGAAACAATATTTATATGTATATCTAGATCTAAATTTGAAGCATACAGGGGTCATAAGCATATAAATTTAATCTGGTATACTGTCAAAACCCAGAGTTCAAAAGTAACTTAAAAACCCAAATATAGAACCCATTTACAAACATTGTTTACAGAAATCTACTGTTTTGGTTTGTGGTTGTAGAAATCAACACGCAACAAATTTTAATAGTTCAAAATCCTAAAAGATGGGATCCAAACAAGATTAGATAAATCAAGTTTGGTTTTATACCTTTCGAACTTTAGCGATTTCATGAACTTAAGTATGAATTGGAATTGAATCAAATCGCTTCATAACATCATTGAGATGCACCGCCTCTACTGGTACCCATACGAATGTTGAACGAGACCGCCTTTAGGAAATCATATTGAACTGGGAAATAATAAGCAATAGACTGAAAGTGGTTAGAAGCTAGGGTTTTTTATGGAAAAAGGAAGAAAAGGGAACGAGGGTTAAAATATTTTAAGTATGAGGGGAGAGGAATAGAGAATAGATATGTTACGTTTACTTTGGACACGCGGACTTATGTTTACGAAGAGGCGGGAATGTGAAATATTGTTTGCCTTTCTTATATTGGTACTGAAACACTTTTGCTTGCATTTGAGAATAAACGCCACCAATTTTTGGAATAAAAAAAATCATTTTTCATGTAGTGTGTGCACCCCGGTCATCTTTTAAGGTAGATCGACTTTATAGGCCAATTCCAAATCCGTTCAAGAATCAGAAAAGGACCAAAAACCTTGGTGCTAACTTTCCCTTTCCACCAAACTGAACCACACTCTCAAAGGAGAAATCTTAACAAACCCCAAATCACCAACGGATAACTCCAAATCTCTATATCTCTTATCGGCGTTGCTCTTCTACTTGTATTGAGCAGTTTTCATTCGTTGCTGAATGATCTTAATCTTCTCTAAGGTCTTCTTTACCATACCCGGCCCAAGTATCAGTTTCTTGCCTGCTTATAACCAACATGTAGGGATGTTGCATTGTATCCCATATAAAGCTTCATATAGTGCCATGCAAATACTAGACTAATAGCTATTGTTGTATGCGAACTCTGCAAGATGCACGTGATCATTCCACGAAACTCCAAAGTCCAAGGTACAAGCCCGTAGGAGATCTTTCAATATGCGATTCACTCTTTTTGCATGACCATCGACTAGAGGATAGAAACCGGTGCTGATGTGTAGCTCAAAGTCCAAAGATTCTTACAATCTCATCTAAAATCCATTAGTAAACAATGGATCTTGGTCACTCACTATGCACTTTGGTACTCTATGGAATCGCATAACTCCCTTCACATACAACTCGACTAACTTGGCAGACATTCTGCTTGACTTACGGGTATGAATATGGAACTCTTTATCAACTGATTCATGATGACCTAAGTATTATCATGTACCATCTGAGTCCTTAGCAACATATCAATGAAGACCAACAAGACTTTCTCCTATTTCCACCCCGGAACTTTTAGCGGTTGTAGCAAACTACTAGGCTTTTGTTGCTCAACCTTAACCAACTTGCAATTCATGCACTTCGGGATGAATGTTCCGTCATCCTTCTTCATACCTTCTCAATAGTTGGTTTGCCTCATATCGTCGTGCATCTTATTAACCCTAGGATTTATGGTCAACTTTGAGTGATGATCTTCTCGAAGCACTTCGTCTCTCAACCCATTGACATTGGGTACAACCAATCTTCCAATCTTCTGATGCCAACCTTCTCGGTCAAGTTCATATTCCCTCACACTCCCAACATCAATACCAGTCTCTACTTTAGTGATGATCTTTGATAATATTGTATCATTCCTCTGACTAAAATTGATCCGCTCAATCAAGGTAGTTACAATTGTCAAGCTTGTTAACATCTCTTTCTCTAACTCGCATATAGGTCGAAAGTCATAACCGATGATGTATTCATGTTGCTTCCATTTCAAGAAAGTCACCCCCAAACTGGCATATATCTTTTACTCAAGGCATCAGCAACTGCATTATGCTTTCCAAGGGTGTATTCAAACCATCCAAAATAACAAAGACAGACACACGCATCAACAAAGGCAGCAAACAACAAACAAGAGTTTGACTATCATATTTTAGTTTGAGTCAATGTCAAAATGCTTGAACTAAAGTAATCGTGAAGTAAACTCACCTTTGCACAGTGCGACATTGGCCTTAGGGTAGTCATGGTGATTCCAGGTGTGGAGGTGGAGGTGTATCCAAGCGATGGTAGCATCTAAGGCTACATCAAGGAGATTTAGTGCTGGAGGAGGATATGAGGGTCGGGGCTGTCTCGGTTTTGGGAATATCGTGAATTGATGTAGCGTTGGTGGTGGAAAATACTGCGTAATTGCGGAAGAGGGGTTTTCCGTTGTGCCCTCGGGATTAATTTTTTTTTCAAGTACTTTGACTTCAATAGGAACTAAAATATAATAGCTAGTTGTGTTTTGATTCTTGTTGTTGGTTGCCGCATTTTCATTGTGTTGTGCTCTGTTTTTTTGCCTATTGAATGTTGATAACTTTTGGCCTTTTTATTTTTCCTATTGCTAAAAGGGTTTCAGTCTTGCCCTTTATATTAAGATACATTAGTCCCAAATATGTTTGCATGCCTTGAAAATATGGACATGTTGTGTCCTTTGCAAACTGAAAAAAAAAACATGGCCCTTGTCTTGCTCCTTTAAATGATTGTGCCATGATTTGAATATGTATTGTGTTGCCAACAAAATTTATAGCCATGTGTATATGTGTCAGCAAATGTATATATGTGTCAGTAAATGTGTATATATTTGTATTGGCATGCATGTACATATAGTTATACGTAAAATTCATAATGGATAAAGGTTACTTCATCCTGCTACTATGTTTGTAATACCGGGAACACACCATTCTTTGTTTTGAAACTTGAAATATATGTTCCCTATGTGTAGAACCTGAATTGGTATTTCACTATTTGAAAATCTGAAACGCATGCTGCATTGATTCCTATATCAAATTAACATATCCATGATTACTTGGCAGTTAGACATGTATCTGAAACGTAGTAACTTTATGTAAGTTTGGATTTACTAATATATTTTAGTATTTTATTTAAGTTGATTTACTTGAATAAAGTTAATCCTAAACAGCTGGGTCTAATAAGTCCCTTCTCCAAAAGCTCATATATTGCTTATTCAATTCTTCTCTTTCTCTTAGGACCATTCTCCAACTAGGATGGACAATAAGTCGAGCATTGGATATTAAGTCGATCCTAAAACTCAATTTCTCGATGTGGAGGAAGGCTTTTGACTTCTTCGAATATGTTAGGAAAATCCTAACGATAGGTATAGTGTTAATGTCAGTGCTATGGTAACCCAAAGAGTGAGTGTGTGTGTGTGTGTGTGTGTGCATGTGTGCATCAAATTGCCTCTTTTTGGGTTAGGGTCTCCACATGATATTTCAGTAAAATTTCCGAGATTTGTTTTTACCTATAGTTTTCTATTTTCACAATCTAAATTTGCTTTATAATTATTTAGCCAATTTATTTCAAGTATAATTTCAAATTCGTTAGAGTCTAATACAAATAGATTGAATGGAAATCCATGATGCGAATGAGATATAGGAACATTCTTGCAATATAGACATAGGCTAGTGGGACCACCGATTGGGTTACTCACGCAAAGGGGTTCGTCCACAAATTTGGGTTCAAGTTTTAATTCTTCTACCAATGGTTTCAAGATGAAACTATGTGAGGCACCAATATCGAAAAGAATTCGGATTAATTTATCAGAAATGAATATATTACCTTCCAGGACTTCCTTCCCTTCTCTTCCCTAACGAGCGAAGGACCTTTAGTAATAGCACAAACCTTCGCTACTTTAGCTTTCTTCATACTTGAGCAGTCCTTGATCATATGTCTAGGCTTATGGCAATTATAGCACTCCCTAATTCCTTGATTTGGATTTCTTGACTACTTGGGTTTGTTGCAGTTGGTCGAATAATGCCCTTTCCCTTGGCAATTATTACAGGTGACGTCCTTAAGAAGATCATCCTTAGCTTCCTTCTTCCCTTTATTCTGACCAGGTTTCTTTCCGGTGAACTTTCTCTTCTTCCAATTGCTGCTACTTTGGCCTTCCTTTTTCTCAGGTGTCTTTTGCTGATATAGAGTAGTGTATCTATATCCCATATTCACTAAGTCAATGAAACATTGCTTCACGCGTGCACGTCATCCTCTCTTGATACTATGGCTTCATCCTGTTAATAAACCTTTCATTTTATTTCAGCAGAGTGTTGATCAGATCCAGACCAAACTGAGAGAGCTCATCGAACTTATTCAAGTATTCCTCAAAAGACATATTCCTTTGCTTTAAATTAAGAAAATTTTGATACATCCTAGAAATACCGGCCGAAAGCATGTATCTTTGTTTAAAAACTTCTTTAAACTGGCTCCACCAAAAGTCATCTTACCAGGTCACTGCTCCTCCCTGCAGTTGCCATGTAGCTAACATCCTCTACTAGTTGTCTTCTAAGCTCGGGACTATGAAAATTTTCTCACATGGATAAATCCATGCTTGGGCCTCCAATATATTTTGATCCTTTGAAGGGTTTTCTTCCCAGATTTGCATAATTCTTATTTAGAATTGAAAGATTCATTTGAGGTTGATCTAAATTAGCAACTGAATCAACGACAGTAGCATCGCTACCATTTGCGGTGGTGCTACTTCTTCCCCTACCTCGTGCTTGTCAACCACTCATTTTCAACTATCTGTAAATAATACGAAAATGTTGCTAAGGAATATGGAAGAAATATCTTAGGGAGTATCAAATTGTTTACGTTTCATAGGGTTTCACTCATTATAAGGTATTACTAACATCATCTCTAATGTGTTATATCCCATAAGATTTGTATAAACCAAAGCTCTAATACCACACGTTGTAGCGACCTGGATTTTCAACCTTCGAAAATCGACATTTAATACATCCAAGTGCTCAAGTGTCAGAATTTCAAATGTCGAAATCCACATCGCCTGAGATTATAACACATTAGAAACAACACAATGAAACAAAAATAACATTTCATTAACACAACATCTGGGTTATAAAGAGGTACATCATTATTACAACACCAGAGTATATACATATCTAGTTATACTGACTACCGGATATAAAATAAACAACGGAAACACAACAATGATATACTGGGTGAATCAAAAAACATCCATCTTCACCCCCGAAAAGTTTAAAACAACAAAATCTTCAAAAGACAGCTCCACAGAAAGACTCCAAAATGCTGCTAAAAAGGATTTGACAGATGCTCCAAAACCTGACCATTAGGCTGCTCATGTGGAAAAATATGGGTACCTAGAGTTTAAGGGAAACAAATAAACTCCAAGTCAGTTATGGGACTGGTGTGAGAAACTCGATATATTTGCTATGTGCAATGAAATTCACAATGCTTTTTGGAAAATGACGCTACCATAAGGTCTCGCGGTACACACACACAATGCAAATGCACACATGGTCGAGGTTACTCCATAAGATAACCAAAATGCTTGATACACGAAAACTATTTGATATTATTATTAGTGTTGAAAAATCATTTCGCAAGTAAATGTATCAATCCTAGCCAACATAGGTACCATATACTATGATGATGATAGTATACAACTGAAATTGTACGGGTTCGTAGTGGAGAATGCATTTCCAACAAACGACCAAGCTAAGGAACTTCTTTATCCTATGGGTACACCTCTAGAGGGATGTCTCGAGAACTCTCTTTCTCTTTGCTAATGCAAGATCGAGTTATTGCTTAACTGAATAACTTAGAGAAGCATGAGTATGCCATCTCATCAGTCGTTACCAACCTTTAACGGGGACCCCGCAACATTTACATTCACATAAGTAGAAGCGGCCACATAAGTAATACTTGGGATTCATACCATGGTACACTTTTTACCTATAAGGGCATGACATCCCATATCCTCACAGCATTTTTCCTGTTTTGGCCATTTCCGAGGTATGAGGCTTGCCGAAGTCTCGTTACACAAAGCGATGCTTCATTAAGCCATCTTTCATCATCAATAGCTCATCACTTAGTATGCCACACTATCATTCTGTAACATATAATTGATAATCAGTAACCATATAACATTTGAGCACGTATGTCTCAAAGAAGGGTGTTAAGATAAGAGAATATATAATCTGGCATCAATGAAAAATATGTTTAGTAAAGACCAATCACATATTACAAAATATAGTGTCAGACACACATCCATACAAGTCCATTCTGGGTCTGAGCGAAGCCGAAGGAACTTTATTCCTCATCCTTAATGAAGAGAGAGAGAGAGAGATCTTGTAAATTTGGAAACCTCGAAGTACGTCCAGACCATTGCTACAATATAATCTCACAATAGGTGGCCACCTATATGAGACATCAACAAGAAGTCCTACGATGTGAAGATTCCCGGTTTTTAGGGAGGAGGGAAAGGGGACGAGGTGGGGTTGGGTTTGTTGGTGGTTGGTGGCGCAAGGAGGGATGGAGAGGGAGGCCGAATGGAGGGTGAAAGAGGAGGAGGGAAAGGAAGAAAAAAGAGGGAGGAGTGGAGAGTTTAGGTTATGGAAGCCATGGCCATTAAGGTGAAAAAGGAGGAAGTGAGAAAAACTAGTGGAGTGAATGAAAAGAAGGAGGTAAGGCCTTTATTTATAGGAAAGGAGGGTTAAGGACACATCATTGGACACTTTTCCTTATCATATTAAAACCTTAAAACGACATCTTAAAACCATGAGTGCATGAACATGATTTCTACCTACCCATTTGCTACATCTTTATAACACTTTTAAAAATATTTCTAGTTTGTAACACTTATAAGTGCGCCTATATTTCGATGTATATCTTACCATTTAAAATCAAAAGTTAATATATTTTGACAAAATACTTCTCAGCTAAATTTTATAATTCTAAACAACTTATTTTTTATAGTAATTCAAATTCAATTTATTTAATATATAAAATTCATCTAAATTAATTATTTAACTAGTTAAAAATTCCAGATTGTTACAACTAGTGATTAAAATCTCAAACCTAAGAAAAGAAAATCTTTTGGAAGTTATCACTTACAACCAAGTGGTATAATAAGTATTGAAGTCATAATCCTTTCTTCCAAATTTAACATATAATTCCAACACCTTTTTTCTTCTTCTCAATTTCCCATTTTCGTTTTTCTCATAGATGTGGTCCATCCATAATCTTAATTAATATGTTCTAATGTCAAAATTGGACCATCTAACCAATCTTTACTCAGTTTCATTAACGTTCTTGAGAATTTTGAAAATTTTAATTCTTTTTGAATCTCTTTCAAGCTTGGAAATTCATCGACTTTTCCAAATCAAATTCTTCTTAAATCAGTTCGTATAAATTTCTTTTTTCTCTTATTATTTACAAATTTATTGCACATTAAATTTACAGCTAAAATTCATGAATCCTAAATTTAAAAATTGTAAACTACATAAGTTACACTATAGCTATATATGCATATTACTAATCGCTAGATACAGTTATAAAAGTGCTAATTTCTAAACTGAACTATGTAGAGCAACCAAGTCAACTAAACATTGATTTTGGAAATCCTTACTCTATACTTTCAAATTTAGATCTTTGAGACTAATATAAAAAATTCCTGATTAGGTTGTATAACTTATTATTATCTAATCCTAGAACATAACTGTAACTTATTTAATTTGCTATCCATACTTACTCCAAGCTTATTCCTTTTGTAAATATATAACCTTAGTATTTTAATGTCTCATTAAAACCTGAAATTTTAAATTTTCATTTAAATGTAACTCTTTTACAAAAAATGTAAAGTTTCTTATTTTCTTAATGTGTTTACATGCATCTTTTAAATAAAACATTCATTATTAATAACTCCTTTATTTCGTACAAAACATTTCATTGATGAACAACAAATACCTTTTTTAGGATGTGCAAAGTTTTGGAAACATTAATTAAATGTTCATAAATCCTTAAATTAAAAGTAAAATAACCTTTTTATTCTAACACTTATCTTCATTAACATTTTGAATGTCAGCTTTAATACTTTTTAAAAGTACTAATGTTTTAGGGTTTTAAAAAAAATAAATGCTTGTTTTTATTTGAAAACAAGACCTTAATAATTAAGCATCAAATTAAGTAGCAGCTAAGTCCTTTAACAACATTCATTGCTATATTTCTTATTCGAAGTCGAATATCCATATCTTCACATAAATGGTCTTAATTATCTCATTAATTTAATATGTTTCTTGTATCCTTTCACTGATTGACCGTCTAGTGTTTTTTTCATATTTCAAATTTCCATATATCTCATTACAAAAGTTGTTACGGATGCATAATGCAGATCTTAAGGCAGAATTAACACTATAGGGGAGTGAATAGTGTTTATGGGGAATTTATAAAAAATTTAAACTTTATTAAATTTTTCATTCATTTAACAATTCAAATTGATTGATTACCAATGATGCCTTTGTCTGTTTAACTTTATTAGTTCCTTCATGAGTAACTTGGAATGGTCTCCATATTTCATAAGCAGATTTACAAACTGACATTCTATTAAATTCATTTCTATTTAATGAGTAGCATAACATATTTGTGGCCTTGGAATTACTTTGTGCAGCAGCCTTTTGATCATTTTTCCATTGTGCAAAATTGGTAGTGGTTTCAACATTTTCAGTCTATATGATATTCCATATGTCTAATCCTACTGATTGTAAATATATTTTCAATCTACATGCTCAGTAAGAATAATTACTGCCATCGAATAGTGGTGATCTAATAATGGATTGAATCTATGCAAAAGAACTATTATTACTAGTGTTGGTTGCCATTAATCTTCCAAAAATTCAGATTATGAAATTTTGAATACCTATGCTCTAATACCAGTTGTTAAGGATGCAGAATGAGGATCTTAAGGCAGAATTAACACTAGAGGGGTAGTGTTTATGAGGAATTTATAGAAATCTTAAACTAACATGAATTACTATATGAACCACATAATGATTATCACACCAGAAATGCTCACAAACACAGAAACAATCACAGACACAGAAATAAGTAAATAAAAATGCAGAACAGAAAAGAACACACCGGATTTTATACTAGTTCAGATTACCCCTAGTCCAGTCCCATGCAACGCAGGATTTCGTAGAGTTTTATTATTATCAATATCTAAGTACAACACCCTTGATCTCACAGCTACAAGGCTAACACCGATTTCACCACCCTTCATTTCATGGCTACAACGTTAACACTGCCCCTTTTCCTTGATTTCAGGGGTACAAGGAAAACACTCTTTCCCAAACAATTACAATATAGAACTCTTCAATAACACTTCAAACCAAGAGTAGTGATAGAGATTGAGAAGAGAAGAAGAATGATATGAATTTTTTTAAAATCGGCATAGTATAAGTGTAGAAATGAATAATTTTATGTATATTGATGGTGGTAAGTAAAGGATGAAGAAGGAGAAGAAAGAATAATTGAAAATTCTAAATCAACCCCTTTTTATAGTGTCCCAATGGTTGCAACATTTCAGAAATGTTTCAAATAGTGAAAAGACGCTTCCTTTAAAAATCGTACTTATGACAGTTATATGTCAGCATGCTCATATGTGTATGTCGACATATGTAATGTATTTTATTCTTTAAAATCATTTTTGAAGTGTTTAAACTAATATATATTCTGAAAATTCTTGAATCAAAACTAATGTTTGAAATAAAGTGTTTAAAGTACGAAAACATATAAAAACATAGTGATATATAATATAAACATATTTATAAAGTTATATGATTTAAAACTATATATATATTATAAGCATATTACTATAAACTATAAATATATATTTGAAATCATAATAATTTGAAATTATTTAGAAAAAGTAGTCTGAAATAATCTGAAATTAGAATTTGAAATTTGAATTTTGAAAAATAGAATTTGAAAATGAAAAACAAAGTTTGAAAATGAAGTGCTATTTAGAGTCATACATATAAACTAGACTCAATTACTTTATTTTCTTGGGCTCTTGAAATCTTGATATCTTGATACTCATGAATCTTGAATCTCTTTGAATCCTGAATCTCTTGGAACTCTAAAGTTGTACGGTCTTCTGTATTAAATCCTGTATACAAACCCTGCATATATATACATATATGTATATATATTATAGATAAAGATGTTAGTATATATTTTATAATCAATTAATAATGATAACTGAAATAAGGTTGTTGTCATCAAAACTCCATTCTCCAAGAATCTCCCCATTTTTGATGATGACAATCATGATTTCTTGATTTATAAAATATTCATGCCTATTAATACTTGTTGATCTGATGCTTCGAATACTTCCCCTTTCACCATGAATCCTACATATTCCCACTTAAACTAAGCCTAACTAGTCCCTGTTTTATAATTTCTCCCCCTTTGTCATCAACAAAAACAATCTCTAACTATATTACACCTATAGTATCCTATCCTATACTATATTATACTAAACTAAATTATACTCATGTATTTATAAATTTATCTAAATGACTTAATCTAATTAAATCCCCTAAAATCTATGTTGTAATACTAATTCTATGTAAATCCAAATAACTCCCCCTAACTCTATGACAATTCTAAAGACATAAAAAGACATTCAAATAATCCAAGAGGATATGTTCAAACAATTTGTTCAAATATTTACAATCCATTAATTCAAGTATTTCAAACTAATCAATATATACAAGTTTTTCAAATTCAATCAAGTTCAATTTAATTCAAACAAATTCAAAACGTCCCATGGAACTTCTACCTATCCTTCTCCATCAAGGATTGGATCCTTGTTGATGACTTCCCAATCTTCATCTTCTTTTATGGGTGGTGGTTTAGCGAGGTTGTTGTTTTCATCCTTGAAATGAGAAGAAATTAACCAATGGATAACATCAAAGTGTTTCTCTTGATATTCAACCATCTTCATTTGACTCAATTCGAGATGATGATTGTTACGAAGTATTATAGATAGGATATTCTTGAATGAATTAAGTGTTTTTCAAAATTCTCGCTCAAATTGTGAATACGGTTTGCCATAATTTGATATTATAGAAAAGGAATAATTAGAGAAGAAGGAGAAAGTTTAGAATAAGTTTCTCTGGAAGAGAGAGGTATTTATATGGTCTGTAATTCTTTGGAAATGAATAGACACTAGTTGGTTATTTAAATTTTGATCAAATTTGAAAAAAACTGGCAGTTATATTCGACATGTCCATATTTACATATCGACATACCCATGTTGGTTTTTGGGTATTTCAGATTTTACACAATTTTAAGTTATATGTTATATTAATTTATTTAGTTTTAACGTGTTTTTACAATAATTAAAGATTGATTTGACGTAGATAAAAACACCATTCATTACTACTTGAAAGCAAATACATTCAACTAATACAAGGTACTAAATACAAGATTAGAAAGAAAATACAAGCAAATACTACACATATTATAAATTGGATAAGCTTATATTTCAGCAGATGACGAGGAGGAAGATGATATTCCAAGTTTTCTTCCTATTTTTCCAAAGAACTTAGACATTTGGGTAAGAGTCTTCTCGATTTTCTTTTGGCTCTTGGCTAATTTAACTTGGTTTTAAACAAGTGTTTCTTTGGTTATGGTTCTAGTATTTGTGGGACATTCTATACTTTCTAAAGAGGAATCTTCTTCTTCGTCAATTTCCATTAGATTTTCCTCTTGTTACATTCTAGCATGTTTATCCTTAACTGTTTCATAAGGCTTAAAACGATTGGAATTTGCGTGAGATGTAAATTTGCCAAATTAAACACATTTCTTGACACAAATTCTTCCCCTCTGAGATCCACTCCAAAATATTTAAAAATCCGAGTATGATAAAGAGTGTTTTCCTTCGTGGACATCTCTTTAGGCTTAAATTCTTTTAAAATCACATCTTCCCAATTTATATCATAAACACCAAAAATAGCAAAGAGGGCTTTTTGGACTTTGAGGGTAGGGTTATTGAAATTTTTGGAAGAGATGTGAGAGTATGTTAAAAGAGGAGGTTTATGATTCTTGCTTTTAGGTGGAAAAAGCAATTTTAAAAATCTATTTTTTTGTGCTTTTAAAATTGTTATGATAAGTTTCCAAATTCGTTTCATCAATTTCGATTTCCAAAAATCTGAACCCGTACACTTACAACTTAAAATATTACCCAAAATTTCACAATCTAAAATAATTTGAGTGCCTTTTACGTTACTCCATACTTGATTCTCATCTCCTTCGTAAAAGCCACGTTTCAAATTTGCGTAAAACATTTTGACGAGATTCGAGTAACGTACTTTATTGTTATCTCGAGCGTCAATCAAGCTTAGAACATCATTTTGATGAAAAAGAGTACGAAGATCATAAGAGGGAAAATCTTCAAACATAACGAAGGCTCCCGTGTTGACTTTTCCAGATGCGATATAGTCAATGTAAGCTTGAATAGCTTCTTTATCATTGTAGAGATGACCCTTGAGAGTTTTGGTCAATCTCATGGTTTTCAGTGGGCTAGAGGAAGCCATTAAAGAGTTGGTTTGAAGAATATAGATATGAAGAAAGTTATTTGAATTTTTAACGAGAGGTGGAGAGAATAGGATTGAATAGATAAATAAATAGAGATTGAATGGGCATAATTTTTCTGAAATTAAAGACAATTTTTCATACCTTGGGAGTTGGTGAAAATATGGAGGGGAGTTTGAAAGTTCAAACTTTTGAAATCTAAATTTTGAATTTCGTTTACTGAAAAAATGTCAACATGTCAGTTTGGGTATGCCAACATATATGTTGGTTTCCAAAAGGCATGTTGATTTTTGACTTTGATTTATTATATTAACGTTTTATATTTCAGGTTCATTACTTCCTGAAATAATATTAATCCTAACACCCGTTAAAAAATTATTTATTATATTATATTTTTTTATTTAATATTATTACGAATTTCAAAATTTAAATTTGAATTTTAAAGTTCAAGTTTGAATTTTAGAATTTTAAATTTCAAATTCAAACAAGGCAAACAAAACAAAACCTCCATTCATCCAAATCAACCAAAAAATTAAAAATTAATTAAGGTGTACCTGGTTTTTAGATACATTTCTTCGAATTTATCTGAAATCTGAATCGTTGTGAAACATATATTTAAATTTCTGGTTTTAGGCTCTTCATCACTTCATGATGAATTTGAATCGTCTAAAGTTGCTGCATATGCTGTCTTTCACTTCTTTGATGAATTGCTATTGTTTGTTTGTTGATTTGATTTATCTGCACTCTCTTTATATAACCCGGTTTGTTGCAGTTATAACATCTATCATCATTTCTTCCCGAACTTCCTTGATTATTTCTCGGAAAATTATTCTCCTTTTATATCTCAGAATTTTTTTGAAATTCCTTGTCATTAAAGCAATTTCTTCATCATCTTCACTGCTTGAATTAGAACCATTTGTTTTGCTTTGAGTATTATAGATTTCTTTTATGTGGGCTTATATTCCTTTCTTTTCTGTAACTGAACTCCGAACGACATCGAATTCATAATTAACTCCTCAATCTTCATTTCACTGACAATATTGGCTTCTTCAATCGCTAGTGTTTTCTGATCCCATTTTGGAATCAATGAACTAAGTATTTTTCTGACTTGGTCTTCTTCTGAATAAGTTTTCCCAGAGCCATTAATGAATGCACGATTTCCTGGAATCTGCAATACATATCAGAGACAGATTCATTCTTATTCATTTTGAACAACTCAAATTGGTTGATTAGCATTGATAACTTTGTCTTTTTAACTTTATCGGTTCCTTCATAAGTAACTTGCAATGTTCTCCATATTTCATAAGTAGATTTACAAACTGACACTCTATTAAATTTATTTCTATCTAATGAACAAGATTACTATAACGACCCGAACTTCCCCGTAAAGGAAAGCCCGGATTGAGATGAGAACAACACACATCGAAACACAAACAGAAGAACATTTCATTGTTTATTACAACAATTCCATCAGAAGATAAGAATACTACATAGTATGAATAAATATTTCACATTTGGCAAAATTACACAGAAAATATCAGAGATTTAAATGCATTACATAGCAGCGGAAAAATATACAAAACATAACTGAAGGGAAATATACGGATACAGAGCTTTTCGAATATCATTCCAGCTGTAAACCAGGATTCTGTGAATATAAATCTGCAAAACCAAAACTACTAGCTGCCCGTGTGGAAAATAGGGGCACCCAGAGTTTAGGTTAAAATAATAAACTCTAGGTCAGTTACGTGACTGGTGTGAGAACTAAAACGGTTATTTAAAACTTTACTTTAAAAGAGAATAATTCAAGGGACCACGCCGTATAACACGGAACGGGTTTCCTCCCAAGAATACCAGTGCATATAACAAAACAATGCAATGCTTTTTGGAAAAATGAAGCTATTATAAGACCCAGGTCCCATCACACAATGCAACGCAAGCCGAAGGATAGGGTTTTCCCTTATAATAGCCAAACATGTTTGGTACGTTTACAACAAATCATTTGATGCTATTATTAGTGTATAGTGTCAAAACAATTTCAATCATAAATATCAATCATAGACGGCATGGGTACCATATATCATGTCGCCATACTAGGCTCTGCAAATAAAAACCGCAATTTCACGTATTGGAAATTGGATTCCATCATGAGTCGAGGCAAGGGCAAGCTCCTCTCGAGACACTCTAGCAAATGTCTCAGGACCACACACAGCGATCCTTGGAATCGGTTGGGCCGGTCCTCACCTAACTTTGGAGGATTGGCAATTCCTGAACACATGTTTCCCGGTCCTATAGGACCTATATAACGGTCTGTACGTCGGCTCACATAGTGCCAGTTATCGACCATATATTCGAGGCGCCTCGCATTCCAACAACTACACATGTAAAAAGTATATAAATGTCAGGGCTGATAGGTCACTGACATCACCCATAGCTAGAAAGAAACGTCGTGTTCTCCCAACAGTCCGTATCCCTTTTTGACTCATACCGAGGTGTGAGGCTCACAAATTCATGCTATACACAAAGCTATGCCACACAGGTCGTTCTTTGATCATCAACCACAAGACTTTGCTTTTCAACAGAAGCCTTGGTCATTTGCCACTTAGGCATGCCACATAGGCAATTCGCTCCATGCGACTGATGTCCATCGATATACAACCTCTGAGCTCGTACATCCCAGAGAAGGGCGTTAAGCAAGAGAATAAATTCTCCGCCGCCAAACAGATGTATATTTAATAGAGATTAATCAACACAGAATAAAATCCAGTGTCATACACACAGTCCATTTACAAGTTCGTTCTGGGTCTGAACGAAACTAGAGGCACTTTCCTCGCATATCCATCGATCTCCAAGTACGTCTGGACGATCACCAACTGATTCCCTCCTCTTGGGTGTACAGCCCAATCAGGATCATCAATAATCATCCAAATGATGTGAAGACTTCCGGTCTTCAACCACCGTCTTCCTCTTCAACATATCGTCGAATCGGTTATTCAGAATGGGTATAAACCCGACCTTTCTGGATAACCCGCGTATAAAATAAACAAATGTTACACAAACCCAACATACGCCTCATTCCAATTCAGAATATTCTTTTATTCCAATATTCACATTCTAAGGGAAAGGTTCCCATTAATTTTATCAAAGATAAATTCATCTAAATTTATTTCATTAATCTTCCTTTGGATATCACTTCAAACCATATTATGGTTTTCCAAACTAGTCGGGATTAGCGAACCACACCGAAGTAATTATTTATTTTATTTCCCAATCCCCACCTATTCATCCCATCAAGCAAAATTGGTAATACTCCATATCTAACACCATGGTGTTATCGGTAAATATTAATTACCATTTCATGTTCAAATCTAATTAAAGATTTAACTATCGCTTTGGAGCAAAACTGGTGATACTCCATCCTCGATCACTTTAATCTAATTAAAGATTCATTAAAACTCCACTTAGTTTTAATCTTCCCAAAAATCAATATCATGTCTTTAACTGGGTTAAAGAACCAACGTCATTTAAAACACGGTTCACTATAAACCCAAAATCACTTTCTATTGTTAATCGGGTTAAAGAACAGGTGTTATTCAAAACACCGCTCACGATAAACCCCAAAAACCAATTTAAATTCAATTCCAATTAAATACTAATTAACTGGACGATTTCACTAAATCTTAATTAAAAGATTTATTCTTTTCTAAACTGGGTTAAAGAACAGTGTTACTTAAGACACCATTCACGACGAACCCAAAATCCCACTTGACATTAAATACAAGGATTTGAGTAGAAAATATATCGGCTTATATTCAATATCAAATTCTGAAACCAACAAATAACGTATTGGAAATAACGATATAAAATATATCTTTCAAGTTTCCACAACCATATATGTATAATCATGAAATCCAACATTGAAATATTCCGAAGATAATTTCGATTCAAATCCATTCCAATTCGTATATTGGAAATTCTGATTATTTTCAAAACCATTTCAAACCCAGTTCATAACTAGTTCATTTCAATAAAAATATATTTTTATCCTTTCAAATGTGGAATTTTTCATCCCAGTTCTTTCCAATTCATATATTATGATTTTACACAAATTATTAATATTTTTAATAATTTTATCAAGGTACATACAGTCGGTTTTCAATAATGGCCACCGAACTACATTTACAACACCTTTTCCAATTTTGATTTGGACATAATTCCAAATCCAACCGTTAGATTTCAAATTTCTAATATTCACTAGAAAGCTATTTCCGGTACGAACCCAACGGTTTCGGTTTCAGGAGAATCCGATGGTCGGATCTCCCGTAACGTCAATTCGAAGTCAATGGTCGAAATTCGCGAACTGCCGCGGCGCGTTCTATTCAGGCCATTATATAATATATATATATATTATATATATATATATATTATATATATTTCATAGATTTCCTTTTAAAACGTATTTTATAAATCATTTTAAATTCGATTTCGAAACGATTTCGACTTCATATTCAATTTCGAATCAAAATTGAATATTCCACATCATCGATATACAAATGATAATATTTTCAAAACGTTATATTTTGAAATCACTTCTTTTTCTATATTCATTATAAAAACGAATATAATCGATATAAATATCGTTCGCGTCAAAATAGCGCATCTCTAATCAGCACGGCTTTATATATTTCAATAACTTTGTTATTCTATTCAACAAATGAATATTTATTCTATTCAACACATGAATCTATATTTCTTTCAACACATGAATATTCTCAACACATGAGTACTGTCAACACATGACTATTTATTCTATTCAACACATGAATCTATATTTTAATATTCTTTATTTTCCCAATTGGAGCGAGGCCCAATCAATTACCATATAATGTTAATTACATGGATTCCATACAACACATGCATATAATAACAACGATAAAAAATCAACCATCATCCAAAGTGCACCACACAACTGCATAAGCATTAAATATAAATAATTAACGCTTACACAGTCTGTCAATAAAACGATCGACATACCACTAAACAATTGGGATTAGTGTACGTCAAATATCATCCCAGCACCCGTGTGGGGTTTCAATCCACAAACACTGAATATTATTTGTGCAGTTGGGCGATGTGTAAAATTTATCGTCCCAATCAATATCCTTCAAATAGGTGTACATAAACAAACCATCCAGTTTGTAAATGAATATTTATTTAATCACATTCACGTTAAAAAATATATTTTTAATGATAATTAATTTATTTCAACACATGAATGTTTTATTATCCATTTCACATCAACATCACAAACAAACTTCACAACATATAAAACAAGCATACAACTCGTCCATAGTCTGTGGACGATGGGTGTCGGGTGCTACTAAGCGCCGTCTGCATCCTAGTATATATTTCAACTAGAAAATGAAATTTAAAGTGAGAAGTTCTCACCGACTAGCTAAACCAAACGCCACGACTCTTCATATTTAGGAAATCTTCGTCGTGCTCGCCTTTTGTCACTTTCGTCGTCCGTAGCCACTACATATATAAAAATCATATTTTTATATTGTTGCTATGCATATAACAATCACATTTTTACAATCACTCTATATGGATAAAAATCACATTTTTACACCGCTACTATATAGATAAAAATTCTATTTTTACACCGCTACTATATAGATAAAAATTCTATTTTTACACCGCTACTATATAGATAAAAATTCTATTTTTATACCGCTTCTATATAGATAAAAAAATTATTTTTACACTGCTACTATATAGATAAAAATTCTATTTTTACACCGCTACTATATAGATAAAAATTATAACCTTCCTATATAAAAATATCGAAATTTCTTATATAAAAATACCGTCTTTTCTATATAAAAATATCGTCTTTACTATGATAAAAATATAATCTTTACTATGATAAAAATTGAATCTTTTCACATTTAAAAATCTTGCCTTTTTCTATCTTGTTTAAATATGTAAGAACTGGAAAAAAAATCATCATTTAAATGCTTATTTTCCTAAAACAAATAAAAATAAATAGCTACATAAAATAAAATAAAACTTACATTCAGTTTTTGGGATGGGGGAGAGCGCTGACGGGCTCGGGGAGGCTTCAGGTGGCGGTGGGTGGTGCGTCGAGGCCTGAGGCGGCGGATTGGGGGTGTGGGGGCATCGATTTTGGGCAAGGGGGTTCGGGGTTCCTCAGATCGGAGGAGAGAAGAGAGCAAGGTGCGAGAGGGGGGGCAGTGGCGATCGATTGGAGGGCGGCGCAGGCTAGGGCGTGGCTAGGGTTTGGTTTCTAGAAGGGGAAGGAGGGGAGGGGAGCAGACTGGGGTGATCGACGGCGCGGTGGGTCCCAGAGCGGAGGCGACGAGGTCCGCCTGGAGGGCGGTGGGCAACCGCGATTGTTTTTTTTTCATTTTAAAATGAACGGGGGAGGGGGGCTCGCGTTTACTAAGGAGAAGAGACGGGGGGATTATAAAAATATTATATTTAATTCTATTTAAATTCAAAAAGCAACTATTTATTTCAAACTCGAAATCGAACCCACCGACTGGCTTCCCTAGCTAATTACCCCCATTCCGAACACAATGGGATATGTATCATAGGCTGATTCAACTATTTCGATCAGTTTTCGTCAAAATCAAAATATAACTCTATATATTGAATTTGAACGCGCATTTCAATTTACTGGGGCCACATACGGTTTCTAAAAATTCCTGAAAAATATTTTCTAGCTTCGTATTGATGATACGGTCCTAACAAAACTAATTTCATTGAATTCTGAGATCGTTTGAAAAATGGCCATTTTCCAGTCGATTAAAATCAACTAAAACAGGTCAAATGTGTTTTCCTTTGCCATGCTCACATATTAATTCAGAAAATTACGAATTTTGAAACCTAGCAATAACTTGACATCACGGGTCCAACAAAAGTGGTTTCGTCGAAAACTGTGGTCGTTTACAAAATTTCCATTTTTAAGGGCCAGAATTCCATAACGACTATTCGGAATTTTCAACTGGACGTATCTTTTGATTCCCGCTATAAAATTTCAATTTTTCGGATTTGTTGGAAAGATATTTTCAAATAGATTCAAATATTTTTGGTTTCACTAAAATCCGATTTATTTTGAATCCTGTACATCCGTTTGAAATTTGAAATCGAATTTTTGAACTACCGCGCCATTTCAGGGTCGTTATAAAATTAAAATAAAATATTTATATTCGAACGACGATCTATATAAATATATACGTTATAATTCTATTCAAAATAAATTTCTCGTCGTCATTATTTAAAATAATTCATTTTAAATATTAAAAATTCATCAAAATTTCCAAAATAAAAAAAATTAAATTGGCTTAGAATTTTCGGGTTGTTACAATTACATATTCATGGCCTTAGAATTACTTTGTGCAGTAGCCTTTTGATAATTTGTCCATTGTGCAAAATTAGTAGTGGATTCAACATATTCAGCCTGTGTGAAATTCCACGTATCTAATCCTACTGATTGTAAATTTATATTCATTGCATATGCCCAGTAAGAATAATTACTGCCATTAAATAGTGGTGGTCTAAAAGTGGACTGACCCTCTGTAAAAGAACTATTATTACTAGTGTTTATTGCCATTAATCTTTCCAAAATTCAGATTATGAAATTTTGAAAACCTTTGCTCTGATACCAATTGTTAAGGATGCGAAATGCAGATCTTAAGGCAGAATTAACACTAGAGGGGGTGAATAGTGTTTATGAGGAATTTATAGAAATCTTAAACTAACTTAAATTACTATATGAACCACACAATGATTATCACACCAGAAATGACCACAAACACAGAAACAATCACAAACACAGAAATAAGTAAATAAAAATGTAGATAAGGAAAGAATACACAGGATTCTATACAGGTTTGGATTACCCCTATGTCAAGTCCCACACAACGCTGGGTTGCGCAGAGTTCTATTATTAATATCCAAGTACAACACCCTTGATTTCATGGCTACAAGGTTAACACCGATTACACCACCCTTGATTTCACGACTACAATTTTAACATTGCCCCTTTCCTTGATTTCAGGTCTACAAGGAAAACACCCTTTCCCAAACAATTATAATAGCCCTAGAACTCTTCTATAGCACTTCAAACAGAGAGCGGTTGATAGAGATTGAGAAGAGAAGAAGAATGATAAATTTTTTGTTGAAATCGGCCGAGTATAAGTGTAGAAATCAAGAATTTTATGTATATTAATGGTGGCAAGTAAAGGGGTGAAGAAGGAGAAGAAAGAGTAAATAAAAATTCGAAATCAACCCCTTTTTAAAGTGTCCCAAAGGTTGCAACGTTTCTGAAATGTTTCAAATAGTGAAAAGACACTTCCTTTGAAAATTGAATTTACGGCAGTTATATGTCAACATGCTCAATTGTTTATGTTGACATATGTAGTGTATTTTATTTTTTAAAATCATTTTTCAAGTGTTTAGACTAATATATATTATGAAAATTCTTGAACCAAAGCTAATGTTTAAAATAAACTTTCTAAAATATAAAAACATATAAAAACATAGTGATATATAGTACAAACATACTTATAAAGTATATGATTTGAAACTATAAAACTATATATATAATAAACATATTATTATACTACTTTATAAACTATAAATATATATATTTGAAATCATAATAATTTTAAATCTTTTGGAAAAAGTAGTTTGAAATAACTTGAAATCAGAATTTGATTCTTGAAAACAAAATTTGAATTTTGAAAAATAGAATTTGTAAATGAAAAACAAAGTTTGAAAATGAAGTGATATTTAGAGTCTTACATATAAACTAGACTCAATTACTTTTTTTGAGCTCTTGAAATCTTGATATCTTGATACTCATGAGTCTTGAATCTCTTAGAATTCTGAATCTCTTGGAACTCTAAAGTTGTACAGTCTTCAATATTAAATCCTATATACAAACCCTGCACACACACATATACATTCTAGATAAAGATGTTAGTTTTTATTTTATAATCAATTAATAATGATAATTGAAATAAGGTTGTTGTCATCAAAACCCCAATCTCCAACAACAATTTATAGTATTAGTAAAAGATGTACTTCAGTTTTTCCTTAAAACATAACATATTTATTGCAAAGAATATTAGTTTATCTATATTAATTGTTAGCCTATCAGACATCCATTTTCAAATTCTATCTATTTATTTCTCCCTTATCACTTCCATAATAAATAAGTCATTAATTAATTTCCGTTTATTACATATTAAATAGGGAGTTTCAGTCATTTCCACTTTTCTAACTTTTTGGTTACTACAACAATCATGTGTTTATAAGTTTTGAAATTGAAAAGGATGTTGATAAATCACTATATAGTTTCTAGAGTATTTCTAGAAATTAAGGTCAAGTCTTTCCTAAAAGGATCTACATATGATATTTTATAGAGATGCGTGTACTTTAAATTAATAAATGGACTTATATATAGTAAATCTTCTGAAAACTCATTTTCAAAATAACAAGTACGTCTCTCATATGTATAATCTTCCCACAATTAGGTAACCTAGCTCTGGTACCAAATGTAACAACCGGCCGGGAATGAGCCTAAATCCCAACCCAGAAAAGACTCATCGGAACTTAGAGCCATTTTAGGCAAGTAGGAGGTTTCCATAAGAAATTAAATAACAGAGTCATACTGAAACGAAAACATATTCTCATAGAGAAATGGGCAAAAAATAGTAATTAAAATAGATGTACCTTTTAGAAAAACCACTTGTCAATTACATCACAAATCCTAATATCACAATAAAGGCACATCATAAATATCTCATAAGTACAATCAACTACTAGACATAAAAATAGTAATTAACTGGAAAGAAATCTACGTCGCCAAGCTTTTGTATCCATGACATCATCAATCAAGCATGACACTGACTAACCTGTGTTGCTAAGAAGAAGGGGGGTCAGAACAATAGTTCTGGTGAGTAAAAATTCTTTAAGTTTAAAAGGGAACCTATTTCTTTATACTTGGCAATATAAATCCATCAATTTATATTTAGGCGAATATAACACACACACACACACATATATATATACATATATAGCACATATATGCATTTACTAGAAAGAGATCGATCATTTTTGGTCACTTACGGGCATCATATATATAGGCGGATTCTTATGATAACTTAATACCCTATGGGAGGATTCCCACGATCACTTACTACCCTACGGCAGACCTCAATCATTTAAGACCTCATTTTCTAGTCGTCATCGTAGTCAAATATTCTCTGTTTTGTAATGCGAAAGATAGTAATCTGCCACTTAATACCAGATAAAGGTGCACACTTATCTCCATTTATGACTCTTTCGACGGACCTATGCATTACTATCTAGCAAACATTACAGCTGAACTTCTAGTCACTTATACTTCCCTTAGACAGGCGGTTCCCCCTACATGATTGGTGAAACTCTTAGTAGTCCATCCCTAGGTGTGCCCTCATGTAACAATCCAAATTCCGACAGACTAATTTTTTATTATTAAAAAAAATCCCAATATATCGGAATACAAGTTGGCTTGTCTGATATCTTGCTGAAAAGACATAGATATAAAATATATCAGAGCTCAAAAAACATCTTACATTGGAATGGATAAAATATAACATAACCAAATATAGCCTTACGGTAGAAATAATACTGCCCAACCAGTATCCAAAGCTACCGTATCTCTGCCGTAAACCTAACCTGCGAGGGTGTTATGGGGAAGGGGTTAGAACACAAGTTCTGATGACTGGAATAGATTACACAAACAGAAATAACAATACATATACCATTCAGTTATGTTACTTATTTATTTAGTTGTTGGGTTAATAGCACTCAAGGTTTTACACACACGTCGTACCCATCTACCTCCTAGTAGATTAACCTAATACAACATATATGTAGCTGTCCCCAAAATAAGGGTACCTCCCATGGTATCTTTCTTGCACGGTCTATACCGTCGTGCCATGGAAGTGTATGCAACTCTCATTCTACGCCAGAGCGATGTACAGATTCTCTATAAAACTATGCCACGTTCCACATAGAACTACCATCGCCATGCTACGTAGGCGTACAGACTGCCATATCCAAAACTCCTCGTCCAAGTTTGATCTTAACACGGAGTCATGCCCTAATGTCTACGATACACCACCTGGAGCAGTCAAGCATGTATCTAGACCCTTACTCGTACGTACTATCTACTGTAACCCGAGTCCCGTAATAGGGCTGCATCCATTACACGAAACTAGGTCGGGAGCTTTTCCATATCTGTACAGACTTGCCTTTAAGGACCTCGAGATATAAATATTCATTACGGTCTGCTTTTCACGGTGGCTATGGCCCTACCCAGGCCCCTCCCTCAGCAATTAAAGACTATAAGAGCTAAGTGGCGTGCCCCTAACAAACAATCTAAACATCCAATTGGCGTGTCCCTCAACCACTGTGCCTCAATAGTGAAAGGTTGATGGCATCCTGGTTTTAGCTCTAGTCTTTCTGCATCCCACTGACTGCCGATGATGGGTACTCGACGATCTACTATCCTGTGTTGGTCCTGACCTAGCCTCCTGCCGAGGCGATCCCCGAATCACCCTGGTGTCATACTGCCACAGCCTTCTGACTGCAAAGCTACTTTTGCAGTTAAGGTGTACTCGCTATGTGGTAACGCGCAGACCCAACCCTGCGAGTACAACTTGAGCATGACACGCAATAGAGGACTACCATGAGGTACCCTACCACGTCCCTCGGAAGCCACATGCTTCCTTTAAGTCCCGCAAAGCCGGCAAGCAGAATACAAGCAGACTAATCAGATGGATGTGTGCATCTTGTGCCTCTAGACACCTAGATGAACTACCCTATTAGGTTCTTCACCTCCAAACGTGTGGATTGGTCCAAGTGCATCACATTGTCGTGTTATTAGATCTTTTAATCATGCACTTGTCTTATCTTATCAGATTTCCAATTAACTTGATTGTTCACATTCTCTCTTATATTCAAGTTATCAGGTTTTCTCTGATCCCCTTATATCTCTAAGGAATGGACCCCTCTCGCTTGTTAATTCAGTGATATAACTTACCCCATTTAAGTTCATTAATAAGCCCACAACATATTATTCCCTAGATTGTAATCAACGACGGTAATCTACAATCTCTTTATATTATCACCATGTAGTTCATTGTCAAATTTCATAGTTACAATAATATGTTCTACTTAATATATAAGTAAGTATATTTTATCTCAATCCACATGTTTTCTATTAACATTTCCCTTATTATATATGACTAAATATAACTTATTTCATTCCATAAGTTTACTTCATTCTTTCTTATTTAATCATAATTTCAACTTACACTATCACTATAACATGTAGTTATTTACTTATTAACTTAATTATCTTAACTAAGGTTTATTAATAATTTTCCTTTTCGTTTATTATGACTTATGTTATAATTTCCACTTGTCCCTAGGACAAGCTTACCTATTATATAACATTTTCATTAATGTAATTAATTGTAATAGGTCATTATCATTCCCCATTCATTCTAGTTCTTGTTTTGTTGCAATATCCATTCATTACAATTAATGCCATTTTATATTCATATATATATATATATATATATATATATATATATGTTTTGGCACCAGACCTCTCACATTAAGTGGACTACTTGAGGATGCTGGATTTGCCGGGCAGTTCTGTGCAAACTTCTACCACAAGTTGAGCTTAACCTCGTGTCTTAGTAGTGTTATTTACCATTATATTGATGTTTATGCACCAGACGCCTCACATTAAATGAGCACTTGTGTATACTGGATTCGCCGGGCGGTTCCGAGCAGGCTTCAACAACAAGTTGAATTTAACCTCTTGTCTCGGTGTAGTTATAATTTCTTAATTACTGTAAATTATCTATACAATTTAGGCATATCTATTCTTCCAATTTTTACTGTAATTTTGTTTACAACTTTTGGCATAATAATATTCTTAAGCGAATGTTCAGGTTGATCATAGATTCCATAATTACAGCATTTACAGTACTAATTTCACATTCAAGCGGATGTTTAAATGGAAACAGACTTATATAACATAAATGTTCTCAGCGGTTTTAACCCCAAGTATTCGCAATTCCATTATAACTTGATTCGCAACATCCAATAAATAGGATCTTAGGATGGTTTTATATACAATAGTAATCTTTTTAACATGTCCTAAACAATATTAATACCTAATTTTCCACAAATATCAACTGTTTAGCAGATTAATTATAACGAGGAATATAAATGATAAATATACCATTATTAAAAATGGTATAATTTATATACACTAACCTAACAGCTTTCCAATCCATATCTGTTATTCCATGGCCTTCCTAACCGAATCTATAATCTAAATAACCATGGATTCACAAATCTGATACTAAAGAAAAAGGAAAAGGAAGAGAAACCTAAGTAAACCATATTCAAAGACTTACCTAACGCCAATCGCAATTTTAAACACCCATTTGTAGATATATATACACTCGTTTCCTCCAAATCTTGAATCAAAATTTCCTAAGACTAATTATTCTATTTTCTGAATAGATTTGAGAAGGAAGAAGAATGGTAGAGTCTAGGAAACATCTTAGAAAACATGAGATTTAGGCTAGGCCCTACTAGCCTATTTATAGGTATACAAGAAAGTCTGAACCATCGGATTTAATCTTAAGCGTACACGCAGTGCAGAGTCAGCAACGAATAGGGTCCGAAAAATAGTCCAAATTCGCAGAACGAGCCTGCCTAGATCGGCAGTTGGTCGACCCAATCGACCTTGGGTCGACTGAGGCTGATTGTGGGTCGTTCCACAACGGTTGGGTTTTGGCGGCCCTTTTCCTGTTCGTCTCGTTTGAATTGATTTGAATTATTTTTATATCATATTCATATATAAGCTCCTTATGTATATACAAACTTCTAATGTCCATAACTTCTTCATACATTATCTGTTTTATGCAAACTTGGGGTCTATCTGAACCAGAATTCTGAGAAGAACGCAATGGTGATGCCGGTTTCACTTAATTCTGAATATTTAATTAAGTTATTCCCAATTATTATCTTTAAGTATGGTTATAGTGTATTAAATTTTGAGGTACTATATTCTCTCTCCCTTAGGAAATTTCATCCCCGAAATTTGCTAAGGACGAAATAGTGTTATCCCTCGTATATTGCAACCAATGGGTGTTCATCTAATTTTTTTCCAACCATCTATGCACTTGTGCAAAGTGTTATACAATCATGATAATACATGAATGTGATGTATGCCTAGGTGGTACCTCCCATATGAATGCAATTTTTTTCTTAAAAATCTTTTGAAAACATGATGCACCCATCCTAAATATACTGGCAATTTCTACATGAATGTAATATTTTGAAATTCAACATACTTTTTCATCCAATTTTTCCTACACTCTTACAGAGTAAGAATGCAGTACATCCAATATTTGCATCCAAAGTCCTATCAACCAACTTTAATTTTTTTTGAATTTTAGAAAAAACTAATTTTCTAAATTCGATTTCTTATGTTACAAAAAGGCGGTAAACAGAAAACTTGACATCTCCCTTTTTCTTTTATATACAATTTCTATTTGTTCTTTAATCATATGCAACTATTATGTAAGGGTTTCTTATCTTTCTATCCCAGCACAGTTCACATAAGAAAATTTTCTCTATTATTATAAATTTTATTTTTCAACTTACTTAGGAAAAATCCATTTTTTTTCTCATTTCCCATAATTTTCCATTTTTTTAACTGACATGTTTGTTGCTTTACTGGATTTTTTTTGTTTTCATTTTAGTTAAGTCGTTACTCTTTTCTTAGCTTATTTAACTTAATCCACTGATCTAAGTTTAGATTCCAAATAAGCCTTCTAATCTTTCAACTAAAACAGGAAAACAAGCATTTTACATAGCTACTACCAAGGGCTAAGCATCTTTGGACCATGTCCCCTCCGAAAAAGAAAAGTCTAAACCAAAGGATCTAAAAAAACTTACTTACCCTTTACCATCTATTAGTCACCACTAGTCCTTACTGTGTATTTACTGTCTTTTCCAAGCAACAACCTAGGCTCTATAATGCTTACACACTCTACAGGAACTTACCATTATTTCCAAAATAGTCCTTGTTGTTTACTTCATAGCCTCAAAATATTTCTCGCCTTCCCTAGGTACTAATACTTTTCCTATTCCATGATTTTTAAAAATGTGATTTGGCTTTCTCATTTCATTTTTCTTCCAAAAATTAAGAGTGTCAAAACTTTACTTTTTTTTCCATATTAAAACTTTCCTTTTCCAAAACCATAAAAAATATGTCATCCCAAAAATGCAAATCATTTTTTTTCAAATCACAAAAACTGGAGTAGACATGGACAACTACTTTTCTATCGGTTTCACTACCGTTCATGTTTATAATGTCAGTTCAATAACCCATAACTAGTTGCAAACATCTACTATATTCTTAATTCTTACAACTTATTTTGTCCACCCAATAAAATTTTATGTCAAAACAATTATCAAATATTGTTACCAAAAGAATAGAGAACTTAAAAAATTTCTTTACCGAAAATTTTAGTTTTCACCAAAAAATGCAATCTTTTCTATGCTTTGCTTTTTAATCCTTTCATACTTTATAACTTAAAAACAAGCGAGCTATACATTCTCTATATGGTGCACCTTTTTTTTTCCAAAGAATTCATTTTAGATAAAAATTTCACAAGAAATCACCATTTTTAAAAATATTCTCAATATGTACTTTTCAAATATTTTACATATTTTTTTTTCAAACATAAAATAGATATCTCTTTTCGTTTCAAAAATTGTTTCTGCACAATTTATCTAATACATATTCAAATTGTAACTTTTTAAATACCACAAACTACCACCCAAAAGCTTTTAAATTTCAAGTTCTTAAAAGTTAACAATGGTGTTAGACTCAAAGTGGGTTTCCAACTTGCCTAGACTCTCTCAGATATTCCCACAAAGTCATTCCTCTCAAATATATATATTCCTAATCCACTTTCCTCTTTTACTCTTCACCAATTTATAAGGCTCTACTGCCAAACCCACTAATCATAAATACAATCATTTCAAATGCTAACATACGGGATACATATTTCTCTAATACAAAGAATATTGTACACTTTTCACCCAAACCACCTAAGGGTCTCAAATTTCCATAATCATTCCTTTAGTGAACATAACTGACATCCCAACTCTTTCCATATTTTTCTCTTATGATTTAATGGGTTCCTTTGTAGACCTAGGTGTATATATAATATGTATATATAAAAATATTTAAAATACAAATATGTTCACTCACTATCTATACAGGAATCCTAAACCTAGGCTCTGATACCAGATGTAACAACCCAAATTCCAACAAATCAATTTGGTTTTTCAAAAATCCCAATCTATCGGAACCCGAGTTGGCTTGTCTGGTATGTTGCAGAAAAGACATTGATATAAAATATACCAGAGCTCAGAAAAAATCTCACATCGGAATGGACAAAATATAATATAACCAAATATAGTCTTACTATAGTAATCATATTGCCCAAGCAGTATCCAAAGCTACCATATATCTGCCATAAACCTACTGCGAGGGGGTTATGAGGAGGGGTCAGAACATAAGTTCTGGTGACTGGACTAGATTACACAATCAGAAATAACAATACATATACCGTTCAGTTATTTTACTTACCTATTAGGTTGTTGGTTAATAGCACTCATGGCTTTACACACATGTCGTACCCATCTACCTCCAAATAGATTAACCTAATATAACATATATGTAGCTATCTCCAAAATCAAGGTACCTCCCATGGTACCTTTCTCGCACGGTCTACATCGTCATGCCATAAAAGCTTATGCAACTCTCATCCTACACTAGAGCGATGTACGTATTCTCTATAAAACTATGCCAAGTTCCGCATAGAACTACCATTGCCATGCTACGTAGGAGTATGGACTGCCAAATCCAAAACTCCTTGCCTAAATTTGATCTTTACACGGAGTCAAGCCCTAACATCTACGATACACCACCCGGAGTAGTCATGCATGTATCTAGACCCTTATTCATATGTATGGTCTACTGTAACCCGAGTCTCGTAATATGGTTGCATCCAATGCACGTAACTCGATCTGGAGCTTTTCCATATCTGTACTGGCCCGCCTTTAAGGACCCGAAATACAAATATTCAGTATGGTCTGCTTTTCACGGTGGCTATAACCCTACCTTGCCCCCTCCCTCGGCTATTAAAGACTACAAGGGCTAAGTGATGTGCCCCTAACAAACAATCTAAACATCCAGTTGGCATGTCCCTTAACCACCGTTTTTCTACATCCTACTAACTACTGATAAAGTGTACCCGATGATCTACTATCTTGTGCTGGTTCTGACCCAAACTCCTGTTGGATCTAGATTAACCCTAGAGGGGGGTGAATAGGGTTTATTGAATTTTAGCGAGATATAAAAATATCAGGGATTACAGAATATAGAAGAAATAGAAATGTATAAAGTAAACGACACAAGATATACCCAACTTCGGCAAAATCCTGCCTACTACTGCATTCCTAAGGTTTCTACTAGGTGTTATAAACAGATCCTACTTACAATACCATGTAAATTCACAGTGTCTTCCCTGTCCTAACCCTATGCTCAAAACCCTAAACTGATCTAAACCCCTAGATCAGATTTCCCCTAGTTTTTACAGACTCTAGTAAACTGCCAATACCCTAACTGGATTTCCTAGATTTTTACAAACTCTAGAAACTGTTGAGACAGTTTACAAAAAGAATAAAAATACAACAAAAATAAATAAAAGAAAACCCCTTAAAACTAGGCAAAAAGAATCCTCCCTTTTAATATTAATCTTGGCTTAGCCAAGTATATTTTGACCGGCCACACCACTTTGCTTTTGCATGATCTCTCTTCTATCCTGGAGAATGCAAAATGGCGGCGATGGAAAGGGAAATTGATAGGGTTCCTATGTAATACCAAATCGCGTCGATGCTTGATGAATTGATTAATCTCTGAAGCTCGAAAACTTATGACTTGCTTTGTCTACGATTTGGAAAATTCTCGATCGAAAATCTATGAGTAAAATGAATTTGATTTCTTTGTTTTTCTTTGAAGTGATTGTGTTGGATTTTCGATAGATTTTTGCTAGTGATGATAGGTGTATATATAAGGTAATTGAAACCCTAAATGCTCTAATTTCTCGTGAATGATTTGGTTGATTTTTCTCGTGTTTCCCTTTTTATTGCCCTCGATTGAAATAGAATTTTGTTACCTTGATTGCCTCGATGAATCTGGACTTGATTGTTTTCTTCAAAAACAGATTTACCCTTTTTTATAAAGAGATCTCTCGGAATTGATTCATGAGGAAAGATATCTTCAAATTTGTTACCGAGTTTTATTCTGCCTTATCACCATGCTATATATGATTTCTGGAATCAATTTGAAAACTTGCCAAAAAAGAATTTAGCAGTCAATTCGATTTCCCATGATACTTGCATGATTTGCTCTGTCGTGAAATTAACATATGCCATGTATGATCATTTTCAAGACTGAAAATCTTTGACAATATCCAGAAAAGCTCCAAGATAACTTATGATTCCTCTCGACAATTTCTTGCACCAAAACAGAAATTGCTTTCTGATTTTTCCGTGACATTTATTGCATATGAGATAATTCTGATTGCTTCAATCAAGTTATATATTTACCTTCATACTGTCATATTGTATGGACCATTTCCTTGTGCACACTATGTTCCATGTACTTGCTCCTTGACTCATGCTTGTACATATATAAACTTGTGCACACCTATATTTGAGTTGCATTTAAATATGTTGTGTTCACTTATATGAGCATACTTTAACTGATTTACATCCATTTGCATTTTGCCATGACTATAACTCAGTATAAAGATTCTGCTTGAATCATGCAACATTTTGAAACTCAGACCTGAGTTGTTTTGTTGAATGTATCACTTGATGTTATGCTCCATTCTTGTTTGCTGCTGAAGCTGCTCGCTTTGGCACTCTTGAAAATAAATCTGACTTGCCAACATATGTCTACATATACACTTGTACACAAGTTCTATGTACATGCTGCTTTGATGTATAGTTGACACCACCTGTTATAAATACTTGATGCTTATCACCATGTTGTATCATGCTGTATCACTATGTAAGCTGGCTTGACCACTTCACTACTGTTTGACTTGAGTTTGAGCTCACTTGTAAACTGTTTTCACCATGCTGCTTCTTGTATACAGTTTGGCACGACATTTCTGTTTCATTATGACTTGTGTTGCATGTAAATACATGTTGCTTACTCCATTCACACTACATACTATTGTGTTTCTACATGCTGAACCATTTGTTCATGACCACATTGAGCCGACCAGTTCAGTTGCATCTTGTGTATGTTGTTTGTTTTGATGATGTTGCACCATCACTTTGCTATCTTGACTATTTGCTGTTTTAAAAAAAACGATCATGTTTCAGCTGCCATGAAAATTGCGATCTGCAATGTATAAATCACTTGATCTACAGCTGATCTACCATGATTGTCGACATGTTTTGAGATGATCTGAAAGTGTTGTATTTCCCTGATATGTTTGACCATTTGCACACTGATTTGCATTGTGCACTGAGTCGAGATGGTCCACATGGCTACTTCTCAGTTACACATAGTATTTTGATTGGAGAGGCAGTGCACATATGTATATATATATATATATATATGCGTGTGTGTATGTGCAGTCGATCAAACTAGTTTTCCCGTCCCTGTATTATATATATAAAACTGTCTGCCTTGTGTATTTACAGTGTTTCACTGTGAATATCACAAGCTGTCTAGACGTAGATGAATCAGATCAAGTCATGAAAAATGATGAGAAACACACCAGAAATCTGAGGCAGATAAAATTTAAAAATTAAATCTATATTGCATGTTTCAGTTTCATTTCTATTAAAGTGTACTGTGTGTGTTTCTTGTGACAGGTATGCAGACGATGACTGGACTGAGTGTGCTGTCTGACAGAGGACAAAAGACAGAAGTGATAGTGTATGAGTGTGTGAGTCAATGAATGTATGTATATGATTTGTATAGACAGAGTGTTGAGTGTTGTAGTGAGGAGTTTTGTACAAAAAGAGAGAATTGTACTGATATTTGTAATAAACACATTTGAATGAAATTAAATATTATTTTATTGTGTTCAAACAAACTTGTCTACCGTATTTAGTTTATTTACAAGTACAATCTCATGTGAATTGAACAAATAGTGGAGTTATAAATAATTGTACTGTTTGAATGTTTGAAATATAATATTTAATTTAAATAAAATACTTATGAATATATGAATGTCTGTACAGTCGTATTCTATTTAAATATAAATATTATATTCTTGTCTATGATGTATAAATAGAACAGTACAGTAACAAACACATTTAAAATATTCTTTATTTGGTTGTTGTCATCAAACAAAAATCATATAATTATGTATACAACTATGTTATATACAACAATCTCCCCCTTTTGATGATGACAAACAAATAAAAGATTTTGAGCACAATAAATGTGTTTGACAATGAATTTTGAACTCCCCCTATTTATTAGCTCCCCCTACAACAGAAAACTCCCCTTATAACTGTGCATGTGTGAAATGAACTAAATAATAATAAATTTTCAAAATTAAACATATTTATAAAATATTCACTCATAAATCAAAATCTCAACCCATTCTCCTCCTTTTGTAGTCATCAAAAGGATACAGAATTTAAAATATAGATGAATAATGACTAGAAATATAATTTCATCTTAAGAGGAAGAACAGTCATCATAAATCTCAATCAGTCAAACAAAAATCATAATATTTTGAGAAAAGATGTCATATTTCATATTTTAGAGAACGACAGATTTACGATGAATATATAAAAATGGAGAGAGTTAAAAAAATATGAATATTTTCCAATTATTTCCAAAAGAATTTTATAAAATTGAGCACAAAAATAGTGATGGGTTTGGACTATAATTATAAATTCAATTTAAGTGACAAAATCATATAATCTCAAATCTCAATAGCTATCAATCAACAAATCATAATATTTCATAAAATATTAACACATTTCACAAATTAGAAAGATGGATTGATAGGCTGGTTATAACATACCAAGGAGAATTTCATATAATTTTTTATCTATTCAAATCTTTTTTTTCTTTTTCTTTTAATTTAAGAGCACACTGACCACACATAACCAGATCTTGGATTTTTAAATAAGATCATTTGCAGCTTAAATATAAGTAATCTCATAACCATGCATAATTAGAGCTTGGATTTTTAAATGAGGTTAGAGAAACACTTATGAATATTAAATTTTTATTATTTTCAGTTTCAAAATGAAAAACTCCTCAATATATAAAACCAATATGGATGATAAAAATGTTATAGGTACAGAAATGGTTTGTGAAATACATTTCTAAATTAATCATATTATGAAATATGATCAATTGTACTGAGATCACTGAAAATTTTCAATTATCACTAATTCTGAATAATATTATAACCACAGTTCCATCACAAATATTTTCACTGTTTATTCAAGATGATTTTTTAAAAAAAAAATATTAAACTCACCACATTAATATAAAAAACATGATGGATGGCAGAATAATGGTAGATAAAGAAGATGGCTGTGAAATAATCACCAATTCAAAGATACTATAATAATTGGTCAACTATCATGAAAAATCTAAATAAAATCTCCTCTTGTTGTGAAATATACTGCAGTCACAGTGCAACAACACGGAAAATGCGAGCCAATTTAAAATTTTTATTTTGGCAATTTTAATGAAGTTTGAACATTTAAAATGAATTATTTTAAATAATATCGACGAGAATTTTTTTGAATAAAATTAGAACGTATATATTTATATACGTCGTCGTTAGAATATAAATATTTTATTTTAATTATAATAGGAATTGAAAATGGCGCGGTAGTTCGATAATTCGATTTCAAATTTCAATTGAACATGCCGGTTGCAAAATAAACTGGATTTTAGCGAAACTGAAAATATTTGAATCTAATTGAGAATATCTTTTCAACGAGTCCGAAAAATTGAAATTTCATAGTGGGGATGAAAAGTTATGTCCAGTTGAAAATTCAGAATAGTCGCTATGAAATTCAGGTCCTTAAAAATGGAAATTTTGCAAACGACCTCAGATTTCGACGAAACCACTTTTGTTGGATCCGTGATGTCAAGTTATTGCTAGATTCCAAAATTCGTAATTTTTCGAATCAATATGTGAGCGTGGCAAAGGAAAACGCGTTTAACCAGTTTTAGTTGATTTTAATCGACTGGAAAATGGCCATTATTCAAACGGTCTCAGAATTCGATGAAACTAGTTTTGTTAGGACAGTATCGTCAATACGAAGCTAGAAAATATTTTTCGGGAATTTTTCTAGTCCGTATGTGGCCCCGGTAAATTGAAATGCGCGTTCAAATTCAATATATAGAATTATATGTTGATTCTGACGAAAACTGATCGAAACAATCGAATTAGCCTACGATGCATATCCCATTGTGTTCGGAATGGTGGTAATTAGCTATGGACGATAGGCGGTGGGTTCGATTTTGAAGTCGAAATAAAAAGTTGCTTTTTGAAATTAATTAATTAAAAAAAAATATAAAAACCATAGCCCCCCTTTCTCCAAAATCAGTCAACCCCCGTTCGAAAAAAAAAATCTCGACGACGAATCGTCGCCGCCGACCCAGGCCGCAAAACCACCTCCCCCATCCCCCTCCTCCTATCGCTCCTTCCCCTTCCTCTCGCACTCTCCCTCCTCACCTTTCCTGATGTCCACCGCGCCCTCCCCCTTCCTCAAATCACACGCAAACTGTGGCAACCTGCCCCGCACCGACCGACATTTACTCCAAAAGTGTGTTGTACACATGTCCAGTTAGCACGGGACGGTCGTCGGAAAAGGAAAGAAAGAAGACGAAGAATCAACAAGGAACCTGTAGAATGTCTCACAGCGCATGGAACAAAATATAATAACAACATACTTGACATAAAACAGGTGAGACAGTGCATAAGCTGAAAACAAACTATCATAGCAGCGGAAAATCCAAAGTACAGCTTATGATCCAAAGCCAACATTATTACAACTTAAAAAAAACTGTCTCAAAAAGCTAAACAAGAAAGGTACACTACTAATGCCCAAAGTTGTGACCAGCAACGACACAGGGAGAATATCTATATATCATACGTGGAAGCCTCCTGCTCGCCTCCGAATCCGCTACTCGCGCATCACCAGCTAACCTGTCTCTATTCTGCTGGTGTGAGCACGCAGAGTAATAAGAAGAGACATAAAACTCTGGGTCAGACAAAAAGTCTGGCATGAGCGATAAGCAGCTAAACAGAACAATAATAGATATACTAACCCATACCTGAACCTGGACCTGCAACCAAAGAGTTAGCACTACATACTGTACAACACTCTAAGGTGCCACTAACAAATGGTGTAAAGATAACAGGGGTGGGGGTGTGCATGTCATAGTGATGGCAAACAATCAAACATAGCAACCATCCTCACATCTCTCACTCAGTGCGTAAAGCATACGATATCCACCACTTTAATCACCCAATACTTTGCTATGATCACTCTGCACCATGAAGTCACAACGACTTCACTGCACTGATCCATAGCCACTAATCTTTGCTGTGTCCACTTTGCCCCATGGAGTCACAACGGCTCCACTGCACTGGCTCATAGCCTTACTAATCCTTTACTATGTCTACTCTGCCCCATGGAGTCACAATGGCTCCACTGCACTGGCTCATAGTCTTACTACGATCACTTTGCCCCTCGAGTCATGATGACTCTACTGCACTGATACGTAGTCCTGCTACGATCACTTTGCCCCTCGAGTCGTGATGACTCTACTGCACTGATACGTAGCCCATCATTCCCTTTCAGTGGTGAATCGAAGTTATGAATGTCGACAACTCCTTAGCACACGTCCCGCAGCAAAGCCCAACCATGAAGTGAACTCATTGGTTCCCATCTGGATCCTGAGCTCTAACTTCCATTTGGACTACCTTTGCATCTCGGGTTTTGGTCATCATCTTCTGAATCGGTTCTTTAGTTCAATTCATAACTACAAGTTTCCACCCAGTCTGTTCACTGTCCGCTCGAAGATCGGCTCGTGGCCACCCTAGGCGTCGGATTGTGGCTCCCCACCTGGCATCGGATCGAGGTCTCCACCTGGCGTCGGATCGTGGCATCCTCTCTAGGTCGGGTCGGGTCGTGATTGCCCCATCGGCTCGGATCGTGCTCCATTATTCAGGTCGTGGCACTTCATCAGTTCGTGACCTCTACTTCGGATCGTGACTGGCATCTTCAGGCGAGGGGTTCGGATCGTGGAGAGCAGAGGCATCGCGATCGGGTCGGGGTTGGGTAGGGCGATCCGATCCGGTTCCCTGCACAATTCCTGCAACTCTTCCAGTGACTGTTTTACGCCATTCGACGGCGTTTTTGACCACTCTAACACTTCTAGACAATCACAAAGCATAGCGCAACATGTATAATCATTCACAAATAGCAAAACAACAATTTGATAGGTTAAAACGGATCAAACATAGCCAAAACCCCATATTTTCCCTAAAGCATGTTTAAGCAAAACTAATCATAGGATTAACAAAACTTGACCAAATCAACCCAAATTGGCTTGCTTCACCGCCTTCCTTCGAAGTCGCTTCGTATCGTGCTCGATAATACGAATTGGCTTGCGGTTCCCAACCGCCTCGGGTTTCACTTCGAAGTCCTCTAACTGATCAGGTAAAATAGTCATATCTGGGTCGCGCACGAACTTCCTTAACTAGGAAACATGAAATACGTTGTGAACTCCCGCCATCTTTTCTGGTAAGTTAACTCTATACGCCAAATCCCCAACTTGTTCGAGAACTGGGAATGGGCCAACAAACCTTGGTGCCAGCTTGCCTCTCCTGCCAAATCGTATCACGCTCTTCAATGGAGAAACCTTGACAAACACCAAGTCACCAGTGGAGAATTTTAAGTCTCTTCTCCTCTTGTCAACATAACTCTTCTGTCTATCCTGGGCAGCCTTCATCCGTTGTTGAATGATCTTAATCTTATCTGAAGTTTCCCTCACCACATCTGGTCCAAGCATAAACTTCTCGCCAGTCTCTATCCAACATGATGGTGAGTTGCACGGTCTTCCATACAAAGCCTCATATGGAGCCATACCGATACTGGATTGGTAGCTATTATTATATCCAAACTCTATTAGATGAAAATGGTCATCCCATGATCCACCAAAATCCAATATACAAGCTCTCAAGAGATCTTCCAATATACGATTCACCCTCTCTGTCTGACCATCAATTTGAGGATGATATGCGGTACTAAGATATAGTTCCGACCCTAGAGCCTCTTCTAAGCTCTTCCAAAACCCACTAGTGAACAATGGGTCTCGGTCACTCACAATGCTTTTAGGTACACCATGAAATCTCACTACCCACTTCATATACAATTCTGCTAACTTAGCTGTCGTTCTGGTCGATTTGACTAGTATAAATCTTGCAGTTTTAGTCAATCGATCCACAATTACCCAAATGCTATCATGTCCCGATCTAGTCCTTGGTAAACCATCAATAAAATCCATCGAGACTTGTTCTCATTTCCATTTGGGAATTTCTAATGGTTGCAACAAACCACTAGGCTTCTTTTGCTCAGCTTTGACTAGCTGGCAATTCATGCACTTGGATATAAACTTCCCAATGTCTCTTCTCATCCCTTCCCAGTAGTAAGTCCGTTTCATGTCTCGATACATCTTATCACCACCAGGGTATATAGTCAGTTTTGAGTGATGACATTCCCTAAGCACTTCATCTCTCAAACTATCCACGTTGGGTACAACTAGTCTTCCATTCTTTTGAAGCCATCCTTCTCAATCAAGCCCATAAAAATTCATCTCCTCACCGTCGATGTTCATCTCTAACTTGGAGATGATTTCCAATAAATTAGGATCGTCCCTCTGACCGGAACCAATCCGCTCAATCAAGGTGGGTCTAATCGTCAAACTAGCTAATATCTCTGGATCTAATTCGCACTTTGGTCTGAAATCATACCCTGTGATATACTCCAGTTACTTCCATTCAAGAAACATAGCCCCTAAACTGGCATGTCTCCTACTCAAGGCATCGGCTACCGCATTGCCTTTCCCAGGTGTATACGCGATATCAAAATCATACGAAGCCAAGAACTCTAACCATCTTTGTTGACGGAGATTCAGATCCTTTTGAGAGAAGAGAAACTTTAATGGTTTATGATCGATAAACAACTCAAATCTCTCGCCCAAGAGATAATGTCTCCACATCTTCAATGCGAACACAATCGCTGCCAGTTCCAAATCATGGGTAGGATACTTTTTCTCATGTGGCTTTAGTTGCCGAGTAGTATAAGCTACGACCCTACCTCCTTGCACCAATACAGCACCTAGTCCGGTAACACAAGCATCTGTGTATACCGTCATTTCTTCATTCCCTTTAGGAATGACTAACACTGGCGCACGCGTCAACTTTTCTTTTAGACTCTTGAATGCATTCTCACACACTCCGTCCTAGACGAAGGCTTGATTCTTCTTAGTCAACTGAGTCAACGGTGCTGCTATCTTGGAGAAGTCCTGGATAAACTTACGATAATATCCAGCTAACCCCAAGAAGCTCCTTACGTCCGTTGCATTCTGGGGCGTAGGCCAATCCTGTACCGTAGCCACCTTCGCGGGGTCCACGGCAATACCATTCTCTGAAACAACATGGCCTAAGAATCTCAGTTCCCTCCTCCAGAAGTGACACATAGAAAATTTCACTTTCAATTGGTGTTTTCTCAACACCTCCATCACTATCCTCAAATGTCCCTTGTGTTCTTCCTCTGTCCTCGAGTAAACAAGGATGTCGTCTACGAACACAAGAACGAACTTACTCAACTGATTTCTGAATACTCGATTCATAAGATCCACGAAGTATGCTGGTGCATTGGTCAACCCAAATGGCATGACCAACCACTCATAGAATCCAGACAGCGTCCTAAATGCCGTTTTCGGAACACTCTCAGCCGCTACTCGAAGCTGATGAAATCCTGTCGCGAGGTCCAACTGGGAGAACACTCTTGCTCCTTCCAGTTGATCAAACAAATCATCTATCCGCGGTAGAGGATACTTATTCTTCCTCGTCACCTTATTCAACTCGCGATAGTCCACACACAAACGAAGGGAACCATCTGCCTTAGTGGCAAACACAACCGGTGCTCCCCACTCGGAGACACTCCTTCTAATAAACCCTTTCTTCAAAAGATCGCTTACTTGCACCCCCAGCTCTCGCTGCTCCCTTGGTGCCATACGACGAAGTGGCATCACTATAGGTCTGGCATCTTTCACTAAATCAATACGGAACTCAATCTCTCGGTGTGGTGGAAGCCCAGTCACCTCCTCGAAGACGTCCGGATACTGGCCAACCATGGGCACATCTGACAACTCATCATGCGGGATGTCGATGGAAATTATAAAACTAGCCATTACCCCATCACTAGGTAGACTACCAAACACTACCCTCCGCCCATCATCCGCCTTAACTGTAACCAAAAAGCCCTCACAGTCTACCACCACCCCGTATCTTTGGAGCCAATCGACTCCCAATATAATGCCATATCCAGTAAAGCCCAAAACAAAGCAATCACAAACAAACATACATCCATGACTCGATAAGACCAAATTTCGGCAAATCATACTAAGGTTAGTCGAACCACCAATCGGGTTCGTCACAACCAACGGTCTATCGACTATCTCGGGTTCCAGTCCCAACCTATCTACCAGGTCACTAGATATGAAGGAACGGGAAGCCCCAGTATCAAACAAAACTCGAACAGGTGCATCATAAATAGAAAGCATACCTTGAATGACGACATTCTTCCCTTTCTCCGCCGCAGTTGGGGAATTCGACGAAGAAGGAACAACATTAATAGCATATGCTTTCACAATCTGCTTCTCCTTAAGAGGTTGTGGACATTTATCCTTATGATGTCCCACTTGGCCACAGTTGTAGCACTTCCTATCCGCTGGCTTGGCCCAACACTCTTTGGCATAATAGACCTTCTTACCACAACTTAAGCATTCAACATCTTTCTTGCTCTTTTTCTAGCCATCCTTAGCTTGGTTCTGTTTCCTCTTGTTCTGAGTGTTATTCTTGCCTCCACCGCCTGCTTGAGGCTTCAGCCCTTCTACAGATGCAACCTCGGTCTTTGACTTAGGGTAAAGACTCTCTGATCTCAAAGCTTTCCCCATAATCGATTCAAAAGTCTCATCGATGTGGTTGATAAGCCTTTTCCCCAAGTATCCATCCAAACCAGTAATGAACTTCTCATTTTTCTTCTCAGGAGTATCGATAAGAGATAGTCCATACTTAGACAAATTGTCGAACTCAGCAATATAGTCCGAGATTGCCCTACCATTCTGTTTAAGCTCCAAGAACTTCCTAAACAATTCCGACTTCTGAGCAGCTGGGAAAAACTTGTCGCTAATGCGAGCCTTAAACTAATCCCAAGTAACTTGATCCTCTAGAGTGGCTGTCTTAATGGCATTCCACCAATTCATCGCTCGCCCTTGCAGCTGACGAGACGCTAGCCTTCTCTTCATCGCATCCTCGATACCCAAGTCGTCGAAGATACAATCATAGCTATCCAACCAATCCTGAACATCCGTAGCCGACTCCGTTCCATGAAACGGCTTCCCACAAAGGTGAGTGTAATCCTTGCACAACTTGGCAAAATCAACCCTAGGCGCCTGCACTACTGGACCACCACCATTACCGGGATTGGGAACAGCCCCTTGCACATCCCTAAGCATGTCTCTCATGAGGTCAGTAAACATCGCCCTCATGTCAGCAACATTCCCATTATTGGCTCCTCTACCAGCACCTCTTGCGTATCGGCTCATCGTTCAATCTGTAAAGAGGAAACAATTAACCATCTTCATAGTGGTGCTAGTGCAGTGCGACTTCATCCTTAGCTATACTAATAGTATATGTATAGCTTTTGAAAACCAAAGTAATCACAAATACGCTCTCTCATATACATACTATCTCTCCCTAGTGTCTTTCCCTAGGTTAACTACGCAACCTCGCTCTGATACCAAATGTGGCAACCCGCACCAACCAACATTTACTCCAAAAGTGTGTTGTACACATGTCCAGTTAGCACGGGACGGTCGTCAGAAAAGGAAAGAAAGAAGACGAAGAATCAACAAGGAACTTGTAGAATGTCTCACAGTGCATAGAACAAAATATAATAACAACATACTTGACATAAAACAGGTGAGACAGTGCATAAGCTGAAAACAAACTATCATAGCAGCGGAAAATCTAAAGTACAGCTTATGATCCAAAGCCAACATTATTACAACTTTAAAAAAACTGTCTCAAAAAGCTAAACAAGAAAGTTACACTACTAATGCCCAAAGTAGTTACTAGCAACGACACAGGGAGAATATCTATATATCATACGTGGAAGCCTCCTGCTCGTCTCCGAATCCGCTACTCGCGCATCACCAGCTAACCTGTCTCTATTCTGCTCGTGTGAGCACCCAGTGTAATAAGAAGAGACATAAAACTCTAGGTCAGACAAAAAGTCTGGTATGAGCGATAAGCAGCTAAACAGAACAATAATAGGTATAGTAACCCATACCTGAACCTGGACCTGCAACCAAAGAGTTAGCACTACATACTGTACAACACTCTAAGGTGCCACTAACAAATGGTGTAAAGATAACGGGGGGGGGGGATGTGCATGTCATAGTGATGGCAAACAATCAAACATAGCAACCATCCTCACATCTCTCACTCAGTGCGTAAAGAATACGATATCCACCACTTCGATCACCCAATACTTTGCTATGATCACTCTGCCCCATGAAGTCACAACGACTTCACTATACTGATCCATAGCCACTAATCCTTTGCTATGTCCACATTGCCCCCATGGAGTCACAACGGCTCCACTGCACTGGCTCATAGCCTTACTAATCCTTTACTATGTCTACTCTACCCCATGGAGTCACAATGGCCCCACTGCACTGGCTCATAGTCTTACTACGATCACTTTGCCCCTCGAGTCATGTTGACTCTACTGCACTGATACGTAGTCCTGCTACGATCACTTTGCCCCTCGAGTCGTGATGACTCTACTGCACTGATACGTAGCCCATCATTCCCTTTCAGTGGTGAATCGAAGTTATGAACGTCGACAACTCCTTAACACACGTCCCGCAACAAAACCCAACCATGAAGTGAACTCATTGGTTCCCATCTCGATCCTGAGCTCTAACTTCCATTTGGACTACCTTTTCATCTCGGGTTTTGGTCATCATCTTCTGAATCGGTTCTTTAGTTCAATTCATAGCTACAAGCTTCCACCCAGTCCGTTCACTGTCCGCTCGAAGATCGGCTCGTGGCCTCCCTTGGTGTTGGATCGTGACTCCCCACCTAGCATCGGATCGAGGTCTCCACCTGGCGTCAGATCGTGGCATGCTCTCTAGGTCGAGTCGGGTTGTGATTGCCCCATCGGCTCGGATCTTGCTCCATTATTCAGGTCATGGCACTTCATCAGTTCGTGACCTCTACTTCGGATCGTGACTGGCATCTTCAGGCGAGGGATTCGGATCGTGGAGAGCAGAGGCATCGCGATCGGGTCGGGGTTGGGTAGGGCAATCCGATCCGGTTCACTGCACAATTCCTGCAACTCTTCCAGTGACTGTTTTACGCCATTCGACGGCGTTTTCGACCACTCTAACACTTCTAGACAATCAAAAGCATAGCATACAGTCATAGCAACATGTATAATCATTCACAAATAGCAAAACAACAATTTGATATGTTAAAACGGATCAAACATAGCCAAAACCCCATATTTTCCCTAAAGCATGTTTAAGCAAAACTAATCATAGGATTAACAAAACTTGACCAAATCAACCCAAATTTCTAACAGAGGTATAAAATAATATTTCAGAATTTATAAATATTTTTCTAGAATTTATTAATGTATAAATTCGCTAATCAACACTAATTACCCCTAATTAACCGTAATTAGTGAGGAACTATGCAAATCACTCACCTTAGCCACAAATAAACCTTAGATCTGAAATAAATCTCTGTTTGGGCACAAATAAAAATGCAGATCAGTAGCTCTAATCTTGATTTGGTGAAGATCTATCTTGATTTGATGTTGCTAAGCTTAATCCTTGATTAGAAAGTGGTTTGGAGGTGATCTAGAGTTTGGAGGCCATTTTTAGGGTTTCTAAGAGGTAAGTGGAGGCTAGAAAACTGAAATGGAATGAATCCCTAACTCTTTTCAGCCTTCCCATAACCCTAATCCCGAAATGGGTTATGGGTCCATTCACTAATCACCCCATTTGGCCCGGTTAAGCAGTTTTTCACCTTCTAAACCTTATTTCAGCCATATCTCCCAAACGATGAGTCCGTTTGGCTATTATGACCACTCTATGGAAAGGTAAACCATCAAACGAATCTAATGGAAGTGGTTTCAGGTCAAAATTCATTTCCATTCAAAAGTTATGGCCAAAACAGCACCAGCTAGGGGCAAAATGATCATTTAAAAATCGGCAAAAATCACGATCATGGGAAATGACCCCAATAGGCGTTTCCTAAAGTTACATGACCATACGCCTTCATATAAGAAAGAAATATATATTCTACGATCCTTCGATGCGCAGAATGCGGGCTGTTACACAAACCACCACTTCAGCCACCGCCCCCCCTGCGGATCGCCTACACCAACCCCCATGCCTCAGTAACCCCTTCGCCACCCTCTCTGACAATCAGCCTGACCATGGGCCCTCCTACAACCGAAATCCTTTATTTTTTACAAGAAAAGGTTAGTTTTTATTTGTTCATTTAGTTTAAATTAAATGTTTGTAATTAAAATCAGTTTTTCTTTTGATAATATAGTTTTCTTCTGACTTTTATATATGTTCATGGTTTTAAAATGAAATATATATATATATATAAGTATAAAAATAGTTTAAATAGGAAAAGATTGAATTTTTAAATATGGAAAAACATGATTTTTATCTATAGAAAAATAAGATTTTTATATATAGGTTAGAGAATTAAAGAAAGACGGGATTTTTAAAATATAAAAAGATTTGATTTTTATCAATATAAAGATGCGATTTTTAGATTAGATAAAAATATGGTTTTATCGTATGAAAGAAAAATATTTCTAGTTCATAAAAATATAATATGAACATCATTATAAAGGTTTGAATTTTATGATATGAAGGTCGCTATAAAGATTAAATTTTTAAATAACGAAAGATTTGATATTTAAACTAAAAGATAATAGATTTTTAATTATAAAAATTTGATTTTTAGTAGTATAAAAATACGATTTTTATATAGTAGAATAGTAAAAATATAATTTTTATGTTATGTAAATAATAAAAATATAATTTTTATATGTGTAGTAAAGTAAAATTTTGATTTTTATATGTGCATTAGCAAAGTAAAAATTCGATTTTTATATATTCATTAGCGATAGGAAAATATGGTTTCTATAATGAATAGCGACATAAAAATATTATTTTTAGTTAGATAAAAATATAAATTCTGTCGTATGTATAAAATAATATTTAGAATGGTGTAAAATTAGAATTTTTATCCATATATAGTGATTATAAAAATATGATTTTTATATATGTAGTGGCTACGGACGATGAAATTGACAAAAGGCAAGCACGGCGAAGATTACTATAAAAGAAGAGTCGTGGCGTTTGGATTAGCTAGTCGGTGAGAACTTCTCAATTTAAATTTACTTTTCTAGTTATAAATATATAATAGGATGCAGACGGTGTTTAGTAGCACCCGACACCCGTCGTCCACAGACCATGGACGGCTTGTTTGTTTGATTGATGTGTTGTGAAAATTGATTGTGTTGTGGAATGATTGAAAAATAAATATTCATGTGTTGAAATAAATTAATTATCGTTAAAAATATAATTTTTAACGTGAATGTGAACAAATAAATATTTATAAACAAATCGACCGATTTGTTTATATACACTGATTTGACTTATATTGATTGGGACGATAAATTTTACACGTCGCCCAACTACACAAATAAAAATCTGTGTTTGTTGATTTGAAACCCCACACGGGTATTGGGATAAAATACGGCATACACTAATCCCAATAATTAGTTGTATGTCGATCGATTGATTGACAGGCTGTTATAAGCGTTAGATATCTATATTTGATGCTTATACAGAGTAGTGCACTTTGGATGATGGTTGATTATTTGTCAGTGCCATTATATACATGTGTTGGGTGGAATCCATATAATTAACATTATATGGTAATTGATTGGGCCTCATTCCAATTGGGGAAATAAAGAATATTAGAATATAAAAATAGTCATGTGTTGACGATGCTCATGTGTTGAGAATATTCATGTGTTGAAACTATTCATGTGTTGAGTAAAATATTTTAACAATAAATTTTACATCTTTATCCTATTTAAGATTAGACACTACTTTACGGTTGGAGTCTGATTAAAAATCAAACGACAGATACCATAGTTTTATAAAATATATTACATAACAAAAATAGTCATGTGTTGACAGTACTCATGTGTTGAGATTAGTCATGTGTTGAAAGAAATATAGATTCATGTGTTGAATAGAATAAATATTCATTTGTTGAATAGAATAACGAATTTAATGAAATATATAAAGCCGTGTTGATTAGAGTTGCGCTATTTTGAGGTGAGCGATATTTATATCGATTATATTCGTTTTTATAATGAATATAGAAAAGGTAGTGATTTCAAGATATAACGTTTTGAAAATATTATCATTTAAATAGTAATGATATGAAATATCCAATTTTGATTTGAAATTGAATATAGAGTTGAAATGGTTTTGAAAACGAATTTAAAACGATTTATAAAATACGTTTTAAAAGGAAATCGACGAAATATATAATATATATATATTATATATGTATATATATATATATATAATGGCCTGAATAGAACGCATCGCGCCGCGGCAGTTCGTGAATTTCGACCATTGACTTCGAATTGACGTTGCGGGAGATCCGACCGACGGATTCTCCTAAAAGAGGAACCGTTGGGTTCGTATCAAGAAGAGCTTTCCAATGAATATTAGAAATTTGAAATCTAACGGTTGGATTTGGAATTATATCCAAATCAAATTTGGAAAAGGTCGCTGTAAGTGCAGTTCGATGCCCGTTAATGGAAATCGACTGTACGGGCCTTGATAAAATTATTAAAAATATCTATAATTTGTGCAAAATCATAATATGTGAATTGGGAAGAACTAGAATGAAAAATTCCACATTTGAAAGGATAAAAATATATTTTTATTGAAATGAACTAGTTTTGAACTAGAATTAAAATCAATTTATTTTTGAAATAAATAAATTGAATTTGAAATTGGTTTTGAAAATAACCAAAATTTCCAATATATATAAAGTGGAAGTGGATTTGAATCGAAATTGTCTTTGGAATATTTCGATGTTGGATTTAGTGATTATACAGATATTGTTATGGGAATTTGAAAGATATATTTATATCGTTATTTCCAATACGATATTTGTTGGTTTCAGAATTTGATATTGAATATAAGCCGATATATTTTCTATTCAGAGCCTTGTATTTAATATCAAATGTGATTTGGGTTTGTCGTGAATCGTGTTTTAGGTGACATTGGTTCTTTAACCCAGTTAAAGACAGGATATTGATTTTTGAGAAGATTGAAACTAAGTGGAGTTTTGATGAATCTTTAATTAGATTGAAAGTTAATTGGTAATTTAAATTATCAAATTTTAAAAGTGATCGAGGATGGAGTATCACCAGTTTTGCTCCAAAGCGATGGTTAAATCTTTAATTAGATTTGAACGTGAAATGGTAATTAATTTTACCGATAACACCATGGTGTTAGATATGGAGTACTACCAGTTTTGCTCCATGGGATGAATAGGTTGGGATTGGGAAATAAAATAAATAATTACTTCGGTGTGGTTCGCTAATCCCGACTAGTTTAGAAAACCATAATATGGTTTGAAATGATATCCAAAGGAAGATTAAAGAATAAATTTAGAAGAATTTATCTTTGATAAAATTAATGGGAACCTTTCCCTAAGAATGTGAATTTTTGAATAAAAGAATATTCTGAATTGGAATGAGGCGTATGTGGTGTTTGTGTAACACGTGTTTATTATATACGCGGGTTATTCGAAAAGGCCAGATTTATACCCATTCTGAATAACCGATTCGACAATATGTCGAAGAGGAAGACGGTGGTTGAAGACCGGAAGTCTTCACATCGTTTGGGTGATTGATGATGATCTCGATTGGGCTGTACACCCAAGAGGAGAGGAACAGTTGGTGATCGTCCAGACGTACTTGGAGATCGATGGATATGCGAGGAAAGTGCCTCCGGTTTCGTTCAGACCCAGAACGAACTTGTAAATGGACCGTGTGTCTGACATTGGATTTTATTCTGTGTTGATTGATCTCTATTAAATATACATCTGTTTGGCAGCGGAGAATTTATTCTCTCGCTTAACGCCCTTCTCTGTGATGTACGAGCTCAGAGGTTGTATATCGATGGACATCAGTCGCATGGCATGAATTGCTATTGTGGCACGCCTAAGTGGCACATGATCAAGGCTTCTGTTGAAAAGCAAAGTCTTGCGGTTGATGATCAAAGCACGGCCTATGTGGCATAGCTTTGTGTATAACGTGAATTCGCGAGCCTCACACCTCGGTATGAGTCAAAAACGGGATAGTGACTACAGGGAGAGCACGACGTTTCTTTCTAGCTAGTGGTGGTGTCAGTGCTTAAACTGGCTGACATTTATATACTTTTCACCTGTGTGGTTATTGGACTGCGAGGCGCCTCAGATATAGGTCTGTTAGGACCGGGAAACGTGTGTTCAGGAATAACTAATCCTCAAAAGTAAGAGAGGACCGGCCCTGAAGATCCAAGGATCATAGTGGGGTCCTGAGACATTTGCTAGAGTGTCTCGAATCGTAGAGGAGCTTGCCCCTTGCCTCGACTCATGACGGAAATCCAAATTCCAATACGTGATATTGCAGTTTTAGTTGTAGAGCCTAGTATGGCGACATGATAGATGGTACCCATGCCGCCTAGGATTGATATTTATGATTGAAATCGTTTTGAAACTATACACCTATAATAGTATCAAATGATTTGTTTTAAACGTACCAAGCATGTTTGGCTATTATAAGGGAAAACCCTATCCTCTGGCTTGCGTTGCATTGTGTGATGGGACCTGGGTCTTATAATAGCTTCATTTTCCCAAAAAAGCATTGCGCTGTTTTGTTATGTGCACTAGTGTTCTTGGGAGGAAACCCGTTCCGTGCTATACGGCGTGGTCCCTTGAATTACTTTCTTTTAAAGTAATGTTTTAAATAACTGTTTTAGTTCTCACATCAGTCACATGACTGACCTAGAGTTTATTATTTTAACCTAAACTCTGGGTGCCCCTATTTTCTACACGGGCAGCTAGTAGTTTTGGTTTTGCAGATTTATATTCACAGGATCCTGATTTATAGCTGGAACGATGCTCGGAAAGCTCTGTATCCGTGTATTACTTTCAGTTGTGTTTTATATTGTTTTCCGCTGCTATGTAATTTATTGTAATCTCTAATATTTTTCTGTTGTATAATATTTATTCATACTCTGTATATTCTTGTATCTGATGGAATTATTGTAATATACAATGAAATGCTCTTCTTTTTGCGTTCTGATTCGTCTTGTTCTCAAGATAATCCGGGCTTTCCTTAACGGGAAAGTTACGGGCTATCACAGTTGGTATCAGAGCTTTGGTTTACAGATCTCGAGAACAAGGCATATTAGAACCGAACGAAAGAATTCATTAGATATTGGATTAGTAATATCCAATGAGGATTACTCGTTAGAGATGGGATCAGTAGTATCCTAGAACGAGTGTGAAGAGTATATTTTTCAAATGAAAACAATATTGTTTTGAAAATTTAAATCGTTTTACATGTGTTTGAATATTTTATTTGTATTGAATTTGGACAATCCAATATATAAAGGTTTTGCATATACGCGTCATGAACGTATATTCGAGGTTTTAATATACTGGATAGATATAGAATCACACTCTAGTTGCCCGGAGATGATTCTGATAAGGCTGCAGCGTTATCAGCGTTTATATTCGTGTTTCGAAGGTGTGATTTCTATATATTTCCATTAGACTGGTGTGAGAACCAAAATATAGCTAGAATATATTGTTGTGAATTGGCATAAAAAACGTGACCTTTTATATATATATATATCAAAATTATGAATTTGAAACGATAATCAACTAATTGATTGATGGTTGCGTTGTTTGTTTATTTGTTTGATAATTTTGAACCGTTATGCCAAATTGAACTATATTTAAAAATGATTACAATTGCATGCATATACATGTACTTACATTGAACAGGTCATAGCAAGCAGGCCAGAGCAGAAGAATAAAATTGTTTGCCCGACAAATAGATACATGTTTACCATAATTTACTGTTTTGTTTTGGTGATAATGATTTTATGAGCCGATTGGCTAGCCGCTTGGCTTTTTCTTTTTCTTTTTGATTGAAGAAGGCCATGGGAGGCTATATGAAATATCCCGAAGTCCCCGGTGCAGGGGAGGTTATGGCGAAATTTTTCAAAAATTTAGGGTGTTAGCCGAATTTTTGAAAAGTTCTTAGAAACTGAAAGTTGAAGAACTTAACCCGTAATGAAAACAATGGAAGTTGAGTTGATTAATTAAACTACTTTCGGCTTCGTTCCTTTTCGGGGACGAAAAGTTTTAAGTGGGGTAGATTGTAACAACCCAGAAAATGCGAGCCAATTTAAATTTTTTATTTTGGCAATTTTAATGAAGTTTGAACATTTAAAATGAATTATTTTAAATAATATCGACGAGAAATTTATTTTGAATAAAAGTAGAACGTATATATTTATATACGTCGTCGTTAGAATATAAATATTTTATTTTAATTATAATAGGAATTGAAAATGGCGCGGTAGTTCGATAATTCGATTTCAAATTTCAATTGAACATACCGGTTGCAAAATAAACCGGATTTTAGCGAAACTGAAAATATTTGAATCTAATTGAGGATATCTTTCCAATGAGTCCGAAAAATTGAAATATCATAGCGGGGATGAAAAGTTATGTCCAGTTGAAAATTCATAATAGTCGCTATGGAATTCAGGCCCTTAAAAATGGAAATTTTGCAAACGACCTTGGATTTCGACGAAACCACTTTTGTTGGATCCGTAATGACAAGTTATTGCTAGATTCCAAAATTCGTATTTTTTTGAATCAATATGTGAGCGTGGCAAAGGAAAACGCATTTGACCAGTTTTAGTTGATTTTAATCGACTGAAAAATGGCTATTTTTCAAACGGTCTCAGAATTCGATGAAACTAGTTTTGTTAGGACCGTATCGTCAATACGAAGCTAGAAAATATTTTTCGGGAATTTTTCTGGTCCGTATGTGGCTCTGGTAAATTGAAATGCGCGTTCAAATTCAATATATAGAATTATATGTTGATTTTGACGAAAACCGATCGAAACAATCGAATCAGCCTACGATACATATCCCATTATGTTCGGAATGGGGGTAATTAGCTATGGACGACAGGCGGTGGGTTCGATTTCGAAGTCGAAATAAAAAAGTTGCTTTTTGAAATTAATTAATTAAAAAAAATATAAAAACCCTAGCCCCCCTTTCTCCAAAATCAGTCAACCCCCGTTTGAAGAAAAAAACTCTCGACGACGAATCTCCGCCGCCTACCCAGGCCGTGCAACCACCTCCCCGAGCCCCCTCCTCTTATCGCTCCTTCCCTCTTCCTCTCGCACTCTCCCTCCTCACCTTCCTGATGTCCACCGCGCCCTCCCCCTTCCTCAAATCGCACGCAAACCACCACTTCAGCCACCGCCTGGACCTACCGCGGATCGCCTGCACAAACCCCCATGCCTCAGCAACCCATTCGCCGCCCTCTCTGACAATCAGCCCGACCATGGGCCCTCCTACAACCGAAATCCTTTATTTTCACAAGAAAAGGTTAGTTTTTATTTGTTCATTTAGTTTAAATTAAATATTTATAATTAAAATCAGTTTTTTATTTATAATAAAGTTTTCTTCTGACTTTTATATATGTTCATGGTTTTAAAATGAAATATATATATATATAAGTATAAAAATAGTTTAAATAGGAAAAGATTGAATTTTTAAATATGGAAAAACATGATTTTTATCTATAGAAAAATAAGATTTTTATATATAGGTTAGAGAATTAAAGAAAGACTGGATTTTTAAAATATAAAAAGATTTGATTTTTATCATTATAAAGATGCGATTTTTAGATTAGATAAAAATATGGTTTTATCGTATGAAAGAAAAATATTTCTAGTTCATAAAAATATAATATGAACATCATTATAAAGGTTTGAATTTTATGATATGAACGTCGCTATAAAGATTCGATTTTTAAATAACGAAAGATTTGATATTTAAACTAAAAGATAATAGATTTTTAATTATAAAAATTTGATCTTTAGTAGTATAAAAATACGATTTTTATATAGTAGAGATAGTAAAAATATAATTTTTATGTTACGTAAAGGATAAAAATATAATTTTTATATGTGTAGTAAAGTAAAAATTCGATTTTTATATATGCATTAGCAAAGTGAAAATTCGATTTTTATATATTCATTAGCGATAGGAAAATATGGTTTCTATAATGAATAACGACATAAAAATATTATTTTTAGTTAGATAAAAATATAAATTCTGTCGTATGTATAAAATAATATTTAGAATGGTGTAAAAATAGAATTTTTATCCATATATAGTGATTATAAAAATATGATTTTTATATATGTAGTGGCTACGGACGATGAAATTGACAAAAGGCGAGCACGGCGAAGATTTCTATAAAAGAAGAGTCGTGGCGTTTGGATTAGCTAGTCGGTGAGAACTTCTCACTTTAAATTTACTTTTCTAGTTAGAAATATATACTAGGATGCAGACGGTGTTTAGTAGCACCCGACACCTGTCGTCTACAGACCATGGACGGCTTGTTTGTTTGATTGATGTGTTGTGAAAATTGATTGTGTTGTGGAATGATTGAAAAATAAATATTCATGTGTTGAAATAAATAAATTATCGTTAAAAATAAAAATTTTAATGTGAATGTGAATAAATAAAAATTTATAAACAAATCAGCCGATTTGTTTATATACACTGATTTGACTTATATTGATTGGGACGATAAATTTTACACGTCGCCCAATTGCACAAATAAAAATCTGTGTTTGTTGATTTGAAACCCCACACGGGTATTGGGATAAAATACGGCATACACTAATCCCAATAACTAGTTGTATGTCGATCGATTGATTGACAGACTGTTATAAGCGTTAGATATCTATATTTGATGCTTATACAGAGTAGTGCACTTTGGATAATGGTTGATTATTTGTTAGTGCCATTATATACATGTGTTGGGTGGAATCCATATAATTAACATTATATGGTAATTGATTGGGCCTCATTCCAATTGGGGAAATAAAGAATATTAGAATATAACAATAGTCATGTGTTGACGATGCTCATGTGTTGAGAATATTCATGTGTTGAAACTATTCATGTGTTGAGTAAAATATTTTAACAATAAAATTTACATCTTTATCCTATTTAAGATTAGACACTACTTTACGGTTGGGGTCTGATTAAAAATCAAACGACATATACCATAATTTTATAAAATATATTACATAACAAAAATAGTCATGTTTTGACAGTACTCATGTGTTGAGATTAGTCATGTGTTGAAAGAAATATAGATTCATGTGTTGAATAGAATAAATATTCATTTGTTGAATAGAATAACGAATTTAATGAAATATATAAAGCCGTGTTGATTAGAGTTGCGCTATTTTGCAGTGAGCGATATTTATATCGATTATATTCGTTTTTATAATGAATATAGAAAAGGTAGTGATTTCAAAATATAACGTTTTGAAAATATTATCATTTATATAGTAATGATATGAAATATCCAATTTTGATTTGAAATTGAATTAGAGTTGAAATGGTTTTGAAAACAAATTTAAAACGATTTATAAAATACGTTTTAAAAGGAAATCGACGAATTATATATATATATATATATATATATATTATATATAATAGCCTGAATAGAACGCGCCGCGCCGCGGCAGTTCGTGAATTTCGACCATTGACTTCGAATTGACGTTGCGGGAGATCCAACCGTCGGATTCTCCTAAAACCAAAACCGTTGGGTTCGTATCGAGAAGAGCTTTCCAATGAATATTAGAAATTTGAAATCTAACGGTTGGATTTGGAATTATATCCAAATCAAATTTGGAAAAGGTCGTTGTAAGTGCAGTTAGATGGCCGTTGATGGAAATCAACCGTACGGGCCTTGATAAAATTATTAAAAATATCTATAATTTGTGTAAAATCATTATATGTGAATTGGGAAGAACTGGGATGAAAAGTTCCATATTTGAAAGGATAAAAATATATTTTTATCGAAATGAACTAGTTTTGAACTAGAATTAAAATCAATTTATTTTTGAAATAAATAAATTGAATTTGAAATTGGTTTTGAAAATAACCAGAATTTCCAATATATATAAAGTAGAAGGAATCGAAATTGTCTTTGGAATATTTCGATGTTGGATTCAGTGATTATACAGATATTGTTATGGGAATTTGAAATATATATTTATATCGTTATTTCCAATACAATATTTGTTGGTTTCAGAATTTGATATTGAATATAAGCCGATATATTTTCTATTCAGAGCCTTGTATTTAATATCAAATGTGATTTGGGTTTGTCGTGAATCGTGTTTTAGGTGACATTGGTTCTTTAACCCAGTTAAAGATAGGATATTGATTTTTGAGAAGATTGAAACTAAGTGGAGTTTTAATGAATCTTTAATTAGATTGAAAATGAATTGGTAATTTAAATTATCAAATTTGGAAAGTGATCGAGGATGGAGTATCACCAGTTTTGCTCCAAAGCGATAGTTAAATCTTCAATTAGATTTGAACGTGAAATGGTAATTAATTTTACTGATAACACCGTGGTGTTAGATATGGAGTACTACCAGTTTTGTTCCATGGGATGAATAGGTTGGGATTGGGAAATAAAATAAATAATTACTTCGGTGTGGTTCGCTAATCCCGACTAGTTTGGAAAACCATAATATAGTTTGAAATGATATCCAAAGGAAGATTAAAGAATAAATTTAGAAGAATTTATCTTTGATAAAATTAATGGGAACCTTTCCCTAAGAATGTGAATTTTTGAATAAAAGAATATTCTGAATTGGAATGAAGCGTATGTGGTGTTTGTGTAACACGTGTTTATTATATACGCGGGTTATTCGGAAAGGCCGGGTTTATACCCATTCTGAATAACCGATTCGACGATATGTCGAAGATGAAGACGGTGGTTGAAGACCGGAAGTCTTCACATCGTTTGGGTGATTGCTGATGATCTCGATTGGGCTGTACACCCAAGAGGAGAGAAACAGTTGGTGATCGTCCAGACGTACTTGGAGATCGATGGATATGCAAGGAAAGTGCCTCCGGTTTCGTTCAGACCCAGAACAAACTTGTAAATGGACTGTGTGTCTGACATTGGATTTTATTCTGTGTTGATTGATCTCTATTAAATATACATCTGTTTGGCGGCGGAGAATTTATTCTCTTGTTTAACGCCCTTCTCTGAGACGTATGAGCTCAGAGTTTGTATATCGATGGACATCAGTTGCATGGCATGAATTGCTAGTGTGGCACGCTTAAGTGGAAGATGATCAAGGCTTCTGTTGAAAAGCAAAGTCTTGTGGTTGATGATCAAAGCACAGCCTGTGTGGCATAGCTTTGTATATAACGTGAATTTGCGAGCCTCACACCTCGGTATGAGTCAAAAATGGGATAGTGACTGCAGGGAGAGCACGACGTTTCTTTCTAGCTAGTGGTGGTGTCAGTGCTTAAACTGGCTAACATTTATATACTTTTCACCTGTGTGGTTGTTGGAATGCGAGGCACCTCGGATATAGGTCTGCTGGACCGGGAAACGTGTGTTCAGGAATAACTAATCCTCAAAAGTAAGAGAGGACCGGCCCTGAAGATCCAAGGATCATAGTGGGGTCCTGAGACATTTGCTAGAGTGTCTCGAATCGGAGAGGAGCTTGCCCTTTGCCTCGACTCATGACGGAAATCCATATTCCAATACGTGATATTGTGGTTTTATTTGTAGAGCCTAGTATGGCGACATGATAGATAGTACCCATGCCACCTGGGATTGATATTTATGATTGAAATCGTTTTGAAACTATACACCTATAATAGTATCAAATGATTTGTTTTAAACGTACCAAGCATGTTTGGCTTTTATAAGGGAAAACCCTATCCTCCGGCTTGCGTTGCATTGTGTGATGGGACCTGGGTCTTATAATAGCTTCATTTTTCGAAAAAAGCATTGCGCTATTTTGTTATGTGCACTAGTGTTTTTGGGAGGAAACCCGTTCCGTGCTATACGGCGTGGTCCCTTGAATTACTTTCTTTTAAAGTAAAGTTTTAAATAACTGTTTTAGTTCTCACACCAGTCACATGACTGACCTGGAGTTTATTGTTTTAACCTAAACTCTGGGTGCCCCTATTTTCTACACGGGCAGCTAGTAGTTTTGGTTTTGCAGATTTATATTCACAGGATCCTGATTTACAGCTGGAACGATGCTCAGAAAGCTCTCTATCCGTGTATTACTTTCAGTTGTGTTTTATATTGTTTTCCGCTGCTATGTAATTTATTGTAATCTCTGATATTTTTCTGTTGTATAATATTTATTCACACTCTGTATATTCTTGTATCTGATGGAATTGTTGTAATATACAATGAAATGCTCTTCTGTTTGCGTTCTGATTCGTCTTGTTCTCAAGATAATCCGGGCTTTCCTTACCGAGGAAGTTACGGGCTATTTCACACAGTTCATCACAATTTCAAAATTTATTAATAATTTTGATGAATTATAAGTACAGTTCAATTTGAATATAGATTTCAATTTCTGAATGAATAATCAATAAATAACTTTAAAACTGAAAATCAATTACAAGAGGGATATGAAAAACTATGCAAGCCAAGAGGGATTAAAAAAAATATATATACAACAACAAACAAATTCAGAACTTCTAAACTGATTCCGCCTGATGTCTCAATTAATGAAAGTTTTAACATGACACTGGGGACAAACAGGGATATCTCAATCACAAAGCCCAAATAGACAAGACTAACAAATCAGGCAATTTTATCATAGCAGCAAACAGTTCTTCTCAAAACAAGCAGTCATTTAAAGCATTTTCACAACAGTATCAGACCAACACAAAATTAGTTTCAAAGCACACTTGTCAAGACATTTCTAATGGTCACAGAATATGATACATGATCCAAGATTAAAAATACCGTTTATTTGAAATCATTTGAGGAAATATGAAAAACTCACAATTCAATGAATCAATCATACCAAATTATCAATTTTAGATCCAAGATATGTGCGTGATTCAATAAATCAATAATTTCAAATGATTTTAAACAAACAAATATTCAACTCAAATCAACATGAAATAACAGTGAGTTTTAATGATCATTTTTCGAAAAAAAATCCACAAGTACACGAGAAATTTCAGATCATTTACATCAAACTTGAGAGATATTCATGATCCAGAAAATTAAAAATTTATTTATTTGAAATCACTTGAATCAATGTCAAGTTTTGAGATATAATGAATCAGTCACACAAGATTAATAATTTCAAATTTAAGAGGTGTGTGATATTCAAAATATCGGGAATTTCATATGATTTCAAACAAACAAATTTCAACCATAATGATCATGAATAAGGATGAATTTCAAGGTGTATCACTATGATTCAAGACATTTCAAAATAACCAAGCCAATCTGAAAAATAATGAAATTATCACAACTGATAAATATTGGTGTGCCGTAATGAGTATATTATTTCAAGCCTTTCTAAAATGAATTAGAAGAAACCCAAAATAGCAGAGGTGTGTAGAATTTCTTTAAATATCCAGATCTTCAAAAAAAATTAGAATTTCAAAATTAACAGTGTTCAAGATATGACACGAATACATCAACACTGTTAGGAATTCAGAAATCAAAAAATAAACTTCAAAACAATTGCAGATATTTGCAAGTTTAAATTCAAGATCTGGAAATTATTAAAGACATTAGAGTTCTATTCAAATAAAGCAAATTTCCAGAAAATTATGAATACTGCAATTGGAAGTTATTGAAGCCCAAAAGAAGTTACAATGATACGACAATGACATATCAACTAAGAGAAAATCAAAGAAAAAATCCAGAAAGGGTAGAAGGAGGAATACACAAAGAAAAAGAAAAATATTTACAAAGATGAGTTTAGAGGTTATACCTGAAATCGATGTAAACAATAGAATCTCTAAGTCATCAGATCTTGGCTAAAGGAACTGTAAATGATACAGAATTATAGACCAGCTTGATTTCAAATTTCCTTTCAGCACAGCAGTTCCTCAGCCACCTTTGGTACCTAATAGTTTAAAGGATCGAGTGGTCTAACAAAATTAGTAAAACCACTCACAGTTTTATTCATATGTTTTGGCACCCAAACTTGTTTATATAACAATTTATCATAAGTTATCAAAGTACCTTTAGGGACCCAAATCTGTCAGAATTTTGATGAATTCACTGTATTTCTTTTTGGGGTCCAAAATGGTTTAAATGGATTATTATCAAATAATTCTCATTTCCCTTTCAAATTTTCAAAACGAATATTTTCAAAATGATTTAAAGGACTTCTAAAATCATTTGATTTCTCTTTTTTAAAACCATTATTTTTCCCAAAGCCGAGTCCACTTTTATTTCCAGGTGAAAATTGATTTTTCAACAACATATTTAAGGATTTTTCACCGTTAGAAAACTTAGTTAATGTCATTTCAAGTTGTTGAATTTTAGTTTTAAGATCATGGTTTTCTTTCAGTAAATCTGAACAATGATTTTTAGTGATCTTACATATTTCAAAATCAGATTTCGAAACCATATTTTCGTCTTTAAGAAATTTAATTTTGGCTTGGGACTTAGCAATCTCAAATTCAAAATGTTTCCGACTCTTAGATTCAAATTTTTCAAAATTTTTGAAGTTTTCAATCTCAATTTCAAGCTCTTTCATGATTGATTCAAATTTCTGTAAATTTTGATTTTCAAATTTTTTTTGTTTTGAATTAAGCACATCCAACTGCTTTTGCAAAACATTGTTTTTTAGCTCATCATCCTTTTGTTTTGAAATCAAAATTTCTTTTTCAAGCTTTCGGAAATTTTCATTTAGATGAGCTAAATCAGTTTTCAAATATATACAACATTTGCAATAAGAGTTTTCTTGTTTTAATTACAACATATTATTTTTGCAAATCAAATCATGATTTTCAGATTTTAGACGATTGTTTTTCCATTGGAGTTTATCAACAAATTTATTTAAATCAGTACACACGTAAACTAAATCAAGTTTTTCATCATCTGTTGATTCTCGATCACCTGAATTTTTATCTATATAGCCTATTAGACATAAATCTGAATCTGAGATGTCCTTCTCTGGTCTTGAGCAGTTGTTGTCAGTTTTTCCATACAACGCATCGAGAGTTCTCCAGATATCCTGCGCAATCAAACAATGAGAGAAAAGATCAAGCTGATTATTACTAAGATAAGAATATAGAATATGCATAACATGAGCATTTAAAACTTTATTCCTCTTATCCAACATATCACCCTGATTTTCAATAATATTCCAATAATAAAAATTAACAGATTTTAAATGTAATTCAATTTTTGATTTCCAAATTAAAAAAATATGTTCCATTGAAAATAATTGGAATATCACTGGACTGACTCTCGCTATACTGACAACTAGGATGCATGATTCTAGGGTTAATGAAATTACCAGGCTCTAATACCACTTGGTGAATAGGGTTTATTGAATTTTACCGAGATATAAAAATATAAGGGATTATAGAATATAGCAGAAATAGAAATGCAGAAAGTAAATGACACAAGATATACCCAGCTTAGGCAAAATCCTGCCTACTGCAGCATTCCTAAGGTTTCTACTAGGTGTTATAAGCAGATCCCGCTTACAATCCCATGAAAACTCGCAGTGCCTGCTCCTGTCCTCACCCTATGCTCAAAACCCTAAACTGATCTAAACCCCTAGATCATATTTCCCCTAGTTTTTACAGACTCTAGTAAACTGTCAGTTAACACCCTAACTGGATTTCCTAGATTTTTACAGACTCTAGAAACTGTTGAGACGGTTTACAAAAAGAATAAAAATACAGCAAAAGTAAATAAAAGAAAACCCCTTAAAACTAGCCAAAAAGAATCCTTCCTTTTTATATTAATCTTGGCTTAGCCAAGTACATTTTGACCGGCCATACCATTTTTCTTTTGCACGACCGCTCTTCTATTTTAGAGAATGAAAAATGGCGGCGATGGAAAGGGAAATTGCTAGGGTTCCTCTGTAATCCCAAATCTCGTTGATGCTTGATGAATTGATTAATCTCTGAAGCTCAAAAACTTGTGACTTGCTTTGTCTACGATTGGAAAATTCTCGATCGAAAATCTATGAGTAAAATGAATTTGATTTCTCTGTTTTTCTTTGAAGTGATTGTGTTGGATTTTGTATAGATTTTTGCCAGTGATGATAGGTTTATATATAGGGTAATCGAAACCTTAAATGCTCTGATTTCTCGTGAATGATTTGGCTGATTTTTCTTGTGTTTTCCTTTTTATTTCTCTCGATTGAAATAGAATTTTGTTACCTTGATTGCATCGATGAATCTGAACTTGATTGTTTTCTACAAAAACAGATTCACCCTTTTTTAAAAAGAGATCTCTCGGAATTGATTAATGTGGAAAGAGATCTTCAAATTTGTTGCTGAGTTTTATTCTGCCTTGTCACCATGCTATATATGATTTCTGGAATCAATTTGAAAACTTGCCAAAAAAGAATTTAGCAGTCAATTCGATTTCCCATGATACTTGCATGATTTGCTCTGTCGTGAAATTAACATATGCCATGTATGATCATTTTCAAGACTGAAAATCTTTGACAATATCCAGAAAAGCTCCAAGATAACTTATGATTCCTCTCGACAATTTCTTGCACCAAAACAGAAATTGCTTTCTGATTTTGCCATGACATTTGTTGCATATGAGATAATTTTGATTGCTTCAATCAAGTTATATATTTACATTTATACTGTCATAATGTATGGACCATTGCCTTGTGCACACTATGTTCCATGTACTTGCTCCTTGACTCATGCTTGTACATATATAAACTTGTGCACACCTATATTTGAGTTGCATTTAAATCTTTTGTGTTCACTTATATGAGAATAATTTAACTAATTTACATCCATTTGCATTTTGCCATGACTATAACTCAGTATAAAGATTCTGCTTGAATCATGCAACATTTTGAAACTCAGACCTGAGTTGTTTTGTTGAATGTAACACTTGATGTTATGCTCCATTCTTGTTTGTTGCTGAAGCTGCTCACTTTGGCACTCTTGAAAATAAATCTGACATGCCAACATATGTTTACATATACACTTGTATACAAGTTCTATGTACATGCTGTTTTGATGTGTAGTTGACACCACCTATTATAAATACTTGATGCTTACCACCATGTTGTATCATGATGTATCACTATGTAAGCTGGCTTGACCATTTCACTGCTGTTTGACTTGAGTCTGAGCTCACTTGTAAACTGTTTTCACCATGCTGCTTCTTGTATGCAGTTTGGCACGACATTTCTGTTTCATTATGACTTGTGTTGCATGTAAATACATGCTGCTTACTCCATTGCTTCTACATGCTGTTGTGCTTCTACATGTTGAACCATTTGTTCATGACTACATTGAGCTGACCAGTTCAGTTGCATCTTGTGTATGTTGTTTGTATTGATGATGTTGCACCATCACTTTGCTATCTTGACTTTTTCTGTTCTTTTAAAAAAAATCATGTTTGAGCTGCCATGAAAATAGTGATCTGCCATGTATAAATCACTTGATCTACAGCTGATCTGCCATGATTGTCCACACGTTTTGAGCTGATCTTAAATTGTTGCATTTCCATGATATGTTTGACCATTTGCACATTGATTTGCATTGTGCACCGAGTCTATATGGTCCACATGGCTACTCCTTAGTTGCACACATGATTTTGATTGGTGAGGCAGTGCACACGTGTGTGTGTGTGTATATATATATATATGCACGTATGTATATGCAATCGATCAAACCAATTTTCCCATCCCTGTATTATATATATATATAAAACTAGTTGTCTTATGGTATTTGCAGTGTTTCACTGTGAATATCACAAGCTGTCTAGACACAGATGAATCAGATCAAGTCATGAAAAATGATGAGAAACACACTAGAAATCTGAGGCAGATAAAATTTAAAAATTAAATCTATATTTGCATGTTTAAATTTCATTTCTATTGCAGTGTGTTGTATGTGTTTGTTGTGACAGGTATGCAGACGATGACTGGACTGAGTGTGCTGTCTGGTAGAGGACAGAAGACAAAAGTGATAGTGTATGAGTGTGTGAGTCAGTGAATGTATGTATATGATTTGTATAGATATAGTGTTGAGTGTTGTAGTGAGGAGTTTTGTACAAAAAGAGAGAATTGTACTGATATTTGTAATAAACACATTTGAATAAAATAAAATATTATTTTATTGTGTTCAAACAAACTTGTCTATCGTATTTAGTTTATTTACAAGTACAATCTCATGCGAATTAAATAAATAGTGGAGTTATAAATAATTGTACTGTTTGAATGGTTGAAATATAATATTCAATTTAAATAAAATACTGTATGAATATATGAATGTCTGTACAATCGTATTTTATTTAAATGTAAATATTATATTCCTGTCTGTGATGTATATATAGAATAGTACAGTAACAAACACATTTAAAATAATATTTATTTGGTTGTTATCATCAAACAAAAATCATACAATTGTGTATAAAACTATGTTATATACAACACCTCCTATCGAGGCGACCGCTGAATCAACCTAGTGTCATACCGCCACAGCCTTCTGATAGCAAAGCTACTTTTGCAGTCAATGTATACTCACCAAGTGGTAACGCACAGACCCAACCCCTGCGAGTACAGCCTGAGCATGCACCGTAACACAGGATCACCATAGAGTACCCTACCACGTCCCTCGGAAGCTGTGTCCTTCTTTCCAGACACACAGAGCCAGCAAGAAGAATATCCGTAGAGTAATCAGATGGACGTGCTCCTCTTGTGCCTCCCGACACCTCAATGATCTACCCTGTTGGGTTCTTTACCTTCAAACGTGCGGACTGGTCCAAGCGTTTCACACCATCGTGTTATTAGACCTTTTAATCATGCACTTGCCTTAACTTATCAGATTTTCAGTTAACTTGATTGTTCACATTCTCTCTTCTATTCAAGTTATCAGGTTTTCTCTGATCCCCTTATATCTTTAAGGAATGAATCCCTCTTTCTTATTAATTCAGTGATATAAATTAGCCCATTTATGTTCATTAATAAGCATACAACATGTTATTCCCCAGATTGTAATGAACGACAGTAATCTACAATCTCTTTATATTATTACCATGTAGTTCATTATCCGAGTTCATAGTTACAATAACATGTTCTACTAAATATATAATTAAGTACATTTTATCTCAATCCACATGTTTTCTGTTAACATGTCACTTATTATATATGATTAAATATAACTTATTTCATTCTATAAGTTTACTTCATTCTTTCTTATTTAATCATAATTTCATCTTACACTGTCACTACAAGTTATTGTTGTTTACTTATTAACTTAGGTCTCTTAACTAGGGTTTATTAATAAGTTTCCTTTTCATTTATTATATGTTATAATTTCCACTTGCCCCTAGGACAAGCCTACCTATTGCATAACATTTTCATTAATGTAATTAATTAAAATAGGTTATTATCATTCCCCATTCATTCTAATTCATATTCTGTTTTAACATCCATTCATTACAATTAATGTCATTTATTCAATTCTCGTTATACGAATATATTCATATATATATATATATATATGTTTTGGCACCAGACCTCTCACATTAAATTGACTACTTGTGGATGCTGGGTTTGTCGGGTGGTTTCGGACAGACTTCTACCATAATTTGAACTTAACCTCACGTCTTAGTACTGTTATTTACCATTATATTGATGTTTATGCACTAGACACCTCACATTAAATTAACAACTTGTGGATGCTGGATTTGCTGGGCGGTTCCGAGCAGGCTTCTACCACAATTTGAATTTAACCTCATGTCTTGGTGCAGTTACAATTTCTTAATTATTGTAAATTTTCCATCCAATTTAGGCATATCTATTCTTTCAAATTTTTAATGTAACCATGTTTACAACTTCTGGCATAATAATATTCTTAAGGGAATGTTCAGGTTTATCATAAATTCCATAATTATAACATTTACAGTAGTTTCCCATTCAAACGGATGTTTAAATGGAAACAGGCCTATATGACATAAATGTTCTCAGTAGTTTCAACCCCACTTACCACAATTATTCGCAATTCCATTATAACTTGATTCGCAACATCCAATTAACAGGTTGTTAGGATGGTTCTATATACAACAGTAATCTTTTTAACATGTCCTAAACAGTTTTAATACCCAATTTCCAATAAATATCAACTATTTAGCAGATTAATTACAACGGGGAATACAAACGCTAAATATACTGTTATTTAAAATGGTATAATTTAGATCCACTCACCTAACAGCTTTCCAATCCATGAATCTAATCTAGATCTGTTATTAAATGGCCTTCCTAACTGAATCTATAATCCAAATAACCTTGGATTCCCAAATTTGATACTAAAGAAAAGGGAAAATTAAGGAAGAGCAACCTAAATAAACCAGATTCAAAGACTTACCTGACGCCTATCAGAACTCCGAACACCCATTTGTAGAGATATATATATATATATATATATATATATATATATTTACTCTTTTCCTCCAAATATTGAATCAGAATTTCCTAAGACTAATATTCTATTTTCCGAAGAGATTTGAGGAGGAAGAAGAATGGCAGAGTCTAGGCAGTGTCTCAGAAAATATGAGATTTAGGTTAAGCTCTGCTAGTTTATTATTGGTGTACAAGAATGTCTGAACTGTCGAATTTAATCTTAAGCGTACACGCAATGCTGAGTCGACAATGAATACAGTCCAAATAACAGTCCGGATTCGCAGAACGAACTTGCCTAGATCGGCAATGGGTCGACCTTAGGGTCGACCCAGGCCGATTGTTGGTCGTCCTATAATGGTCGGGTTTGGCGGTCCTTTTCCCGCTCGTTTCGTTTGAAATAATTTGAGTTATTTTTATATTATATTCTTATATAGGCTCCTTATCTGTATACAAACTTCTAATGTCCATAACTTCTTCATATGTTATCCATTTTACGCAAACTTAGGATCTATCTGAACCAAAATTCTGAGATGAACGCAAATGTGATGTCAGTTTCAATTAATTATGAATATTTAACTAAGTTATTCCCAATTTATTATCTTTAAATATGGTTATAATGGATCTAATTTGAGTTGTTACACCTCACATATCCCATAGATAAAAGCAGACAACTTTCGGAGAACTACCTAACTTATTCGTATATTGTTTTATGACCATTTAATAACCATAATTATTAGAGAAAGGCGGACCTATAGACCACTTAATACCTATTAAGGTGGGTCCCATGGCTTTAGCCCAAAATCAAGGAGTAAACTTTAGGAACATGCCAAGTCTTAACCACTTAGTACCTAATGTGGATCAACCACTTAACACCTTCTCGTGGTAGGCCTACTTCACACAAATATTTATTACACTGGATGTCTCACATTACCAGACTTCTTGTAACTACTAAATATGTCAAGCGGTTTTGGGTAGACTTATACTACAAGTTGGGGTTAACCTCGTGTCACATGTCTTTATTATAAATGACCCATGGTACCAGATATCTCAAATTAACCAGACTCTTATAACTGTTAGATATGTCAGTCAGTTCTAGACAGACTTCTACTATAAGTAGGGCTTAACCTCGTGTCACTTGTCATTGAATATTTTAAAATTCATCAATGCACACACAAAATACAAATTTCCTGAAGAAATTTTAAATTCAAATTCCTAATTAAATGTATTTAATACACATTTATGATATGTTAAATACACTATTTAATATATATATATATAAGAGCGTGATTCGTAGCATGCGTAAAGGAAACATTATAAACATAGAAATGTCAACCATAACACATAATTAAGATTTACAAGTAATATTTTCCAAACTTCCACAACATAACATATAATTTAGTATTTCAAATCTGAAGCAATAATAAGAAAATAACTTATAACACAATAAAATAACTTGCAACCTAGGTTTTGAGGATTATTTCAATAAATAAAAGGGACAAAGTGAATAACAACAATATATGTATATTTCTTCTAGTACTGCTTTACTTCCATTTGAGATGTTTACACACAAAAAAAGATTTTGGTCATATGTGTTTTATTACATCTAGACCATATATTTTATAAAAGCAGAGGTTTAAACACATATAAGTTACAATATCCAAATCCATGCTTTTGCGTTAATTTGATTTACAATAAAAATGAATGAAAGTAAATCATACTAAATGGTAATTTTACACATACATCCAAAAATCCATTTTTTGCTTACATCCATAGTCTAAAACCCAGATAAACACTAGATTGACCATTTATGACAGTATTAGATATTGAGGGGATTTATAAATGTTTTGTTATCGTAAGAATCCCAAATCTCTATAGGCACGAACAATCCAGTTTTAGACTAACAATTAAAAAAAGTAGACAAACTTGAAATGATTCCCAGTCACAACACAACAACAAGAAGAAGGAATCGTGGATAGCCGAATTCTAGATTATAGCCCCGAATATACGTACTTCGATTCCTTCTCCTAAATTATTATACATGCATAGGAATCAAATTAGAATCTTATACATACATAAATCTAGTTCCAAAAATCTATATAGAAATTTGAATAGAAAAGATGAAATGGGTTAAATTTGAGAAGAAGAAAACTAACTTGAAATAATATGGAACTAAAAAGAATAAAGGCGGATTATGAAGGATATCCTGGGAATTATAGAAGAGTCTAAGGTCTTATTTATAGTTGTTAAAGCATGTGTGAACCGTCAGATTCAAATTATAAAATACAAACCCTTCAAAGCAACAAAGTATATAGCAAAACCTAACTAAACCTAGCCACCACCCCACTTTTCCTTTATAGGGAAGTCAACACATTCCCTAGAAAGGCGGTCGACCCCTCTTAAGGAATGGGCATGGTGAATTTAATTCACGTGAACATGTGGTTTTATTATTAACTGCTTATTAACTTTGTTTAGTTCTTTTCGTTTCTTTTCAAACGTTGTCCCCTCTTATATACTTATATATGTACATAACTTAGAATTTGAAAAGGGAATATTCTCTTACGTCAATTATATTTAATATATTCTAGATTTACATTTATATTTTCAAATTAAATCTTGTATCGTTATTTTATTGCAAACTTTTATATGCATAACTTTTTCATACGAACACAGTTTTCGATAAATAAAATATGAAATGACCTAGAATCTCGCCATAATTACAATGGTAATATTTTCAAGATCAAATTCTCAATTATTAATTTTTTGTATTTTCAGCATATTATTATTTTATTAACTATTATTACTTATTCTTACTTTAATTATCTATGTCTATTTAGGCCTGGAAATATGTGTGGTGCTTCCTAGAGGAGATTAACAGGCAGTATGCGAGATTTCCAAGTCTAGGGAAGTTTCGTTCAACATGTGTTAATCTCTTGTTGATATAGTTTATAGGTCTCGGATATGATTTTACTTGTATACAAGAATAGACATGATAGCATGCTCAAAAATAGCTAGGAAAATGAATATATCCTCATGATTCTCATGCTTTGAAAGAATGGAAGGATCTCCAAGTGATTCAACAAACCTTGGAATGCATTTATACATTTCCGTCTCCAAGAAAATTATTATTCCCCCCTTTTTATCAAATAAAAAAGGGAACGCATTTATTAATAGCTCGAGAGATGAATCGACTCAGGGAAAAACCATCCTATTAGGACACTGAACATCTTTGATGTTTTCGAGAATTCTAATCTTTCAGATAGCTCAATCTTTTCGGGATTTGCTTCAATCCCTTAAGAGTTTACAATGAAACCCAAGAATTTTCACTACACAATGCCAAAAAAAAATTCAAGGGATTGTGTTTCTTTCCATACTTGAGGAAAACGCATTGCATCTCTACCAGATCATCAACATAGTCACTAGACAGTTGTGACCTCATAAGCATGTTGTCCACATCCGCTTCCATGGATCTCCCAATTTGATCTTTTGAACATCTTGTTAACGTGCCATTAATGGTAGCTCAATTTTTTTCAATCCAAAAGGCATGACAATGTAGCAGTACGTCCTTAAGTCAGTAGGAGAGCTAGTATGTTCTCGGTCTGAAATGTGCACTGGATTTGGACATAGCCTAAATAAGCATCCATGAATGATAGGAGTTGATAGCCAGCTATTGAGTCTAAAAGTTGCTCTATATTTGTAACTGTGAATCTATCTTTTGGGCATGCTTTGTTCAAGTCGGAATAATCAATTGTGTCATCCATTTACTGTTTTTATTTCTTTATGAGCACTAAATTGGAGATCCATTTAAGATAAAGGGCAATGCAGTTAAAGTCGTTGTTTAGTATCTTATTCACCTCCTCTTTAAGTGCAGTGTCTCTCTAATCTAAGATTCAATGTTTCTGCTTGGATGAAAGGAAATTCAGATTAATGTTCAAGGTATAACTCGCAATTCCTACAATAATGCCATACATATCAATAGGTGTCCAAGTGAAGACATTAAGGTTGACCTGTTGGAAGTTAACAAATTCCTTCATTAAAGAAGGAACGAGCTATGATTTGATCTTCAGGTGCTGAGGCATGTCGTCATGGATGACCAACATTTCGATAGCTTACTTTGCTGGGTTTTTTCTTTCATAATTAGGTTCATCATCCTTTCTCAGGCCAATTTCTTAGAAAAGGTGACTATGTTGCGTGAGCCAAAACTTGGATGTTGGTTGCTACGCATAGAAGTTCTTGGTGCACGGTGAAGTCTCTACACCCATTCCGATCTCTCAGCGACTGGTATCTTTTCATTCTTTTATATAACATGATTTCCCTATAATCTGATCACCAATGATAACTCTGACATAATTATTTGGTGGAAATTTCAAGATAAACACCATGGTGCTAAGAAGATTCTGTAGTTGACACGAGTTGGATGCTCGAGGAAGGCGTTATAGGGTGAGTGAATGCCCATGACCATAAAGGAGATAATTTCGACTCTTCAGTGATCACCTTCGTCGAGTTTGACAGTTAGATCGATGATTCCACTAATCTGTTGGTAGTAACATTAAAACCACAAATTCTGGTAGTGCACTATATTAGGCCTTTGGCCTCTAACTTAATTTGATCATAAGCCTTCTTGAATAAAGTATTCATGGAACTTCTGAAATCAACAAAGACTCTCCACACATAAGTTGGACTGATAGTGGTTAATATAATGACATAGTCAATGGTTGAGGATTCCATCTTGATAACATCTCTTTCTCAAAAGATGATGCCCACTCTTGTTGTCATTCGTTCTTTAGTTGGAAAACCCTCGTCCACAGTGAAACGTGTCTAGCTTTTATTAGCTGGATGAGAAGAACCGCAGACGATGTCAATAGCCATCCTCGTTGAGGGTTTCTCCGGTTGGAAGTCGCCTGGGCTCTATTGGATTCTGAAGGACATAGTTCCTCGTCTTATGGAGCTTGAACGTATTGCTCAAGACGTATGAGCTTTGCAATAGCATCACGAGGATGTCGATAGTCATTGGTGTTGTGGTCATGCATATCCTTAAACCTGTAGTACTTCCTAGAATGCTTTTCCCACTCCATATATTCTTTTGGATTAGACTTCTTGTACTAGATAGAATTACATGTTTCCAAATTGAAAGTATCCAACTAAGAATTTAGCTATGTGTAGTTACTATAGGAAGGGAGTCAAGAGTGCTTCTTTGATTCTTCTTCTTGTCGCAACCGTTAGGATTATTGCGCTTTGCTTGGGCTTATTTTGAACATTAAATTTCATCTTTCCAGAGCTTTCACTGGTCTATTTAATAGAAATATTTCTATGGACGGTGTCATGTTGATCATGTTGTTGTTGGTGGGGATTCACGTGATTAAATTGATTCCTACGTGCTTCCTTATAACGCTGGTATTAGTTACTTTGAAGGCCACCTATCGAGCCATTCACCAAAATCAGTTTCTAGGTGAACACCTCAGATGAGGGCTATCAGAATAATGTCCTTTTAAGGGTTGTTGGCCTCATCAGGTAAGTATTAAATCATTTTAGAAAGTTCTTTGGAATATATTAGATATTGACATGATATTCTTTAGCCTGATGGTATGAATTATGAAATGTTTCACCAATTTTCTTACGAGTTCATCAAAAGTGGATACGGTTCTTAGTGGAAATCAAGATAACCATAAGAAAGTCATGCCTTTAAGGAACATAACATAGCACCTATGCTTCACTACGTCGGTGCCACAAGCAGAAACCATATGTCTGTTAACTAAATAAGAAGATCCTCATTAGCATTTCACCAAACACAAGATGTGCACAGTTCGTACAAGAAAAAACACCAGAAAAATGGACCAAATACCGTCAGACCTTCTCAAACAGTTGAGTCCCTCATTCACTTTAGCACCACAACAACTTCGATCGAGCAATAGGGGTCGTTCACCTCCTCAGTAGTCGAGCTGCGTGAGCTTACAGGACGAGCCACCGCACCACGTTGATGATCATGTAGTCTCGGTCGTTCACATTGAAACTATGCAGCTTGCTCATGAGCAGAATAGCTCGCTCATGCGCCACGTCATGTTGAAGAGGTCGTTTGAGTAGCTGCAAAACATAGGGGTCGCTCATTGATGGTGGTCGCACGTTGTTTTCTAGCCGTATAGCCTTCAACCTAGTCGGTCGAGCATTCTCCGTCATTTGAGAGGAGGTCGAGCAACTTTGCAGCTGAGTGGTCGGGCGGATTTTCAATTATAAATACCCGTTGTCAGCTGTACATTAACTTGAACGCTGCCAGCTGTAAAGTGTGCTCCACCAAGCTGTCTAATGGCAATTCCATGAATACGTGTATGCACGACCCATGGCATGTTCACCATATTTACAACATTGCCACTTGGGACCAACTTCTCCTATAAATACCCCCTTTCACAACCATTCAAGGGGCCGATTCTTCCACCCCGAAAGGCTACCCAAATCACTTCTCCACCATTCTCAAGCAATCCAAGCTCCATTAATGGCTTCCTAAGCTCACTCCATCTTCCTCCAACATCAAATGGATCAAATCTCTTTCATGCCCCATGGAAAATCGCTCTAGCTCGATTCATATCATTTCAAATCTCCTTAGAGACCCATTCAAGCTCACTCAGAGTTCTCCGATCTTCATTCATTCTCTTTAAGCCAAGATCCACCATCTCCAAGCCGAGATCCACCATCTCCAAGTCAAGATCCGCCGTCTCCAAGCCGATATCTGCCATTTCTAAGCCGAGATTCGCCATTCTGCTTCTCTCTAACTGCCATTAATCCTCCTCCGAGCTTCAATTCACATCTCAACCGCTATGGATTCACCGTTGATCCACTAAGTGCTCAAATCATGGAGTAAAGACTCTAACGCTCATCGCATTCAAAGGATCCAACCACTTCCATAATGGTCTAGAGAGAATCAAGCCATTAAAGAAAGGAAAATCATTATAAAAAGAGAGAATGAGCCAAAATGAGATGTGTGAGATAATGAATTTTGTAAATATCTCCATGATAATGAAAATCACTTCAAAAGTGGACGTAGATCTATCCTAGAACGAACCACTATAAAAATCTTTGTGTTTTTAGTTACTTTTTTCCTTCTTATTTTCCGATTGTGGCTCCTTTTAATTTTTAACCATATTGGTGAAATACGGTTCACGTACCTTTGGTGTTTGAACCATTTTTGGTTTAAACATTTGGCGCCCACCGTGGGCCATATTCGCACTTCTCTCAATCTTAAGAGCCTACTTCTACCATAGATTCTCCAAATCTCCAATCCAGGCCATCTAATGAATCCTCTCCCACAAGGTTGAGACCTTTGTCCGAAATAATGGCCAAATCTAAGAAAGCTACAAGCAAAATCATTAGAGTAAGTGATAATGTCGCTAATGAGACTACGCCACTTGCTAACCGTTTCGAAGTTGGCGTAAACTCAGTGGATGGAGCTGGTGTGACTAAAAATGAATTAAACGCGGCCATTGCCAACATGAACCAAAGAATGGATGCCTCACTAAAGCTATGATGGAGAAACTTGACGCTATCCTTAATGCTCAACCAAATCCAGCCCCTTCGAAATTCCATGTCGATCTCGAAGAAAATGGCAACTCGTTCGCTTCCGTTCAAGCTCACTCAAAGTTCTCCGATCTTCATTCATTCTTTCCAAGCCGAGAACCACTATCTCCAAGCCGAGATCCGCCATCTTTAAGCCGAGATCCGCCATTCTACTTCTCTCCAACCTCCGTTAATCCTCCTTTGAGCTGCGATTCACATCTCAGCCGCTATGGATTCATCGTTGATACACTAAGTGCTCAAATTGTGGAACAAACACTCTCATGCTCATCGCATTCAAAGGATCCAACCACTTCCATAATGGTTTAGACAGAATTAAGCCATTAAAGAGAGGAAAATCATTGTAAAAATTGAGAACAAGCCAAAGTAAGAAGTATGAGATGATGAACTTTGTAAATCTCTCTATGATAATGAAAATCACTTCAAAAGTGGACGTAGATCTATCCTAGATCGAAACACTATAAAAATCTTTGTGTTTTTAGTTACCTTTTTCCCGTTTATTTTGCGATTGTGGCTCCTTTTAATTTCTAACCATATTGGTGTAGTACGGTTCATGTACCTTTGGTGTTTGAACTATTTTTGGTTTAAACAATGTCATTCATACTTGTTAAGGAATTATAAAGGATTGGTTTTTCTTGAGTTTGCATGGATCGTTGGCATATTGAATCGTCGAGGACATGCGACATTCACAACCACTTATGTGATAGGGTTTTACCTTGAATAAGTTTCCTAGTCGTCGTCGGCTTGACTTTGTGACTCTCTCATGATTTGATAGATCATTGCAATGAGGTTTGGAGTTGTGATCTCCTTCAGGTGACGACGGTCGAAATATTGCTCGATATGGTGTTTTCGATAAGACCTCTATGGTTGAACAACATCATTGCACTCGTTCCATATAGGCTGAGCAGGAGCAATTTGGTTTTGGTTGACACTCAAGAGTCTGAAAACTAGATTCTGGATTTTGGCGACATGAGTGCCCTGTATGGGGGTTCAACACTGACCCCGTGGAAGAGATTGGCATCGACTTGGGGATGACTAGGCTGGTTCATCCTCTCCGTGATGGGTGTATACTCGTAACACATAGTTTATTCTAAAAGGGAAAGCAATTTCGAAATTATATGTAAAAACCATTCCTGGCTAATTCTTAAAAGGAAGAAGAGCATCATCCCGAAACTTCCAATCAGTTGCTAGCATGAAGAAATGTTAGTGATTTATTTGATTTTTAAGTTCGGTAGAGCCGATCAGTTTTTAAAGTGGTCCGTAACACTTTTTATTATAAAAAATAATGAATACATTATTATAGGAGTATACAGTTTGTCTAGCTACTACATTCGGTTTTTAAGATGGACCGTTTACCACAAACGGTTTTTATAGTGGACCGTCCACTACTACTTACCTAGCTTATAGCACAGGAGCTACTTTTGAAGATTAGACTACTAACTAAATGCTTCACGCAGGAAGAAAATAAAATTAATAAACAGTCAAGATACAGCTTGACAGAATTGCATACTTCATACATGAAGTGATGCACTAAAGGTACAAAGGACAACTCTAGGTGTATATAAATTACATTGAAAATATAGTATCAGCTGCACTGTAACAACACAATGACAAAAATTTGACAAGATTTGATTGTAGATTGTAGCAACACTAAAGCAGACAAGGAAACCGCACTCAGACCCAAGAATGCATAGTAACATTGACATATTCTGATGACCGGAGTTGCTGAGCAACTCAAGGAAGCAAAAGCTTGGCACCGTAGATACTTGAAAGAAGTAGCACCAAGGTTCGAACATGAAAAACTTGACATTACCAGTATCACCTTTATAGTAGTATAGTGTACCATCAATAAGAGTAGCCAAAGTAGAACATCCCCTACTCTAAACTCTACCGTACCTGAGGCTATCGTCGTGGAAACAAGAAGGTACAAACAGAAGACCCAAAAGAATGGCAATCACTTCTCACTACAAAAACTACCATTTCATAATAACCAACAATGACCATACAAGATCACGAATATCACCACAAACTGACAACTACCCACGGAGAAACACACACCCTACAGAAATAATAGACCATACAATCACCAAGCACAATCATCACGAAACACCACAAACTCACAAGTCGAAACACTGACTGGAAACATCACGAAGCCAAAACCCAAACAAGCACAAACAACCACCCAACCTGGCCTAAACAAAACACACCATGGCAAGAAGATTAGTGGACAAATGGTAACCTCACTAGCACGTCGAAGAAACTTCGATCCACAATCGTAACAAGAGTTACATTTGCCTTTCGAAGAGGAAAACCATTATAGCAGCTGATATCCTAGCCGCAGAGGCAAGTTAGGGAGTCATGAGAAGTCACTTATACCAACCAGCAAAGGAAAGCGAAGAATCAAGAAGGAATACTATATTGGAAAATTTCGATCAAATCGGCATCCAATAAAGTGTTTTTAGCAATTTAAAAACAAGGATCTATGCGAAAATTATAAAACAAAACTCATATTAACTAGGATTAGGGATATATACCTTTTGAGCTGAATCCAGATGAATCCGAACCAAGATGAAGATGATGCATCAAATCGAAAGCATGATAAGGTACCACGCCTCTACAGTAGTCCACGAGAACGTTTCCTCCTTCGATCGAATCGAGGAAGGGAAAAGAGGCCGGTGCTAGCCGCCATTATTCAGGTTTTTGGAGAAATGGATTTCGGTTAAATGTTGTTTGATCTAATCTAATCTCTATTTTTAGGGTTAGCCGCATTATGTTTAAAAGAAAACATATGTTCCATTGTTAAATAAAGGTCAACCATAGAAATAGGATCCAAACCGAATACACATTACAACCTCAAATAAAATATCAACATATTGATATTTTATTTGTCCAAAATAATTTCTCTTTTATAACGTTCTATTTTTTGTGACCCCATAGGTTATTAAAACGTTGGCAAGGATTTTAAATCATATTTTAAAGTCATAAACAGTGATTAACATCTAGCAATACGTCGTTGCCACGCAAGTTATAATAAGATCAACGTTCGATACAACCTTTCCATGACTAGTGTATTAATGTAATATAATCCTTTTAACAAATATATCCAGGATTAAACTCGAGACATGGATCGTATCATCCTCTTTATAATTTAATCCTTTTATCTTGATGATGAGTAGACTATATAAAACAAATCAATATTTGAGCATGGCCACACATTTCATAGTCTGACTTAATCAAGAGGCCCATCACCACAAATATATTGTGGGGTTAAATTCCATCTAGATCATTCATAATTTTCATTCGATTCGAGATGTATCTAATAATCATCATTATCGTATACTCTATTACAAGTGACTTTAGATGATATCAAAATAGTAATATCCTCGAATAAAATTATAATGATTTCAGGTCTGAGGACCGTTACATCACTGTCACTATGAGAATAACGTATGATACCGTTAATTATATTCCATGTAGTTTTCTCATGTTGGGTTAGCCCAATACGCTGTTCTCTAATACGTATTAATGTCTTGACATTAATATCACGTGTAATGATCAATGAGATGTAATCATCAGTCAATCAGCATATTAGTCTCAAAGTTTTATTGTTGTCCTATATAAACAATAAAACTTGACTAGGGACATTTAAGAATCATAATACTTAATATATTATATAATATCAAATTCAAGTCTTACTCGAAATATATAATTCCGTATTATTATTCTAAGGACTTCCATTACGTTATTATTTATATCACGCAGTAAATATGACATAACAGAATATTCTTATTCCAAATAAAGCAATAACATCAACAATGTTATTAATAACATAATATGGATTGCCTCTAGGGTATAAACTCTAACAATCTCCCACTTGCACTAGAGTTAATCATTCATGCATCGTATACTCATGAAACTAGTGTGACTATTAAACTTCTGCTACCATAGAGTTTAATTCAGTACGTCCGCAACATTACAACTTTGCAGAAGTCTTCATTTCCTCTGTGAACTACTTCACATAAGTATTATATTTTTAAATATATGTTTGGATCGATAATGAGTTTAAGGTTTTCGGCCTGAGCAATGGCCACATTGTTATCGCAATGTAAATTATTGGATCAACAATGAATTAAGTTTGAATATGAACTTTTTAACCCAAACATTTTCTTTCTTAGAATCAGTACCATTTCTTGTTTTAAAACTAACATTATTCACAATAATTAATGTGTTATCAATATATATCATTAGAATTATTATGTCACTCCCACCCAATTTCTTGTTTATACAAGAATTGTATTTTGTGGTTTTTGGGACATTTCGAATTCTATTTCATTTCCGTCCGTATCTTAGGGACTGACTCTCCTTTGAAAGGGATACCAATTCGAGCAATAAACATTTTATTCTCAGAGGATTTATAGAAATAATATCCATCTGTTTCTTTTGGATATTCCATAAAATAGTTATCTGATTTAGGTCCAATCTTATTGGAGGACGGACGATTAATAAACGCCTTACATCTCAAATCTTTGCATTAGATGTACTAGGACATTTCTTGGTCCATATCTTATATGGAATCTTCAAAATAGTTTTAGTGAGATTAAATGCAATTGTTCTAAATTTAATTTATTAGAAGATCTATATGACTTATCATTAATCGTATTGTATCTTATAAGGTGTGATTTCTCCTTTCAGATACACCATTCCAGTATGGTGTTCTAGACAGAGTGAGTTGTGAAACAATTTTAAACTCATCTGCATAGTCATTAAATAGTTGGCTTAAATATTATCTCGACCTGTTCGAAGAGAATTTATTTTTCTATAAAAATTGGTTTTGAACTTCAATTTTGAATTCTTAAGACTTTTAAAGGATTCTGATTTGTGTTTCATACGATACACATATCTATATTTACTGACATCATTGGTAAATATAATGAAGTAATAAAACATGCCTCTAACTTATGTATTCGTTGCTCCATATACATCATTATGTACGAGATCCAATACTTATCACCCATTCACTTTGTCAAGTGAAAGGTGATTTAGTTATTTTGCCTAATAAAGAAGATTTGCATTCTTCATATGATTCGAAATCAAATGATTTCAAAATTCCATCATAATGGAGTTTTGGTATACTTTTCTTGTTTATATGGGCTAATTGACAATGCTAAAGGTATGTTTGAATTAAATCACTGCATTTAATCCATTTAATATTTATGTCAAGTACATTATAGTTAAAGATTTATAAAGATCATTAACTATTTGTGACATTCCATAAAATATTTCATTTAAATAAAATGAATAACAATTGTTCTTTTATTATAAATGAAATTTAAACTTGTCTAAACAAGATCCATTATTACATTTATTTTAAATGGAATTTTCATAATAACAATTATTTTGGATATTCAATTAAGCCTGTGTTGAACAAAAGCAACTTCCTATGGATAATCCAACAACAATTGCTTCATTTCCAATCGTAAGTCCATTTGTCCTTTCGTCGGATATCTGCTCGTTCTGCAATTCCTACAAATTCACATACACATATGTGATTCGTATCTAGTATTAGTGACGTGTAAGTAGATTGTAATAACATTTATATCTTATTCTGTTAAAGTCATACTTCAATTCATTTTTAGATCTTCTCTATATTTCTAAAACAATTACGTTTAATTTGTTTGAGGACAATCCTCAAATTTCAATGTTAGTTAAGAAATTTGATTTAATTCAATTTATCCTTCTCAAGGATTTATTTAAATTACCAGAGTTATTTGTTATTTAATATCTACAATAGATAATAAATAATAATTGATTCTATAATATTTATTTAATATAAATATAAAATTTTGACAATCAAAATTTATATTAACATAAATGTATATTTTAAACAAAAATACACTCCCACTCAAATTAATATCACTTTGTTTATATATATATATATATATGTATATGTATATGTATATGTATATGTATATGTATATGTATCAGGGTGTGTGTGTGTGTATATATATATATAATGGTGTTCCAAGATTCATACCTAGTCATGCCTTGACCCAGCTTTGCCTAACACCCCAAAACACAACCTTTTACGTAACATCTTATGTCAATTATATTGTGTATATAACTCTTGGATCGCATGATGAACATTTTGTTCAGTATTATTCATTTGCTCGAAATATAGAATAATTCATGTTATTGTCTCTAAGGCCATAATCCTATTATGTAGCCTTAATTAATCAAACCTAATAATATAGTTGAAGCACCACAATTACTCCTACCGCATATAACCAAAATAAAAGGATGCACAATGCTTTGGCATTACCTACATCCAATGAGATTGGCACTGATGGGTGTACTATCGGAAGACTTCATCATGACTTAATATAAAAAAATTGCTTTAAAGGGAATTATAATTTGAAGTGGCGAACAATTTCATAGTTATTTACATATATCAAAATATATGTATTTTATTTTAGTATAATTAATTGGATTTAAATAAAATAAATGAAGTATATATATATTTAAATTCAATGATATATATAAGTAGTGTTCCTATTCTTCTATTGAAAATTTCAAGGTTAATGGTCATGTACATTGTTTCAATATAACCAGGTTTGGAAATATCAATATGAATGGTATTGAACATTTCAATGTTTAAGGTAATAAAATCACCATACATTTTAGATACCGCTTTCAAATTTCGAAAGCAACATCATCTAATATGTATTCATATATTTAAATATCTAACTTTCATGTACAAAGCCCATTAAAATCAATCATTATACAGGCCGCCTATTTTAAGGCCCAAATAATATTTAAACAGTGAAATAATTTACTGCACTTACCAAAAAATTTATAAATTTATTCCATCAAGTACATATTAATAGAATTTACTGCATGCAAACATGCATAAACCAAATAAGATTAATCTACATACATGTTGTATCTCACGATCATTCTTTCTTATTCAAATATATATGTACATTAAAATACTAACATTACAGATATTTATACATATGGCGACATTTTGAATACAAACAGGTCACACTTGTTTATTTTCAAAATTAAGAACACTGCTGATGTTATTGTTGGCCCATCCTTTTGCATTGCCCTTTTCTTCTGAAACAATTTCAAGTTATAGCTAGGCACTGTTGCTCCCTGTGTTTAAAACAATTTTAATCGTAGGGTCATCTTGATATAAATACATCAAATGTATCTAACACGTATGCATTAGCTGAAATACATCTAATGCATAATATTCAGCTAATCATATTCTTAAGCAGTGATAATCAATGATTCATTTATCTACAAAAACTCGTAAATTGGTTTCAATGTCAAGTCAGCATCGAAATACAGTCCAAATTGAATCAAACATCAAGTTTTTATTACTGTAGTTAATGAATCATTATATAGGATAATATGTATATTTATATTTGTCAATATAAACATCAAACTGCATATCAATATATGCATTCTGTAATGACTTATCCATATAAACATTTATATTTATCAATGTAAACATTGGACAACTTATCAAACTGTATCAATATAAACATTTATATTTATCAATGTAAACATTGAATCAACATAAACTTCAAACTGAATATCAATCTATACATTCAGTAGTATACTTATTCATATATGAAATCATATTGTTGTAAGAAATAACAGTGTCAAACTCTGGTTTCGCTTGCAAAAGGTGATCATTACCATATTTACATGTAGAAGTAAGAATTTGCTTGTTACTGAGAAAAAAAATGTTTACGCATCCATATATACAGACCAGTCATAAATTTAAGGGTTATCAGATTTTATGTATTTTATAAAATCCTAATAAAATTTAAACACACATATGTTTAGCAAATTTTGATCAATTTGACATCTAGTAAAGTGTTTTTTAACAATTTAAAAACAAGTATCTATGAGAAAATTATAAATCAAAACTTGTATTAAATAGGATTAGGGATATATACCTTTCGAGCTGAATCCAGATGAATCCGGACCAAGATGAAGATGATGCATCAAAGCGAAAGTGTGACAAGGTATCATGCCTCTACAGTAGTCCACGAGAACGTTTCCTCCTTCGATCGAATTGAGGAAGGGAAAAGAGGCCCGTGCTAGCCGCCATTATTTAGGTTTTTGGAAAGATGGATTTCGACTAACTGTTGTTTGATCTAATCTCATCTCTATTTTTAGGATTAGCTGCATTATGTTTAAAAGAAAACATATTTTCCTTTAAATAAAGGTCAACCATAAAAAATAGGATCCAAACCAATACACATTCCAACCTCAAAATATCAACATATTGATATTTTGTTGGTCCAAAATAATTTCTCTTTTATAACATTCTATTTTGTGTGACCGTTATTACAACGTTGCCAATGATTTTAAATCATATTTTAAAATCATAAATAGTGATTGGCATCTAGCAATACGTCGTTGCTACCCAAGTTATAATAAGATCAACGATCCGATACAACCTTTCCATGACCAGTATATCAATGTAATATAATTCTTTTAACCAATATATCTAGGATTAAACCCGAGACCGGGATCGTATTATCCTCTTTATAATTTAGTCCTTTTATCTTGATCGATGAGTAGACTATTTAAAACAAATCAATATTTGAGCACGAACATGCATTTCATGGCCTGACTCAATCAAGAGGCCCATGGATATCACCACAAATATATTGTGGGGTTAAATCCCATCTAGACCATTCGTAATTTTCAGTCGATTCGAGATGTATCCAATGATCAGCGTTATCGTATACTCCATTACAAGTAACTTTAGATGATATCAAAAAACAAATATCCTTAAATAAAATTATAATGATTTCAGGTCTGAGGACCATTACATCACTGTCACTATGAGAATAACTTATGATACCATTAATTATATTTTATGCAGTTTTCTCATGTTGGGTTAGCCAATACGCTATTCTCTAATACGTATTTATGTCTTGACATCACGTATATTAATGATAAATGAGATGTGATCATCAGTCAATCAACATACTAGTCTCAAAGTTTTATTATTGTCCTATATAAATAATAAAACTTAACTAGGGACATTTAAGAATCATAATAATTAATATATTATATAATCTTAAGTTCGAGTAAGTTACTCGAACTATATAATTCAGTATTATTATTCTAAGGACTTCCATATGTTAATATTTATATTACGTAGTAAACATAAAATAACAGAATATTCTTATTCCAAATAAAACAATAACATCAACAATGTTATTAATCACATCAAATGGATTGCCTTTACGGCATAAACTCTAACACACTGCCTGTGAAAGTAGAGTTAGGGAGATATGCAAGAGAGATCCAGGGACATTCTCGGGAGGCAGAGCGAGAAAGATTATAGCTGATAATTTCAGATCTGAAGTGATGATAAGGGAGGAAACTACTTCACGCTAATGAAAGCTAAATTAGGGGAAGTAGGAGTGAATAAAAGAAAACGGGAGGGAGAGAACATAATAATAAGAGCGATGGATTGAGGACAAGAAGAAGAACAGAAAAGAAAGGGGTAAAAAATTCAGTCGCCATTAGAAGTGTCTCTTCTTTAGATGTTCACCATTCATGTATACAATAAATGTTAGCTACTTATGCACATTTGGTTATTTAATTGTGAGTACATGAAAATAAAATCTTTTTCTCGGTTTTTTTCTTATGTACATAAACTACCAAACACGATTACACAAGGTTGGAAAAAAATTCAACAAAACCAAAATTTACAAAATTTACCATATAATGTAAGCGAAGGATGAATATAATTGCAATCAAACAATAGAGATAAAATAGAAATTTGGAAACTATAGGTCAATTGATAAATTGAAAATTATTTAATTATGTAAAGAAGGATGGATTTAACAAAAACATTTTACCTTGAACAAAAATTTGTAACCAGACGTAGTCTTTGGCTATATATGACTATTTAAGTGTTGGTTTTTTATATACCAAAAAATCTTTGGATGCTTAACTAGATAAGGGATTTTTTTTCTTATTTGCATAAAAAAGGTTTCAATATTTAAACCCTATGAAATCAATAATCAAGCAATTAATATTTGCTTCATCTCAAATCGATGTTACTGTCTGTCTGTAAAATCGTAGCACCCTAGCGTCTCTTCTCTCTCTATTATGTCAGTGTATATGCTCCGATTCAGGTAAATCTATATGTTGTTCTATTTAGTCAGTGTATATGCTCACTCTTTTGCTTCATTAATGGAGTTTTCTCTTTGTTAATACAATTTCACTTTTATAAATTGATCTATAAAGGTGCAATACTGTAAAGTGTTTAGTGCAAGTGTTGACCTATCAATTTTTTTCTTTAAGGGAAACAAAATTATTTCTATAGGGAAACCAGATCTTAATGATTATACCACTTATAGGTGTGAGAAACCAACCCCTATGCAACTAAAACTACAAAAATATGAATAAAACAACAAACTAATTAAAGTTAGGCAATAAGCTTAGACTACTAAAAGACCAATAACCTCCATTAGAATAACAGAATTTATCACCTTCATTAGATGAACCAGATCCAAGGACATGAACAGACCTAAAAAATGATGCAATCTTCAAAAAAAACAAAGAAGCACTGCTATAAATCAAATTTATGTCCAAGTATCATTTGAGAAAATAATCATACTCAAGCCACCAAGTTCACATTTGATAGATAGTGTAAGAACGATCCCCTAATATCAAATTTAAACATTTGTCCTCACCTTCGTCTTCACCTACAAACTTGTGATAGGTGTCACATATATGAGAATATCTCATTTCTGAAAAGTCATGGATCCAAGCTTGTTCTTTAGCGTTCCATTTAATAATATCACTAGAAACATCTCTATGAATAAAAGAGAAAGCTTTAGTGGTAGTAGCAACAACATGAATAGTCGCTTCTCAAACATAAGGAGGTAAAGAAACAAGAATATGAAACGACATAGTGGAGGCATCTGCTACGTCATCATCAATAGGCAGTGAGCACAACTAAACTTAGGCATTTATTTCATAACATGAAACTACATAGCTATGCAATTAAAGCCCCCAAGTATCTCCAATGTTGCCCATAGCGCTACTCAATGGTTACGTTATCTTCCGTTGGATCCGCTAAATCAAGGTTTTTTATCATCTGCATCAACAATATTAATATATAGAGCTTGATTCCACTAGTTCTCTTTTTGAAAAATTCAGTAAATTTAGGGTAAATTTTAAATATGCATACGTACCTAATATATGGTAATAATCGATTACACCCATCAAATTTAGCATGCATAACTATGATATTCATTGATTTTATTATATAAGATAAATTAATACTAGTTTCTTGTATGCATATAATGTGAGAAAGATGATTAATTAATTTTTTAAATATTTAGTTTTACAACTAATGAATTTTTTTGTGTCTATGCTATATTCCGCTATTTCCCCGCTTTATCCCCACTGCATTTTTTTGCATTCCACCGCTTTAGAACCGCTAAACACTTTAATTGCACAACCACATAGTGAATTCTCTTGGGGAATAAGTATAGGGGTCTTGGCCAGAAATAGTGAGAACGGAAAACTAAGCATATAAGAATCAACAAAGTGTCCCCCAGATTGACCAAGTGGACATATAATTAGCTTCTAAGGCCATCCCCAACGCGGGGTGGGTCATGGAGCAACCCACCCCCAACGGGTGGTCACCACGTCCCGTCCGGGTTGCTTTGGCAACCCCGAAGGTTGCCAAAGCAACCCGGTCGGTTGCTTTGTTAAAGCAGCTTATCCGGCTTAATTAAAGCCGGATAAGCTTATCTGGTTTTAATAAAGCCAGATAAGACGGAAACTTTTTCCATCGTATCCGACTTAATTAAAACCGGATAATGGGGTGGAATTATTTCCTCCTCCTTGTTCGGCTTTAAATAAGCCATATAGGAGCAATGACTATATTAAGAGTCGTTGCTCCCTTCCCGCTCCACTCTTCCTTCCCTTTTCTTCTATATATACAACCAATTTTTGAATTTCAATACAACGGATTTCTCCTATTTTACTCAAACTTCAAACTACTATAATATACATCATCGAATTGCTATGTCGAAGAATATGAGCAGCAAGGATATCAAAGGAAGAACGAAGATGTCGTCACAAAGCAATCTGAATTCGTACCATTTTGTTCAAGAACAACAAGATTTTCCAATGCAAAATTCTTACCAGCGCATCGAACATTTTAGTGCAGGTACAATGCAAAACACTTCAAACTATTATCTTCCGCAACAGAATCAGAACTTCTATTAGTCACAACAAAATTCAAATCATTTTCAAAACACTCAAGTTTCTACCTACGCCCATAACCCCACATTTCAACAATCCCATAGTAATCAACCTTATTCATCTCTTAGCAGCCAACAACAACAATAATCGACCTTTCCAAATACTTCTCCCAATATTTCCAGAAATTTGAACTTGTTATATAGTGATAATAGCATTGATGTTGACGGAATGCGAATTGATATCAATGAGATTCCCGATAGATTTACCACTTGTCCGACGGAAAAGGTTGCAAAAATGGTAAAATGGTCACCTGCTGAACAAGTTGAATTGGCTTTTTGTTGGGTTGAGTGTTCCAAAGATAAAAGGAAAGGCACAAGTCAAAGTGAAAGTTCGTTTTGGAATTCGGTTTGTAAATTATTCAATGGTCGAAGTCCGCATAAGCCTCCTAGATCGATTGACTCTTTGAAGCAGTCATGGAAGAGAATCAATTCTAGTTGCCAACGTTGGAACGAGATAATGGCCGCGTTGACTAGTTGACAACAAAGTTGGGCAAACGACATGGATCTGGTACGAAATCATAAAAAGGTTTTTTCATTCCTCTTGTTTCATGGTATTTTCGTTTACATTAATTTATATTATGCAGCCTAGCAAAGCAATTGAATTTCATATGGCCAAATCAAAGAACCAACCGTTCAATTTGCACAATTGTTACGACATACTTTCACGGGAAATTTTTTGGAACAATAAGCGTTAAGAGCATACAACATAGCGATTTATGCCACTCACACTGACCGAAGAAGTTAGCCCCGGAAGCTTAAATTCACCAGAAGATACCCCTTTTACGACTAGTTCAGGTGGTAAGCCATCTGGAAAGTACAAAGCGAAAAAAAGACCACGAAAGATTACAGCCAGTATTACGAGCAACTTGACGGATGTACGACAGCTGCGCAGGAATCGATTAACTAGTACATGGAAACAAAGGAAGCATCTAGAATGGAGAGAAGAGAGAGCAGAGGAAAGACAACGACGACTTGAAGAGCTTCAGCAAACGAGAATCAACGAATTGGAGTTAAGAAGAGCCGAGTTAGTATGACAACAAAGTGCTGATGATTTTGCTCTTATGAGTGTCAAGCTAGATGATCTAAATCCATCAAAGGAGGTATATGGAAAAGAGGCTCGAAGAGTTCGAGAGACATAACGCAGATTAAGTCGTTTCATTGTTAGAGTATCTTGAAGTTTCTTTTCAGCTGAGTTGTAGATGTTGTTCGTTGTTTTAATTCATGTTTTTAATTAAGTTGTATTAGCAGGTGTACTGCTTAAAGTTAAACGAACATGTAGGTGTACCCATATTAAAAAATTGTCATAACAAACCAAGAAAAAGAAGTAAAGTTTACAGTAAAACAAAGCATACAATCATTGATATAAAATAAAATAGAAACTACGCATACGTACTGACACTTGATCTTCGATAATAAGGATTTGACTCTAAACATTAACTGTTTAATGAAGTATTGGTTTCCCGCATGTTCCCAGTAGTGATCTAGTAGCTCTTCTTGTAATTCTTGATTTGAGCTTGTGGATCTCGGACCTATTACAGCCGTTTCAAGTATTCTGCAAATGTATTTGGGTCCTTATATGGTTTTTTTCGTAAATTCCACTGCAATGTCCGGGTAGTTTTAAAGCTGGAGATCATATCCTCCTCGTTCTTCTTCAAAAATCATATTATGTAAAATAATACAATAGTACATGATGTCAGCCATAACTGCTTCATCGTGGTAGTGTACTTTCTTCCGAAGTATATGAAACCCACCTTGCAGTACTCCAAATGCTCGTTCCATACCTTTCCTCAAACTCCCTTGTTGTTTCGTGAACAAGGCTTCTTTTGCGTTGTTCGGTATTTCGTATGCTTGAATGAGCGTCTTCCATTTTGGATAAATTCCATCTACAATATAATAACCAACATAATGATCCTTGTCTCCAATTTGGTAGTTGCATGAAGGTGAAAGGTCATTGTACAAATTGTTAAATATGACCATCGTAATACATTAATATCGTTTAGAGAACCAGGAACGAAAAAAAATGCATGCCATATGTAAAGGTCGAATGAAGCAACAACTTCTAACACCGTCGTAGCCTTTTTCATATGACCCCTGTATTGTCTTTGCAATGCGTAAGACAATTTTCCCATGTCTGGTGCATACAATCCAAGCTACCCAGCGTACCTAGAAATACACGTTGAGCTCCCATTGCTAATAGTCTTGCAATGTCATGAGGTGTTAGAGATCTAAGATACTCTTCATCAAACTCACGTACGATGGTTTTGCAAAATTGTTTCATACATTCTACTGACGTTGACTCCCCAATTCTTATTTTTTCGTCCAGTGAATCAGCATAACTACCATAGGAAATCATACGTAGTGCGGCCGTTGTAACACCCCACGTCCGTTAGTGTCACTCACAAAGGGAATGCACTAAGTTATGTGGAGCATTTAAGGTAAAAGATGCAGATAAATTACAAGACAGACAGAAATTAAACAGTGGAAAATAAAACTTTGCTTTATTGATAAAATAGTTTGTACAATAATTTCTTTACAATATCAGAGTATCATCTGTCTTACAAAATAAGAAGCATAAAAGAAACTTTATATTCCCCAATTTTAGCAAGAGCCAGCCATAGCATCTGAGAAGAGAATCCAAGCAAAACTTCGACAAATCTTCAAGCTGGGGAAGAGTGACGGTCCAGCTTAACCTGAGCTATACTATTCCCTCCTTTACTACCTGGGGGGGGGGGGGAACGGAAGAAAAGAAGATGAAATGAAAACAGAGTCAGACATAAAGCCTGAGTAAGTTCAGTAACTTCTAGCATATGAACATGGAACAACAAAACGACATGAATTAACTGAATACAAGATTACGCCATGACGATATGGTCAACAAGATTAGACAAGGAAATCACAAGATATGCTAAAATAAGATAAACTGGATACGCTTTAATACTTTCGCCGCTTCGCTCTAATACTTCACCGCTTCGCTATTTCCTTGTTATACTGATTTCTATATCTCTGCACCATCTATCTAGTGTAACAACCCGAAAATCTGGGCCAGTTTAAAATTTTTATTTTGGCAATTTTAGCGAATTTTGAACATTTAAAATGAATTATTTTAAATAATATCGACGAAAATTTATTTTGAATATATTTAGAACGTATATAGTTATATACGTCGTCGTTAGAATATAAATAATTATATATAATTATAAAAGGAATTGAAAATGGCGCGGTAGTTCGATAATTCGATTTCAAACTTCAATTGAATGTACCAGGTGCAAAACAAATCGGATTTTATTAAAACCAGAAACATTAGGATCTATTTGAGAATATCTTTCCAACGAATCCGAAAAATCGAAATTTCATAGCTGGAATCAAAAGATATGTCCAGTTGAAATTTCAGAATAGTCGCTATGGAATTTCGGCCCTTAAAAATAGCCATTTTGCAAACGACCTCGGATTTCGACGAAACCACTTTTTTTGGATCCGTGAAGTCAAGTTATTGCTAGATTCCAATTTTCATAATTTTTCGAATTAATATGTGAGCGTGGCGAAGGAAAACGCGTTTGACCAGTTTTAGTTGATTTTAATCGACTGGAAAATGGCCATTTTTGAAACGGTCTCAGAATTCGACGAAATTAGTTTTGTTAGGACCGTATCGTCGATACGAAGCTAGAAAATATTTTTTAGGAATTTTTCGGCTCCGTATGTAGCCTCGGTAAATTGAAATGCGCGTTCAAATTCAATATATAGAGTTATATGTTGATTTTGACGAAAACTGATCGAAACAGTTGAATCAGCCTATGAAACATATCTCAATGTGTTTGGAATGAGGGTAATTAGCTAGGGGCGACGGTTGTTGGGTTCGATTTGGGGTTCGAACGAAAAAGTAACTTCATGGAATTTAAAATAAATATATATATATAAGGCCCGGTCAAACATAAGGGGTCAAACCCTATATTTTCTTCAACCCGTAGTCAACGGCCGCACTCCACCTAAAACCGACGATCCAAAAGCTCCCCTTTTTCTTTTGATTTTTTTTCTCCAATCCGCTTCTATCAGATCGAGTATCTTAAACAAAAACCGGAGTACATCTTATGCTCTTCAAATCAAAACCAAGTTGATCGAAAGTCGTTTACTGTTTTGCTCGAATCTTGGGCTTAAAGTCAGCCCGCTCGCACGGCAATCTTGGCCAAGATAGGCCATCGGGTTCGCCACGACAGAGGGCGGTGGAAGGGGGAGGGATGGACGAGGTTGTGGACGCTTCAGATCGATCTCCGGTGCCTCGTAGTTCACGCGACGTTGAAGGATTCTGGTCAGCGATGGGTTTGAAACCCCCTGGAACGATAAACAGAGAAAGGTAGTCCTTTTTATTGTTTTTGTTTTTTTATATTTCGTTTTATTTTTGTTTACTATATTAATTATTTTAAAAATTATATAAAATGCATTGTTAAAATCTGAAATTCAGATTGTAGAAAAAAAAATCTAATCTTTGGTATGTAAAAGAAAATATAAAAATCCTTGTTTTTAAAATATAAAAAGAATTGTTTTGAATATAGAAATATGTTTTTTTAAAAAGGGAATTGCTTTAAAAAAGAAACATATACATATGATTAAAAAAGAAACATATACATATGATTAAAAAAGAAAAATATACATTGTTTTGAATAGAAAAATATACATTGTTTTGAATAGAAAAATATAATGTTTACATCATAGGAAGGATAAAAAAATATGATTTTTATATAATAGAAAGAATAAAAATATAATTTTTATTATATGTAGAGATTAAAGATATGATTTTTATTATATATATGTTGAGATAAAAATGTGATTCTTATAGCGATAAAATAAAAATTCGATCTTTATATATGAAGTAGAAATATAAAAATATAATTTTCTTATAGAATGAAGCGCTGAAAAATATATATGAAGCAGAAATAAAAATACGATTTTTATTTATTGAAATGAAGTAATAAAAATATAATTTTTATTTGAACAGCGTGAAAAGATCTACATTGGAATTGCAAACAAATCCAGATGTTCAGCAGTTCAACAGCAAAGCACGGCGGAGTAGAACCCTCTATGAGAACTCCTCGCCTTTATTTTATTTTATTTCTAGTTAAATTATATACTAGGATGCAGACGGTGTTTAGTAGCACGCGACACCCGTCATCCACAGACCATGGATGACTTGTTTGTTTAACTGATGGGTTGTGTAGTTGGTTAGACTATTTGGTTTGAATTGAATTATTTGGTGAAATAAAATTGATTTGATTGATGTGTGAATGGCGTGGGCCTTCACTAGACCGGGGATAAGGCTAGGCCTTGTCCCGTTTCTAGTATCGTGCCGTTATAACGCCGAAATTTTATAAAATAAGTTAGAAAAATAAAAATATCATTTTTATTGTGTAAATGAACTGAATAGAAATTCATGTGTTGAAATAAAATATTTTATCGTTAAAAATATAATTTTTAACGTGGAAGTGAATAAAATAAAATATTCATTTACAAACCGGACGGTTTGTTAATGTGCACATATTTGAAGGACATTGATTGGGACGATAAATTTTACACATCGCCCAACTGCACAAATAAAAATCTGTGTTTGATTGTTTGAAACCCCACACGGGTGTTGGGATGAAATTTGAAGTTCACTCATCCTGATTGATTAAATATGTCGATCGATTGATTGGCAGACTGTTATAAGCGTTAGATATCTATATTTAATGCTTATACAGTGTAGTGCACTTTGGTTGATGGTTGATTATTTTTCAATGCTATTATATACGTGTGATGTATGAAAATCCATATAATTAACATTATATGGTGATTGATTGGGCCTCATTCCAATTTGAAAAATAAAGAATATTATAAAATAAAGGTTCATGTGTTGACAGTACTCATCCGTTGAGATTAGTCATGTGTTGAACGAAATATTTGAAATAGAAATATTTGAAGTAGAAATATTTGAAGTAGAAATATTTGAAAACGAAATATTTGAAGTAGAAATATTTGAAATAGAAATATTTGAAGTCGAAATATTTGAAAACGAAATATTTGAAATAGAGATATTTGAAGTAGAAATATTTGAAAACGAAATATTTGAAGTAGAAATATTTGAAATAGAAATATTTGAAGTCGAAATATTTGAAAACGAAATATTTGAAATAGAGATATTTGAAGTAGAAATATTTGAAATAGAAATATTTGAAGTAGAAATGTAACACCCCACCTCCGCTAGGGTCACTCTTTCGGGGGCACTAGTTTCTGGGGGGCGTTATAACTGGGTAAGCATGCATAATGATATATCAAGGCAGAACAAGAACATAAATATATATATGTAAAACAGAGTAAGTGAGAATAAAACAGCGGAATATCTCAAACCATCTCAAAACAAGTCTAGTACATCATAAAGTCAACTGCCAAAATAAACATGTCTAGTACATCATAAACAGAAATACTGAAAATACATAGTGCTATCCCCAAAATAAAGATGATAAACCATAGCGAGCTCTATGTCCAGACATACATGAGCTATCCAGCAAACAAGCAAGCGATCCAAGCTAAGCACCACTATTCCCTCCCTGAGAACCTGGGGGGGGGGGAACGGAAGGAAAGAAGCGAAAGAAAACAGGTCAGTCAAAAAGACTGGTAAGCCCTACTACGATCAGTCTATAAACTAATAAAGTTAGCATCATGATGGGAACTGAGATGAACATACTGGCAATAGATAAAGGTGTCATCACATAAAGAAGATTAAGCTTTGCACCACAATGTACTAGCAAACTAACATAACAGGTATTGATCCCTCAGCCCAAACTTTGGCCCAATAACATGAGGTGACCTTAATACAAGGTCCAGCCCAACGGTCTAGTCGATCGGCTCCCTATAAACCTAACACGTCAAGTGTTGGTGTCCATACGGCCCACATATGGTTGTAGTCAGACTGTGCTGGGTCCACCTTCGGGTGTATCAAGCCCTCGGGTGTCAACCCCAGACACCTAAGCAATAATGCACAGTCTAAACCTACTGGTACCCGTGCCTCGAGTTTGTCCAACACCGGACTACGTGCACGTCCGTAGCCCGCCTGGACCCGCACCGCTGTACCACTCAGCCGTCGCTTTGGTCGCTTATATCAGTCCAGTAATCGTGCCCCGCCCTAGCCTAGCCTCTAGGGTTGTGAATGATACCAAACTGGGATTACTGCTGGAACATACCACGTTGCTAGGGTTTTCTAAGAGGGTTAAGTGTGGTTTAACCCCTCACTAATCATGGATTAAATTAGTTAAGTGTAACCAACAGTTCACCACTTGACCCCATTTAATCCCTCGTATCCCCAAAATTGGTTAAGTATTAGTGGGCCATGACTTAACCCTAATCATGAGGCATTAGTTAATTTAATGCACCCAACCTCTCACATTAGACCTTGTTGTGGTTACTAGTTAGGCCGGGCGGGTCCGGGTAGGTTTACACCACAACTTAGTCTAACCTCGGGTTTCACGTGCAACATGACCAACTACTCACATTGGGTCCTATTGCTTGTAGCCACTAGTTAAGCCGGTCGGTTCCGGGTAGGTTTATGCTACAAACTCAACCCAACCTCGAGTTGGCCACACTTATGTTTTCTAAGTGTCATGTCCACTTTAATTTCAAAACATAATTACAAGTTTAACAAATACTTGGGTAGACCTAACTTGATAGGTAAATTCCCAAGGGGTAGACCTAACTTAATAGGTAAATTCCCAATCTTATATTTTCATGTATTTTAAGTTTTACCCAAACCCCCCAACGTCATTCTATCGCTTACATATTCGTCATAACGCATAAAGGATAGAAAGAGGGAACTTGGCACAACATACATGATGAATCTTACATATCATAATAAACATGCATAACATGTTGGACTTGCATAACTTAGCATAGTGAACTTGCATAAACATGCATAACTTGTTAAACTTGCAAATCATGGCATAGTGAACTTGCATAAACATGCATAACTTGTTAAACTTGCAAATCATGGCATAGTGAACTTGCAAAAACATGCATAACTTGCAAATCATGGCATAGTGAACTTGCAAAAACATGCATAACTTGCAAATCATGGCATAGTGAACTTGCATAAACATGCATAACTTGTTAAACATGCGTAACATGGCATAGTGAACTCACATAAGCATGCATAACTTATTAAACATGCATAAATCCCAACTTTCATCACATATTAACTTTAGAGTTTCTAAAATGAAGGTAAGAGGGCTTACAAATATTATGAAGACACAAATCTACTAATAAAGATGAGAAGCCCTTTATGCAAGCATAAAAACCCATAACAAAGCTCCAATAAGAAACACCCTTAACAAAAATCCCAAAAACTCTAGCTTAGCAAATAAAACTTGCAACTTGATGATGTATGCAAGCTAATGATCATTCATACAACTTAGAAATGCTTGTATGAACATCATAATCTTCATAGGAATGATTTATGAAGAGGGTGGAGGCTAGGGTTTTTATGTGGAGGCCATTTGAGAAATCAATTTGACATAGTTTGGTTGCTAGAATGAATAATGGGGTTTTAGGGTAGGATTAGGGTCATATTTATAGAAGATTAGAGTGTTTTTAGCCCTAGGATTAACCCTAGGTTGAATTAGGTCCATCAGATTTCGGAATTCTCTAGAACCAAGCCACACAACCAAGCCCAGATCAGAAATGGTGCGCCAGGCAAAACTGCCCGGCCACCCCGTGTCGACAGGGCTGTCGACAGGGCAGTCGACACCCTTAGACCCCTGTCGACATGCCTGTCGACTTGTGGGGTCTTGGCGGGAGTTTTCCCGCCTGACGCCAGTTGTGCCCTAACCCTTGTTTTTAACTTAAAATTTAAATCTGTTTTTAATATGGAAATTTCTGAAAACTTCAATGGGCCTTAACTGGGTCATACGGACTCCGATTTTCGAAAACTCGGACTCTATTTCGCGTATTTTTCCGAGACGAACGCAATGGCATAGCTCGTTTCCCTTGATTCAGATTTTAGAATTAATTTCTGCCTCGATTTATGTTATAACAGGTTATTTAAAAATACGGGTTGTTACATTCTCCCCTCCTTAAAGGATTTCGTCCCCGAAATCTTCAAGTTAGGAAGAACATATCCTACCATCCGACATCCATCTACTCAAAACATCATCCACGAGCAACCATTGTCCTTAAAAGATTCTAAATGCTGTATGAACATATGCAAAAGTGTGTGTATATGTACTTATCTAATGCAAAGATCAATGCAAAATATGTTAGTGAAATGTATCCATATGTATGCAAATCCCTAACATAATGTATAATATTTACATGCGTGCTCAATCATACATCCATATGCAACATCCATGTGATAGCATACAAATTTCATCCAAGAATAAGCATAAACACTCATGCACATGCAATATGAGGAGTGTGTGAGCCGATCTAGTGCCTAATGTGTATCATGCATCCACGAGTAACCACTTGCAACCACTTGCAACCATCAAACATAACATGTCTCAAACACATGTTTCATCCAAAGGATTCTACCTAAGGTTCTCATGATAAGATAGACACGATGAACTAGATAAACTAGATAGACATGGAAAGATAAAGAGATTGAGAGTGTACCCTCAAAAAGGAATGGATAAAGCCTACGCATCTTCTCTTCAGTTTCCCAAGTTGCGTCTTCCTCGGCTTCACCCCATTGAACCTTCACCAACTTGACCTCACGATTCCTTAGCTTCTTGATTTCTGTCCCCAAGATACGAATCGGAGCTCTTCTCAAGGTAGCTTCTTTCTCTACTTCCACATCTTCTAGAACACTTGGCTCAACTACCTCTGCTGACTTATGCAAACACTTCCGGAGATGCGAAACATGAAAAACATTATGCACTCCAGCTAGCTTCTCGGGCAATTCCACTCTATAGGCCATCTGCCCGATCCTCTCTACAACTGGAAACGGTCCAACAAACCTTAGTGCTAACTTTCCTACTGCTCCAAACCGAACCACATTCCGCAAAGGAGAAACCTTCACGAAAACCATATCCCCAACATCGAACTCCAAATCAGTCCTTCGCCTATCAGCATAAGATTTCTGTCTGTCTTGGGCCGCCTTCATCCGTCTTCTAATCAACTCGACCTTCTCGGATGTATCTCTAATCATGTCAGGTCCAAGTATAAGCTTATCTGTAGTCTCCCACCAACATGTAGGTGACTTGCATGGTCTCCCATATAAAGCCTCAAATGATGCCATCCCAATGCTCGCTTGATAACTGTTATTATAAGCAAATTCCACAAGAGGAAGATGGTCTTCCCAAGCACCACCAAAATCCAGAATGCAAAGCCTCAACAAATCCTCAAGTACCCTATTCACCCTTTCTGTCTGACCGTCCGTTTGTGGGTGATAAGCCGTACTCAGGTTCAACCTCGTGCCCATAGCTTCCTGCAAACTGTTCCAGAACTGACTAGTAAAGATGGGGTCTCGGTCACTGACTATGCTAGAAGGGACTCCATGTAGTCGTACTATCTCATGAAGATATACTGATGCTAGTCCAGATGCGGTTCTTTTGCTCTTCACCCGAATGAAATGAGCACTCTTAGTAAGCCTATCCACAATGACCCATATGCTTGTATTCTCTTTTCTTGACCTTGGCAGTCCGTCAACAAAGTCCATAGAAATACTCTCCCACTTCCATAGCGGGACCTCTAGAGGATGCAATAGCCCACCGGGCTTCTTCGACTCGGCTTTTACTCTCTGACAAACAACACATCTAGAGACAAACTCTGCCACATCCTTCTTCATTCCAGGCCAGAAGAAATTGCGCTTCATATCCTTATACATCTTATCTCCACCCGGATGTATAGTCAACTTGGAGCGATGTGCTTCCTCAAGAACTTTCCTCACCAAGTCTTCCACCATCGGAACACAAAGCCTTCCGTCTCTCCTCAGCCAACCCTTATCATCTATAGAATATCGAGCAAGGTGACTAGATGTCTCCCCTCGAATCAGCTTATCCATAATCTCAATCATCTGAGGGTCTTCCTTCTGCGAAGCCCCAACTTGATCCAGAAGGGTAGGCCTGAGCTCAAGAGATGCTAAAGAACCGGTCATCGACTCAATTGCCAAAGAGAAATCAAAGGTTGCCAAGAACTCTAAATTCTTCATCTCAACAAATAGAGGACATAGTGTCAACCTTCTTCTACTCAATGCATCCGCTACAACATTCCCCTTGCCAGGGGTATAGGCTATATCAAAATCGTAGGACGCCAAGAATTCCATCCACCTTTGCTGCCTCAAGTTCAGATCCTTCTGCGAAAAGAGATACTTCAAAGACTTATGATCAGTATACAGCTCAAATCTCTCTCCCAGAAGATAATGACGCCAAGCCTTGAGTGCATATACTATCGCTGCCAGCTCTAGATCATGAGTGGGATAATTCTTCTCATGCACCTTAAGTTGCCTACCACCAAAACATATAACTCTGCCTTCTTGCATCAGAACGGCGCCCAATCCCGTGCCACAAGCATCAGTGTACATGGTAAACATCTTACCACCATCGGGTAAAGCTAGAACTGGTGCTGAGGTAAGGGCTCTCTTGAGTCTCTGAAAAGCAAGCTCACAGTCCATATCCCAAGCAAAAACTAAGTTCTTCTTCGTCAACTTAGTAAGAGGAGCGGATATCTTCGCGAAGTCCTTGATGAACTTCCGGTAAAAACCTGCAAGACCTAGAAAACTTCTCACTTCGGTTGCATTCCTTGGAGTCTTCCAATCCTGCACAGCAACTACTTTAGCGGGATCCACCGCCAAGCCTTGCTTAGATACTATATGCCCAAGGAACCGAACTTCCCTTCTCCAAAAGTGACACTTGGAGAACTTGGCCTTTAACTGATGCGCTCTAAGCGTATCCATCACCTCTACAAGATGCCTCGCGTGCTCTTCTTCATCCTTAGAGAAGATCAGAATATCATCCACAAAGACCACGAAAAACTTGTTCAAGAACTCTCGAAACACCCTACTCATCAAGTCCACGAAATACGCGGGTGCATTCGTCAAACCGAACGGCATAACAAGCCATTCAAAGAATCCATCTGGAGTTCTGAATGCAGTCTTGTCTATACTATCTTCAGCCACTCTGAGCTGATGAAATCCAGTAGCAAGATCAAGCTGAGAGAAAACAGAAGCACCAACAAGCTGGTCAAAAAGATCATCAATCCTCGGTAATGGGTGTCTGTTCTTCTTAGTCAGCTTATTCAACTCTCTGTAGTCCACACAAAGTCGAAGAGAACCATCCGCCTTGGTAGCAAATACCACAGGCGCTCCCCATTCGGATATACTTCGTCTGATGAAGTTCTTCTCAAGCAACTCCTTTACTTGCTTGCTGAGCTCCCGTCTCTCACGCGGAGCCATGTGTCGAACGGGCAAAGAAACAGGCTTAGCATTATCCACCAGATAAATGCGAAAATCAATCTCTCGTTTAGGGGGCAACCCCTTAACTTCTTCAAAAACATCTGGATAATCTCGGACCACCCTTACGGACTGAAGGGTTTCCTCTGACGAGTCGAGAGATTCAAGATAGCACAACATGACGGGATCCTTCGGATTGCATGAAATCTCTAAGGTGTTGCCAAGGCGAGTCACAAGCCTCACAACCCTATGCTCACAATCAAGAATGGCTCCATGTCTAGACAGCCAATCCATGCCCAAAATCAATCCTTATCCCCTGAAACCAAGAACATACGCACTACACAAGAACTCTACACTGAGTATAGAGATCCTCAGATCCTCACATATCATAGATAGATGAGCAGAACCCCCAATGGGATTCGAAACACAAACGGGATCATCCACTAAGCTAGTACTAAGGTGCAAACTATCAACAAGATCAGATGAAATAAAGCTATGTGATGCACCAGAATCAAACAAGGTACGAACTGGAAGATCAGAAACATAAACAAGGTTCTCAACAGAAACACTACCTCGATCGGGAACTGGAGCGGTATTGAGAGCATGAACTTGCCCTCCTGAAGGTCCAGCATGCTAAATCTGACCCTGCCCCTTCTTCTTCGGGCATTCCTTGCTGAAGTGTCCAGCCTCACCACAGGAAAAACATCCACCACTAAGCTTCCTTTTCTTCTTCCTACAATCCTTAGCAAAGTGTCCAGGCGCACCACAGTAATTGCACTTTCCCTTGCCTTTGTTGTTGTTCCCCTTCTTGTTCTTGCTCTGATTCCCCTGACTGCTTTGACCACCTTGATTGCCTTTACCCTGAGAATCAGTCTTCTTTGCTTGAGTATCACTCGACTTGACCTCTTTCTTTCCATCTCCCTGAAGTAGAGCCATATCGACCAAACTCTCAAAAGTAGCCCCATGCGGAATATGTGACATCGCCAAACCCTGCAGCGGATCATTCAACCCTCTAGCGAATCGAAGAGCCTTCTTCTCAGGAGTGTTCACCATATCCAAACCAAAACGGGCCAGCTGATTAAACTTGTTCACATACTCCTTGACAGACATATCACCTTGCTTTAATGCAATGAACTTCTCCATCTGTAAATTTGCCTCAGCAGAGGATAGAAACTTGGCCACAAATCTAGCCCTCAAATCGGCCCAAGTCTCGACGGGCCTAGTCCCATTGGTGACCTCCCACCAATAGGCTGCTTCGTCCTTCAAAAGCCACACTGTCAATAAGATCTTCCTCTCGTCATCAATCCTAAAGATAGCAAACAAGTCCTCAGTGTCTTTCAGCCAATTCCTAGCTTCAACAAAAGATTCTGTGCCTAGGAAATTCTTGCCTCCCATCGCCTTGAAGTCTTTACAAACCTTCGTGAACTCAACCTGAGGATGCTGAGGGGGAGGAGGAGGAAGAGGAGCCTCAGCAACTGGAGGAGGAGGAACAGGAACCACCGGAGGAGGGACATTAGGGGGAGGATTCTCAAGTACAGGAGGAGGAGTGGGAGTAGGGTTTGCGGGGCCAGCTGCCGCCCTAGCTTCTAGAAGTCTCCTATACCAGAGTGGTACGTTTACTCCATCCGGGATGGCAAGATTCTCAGCCATACTGAAACGAAAGATAAGATAAGATTAGGTCAAGGGAACGAAGGATAACGCTAATGGCTTTTTGGGGAATAGCCTTTTTTTAATACTAGACTTTCCTTTGGAAAATACTTTATACTTGTTTTGAAAATAGTTTTCAAAAGTCTTTTAAAAACTTTTTGTTCTTTCTTGTAAACCATATGCTCTGATACCAAATTTGTAACACCCCACCTCCGCTAGGGTCACTCTTTCGGGGGCACTAGTTTCTGGGGGGCGTTATAACTGGGTAAGCATGCATAATGATATATCAAGGCAGAACAAGAACATAAATATATATGTAAAACAGAGTAAGTGAGAATAAAACAGCGGAATATCTCAAACCATCTCAAAACAAGTCTAGTACATCATAAAGTCAACTGCCAAAATAAACATGTCTAGTACATCATAAACAGAAATACTGAAAATACATAGTGCTATCCCCAAAATAAAGATGATAAACCATAGCGAGCTCTATGTCCAGACATACATGAGCTATCCAGCAAACAAGCAAGCGATCCAAGCTAAGCACCACTATTCCCTCCCTGAGAACCTGGGGGGGAAACGGAAGGAAAGAAGCGAAAGAAAACAGGTCAGTCAAAAAGACTGGTAAGCCCTACTACGATCAGTCTATAAACTAATAAAGTTAGCATCATGATGGGAACTGAGATGAACATACTGGCAATAGATAAAGGTGTCATCACATAAAGAAGATTAAGCTTTGCACCACAATGTACTAGCAAACTAACATAACAGGTATTGATCCCTCAGCCCAAACTTTGGCCCAATAACATGAGGTGACCTTAATACAAGGTCCAGCCCAACGGTCTAGTCGATCGGCTCCCTATAAACCTAACACGTCAAGTGTTGGTGTCCATACGGCCCACATATGGTTGTAGTCAGACTGTGCTGGGTCCACCTTCGGGTGTATCAAGCCCTCGGGTGTCAACCCCAGACACCTAAGCAATAATGCACAGTCTAAACCTACTGGTACCCGTGCCTCGAGTTTGTCCAACACCGGACTACGTGCACGTCCGTAGCCCGCCTGGACCCGCACCGCTGTACCACTCAGCCGTCGCTTTGGTCGCTTATATCAGTCCAGTAATCGTGCCCCGCCCTAGCCTAGCCTCTAGGGTTGTGAATGATACCAAACTGGGATTACTGCTGGAACATACCACGTTGCTAGGGTTTTCTAAGAGGGTTAAGTGTGGTTTAACCCCTCACTAATCATGGATTAAATTAGTTAAGTGTAACCAACAGTTCACCACTTGACCCCATTTAATCCCTCGTATCCCCAAAATTGGTTAAGTATTAGTGGGCCATGACTTAACCCTAATCATGAGGCATTAGTTAATTTAATGCACCCAACCTCTCACATTAGACCTTGTTGTGGTTACTAGTTAGGCCGGGCGGGTCCGGGTAGGTTTACACCACAACTTAGTCTAACCTCGGGTTTCACGTGCAACATGACCAACTACTCACATTGGGTCCTATTGCTTGTAGCCACTAGTTAAGCCGGTCGGTTCCGGGTAGGTTTATGCTACAAACTCAACCCAACCTCGAGTTGGCCACACTTATGTTTTCTAAGTGTCATGTCCACTTTAATTTCAAAACATAATTACAAGTTTAACAAATACTTGGGTAGACCTAACTTGATAGGTAAATTCCCAAGGGGTAGACCTAACTTAATAGGTAAATTCCCAATCTTATATTTTCATGTATTTTAAGTTTTACCCAAACCCCCCAACGTCATTCTATCGCTTACATATTCGTCATAACGCATAAAGGATAGAAAGAGGGAACTTGGCACAACATACATGATGAATCTTACATATCATAATAAACATGCATAACATGTTGGACTTGCATAACTTAGCATAGTGAACTTGCATAAACATGCATAACTTGTTAAACTTGCAAATCATGGCATAGTGAACTTGCATAAACATGCATAACTTGTTAAACTTGCAAATCATGGCATAGTGAACTTGCAAAAACATGCATAACTTGCAAATCATGGCATAGTGAACTTGCAAAAACATGCATAACTTGCAAATCATGGCATAGTGAACTTGCATAAACATGCATAACTTGTTAAACATGCGTAACATGGCATAGTGAACTCGCATAAGCATGCATAACTTATTAAACATGCATAAATCCCAACTTTCATCACATATTAACTTTAGAGTTTCTAAAATGAAGGTAAGAGGGCTTACAAATATTATGAAGACACGAATCTACTAATAAAGATTGAGAAGCCCTTTATGCAAGCATAAAAACCCAAAACAAAGCTCCAATAAGAAACACCCTTAACAAAAATCCCAAAAACTCTAGCTTAGCAAATAAAACTTGCAACTTGATGATGTATGCAAGCTAATGATCATTCATACAACTTAGAAATGCTTGTATGAACATCATAATCTTCATAGGAATGATTTATGAAGAGGGTGGAGGCTAGGGTTTTTAAGTGGAGGCCATTTGAGAAATCAATTTGACATAGTTTGGTTGCTAGAATGAATAATGGGGTTTTAGGGTAGGATTAGGGTCATATTTATAGAAGATTAGAGTGTTTTTAGCCCTAGGATTAACCCTAGGTTGAATTAGGTCCATCAGATTTCGGAATTCTCTAGAACCAAGCCACACAACCAAGCCCAGATCAGAAATGGTGCGCCAGGCAAAACTGCCCGGCCACCCCGTGTCGACAGGGCTGTCGACAGGGCAGTCGACACCCTTAGACCTCTGTCGACATGCCTGTCGACTTGTGGGGTCTTGGCGAGAGTTTTCCCGCCTGACGCCAGTTGTGCCCTAACCCTTGTTTTTAACTTAAAATTTAAATCTGTTTTTAATATGGAAATTTCTGAAAACTTCAATGGGCCTTAACTGGGTCATACGGACTCCGATTTTCGAAAACTCGGACTCTATTTCGCGTATTTTTCCGAGACGAACGCAATGGCATAGCCCGTTTCCCTTGATTCAGATTTTAGAATTAATTTCTGCCTCGATTTATGTTATAACAGGTTATTTAAAAATACGGGTTGTTACAAGAAATATTTGAAATAGAAATGTTTGAGAAGGAAATATTTGAAACAGAATATTTGAAAATAGAAATATATGAAGCCGTGTTGATTAGATTGACGCCATTTTGACGTGAACGATATTTATATCGATTTTATTCATTTTAAAATAAATATTGAAAAGTGATTTCAAAATCGAATATTTTGAAATGAAATTTGAATTGAATCGAATAGAAAACCAATTTGAATTGAATCGAATAGAAAACCAATTTGAATTGAATCGAATAGAAAACCAATTTGAATTGAATCGAATAGAAAATCAATTGAATTTGAATAGAATAGAAAATCAATTGAATTTGAATAGAATAGAAAACGAATTTGATTTGAATTGAATTTGAATTGAATAAATAACAAATTGAATTCAAATTGAAAAAATAACGAATTCGAATTGAATTGAATAGATAACGAATTCGAATTAAATTGAATAGTTAACGAATTCGAATTGAATTGAATAGATAACGAATTTGAATTGAATTGAATATAAAACCAATTCGAATTGAATTGAAAATGAATTGGAATTGAATTGGAAACGAATTCAAATGAATTCAAATTGAATTGAAATTTGAATTGAATAGAAATGAATTTTAAAACGAATTTATAAGGAAAAATTCAATTTTGATTTGAATTTGAAATGGAAGTTGGAAATGTTTTTGAAACGAATTTAAAACGATTTATAAAATCCGTTTTAAATAGTAATCGATGAAATATATATTATATATATAATATAATGGACTGAATAGAACGCGCCGCGGCAGTTCGAAAATTTCGACCATTGACTTCGAACGAACATTACGGGAGATCCGACCGTCGGATTCTCCTAAAACCGGAACCGTTGGGTTCGTATCGAAAAGAGCTTTCTAACGAATATTTGAAATTTGAAATCTAACGGTTGGATTTGGAGATACGTCCAAATCAAATTTGAAAAAGGTCGCTGTAAGTGCAGTTCGATGTCCGTTGATGGAAATCGACTGTACGGGCCTTGATAAAATTATTAAAAATAGTAATAGTTGGTGTAAAATCATAAGAAATGATTTGGGAAAAATTGGGATGAAAAACTCCATATTTGAAGAGATAAAAATAGTTTTTTATCGAAATGAACTAGTTTTGAACTGAAATTAAAACCCATTTATTTTTAAATAAATAAATTGGATTTGAAATGGGTTTAAATAGAATTGATTCATGGGTTTATCGTGAACTATGTTTTAAATAACACTAGTTCTTTAACCCGATAATAAATAGAATGTGATTTGGGTTTAACGTGAACTGTGTTTTAAATGACACTAGTTCTTTAACCTAGTAAAAAGAGTTTTAATGAATCTTCAATTAAATTGAAATGTGGATTGATAATTTAAATTACCAACTTTAGAAAATGAGCGAGAATGGAGTATCGCCAGTTTTGCTCCAAAGCGATAGTTAAATCTTTAATCAGATTTGAACGTGAAATTGTAATTAATTTTACCGATAACACTGTGGTGTTAAATATGGAGTATTACCAGTTTTGCTTCATGGGATGAATAGGTTGGGATTGGGAAATAAATTAAATAATTACTTCGGTGTGGTTCGCTAATCCCGACTAGTTTGGAAAACCATAATTTGGTTTGAATGACATCCAAAGGAAGATTAAAGGATAAATTTTAAAGAATTTATCTTGGATAAAATTAATGGGAACCTTTCCCTAAGAATTGAAATTTAGAAACTAGCTGAAGGTTAGTTAAGAAGAATGGTTTCCTGGATATTGATCTGATGTTGGTTTCGGCCTTCGGGGTTAATATTTGGGGAATTGTTCCCTTGCTAATTTATGGTTAGTGACTGATGAATTGGAATGAGGTGTATGTTGTGTTTGTGTAACATTTATTTTTAATATACGCGGGTTGTTCGGAAAGGCCGGGTTTATATCCATTCTGAATAACCGATTCGACGATATGTCGAAGATGAAGACGGTAGTTGAAGACCGGAAGTCTTCACATCGTTGGGATAATTACTGACGATCCTGATTGGGCTGTACACCCAAGATGAGGGAATCAGTTAGTGGTCGTCCAGACGTACTTGGAGATCGACGGATATGCGAGGAAAGTGCCTCCGGTTTCGTTCAGACCTAGAACGGACTTGTAAATGGATGGTGTGTCTGACATTGTATTCCTTTATATTGTATTCGTTGATCTCTGCTAAATATATATCTGTTTGGCAGCGGGGAATTTATTCTCTTGCTTAACGCCCTTCTCTGAGACATACGAGCTCAGAGGTTATATATTGGCAGAAATCAGTGGTACGATATGGATTGATAGTGTGGCATGCTGAGATGCAGTGATCCAGACTTTTGTTGAAAAGCAAAGTTTGGTGGATGATGATCAAAGCGCAGCTTTAATATAGCATGGCTTTGTGTATAGCGTTGATTCGCGAGCCTCACACCTCGGTATGGTGGTAAACTGATGGTTTGATCAATATGCTTTTAGTGGATGGGCACCTTAGTGGTGTCGTGGATTCGGTCGACCGAGATGAGCTTAGTGCTCAGGGATATATAGAGTAAGCGGTGTTTTCTCTCGCTGGGACGTAAGCCGCGGTGATACTCTGGTCCCAAATGTGCGGATGTGCAGACGGTGTTTTCTCTTGTTGGGACGTAAGCCGTGGAGAATTGCATTATGCGATCGATCTTTCGAATCAGGAGCCACCATGATGGAAATCCAATTTCCAATACGTGTATTTCGGTTTTATTTGTAGAGCCTAGTATGGCGACATAGTGGGATGGGGTGCTTATGCCGTCTATGATTGATACTTATGATTTGAAGATATTTTATACAATATGCACTTATAATAGTATCAAATGATTTGTTTTAAACGTATCAAGCATTCTTGGCTATTATAAGGTAAAAACCCTATCCTCCGGCTTGCGTTGCATTGTGTGATGGGACCTGGGTCTTATAATAGCTTCATTTTTCTTTATTTAGCATTGCATTGTTTGTTTTATGCACTGGTATTCTTGGGAGGAAACCCGTTCCGTGTTATACGGCGTGGTCCTTTGATTTACCTAACTTTAAAAACAAAGATTAATAACTGTTTTAGTTCTCACACCAGTCACATGTCTGACCTGGAGTTTATTGTTTTAACCTAAACTCTGGGTGCCCTTATTTTGACACGGGCAGCTAGTAGTTTTGGTTTTCCAGATTTATATTCACAGGATCCTGTTTTACAGCTGGAATGATATCCGGAAAGCTTTGTATCCGTATATCTCTTCTAGTTGTGTATTGTATTATTTTCCGCTGCGATGTATTTAAATGTAATTTAAATCTCTGATATTTCTGTGTAATATTTATTCGTACTCTGTATATTCTTGTAATTTGATGCATTGTTATAATATACAATGAAATGTTCTTCCGTCTACGTTCTATTTTGTGGCTTGTTCTCGAACTATCCGCGCTTTCCTTCATGGGGAAGTTACGGGTTTTCACAGTTGGTATCAGAGCTTTGGTTTACAAAGCTAGAGAACAAGGCACATTAGAACCATATGAAAGAATTCATCAGAAATTGGATTAGTAAAATCCATTGAGAATGACTCGTTAGAGATGGGATCAGTAGTATCCTAGAACGAGTGTGAAGAGTATATTTTTGGAAATGAAAACAAATTTTGTTTTGAAAATTTAAATCAATTATTCGTATTTGATTATTTATTTATATTGATTTGGACAATGCAGTATGTAAAGATTTTGCGTATACGTCTGATCCGCGGGTATTCGAAGTTTTAATATACTGGATAGATATAGAATCACACTCTAGTCGCCCGGGGATGATACTGATAATTGTGATCACATTACCAGTATTTATGTTCGAGTGATGAAAGTGGGCTTTCTATATATTTCCTATTGACTGGTGTGAGAACCAAAATTAGATAGGGCTTGTTGTTGTGATTTTGCATCAAAAATCTAATTTTTAGAATATATATCAAAGTTATGAATTTGAAAAGCTAATCAACTAATTGATTGATGGTTGTGTTGTTTGATTACTGTTTTGATTAATTGAAATTTTAACCATATAGCCAATTTGATCAAATAGTGAGTTGTATTGAAAATTAGTCGCATTTGCATGCATATACATGTACTTACATTGAACAGGTTATAGCAAGGAGGCTAGAGCAGAGAATAAATTTTGTTTGCTCGACAAATAGGTACATATTTACTATAATTTACTGTTTTGTTTGGGTGATGATGATTTTATGAGCCTATTGGCTAGCCGCTTGGCTTTTTCTTTTTCTTTTTGAGATCAGAAGGCCTGTATGGCAATTTCGGGATTTTCCCGTGGCTCCCGGTGCAGGGGAGGTTATGGCGAATTTTTTTGAAAATTCCAAGTGTTAGCCAAATTTTTGAAGAATTTGAAAATTCTCAGAAACTGAAAAGTTGGAGAATGAAAACCAGATCGAACGTAGAGTTGATTAATCAAACCACTTTCGACTTTGTTCCTTTTCGGGGACGAAAAGTTTTAAGTGGGGGAGATTGTAACAACCCGAAAATCTAGGCTAGTTTAAAATTTTTATTTTGGCAATTTTAGCGAATTTTGAACATTTAAAATGAATTATTTTAAATAATATCGACGAAAATTTATTTTGAATATATTTAGAATGTATATAGTTATATACGTCGTCGTTAGAATATAAATAATTATATATAATTATAAAAGGAATTGAAAATGGCGCGGTAGTTCGATAATTCGATTTCAAACTTCAATTGAATGTACCAGGTGTAAAAAATACCAGATTTTAGTAAAACCAAAAACATTAGGATCTATTTGAGAATATCTTTCCAACGAATCCGAAAAATCGAAATTTCATAGCTGGAATCAAAAGATATGTCCAGTTGAAATTTCAGAATAGTCGCTATGGAATTTCGGCCCTTAAAAATAGCCATTTTGCAAACAACCTCGGATTTCGACGAAACCACTTTTGTTGGATCCGTGAAGTCAAGTTATTGCTAGATTCCAATTTTCATAATTTTTCGAATCAATATGTGAGTGTGGCGAAGGAAAACGCATTTGACCAGTTTTAGTTGATTTTAATCGACTGGAAAATGGCCATTTTTGAAACGGTCTCAGAATTCGACGAAATTAGTTTTGTTAGGACCGTATCGTCGATACGAAGCTAGAAAATATTTTTTAGGAATTTTTCGGCTCCGTATGTGGCCTCGGTAAATTGAAATGCGCGTTCAAATTCAATATATAGAGTTATATGTTGATTTTGACGAAAACTGATCGAAACAGTTGAATCAGCCTATGAAACATATCTCATTGTGTTCGGAATGAGGGTAATTAGCTAGGGACGACGGTTGTTGGGTTCGATTTGGGGTTCGAACGAAAAAGTAACTTCATGGAATTTAAAATAAATAAATATATATATAAGGCCCGGTCAAACATAAGGGGTCAAACCCTATATTTTCTTCAACCCGTAATCAACGGCCGCACTCCACCTAAAACCGACGATCCAAAAGCTCCCCTTTTTCTTTCGATTTTTTTTCTCCAATCCGCTTCTATCAGATCGAGTTTCTTAAACAAAAACCGGAGTACATCTTATGCTCTTCAAATCAAAACCAAGTTGATCGAAAGTCGTTTACTGTTTTGCTCGAATCTTGGGCTTAAAGTCAGCCCGCTCGCACGGCGATCCTGGCCAAGATAGGCCATCGGGTTCGCCACGACAGAGGGCGGTTGAAGGGGGAGGGATGGACGAGGTCGTGGACGCTTCAGATCGATCTCCGGTGCCTCGTAGTTCACGCGACGTTGAAGGATTCTGGTCAGCGATGGGTTTGAAACCCCTTGGAACGATAAACAGAGAAAGGTAGTCCTTTTTATTGTTTTTGTTTTTTTTATATTTCGTTTTATTTTTGTTTACTATATTAATTATTTTAAAAATTATATAAAATGCATTGTTAAAATCTGAAATTCAGATTGTAGAAAAAAAATCTAATCTTTGGTATGTAAAAGAAAATATAAAAATCCTTGTTTTTAAAATATAAAAAGAATTGTTTTGAATATAGAAATATGTTTTTTTTAAAAGGGAATTGCTTTAAAAAAGAAACATATACATATGATTAAAAAAGAAACATATACATATGATTAAAAAAGAAAAATATACATTGTTTTGAATAGAAAAATATACATTGTTTTGAATAGAAAAATATACATTGTTTTGAATAGAAAAATATAATGTTTACATCATAGGAAGGATAAAAAAAATATGATTTTTATACAATAGAAAGAATAAAAATATAATTTTTATTATATGTAGAGATTAAAGATATGATTTTTATTATATATATGTTGAGATAAAAATGTGATTCTTATAGCGATAAAATAAAAATTCGATCTTTATATATGAAGTAGAAATATAAAAATATAATTTTCTTATAGAATGAAGCGTTGAAAAATATATATAAAGCAGAAATAAAAATACGATTTTTATTTATTGAAATGAAGTAATAAAAATATAATTTTTATTTGAACAGCGTGAAAAGAGCTACATTGGAATTGCAAACAAATCCAGATGTTCAGCAGTTCAACAGCAAAGCACGGCGGAGTAGAACCCTCTGTGAGAACTCCTCACCTTTATTTTATTTTATTTCTAGTTAAATTATATACTAGGATGCAGACGGTGTTTAGTAGCACGCGACACCCGTCATCCACAGACCATGGATGGCTTGTTTGTTTAACAGATGGGTTGTGTAGTCGGTTAGACTATTTGGTTTGAATTGTTTGGTGAAATAAAATTGATTTGATTGATGTGTGAATGGCGTGGGCCTTCACTAGACCGGGGATAAGGCTAGGCCTTGTCCCGTTTCTAGTATCGTGCCGTTATACCGCCGAAATTTTCTAAAATAAGTTAGAAAAATAAAAATATCATTTTTATTGTGTAAATGAACTGAATAGAAATTCATGTGTTGAAATAAAATATTTTATCGTTAAAAATATAATTTTTAACGTGGAAGTGAATAAAATAAAATATTCATTTACAAACCGGACGGTTTGTTTATGTGCACTTATTTGAAGGACATTGATTGGGACGATAAATTTTACACATCGCCCAACTGCACAAATAAAAATCTGTGTTTGATTGTTTGAAACCCCACACGGGTGTTGGGATGAAATTTGAAGTTCACTCATCCTGATTGATTAAATATGTCGATCGATTGATTGACAGACTGTTATAAGCGTTAGATATCTATATTTAATGCTTATACAGTGTAGTGCACTTTGGTTGATGGTTGATTATTTTTCAATGCTATTATATACATGTGATGTATGAAAATCCATATAATTAACATTATATGGTGATTGATTGGGCCTCATTCCAATTTGAAAAATAAAGAATATTATAAAATAAAGGTTCATGTGTTGACAGTACTCATCCATTGAGATTAGTCATGTGTTGAACGAAATATATGAAATAGAAATATTTGAAGTAGAAATATTTGAAGTAGAAATATTTGAAAATGAAATATTTGAAGTAGAAATATTTGAAGTCGAAATATTTGAAAACGAAATATTTGAAATAGAGATATTTGAAGTAGAAATATTTGAAAACGAAATATTTGAAGTAGAAATATTTGAAATAGAAATATTTGAAGTCGAAATATTTGAAAACGAAATATTTGAAATAGAGATATTTGAAGTAGAAATATTTGAAATAGAAATATTTGAAGTAGAAATATTTGAAATAGAAATGTTTGAAAAGGAAATATTTGAAATAGAATATTTGAAAATAGAAATATATGAAGCCGTGTTGATTAGATTGACGCCATTTTGACGTGAACGATATTTATATCGATTTTATTCATTTTAAAATGAATATTGAAAAGTGATTTCGAAATCGAATATTTTGAAATGAAATTTGAATTGAATCGAATAGAAAACCAATTTGAATTGAATCGAATAGAAAACCAATTTGAATTGAATCGAATAGAAAACCAATTTGAATTGAATTGTGAAGACCCGTAACTTCCCCGTAAAGGAAAGCGACGGATAGTTCGAGAACAAGCCACAACAGAACACATAAGTCAAACTCGTCAGGGCGTGTAAAACCACTGACGCCACTTCTAGCTAGGAGGAAACGCAGGCCCTCCCTGAGGTCCGTCTCCCGTTTTTGGTTCATACCTGGTGTGAAACACGCGAGGTAAACGTTACACAAAGCTACGCCACAAAGGCCGTGCTTTGATCATCACCACAAGACTTTGCTTTTCAACAGAAGCCTTGATCATTTGCATCTTAGCATGCCACACAGGCAAACCATCCTATGCAACCGATATCAGTCACACAGAATGAAATCCGATGTCAGACACACAGTCCATTTACAAGTCCGTCCTGGGTCTGAACGAAACCGGAGGCACCTAGTACCCCGCATATCCATCGATCTCCAAGTACGTCTGGACGATCACTAACTGTTTCCATCTTCTTGGGTGTACAGCCCAATCAAGATCATCAGTAATTACCCAAACGACGTGAAGACCTCCGGTCTTCGACCATCGTCTTCATCTTCGACTTATCGTCGTATCAGTTATTCAGAATGGGATAAACCCGGTCTTTCCGAATAACTCGCGTATATTTTAAATAAGTGTTACACAAACACAACATACGCCTCATTCCAATTCATTAGTCACTAAACGTAAATTAATCAAGAGAATAATTCCCCAAATATTAACCCCGAAGGCCGAAACCAACATCAGATCAATATCCAGAAAACCATTCTACTTAGCTAACCGACAGTTAGTTTCTAATTTCACATTCATAGGGAAAGGTTCCCATTAATTTTATCAAAGATAAATTCTTGAATTTATTCTTTAATCAACTTTTGAATATCAATTCAAACTAGTCGGGATTAGCGAACCTTACCGAAGTAATCATTTGTTTTAATTTCCCAATCCCAACCTATTCATCCCATGAAGTAAAACTGGTAATACTTCATATCTAACACCACAGTGTTATCGGTAAATTCAATTACCATTTCACGTTCAAATCTAATTAAAGATTTAACTATCGCCTGGAGCAAAACTGGTGATACTCCATTTTCGATCATTTCAATCTAATTAAAGATTCATTAAAACTCCACTTAGTTTTAATCTTTAACTGGGTTAAAGAATCAGTGTCATTTAAAACACGGTTCACGATAAACCCAAAGTCACATTCATTAATTATCGGGTTAAAGAACGAGTGTTATTTAAAACACTGTTCACGATAAACCCAAAAATCAATATCAATTCAATTCCAATTAAATATTATTTAATTGGTACACTTCATTAAATCTAAATAAAAAGATTCAATCTTTTCTCAACTGGGTTCAAGAACAGTGTTAGTGAAGACACCATTCACGACAAACCCAAATCACATTCATTAATTATCGGGTTAAAGAACAAGTGTTATTTAAAACACTGCTCACGATAAACCCAAAAATCAATATCAATTCAATTCCAATTAAATATTATTTAATTGGTACACTTCATTAAATCTAAATAAAAAGATTCAATCTTTTCTCAACTGGGTTCAAGAACAGTGTTAGTGAAGACACCATTCACGACAAACCCAAATCACATTTGATATTCAATACAAGGCTCTGAATAGAAAATATATCGGCTTATATTCAATATCAAATTCTACGACTAACAAATGTCGTATTGGAAATAACGATATAAATATAAATATCTTTCAAATTTCCATAACAACACCTGTATAATCACGAATTCCAACATCGAAATATTCCGAAGACAATTTCGATTCAAATCCACTCCAATGCAATCATTGGAAATTTTGGTTATTTTTAAAACCCTTTTTAAATTCAATTTATTTATTTAAAAATAAATAGAATTATATTTCTAGTTCAAAACTAGTTCATTTCGATAAAAAATCCATTTTTATCTTTTCAAATATGGAGTTTTTCATCCCAATTCTTTCTAAATCATTTCTTATGATTTTACACAAATTATTACTATTTTTAATAATTTTATCAAGGCCCGTACAGTCGATTTCCATCAATGGCCATCGAACTGCACTTACAGCGACCTTTTTCGAATTTGATTTGGACATAATTCCAAATCCAACCGTTAGATTTCAAATTTCTAATCTTCGTTAGAAAGCTCTTTTCGATACGAACCCAACGGTTCCGGTTTTAGGAGAATCCGACGGTCGGATCTCCCGTAATGTCCGTTTGAAATAAATGGTCGAAATTCGCGAACTGCCGCGGCGCGGCGCGTTCTATTCAGGCCATTATATTATATATAATATATATATAATATATTTCGTCGATTTCTATTTAAAAACGAATTATATAAACAGTTTTAAATTCATTTCAAAATCTATTTCAACTTCCATTTCAATTCAAAGCAAAATTGAATTCTTCTTTATAAATTCGTTTCAAAATTCATTTCTGTTCAATTCAAATTTCAATTCAATTTGAATTCATATTCAATTCAATTCATTTCGAAATCGTTTTCAATTCAATTCATTTCGAAATCGTTTTCAATTCCATTCATTTCGAAATCGTTTTCAATTCAATTCATTTCGAAATCGTTTTCAATTCATTTCGAAATCGTTTTAAATTCAATTCATTTCGAAATCGTTTTCAATTTATTTCGAAATCGTTTTAAAATCGATATAAATATCGTTCACGTCAAAATGGCGCCAACCTAATCAACCCGGCTTCATATATTGATATTTCCAAATATTCCATTTCGAATATTTCTATTTCAAATATTTCTATTTTAAATATTTCTATTTTAAAACTGGAATGAGGCCCAATCAATTACCATATAAAGTTATTATATGGATTTTCATACAACACATGTATAATAGCATTGAAAAATAATCAACCATCAACCAAAGTGCACTACACTGTATAAGCATCAAATATAGATATCTAACGCTTATAACAGCCTGTCAATCAATCGATCGACATATTTAATCAATCAGGATGAGTGAACTTCAAATTTCATCCCAACACCCGTGTGGGGTTTCAAACAATCAAACACAGATTTTATTTGTGCAGTTGGGCGATGTGTGAAATTTATCGACCCAATCAATATCAGTCAAATCAGTGTATATACAAACAAATCGGCCGATTTGTTTATAACTATTCATTTATTCACATTCACGTTAAAAATTATATTTTTAACGATAAAACATTTTATTTCAACCTATGAATTTCTATTCAATTCATTTACACAATAAAATGATATTTTTATTTTCTAACATATTTTAGAAAATTTCGGCAGCATAACGGCACGATACTAGAAACGGGACAAGGCCTAGCCTTATCCCCGGTCTAGTGAAGGCCCACGCCATTCACACATCAATCAAATCAATTTCATCTCACCAAACAATTCAATTCATTTCAAACAAATAATTCAACTAATCTATGCAACCAAACAAACAAGTCCATGGTCTGTGGACGATTGTGTCGGGTGCTACTAAGCACCGTCTGCATCCTAGTATATATATATATAACTAGAAAAATAATAGAAAGGTGAGAAATTCTCACCTATAGCTATCCTAGCTCCACGGCTCTTCATTTGCAGAAGTCTTCGTCGTTTCGCCTTTTCGTCATCTTCGCCCGTATTCTCTACATATGTAAAAATCGAATTTTTACTTCGCTTTTCAATATATAAAAATCGAATTTTTACTTCACTATTCGATATATAAAAATCATATTTTTACTTCAAAGTTCGATATATAAAAATCGAATTTTTAGTTCAAAGTTCAATATATAAAAATCGAATTTTTAGTTCAAAGTCCAATATATAAAAATCGAATTTTTAGTTCAAAGTTCAATATATAAAAATCGAATTTTTATTTCAAAGTTCAATATATAAAAATCGAATTTTTATTTCAAAGTTCAATATATAAAAATCGAATTTTTAGTTCAAAGTTCAATATATAAAAATCGAATTTTTATTTCAAAGTTCAATATATAAAAATCGAATTTTTAGTTCAAAGTTCAATATATAAAAATTTTATTTTTAGTTCGCTATTCAATATAGAAAAATTTTATTTTTCTTTCGAAGTTTCATATATAAAAATTATATTTTTCATTCGAAGTTCAACATATAAAAATTAGATTTTCATTCGAAGTTCAACATATAAAAATTAGATTTTTACTTTTGCTTTCAACATATAAAAATATGGTTTTTACTTTTGCAAGTTCAAATCTTTTTCTACTAAAAGATTAAACTTTTTTCCTATTTTAAAGTTCAAAATAAAATCAGTTTTTCTCTTTCATAAAAATGCAGTTTTTATCTTTTTAGAAAAAAAAACAGTTTTTAAAATCTTTTTAAAAAATCCAATTTTAAAGTTCTAACAAATCAGTTTTTTTTCAAGGATTGTAAAATCAGTTTTTCTTTTAAAAAAAACAGGTTTTCCCTTTTATACAAAAAATCTGTTTTAATTTCTAAAATAAAATCAGTTTTAAAATCTAAAATAAAACCCGTTTTAAACTTCTTAAATTTCAGTTTTTTTTTTCCTCTGTTTAAAAATCGATTTTTTTTTTTTTAGATTAAAAATAAAAATGAAATCAAATAAATCACGTACCTGCGAGAGGGGGGGGGCGACTCGCCTTCGTTGGCGGCTCGGCGGCAAGGCGGCGCTTCAGGGGGGGGGGGTCTCCGCAGACGTCGAGACGAGGGGGGGGCTTCGTCGGAGCTACTGCGATTGGGGGGGGGCTCAGGCGGAGGCGGCTTGGAGGAGGAATAGGCGGTGGATCGATTTAGGGGGGGGCGGTGTCGCTGGCTTTAGGGTTTTTTTTTTTTTTTTTTCTGTTTGAAATTATAATGAACGGGGGGGGCCAAGCAGAAGGAAAAGGGGGAGAGGGAAATGATTTTTTTTTTATTTATTTATTATTTAATTATTAAATTTCGCAAAAGGTTGACTTTTACATATGACCTCTTAACGAGGCCCACCGCCTGTCGTCCATAGCGTTTTACCCCCATTCCGAACACAATGGGATATGTATCGCAAGCTGATTTGATCGTTACAATCAGTTTCCTTTTGAATTTACATTTAAATCACTATATTGAATTTTAAACGCACATTTCAAATTACCGGGGTCACATACTAACTGGAAAAATTCCAGAAAAATATTTTCTAGCTTCGTATTGACGATACGGTCCTAACAAAACTAATTTCATCGAATTCTGAGACCGTTTGAAAAATGGCCAATTTCCAGTCGATTAAAATCCACTGAAAATGGTCAAACGCATTTTCCTTTACCACGCTCACATACTGATTCGAAAAATTATGAAATTTGGAATCTAGCAATAGTTTGACATCCCGGACCCAACAAAACTGGTTTCGTCGAATTCCGAGGTCATTTGCAAAATGTCCATTTTTAAGGGCCTGAATTCCATAGCGACTATTCAGAATTTTAAACTGGACATATCTTATCATTTCTAAGATGAAATCTCAGTTTGTCAACTTCGTTACAAAGATATAGTTATACAGATTCAAATATTTCTTGTTTCGTTCAATTCTGACTTATATTGAATACCGTATATTCATTTGAAATTAGAAATCGAATTTTCGAACTACCGCGCCATTTTCAATTCCTTTTATAATTATATATAATTTTTTTATATTCTAACGACGACGTATAATATATACGTTCTATTTATATTCAAAATAAATTTTTCGTCGATATTATTTAAAATAATCTATTTTAAATAATCAAAATTCGCTAAAATTGCCAAAATAAAAATTTTAAACTGGCCCAGATTTTCCGGGTTGTTACAATCTCCCCCACTTAAAACTTTTCGTCCCCGAAAAGGAACAAAGTCGAAAGTGGTTTGATAATTCAACTCTACGCTCGATCTGGCTTCCATTCTCCAACTCTTTAGTTTCTGAGAATTTCCAAAATTTCAAAAATTTGGCTAACACCCTAAATTTTTGAAAAATTTCGCCATAACCTCCCCTGCACCGGGAGCATCGGGGAATTTCAAATAGCTTCCCCGGTCCTTCTGATCTCAAAAAGAAAAAGAAAAAGCCAAGCGGCTAGCCAATAGGCTCACAAAATCATCATCACCCAAACAAAACAGGAAATTATGTAGTAAACATGTACCTATTTGTCGGGCAAACAAATTTTATTCTCTGGCTCTAGCCTCCTTGCTATGACATGTTCAATGATATATATGTATATGCAAGCAAATGCGACCAATTTTCAATATAATTCAATATTCGGTTCAATTAGGCATAAATGGTTAAAAATTAGCAAACAAATAAACAAACAACACAAACATCAATCAATTAGTGGATTAACGTTTTAAATTCATAATTTTGATACATATACAAAAATCATGTTTTTGATGCCAATTCACAACAATGTATTCTAACTATACAAGTTTTGGTTCTCACACCAGTCAATAGGAAATATATAGAAATCACACCTTCGGAGCACGAACATAAATATTGATGATGCCATGGTCATTATCAACATCATCTCCGGGCGACTAGGGTGTGATGCTATATCTATCCAATATATTAAAACTTCGAATACACGCTAGCTAAGCGCATACGCAAAAATCTTTATATTTTGGATTGTCCTAATCAATATAAAATAAATAATCAAATACGAACAATTGATTTAAATTTTCAAAACAAAATTTGTTTTCATTTTTTTAAAAATATACTCTTCACACTCGTTCTAGGATACTACTGATCCTATCTCTAACGAGTCATTCTCATTGGATATTACTAATCCAATATCTGATGAATTCTTTCATATGTTTCTAATGTGTCTTGTTCTCTGAGCTTTGTAAACCAAAGCTCTGATACCAACTGTGAATACCCGTAACTTCCCCGTAAAGGAAAGCGACGGATAGTTCGAGAACAAGCCACAACAGAACACATAAGTCAAACTCGTCAGGGCGTGTAAAACCACTGACGCCACTTCTAGCTAGGAGGAAACGCAGGCCCTCCCTGAGGTCCGTCTCCCGTTTTTGGTTCATACCTGGTGTGAAACACGCGAGGTAAACGTTACACAAAGCTACGCCACAAAGGCCGTGCTTTGATCATCACCACAAGACTTTGCTTTTCAACAGAAGCCTTGATCATTTGCATCTTAGCATGCCACACAGGCAAACCATCCTATGCAACCGATATCAGTCACACAGAATGAAATCCGATGTCAGACACACAGTCCATTTACAAGTCCGTCCTGGGTCTGAACGAAACCGGAGGCACCTAGTACCCCGCATATCCATCGATCTCCAAGTACGTCTGGACGATCACTAACTGTTTCCATCTTCTTGGGTGTACAGCCCAATCAAGATCATCAGTAATTACCCAAACGACGTGAAGACCTCCGGTCTTCGACCATCGTCTTCATCTTCGACTTATCGTCGTATCAGTTATTCAGAATGGGATAAACCCGGTCTTTCCGAATAACTCGCGTATATTTTAAATAAGTGTTACACAAACACAACATACGCCTCATTCCAATTCATTAGTCACTAAACGTAAATTAATCAAGAGAATAATTCCCCAAATATTAACCCCGAAGGCCGAAACCAACATCAGATCAATATCCAGAAAACCATTCTACTTAGCTAACCGACAGTTAGTTTCTAATTTCACATTCATAGGGAAAGGTTCCCATTAATTTTATCAAAGATAAATTCTTGAATTTATTCTTTAATCAACTTTTGAATATCAATTCAAACTAGTCGGGATTAGCGAACCTTACCGAAGTAATCATTTGTTTTAATTTCCCAATCCCAACCTATTCATCCCATGAAGTAAAACTGGTAATACTTCATATCTAACACCACAGTGTTATCGGTAAATTCAATTACCATTTCACGTTCAAATCTAATTAAAGATTTAACTATCGCCTGGAGCAAAACTGGTGATACTCCATTTTCGATCATTTCAATCTAATTAAAGATTCATTAAAACTCCACTTAGTTTTAATCTTTAACTGGGTTAAAGAATCAGTGTCATTTAAAACACGGTTCACGATAAACCCAAAGTCACATTCATTAATTATCGGGTTAAAGAACGAGTGTTATTTAAAACACTGTTCACGATAAACCCAAAAATCAATATCAATTCAATTCCAATTAAATATTATTTAATTGGTACACTTCATTAAATCTAAATAAAAAGATTCAATCTTTTCTCAACTGGGTTCAAGAACAGTGTTAGTGAAGACACCATTCACGACAAACCCAAATCACATTCATTAATTATCGGGTTAAAGAACAAGTGTTATTTAAAACACTGCTCACGATAAACCCAAAAATCAATATCAATTCAATTCCAATTAAATATTATTTAATTGGTACACTTCATTAAATCTAAATAAAAAGATTCAATCTTTTCTCAACTGGGTTCAAGAACAGTGTTAGTGAAGACACCATTCACGACAAACCCAAATCACATTCGATATTCAATACAAGGCTCTGAATAGAAAATATATCGGCTTATATTCAATATCAAATTCTACGACTAACAAATGTCGTATTGGAAATAACGATATAAATATAAATATCTTTCAAATTTCCATAACAACATCTGTATAATCACGAATTCCAACATCGAAATATTCCGAAGACAATTTCGATTCAAATCCACTCCAATGCAATCATTGGAAATTTTGGTTATTTTTAAAACCCTTTTTAAATTCAATTTATTTATTTAAAAATAAATAGAATTATATTTCTAGTTCAAAACTAGTTCATTTCGATAAAAAATCCATTTTTATCTTTTCAAATATGGAGTTTTTCATCCCAATTCTTTCTAAATCATTTCTTATGATTTTACACAAATTATTACTATTTTTAATAATTTTATCAAGGCCCGTACAGTCGATTTCCATCAATGGCCATCGAACTGCACTTACAGCGACCTTTTTCGAATTTGATTTGGACATAATTCCAAATCCAACCGTTAGATTTCAAATTTCTAATCTTCGTTAGAAAGCTCTTTTCGATACGAACCCAACGGTTCCGGTTTTAGGAGAATCCGACGGTCAGATCTCCCGTAATGTCCGTTTGAAATAAATGGTCGAAATTCGCGAACTGCCGCGGCGCGGCGCGTTCTATTCAGGCCATTATATTATATATAATATATTTCGTCGATTTCTATTTAAAAACGAATTATATAAACAGTTTTAAATTCATTTCAAAATCTATTTCAACTTCCATTTCAATTCAAAGCAAAATTGAATTCTTCTTTATAAATTCGTTTCAAAATTCATTTCTGTTCAATTCAAATTTCAATTCAATTTGAATTCATATTCAATTCAATTCATTTCGAAATCGTTTTCAATTCAATTCATTTCGAAATCGTTTTCAATTCCATTCATTTCGAAATCGTTTTCAATTCAATTCATTTCGAAATCGTTTTCAATTCATTTCGAAATCGTTTTAAATTCAATTCATTTCGAAATCGTTTTCAATTTATTTCGAAATCGTTTTAAAATCGATATAAATATCGTTCACGTCAAAATGGCGCCAACCTAATCAACCCGGCTTCATATATTGATATTTCCAAATATTCCATTTCGAATATTTCTATTTCAAATATTTCTATTTTAAATATTTCTATTTTAAAACTGGAATGAGGCCCAATCAATTACCATATAAAGTTATTATATGGATTTTCATACAACACATGTATAATAGCATTGAAAAATAATCAACCATCAACCAAAGTGCACTACACTGTATAAGCATCAAATATAGATATCTAACGCTTATAACAGCCTGTCAATCAATCGATCGACATATTTAATCAATCAGGATGAGTGAACTTCAAATTTCATCCCAACACCCGTGTGGGGTTTCAAACAATCAAACACAGATTTTATTTGTGCAGTTGGGCGATGTGTGAAATTTATCGACCCAATCAATATCAGTCAAATCAGTGTATATACAAACAAATCGGCCGATTTGTTTATAACTATTCATTTATTCACATTCACGTTAAAAATTATATTTTTAACGATAAAACATTTTATTTCAACCTATGAATTTCTATTCAATTCATTTACACAATAAAATGATATTTTTATTTTCTAACATATTTTAGAAAATTTCGGCAGCATAACGGCACGATACTAGAAACGGGACAAGGCCTAGCCTTATCCCCGGTCTAGTGAAGGCCCACGCCATTCACACATCAATCAAATCAATTTCATCTCACCAAACAATTCAATTCATTTCAAACAAATAATTCAACTAATCTATGCAACCAAACAAACAAGTCCATGGTCTGTGGACGATTGTGTCGGGTGCTACTAAGCACCGTCTGCATCCTAGTATATATATATATAACTAGAAAAATAATAGAAAGGTGAGAAATTCTCACCTATAGCTATCCTAGCTCCACGGCTCTTCATTTGCAGAAGTCTTCGTCGTTTCGCCTTTTCGTCATCTTCGCCCGTATTCTCTACATATGTAAAAATCGAATTTTTACTTCGCTTTTCAATATATAAAAATCGAATTTTTACTTCACTATTCGATATATAAAAATCATATTTTTACTTCAAAGTTCGATATATAAAAATCGAATTTTTAGTTCAAAGTTCAATATATAAAAATCGAATTTTTAGTTCAAAGTCCAATATATAAAAATCGAATTTTTAGTTCAAAGTTCAATATATAAAAATCGAATTTTTATTTCAAAGTTCAATATATAAAAATCGAATTTTTATTTCAAAGTTCAATATATAAAAATCGAATTTTTAGTTCAAAGTTCAATATATAAAAATCGAATTTTTATTTCAAAGTTCAATATATAAAAATCGAATTTTTAGTTCAAAGTTCAATATATAAAAATTTTATTTTTAGTTCGCTATTCAATATAGAAAAATTTTATTTTTCTTTCGAAGTTTCATATATAAAAATTATATTTTTCATTCGAAGTTCAACATATAAAAATTAGATTTTCATTCGAAGTTCAACATATAAAAATTAGATTTTTACTTTTGCTTTCAACATATAAAAATATGGTTTTTACTTTTGCAAGTTCAAATCTTTTTCTACTAAAAGATTAAACTTTTTTCCTATTTTAAAGTTCAAAATAAAATCAGTTTTTCTCTTTCATAAAAATGCAGTTTTTATCTTTTTAGAAAAAAAAACAGTTTTTAAAATCTTTTTAAAAAATCCAATTTTAAAGTTCTAACAAATCAGTTTTTTTTCAAGGATTGTAAAATCAGTTTTTCTTTTAAAAAAAACAGGTTTTCCCTTTTATACAAAAAATCTGTTTTAATTTCTAAAATAAAATCAGTTTTAAAATCTAAAATAAAACCCGTTTTAAACTTCTTAAATTTCAGTTTTTTTTTTCCTCTGTTTAAAAATCGATTTTTTTTTTTTTTAGATTAAAAATAAAAATGAAATCAAATAAATCACGTACCTGCGAGAGGGGGGGGCGACTCGCCTTCGTTGGCGGCTCGGCGGCAAGGCGGCGCTTCAGGGGGGGGGGTCTCCGCAGACGTCGAGACGAGGGGGGGGCTTCGTCGGAGCTACTGCGATTGGGGGGGGGGGGGGCTCAGGCGGAGGCGGCTTGGAGGAGGAATAGGCGGTGGATCGATTTAGGGGGGGGCGGTGTCGCTGGCTTTAGGGTTTTTTTTTTTTTTTTTCTGTTTGAAATTATAATGAACGGGGGGGGGGCCAAGCAGAAGGAAAAGGGGGAGAGGGAAATGATTTTTTTTTTTATTTATTATTTAATTATTAAATTTCGCAAAAGGTTGACTTTTACATATGACCTCTTAACGAGGCCCACCGCCTGTCGTCCATAGCGTTTTACCCCCATTCCGAACACAATGGGATATGTATCGCAAGCTGATTTGATCGTTACAATCAGTTTCCTTTTGAATTTACATTTAAATCACTATATTGAATTTTAAACGCACATTTCAAATTACCGGGGTCACATACTAACTGGAAAAATTCCAGAAAAATATTTTCTAGCTTCGTATTGACGATACGGTCCTAACAAAACTAATTTCATCGAATTCTGAGACCGTTTGAAAAATGGCCAATTTCCAGTCGATTAAAATCCACTGAAAATGGTCAAACGCATTTTCCTTTACCACGCTCACATACTGATTCGAAAAATTATGAAATTTGGAATCTAGCAATAGTTTGACATCCCGGACCCAACAAAACTGGTTTCGTCGAATTCCGAGGTCATTTGCAAAATGTCCATTTTTAAGGGCCTGAATTCCATAGCGACTATTCAGAATTTTAAACTGGACATATCTTATCATTTCTAAGATGAAATCTCAGTTTGTCAACTTCGTTACAAAGATATAGTTATACAGATTCAAATATTTCTTGTTTCGTTCAATTCTGACTTATATTGAATACCGTATATTCATTTGAAATTAGAAATCGAATTTTCGAACTACCGCGCCATTTTCAATTCCTTTTATAATTATATATAATTTTTTTATATTCTAACGACGACGTATAATATATACGTTCTATTTATATTCAAAATAAATTTTTCGTCGATATTATTTAAAATAATCTATTTTAAATAATCAAAATTCGCTAAAATTGCCAAAATAAAAATTTTAAACTGGCCCAGATTTTCCGGGTTGTTACATGAATCGAATAGAAAATCAATTGAATTTGAATAGAATAGAAAATCAATTGAATTTGAATAGAATAGAAAACGAATTTGATTTGAATTGAATTTGAATTGAATAAATAACAAATTGAATTCGAATTGAATAAATAACGAATTCGAATTGAATTGAATAGATAACGAATTCGAATTAAATTGAATAGTTAACGAATTCGAATTGAATTGAATAGATAACGAATTTGAATTAAATTGAATATAAAACCAATTCGAATTGAATTGAAAACGAATTGGAATTGAATTGGAAACGAATTCAGATGAATTCAAATTGAATTGAAATTTGAATTGAATAGACATGAATTTTAAAACGAATTTATAAGGAAAAATTCAATCTTGATTTGAATTTGAAATGGAAGTTGGAAATGTTTTTGAAACGAATTTAAAACGATTTATAAAATCTGTTTTAAATAGTAATCGACGAAATATATATTATATATATTATATATATAATATAATGGCCTGAATAGAACGGGCCGCGCCGCGGCAGTTCGAAAATTTCGACCATTGACTTCGAACGAACATTACGGGAGATCCGACCGTCGGATTCTCCTAAAACCGGAACCGTTGGGTTCGTATTGAAAAGAGCTTTCTAACGAATATTTGAAATTTGAAATCTAACGGTTGGATTTGGAGATACGTCCAAATCAAATTTGAAAAAGGTCGCTGTAAGTGCAGTTCGATGGCCGTTGATGGAAATCGACTGTACGGGCCTTGATAAAATTATTAAAAATAGTAATAATTGGTGTAAAATCATAAGAAATGATTTGGGAAAAATTGGGATGAAAAACTCCATATTTGAAGAGATAAAATTAGATTTTTATCGAAATGAACAAGTTTTGAACTGAAATTAAAACCCATTTATTTTTAAATAAATAAATTGGATTTGAAATGGATTTAAATAGAATTGATTCATGGGTTTATCGTGAACTGTGTTTTAAATAACACTAGTTCTTTAACACGATAATAAATAGAATGTGATTTGGGTTTATCGTGAACTGTGTTTTAAATGACACTAGTTCTTTAACCCAGTAAAAAGAGTTTTAATGAATCTTCAATTAAATTGAAATGTGGATTGATAATTTAAATTATCAACTTTAGAAAATGAGCGAGAATGGAGTATCGCCAGTTTTGCTCCAAAGCGATAGTTAAATCTTTAATCAGATTTGAACGTGAAATGGTAATTAATTTTGGCGATAACACTGTGGTGTTAAATATGGAGTATTACCAGTTTTGCTTCATGGGATGAATAGGTTGGGATTGGGAAATAAATTAAATAATTACTTCGGTGTGGTTCGCTAATCCCGACTAGTTTGGAAAACCATAATTTGGTTTGAATGACATCCAAAGGAAGATTAAAGGATAAATTTTAAAGAATTTATCTTGGATAAAATTAATGGGAACCTTTCCCTAAGAATTGAAATTTAGAAACTAGCTGAAGGTTAGTTAAGAAGAATGGTTTCCTGGATATTGATCTGATGTTGGTTTCGGCCTTCGGGGTTAATATTTGGGGAATTGTTCCCTTGCTAATTTATGGTTAGTGACTGATGAATTGGAATGGGGCGTATGTTGTGTTTGTGTAACATTTATTTTTAATATACGCGGGTTGTTCGGAAAGGCCGGGTTTATATCCATTCTGAATAACCGATTCGACGATATGTCGAAGATGAAGACGGTGGTTGAAGACCGGAAGTCTTCACATCGTTGGGATAATTACTGACGATCCTGATTGGGCTGTACACCCAAGATGAGGGAATCAGTTAGTGGTCGTCCAGACGTACTTGGAGATCGACGGATATGCGAGGAAAGTGCCTCCGGTTTCGTTCAGACCTAGAACGGACTTGTAAATGGATGGTGTGTCTGACATTGTATTCCTTTATATTGTATTCGTTGATCTCTGCTAAATATATATCTGTTTGGCGGCAGGGAATTTATTCTCTTGCTTAACGCCCTTCTCTGAGACATACGAGCTCAGAGGTTATATATTGGTAGAAATCAGTGGTACGATATGGATTGATAGTGTGGCATGCTGAGATGCAGTGATCCAGACTTTTGTTGAAAAGCAAAGTTTGGTGGATGATGATCAAAGCGCAGCTTTAATATAGCATGGCTTTGTGTATAGCGTTGATTCGCGAGCCTCACACCTCGGTATGGTGGTAAACTGATGGTTTGATCAATATGCTTTTAGTGGATGGGCACCTTAGTGGTGTCGTGGATTCGGTCGACTGAGATGAGCTTAGTGCTCAGGGATATATAGAGTAAGCGGTGTTTTCTCTCGCTGGGACGTAAGCCGCGGTGATACTCTGGTCCCAAATGTGCGGATGTGCAGACGGTGTTTTCTCTTGTTGGGACGTAAGCCGTGGAGAATTGCATTACGCGATCGATCTTTCGAATCAGGAGCCACCATGATGGAAATCCAATTTCCAATACGTGTATTTCGGTTTTATTTGTAGAGCCTAGTATGGCGACATAGTGGGATGGGGCGCTTATGCCGTCTATGATTGATACTTATGATTTGAAGATATTTTATACAATATGCACTTATAATAGTATCAAATGATTTGTTTTAAACGTATCAAGCATTCTTGGCTATTATAAGGTAAAAACCCTATCCTCCGGCTTGCGTTGCATTGTGTGATGGGACCTGGGTCTTATAACAGCTTCATTTTTCTTTATTTAGCATTGCGTTGTTTGTTTTATGCATTGATATTCTTGGGAGGAAACCCGTTCCGTGTTATACGCGTGGTCCTTTGATTTACCTAACTTTAAAAACAAAGATTAATAACTGTTTTAGTTCTCACACCAGTCACATGTCTGACCTGGAGTTTATTGTTTTAACCTAAACTCTGGGTGCCCTTATTTTGACACGGGCAGCTAGTAGTTTTGGTTTTGCAGATTTATATTCACAGGATCCTGGTTTACAGCTGGAATGATATCCGGAAAGCTTTGTATCCGTATATCTCTTCTAGTTGTGTATTGTATTATTTTCCGCTGCGATGTATTTAAATGTAATTTAAATCTCTGATATTTCTGTGTAATATTTATTCGTACTCTGTATATTCTTGTAATCTGATGCATTGTTGTAATATACAATGAAATGTTCTTCCATCTGCGTTCTATTTTGTGGCTTGTTCTCGAACTATCCGCGCTTTCCTTCACGGGGAAGTTACGGGTTTTCACATCTAGTGTCCGAACTAGTAATGATAACGTGATCCCAATCCCTGTATTTTCCATTGCCTTCCGGCATACATTCATTATTTATTACCTAGATCAAATCTAGGGTTTTCTATCAAGTGCTTTCTAGATTTAACTAGAGTTTACGCTATCCGCTGAACGCTTCTCGGATTCAGGATTTATGCCACCTAGTTCAACTAGGAATTATGCTACCTGTCGAACGATGCCCCCAAGTCTAGGACACACTACCTAGAGTGGTATATGTTCCTATACTTTCCCACGCCTGTATCGCGAATCGTTATCGCTTGTCTAGATGCACATGTCCTGTAATGTGCGACCCGAGTCCTGTGTCAGGGCAAATCAAGGAATACAGAACTCGGTCGGGAGCTTTCAGATATCTGCCGATGCAGATGCTAAGGTCTGTTTTTATTCCAGTGGCTATGGTCCCACTTGACCCCTCCCTCAACTAATGAAAGAAACCCTTTGTAAAATGAGAACTATACGCCGGCCCCCGGTGCCCCACTATCCTATGGCCATCCTCACCGATAACTAGATAGCAATTATGGTCTTTTGGAGTTCTCCACCTTTCCGCTTCACGTATCTCGACTGACTCAAGATGGATGGTAGACGACGAGTTGCTATCATAGGGCTACCGTTTTCTCGCCGAATCACGCCGGTCCATCTTAGTCTTTAGGTAGCCATATATATTGCAACCAAGGCATACCCCTGGTTCTTCTACGCAGACCTTAACCTCTGTGAGCCCAGGAGAATCATCTGCAGCCTCACAGAGGGATACCAAGAGTACCCTCACGTTCCCTCGAAGCCTCGGGCTTCGTAACCCAATTCGTTGGAGCCTTCTTCTTTTTTTTTACTCAGACGGACATTCGCTCCTTCCCGTGTTATACTAAGAATTACTACTTAGTTTTACCAACTAAGATTTACCACTTAGTTTCCAGAATCGTTGTTTTCTAAGGTTTACTACTTAGTTCCCTTTCCCGTCAATTTGGATTGGTTAAGTGTCATTAGTCAATTCAAGCCAACTTAACCCTCTTCATTCATCATGTTATATTGGTTAAGTGTTATCAGTAATTCATGTTGACTTAACCCCACCACAAACCAAGTTATATTAGTTAAGTATTTCTTATTACTTAACCCTACCCCTTTCACCCTGTATTGGTTAAGTGTTCCTTTTTAACTTAACCTTACCCGTCTGTCTTAACTAACATGTTATTAAAGGTTAAGTATTATCCCTTCATGTTTAGACTTAACCCTATTCCTTTATCAAAATCTGATGGTTAAGTGTTCAAGTTTACTTAACCCTACGGTCTAGCCCAGCTAACATATCAAATTGGCTAAGTGTATTAACTTTACTTAACCCCACTTTCTAGACTAGTTAACATGTTAATTTGGCTAAGTGTTTTCTTAGTTACTTAACCTCTACAAATCTTGTCTTGTTACCATGAGTTTGGTTAAGTGTCCCCGTGGACTTAGCCCTCCGTTCTAGCTTAACTGTGCTTAAGTTGGTTAAGTGTTCCTATGGACTTAACCCTCCCATTCTAGCTTAACTGTATGAACCTAACCCCACCTACCAGTCTTGTTATCATGTTGAGTTGGTTAAGTGTCTTAGTTAACTTAACCCTAGCATTCTTGTTCTAGCTTTAACTAAATAAATTAAAGCCACGACCACTCAAATTAGACAGATATTGTTGCGATTACTGGATGTGCCGGTTGGTTCCGGGCAGGTTTACATCGCAACTCAGTCTAACCTCGGGTTAGGCCTATTCGTGTTTTCTAGTTCAAAGGGTTTTTGATTAATTTTCAAATCAGGTTTTGAAAGTAACCATCCCGTCCGTCGGATCAGTTAGGGATAGCCAGGGAGAGCAGAAAACTTGTATTTTCCAAACTCAAGCCTAGACACTATCCTCTCTGTCACCCTAGAACTTTCTGGTTTATTATTAAAAGAGATGTCGTTAATAAACCTTTAATTTGTCTAAATTAGTATTTCTCATTTAGGACAAATTCTATAAGTAAATTAATCCTAATTTACTTATTTCCCAATTACTCTTTTAATGTAAATTGTCAACATTTATTCTTACAGCCCATTTTCCCCTCTATATCATGTTTATGCTTTTTGGTATGTAAACCGTACCAAATGAAGTGTCACTAACCATGATTTTGCTAATCCTGACAATTACTCCCAATTATGGCCAATATCAAGTTTATGCCAATATACTTATTGAGCCAAATTAGCTAATCCAATTCTGATTTAACATTCTAATTCACGTCAAACTAGACTTATTACTCTAGCTCACTATTCATGTAAATACTAGATTTACACGTCAATACAAGATTCAAATAACACATCTTATAATTCATGTCAAATTTATCCAATTTGCATTTCTATGAACATGCCATAATACATGTTCCCAATTTATGCCAATTTCCAAGTTAAACTACGTTTTAGTAAATTTCATATTTTTCCCCAAATCGCATTCCCACCGTTCGTACAATCGTGTTTCAATCTAGATTATAGATAAATCTAGATTCGTAGCAAATAGGGAATGAACCAAAGATTGCTATGAAAAGGATAGATATAACAACTGGCATAAAATGGTTTTGAATAACGACGTAGGTTCAAGAACATGGGTAGACCTAACTAAATAGGTAAATTCCCAAGGTCTAAAACCAAGAATAGACAGAATAGAGACAGAGGTTCAAGAACATGGGTAGACCTAACTTAATAGGTAATTCCCAAGGTCTAAAACCAAAGATAACCAAGAATAAACTGAATAGAAAGCCAGGCCTAGATCCAAAATAAACAACATGGTTTTATAACTACAATGTCATGGTCATAAATAATAATCTTATATCCATAGTTATAGGCAATAATCCTCACAGTTCAATGAATTACAGTCATAGGCGATGTTCATAGTCATAGGCAACGTTCATCGTCATAGGAAATGTTCATAGTCATATGCAATAGTCCTCACAGTTCAATGAATCACAGTCTTAGGCGATGTTCATAGTCATAGGCAATGTTTTATGTCCCAAAATCAAAGGCTTATGTTTATAGTTCCAAGGAATATGGTTCCAAAGTCCACAGTTTCACCGTCGCAGTCTTATTGGTCATCGAATCACAACAGTTCTTAATTAGGTCCAAAGGTACAAGCACTGATTCAAGAAGAAAGATTAGGCATAGTTTTTTATCCCTTTAATTTCTTGTCACGAATAAAAACAAAACGTTCAAATCTAAAAATAACTGATTTACAGAGATTAGATTAGAACAGAAAGATGGCGTTGCTAAGATTCGTAGAAAAACAGTCGTTGAAGTCGTTTGGACCTCCTCTTGAATCCTAGCTTGACTTGAACCTCTTCTTGAAAATCTTTTAGCAGCATTTCCTCATCTTGGTTTATTTTATATTTATATATATATTTTAGAGGAGGAGGAGAAGCCATGTCTAACAAGAATCTTTGCGGCATAAGGGTAGAAAATAATTGTGAATAGAGAAGAAGACCAGGGCTGTTTATATAGTGTTAGGCGAACGAACCTGGTCAGAAAACGTGACCAAATACAGCAGAACGAACCAGGTGCAGAAAGCTGGAAAAAGCGGGCAGGTCAACACCCATGTCGACTGGGCAGTCGACATGGGGGGGGGGCGTCGACTGGGCAGTCGACACCCCTGTTGACTTGACCTGGGCGGGAATTTTCCCGCCCTGCCCCCTGTGCGTTTGAATTCGAATTTGGCCCTAGTTTTTAAACTGTTTTGAACTTGGAATTTTCTGAAAACTTTGACGGGCCATATCTTGGTCATACGGACTCCGATTTTCAAAAACTCGGACTCTATTTCGCGTATTTTTCCGAGACGAACGCAATGGCTTAGCCCATTTCCCTTGATTTTGATTTTAACTCTTAATTCTGCCTTGATTTGCGAATCTTAGTGTTACAGAATTTCGGGGTGTTACATTCTCCCCCTCTTAAAAGGATTTCGTCCCCGAAATCTTCAAGTTAGGAAGAATGTGTCCTACCATCCAATCACCCATCTACTCAACCATTCAATCACAGGCATCCATTGTCCTTAAAAGATTTCTAATGCCCTCATGTTCATATGCATAGTGTGTGTATATGTCTTTTTCTAATGCAAAATCAGGCGGTCTACTGATTCAGTTGACCTCCTTAATGCGAATTATGTCAGTGCCATGCGTCCAATCATGTATGCAAGCATCCCTAGTTATGTAAATACTACATGCGTGCACAGCCATTCATCCATATGCAACATCCATATGATAACATATCAAGTTCAACTTACAAACAAATACATATCTGTAAATGCAATATGAAAGCGTCCGAACTTGATCTAGTGCCTAATACGTATGCATATGCATTCACGAGCAACCATTTGCAACCACTTGTAACCATTCAACCATAACATAACATGTTTCAAATACATGTTTACATCCATTGGCTTCTGCCTAAGGATCGATGATACGTCCTAGAGGATATACTTTGGAAAGAGAGAAACAATTATGCGTAAAGCTCCTACAAACAAAAGAAATCAAGGATGCACCCAAGGAAAAAGGGTATGATGCTAGTATCTAGTCTTCTTGAGCTTTACTCCACTGTATCTTAACTAATTTAACTTCACGATTGTGAAGTTTCTGACCTCCATCTCTAAAGTAAACAGATGTCAACTATGATACCAAGTGTATGTACTAAGATGATGAGAGGTCTCTCCTCTTAGCTTATCCATCACGCTATAACTATGAGGGTAAAAAGGTCACTACGCACTTTCTAGAGTGTCTGCCACAACTACTCATTTCTCATGCAAACCACCCTAGTCGAACTCGACATTCCTCAAGTACAAGCCCCAAAGGCCTAAACCAATATCAGACAAGCATCCAAGGAATATCGCCTACGTGAGATGATATAAGCAAACTCGATAACTATCCTCAAATCCCTACTAAAAATAGACTGGTCGGACCACCAATTGGATTTGAGATTCTAGTGGGATCTTTCTACTATACAAGTACTATGGTGCAGAGACTCAACTAGGGAAGTGGATATAAACAAATGCGAAATGCTAAATCCAAAGGAAAGAGTACGAACAGCACAACTAGATTCTGCCAACAGAACTTTACTACCTTTCTCCTAGGTACGCTTGGTGGTGAAAGTATGTACTTGCCCTTCTGAAAATCTTGTTCCTCGTTCTTGCCCTTGTCCCTAATTATATGCCCTATCATACCCTAGCAAAGATACTTCCTCTTGTCTTAGGTTTTATGATTTCTTTCTCCTTCGTGAGCTAAATCTACATCCATGAATTCCTCATCCTCAGGTTGTGCTCCTTAGCCAAACTCCTCATCCCCTTCTGTGTGTAGTCATGTTGACAAATCCCTCGAAAACTGCCTCCATCGTCCGGAAAACCCTATAAGCTTCGAAAGAAAACTGCTCGTAGATGAAACAACTACGGCTATGGATGGAAGCCGGGCACTACTTTGCCCTTCGATGAGGTTACCTCCCAGAAAGCCAGGAGCCCCAGAGACTCAAGAAAGAAGGAGACAAGAATTTAAACAGAGGAAGAGAAGACAATGCGTATGGCTTTGGGGAATATGCCTTTAAAACAAATCTTTTCTCTTGAAAATGCTTCTTTTAAAACCGTTTTGAAAATAATTTTTCAAATCTTTTATCTGATCCGGTAACCTTCAGCTCTGATACCACGTGTAACACCCCACGTCTGTTAGTGTCACTCACACAGGGAATGCACTAAGTTCTGTGGAGCATTTAAGGTAAAAGATGCAGATAAATTACAAGACAGACAGAAATTAAACAATGGAAAATAAAACTTTGCTTTATTGATAAAATAGTTTGTACAATAATTTCTTTACAATATCAGAGTATCATCTGTCTTACAAAATAAGAAGCATAAAACAAACTTTATATTCCCAATTTTAGCAAGAGCCAGCCATAGCATCTGAGAAGAGAATCCAAGCAAAACTTCGACAAATCTTCAAGCTGGGGAAGAGTGACAGTCCAACTTAACCTGAGCTATACTATTCCCTCCTTTACTACCTGAGGGGGGGGAACGGAAGAAAAGAAGACGAAAGGAAAACAGAGTCAGACATAAAGCCTGAGTAAGTTCAGTAACTTCTAGCATATGAACATGGAACAACAAAACGACATGAATTAACTGAATACAAGATTACGCCATGACGATAGGGTCAACCAGATTAGACAAGGTAATCACAAGATATGCTAAGATAAGATAAACTGGATACGCTTTAATACTTTCGCCGCTTCGCTCTAATACTTCACCGCTTCGCTATTTCCTTGTTATACTGATTTCTATATCTCTGCACCATCTATCTAGTGTCTGAACTAGTAATGATAACGTGATCCCAATCCCTGTATTTTCCATTGCCTTCCGGCATACATTCATTATTTATTACCTAGATCAAATCTAGGGTTTTCTATCAAGTGCTTTCTAGATTTAACTAGAGTTTACGCTATCCGCTGAACGCTTCTCGGATTCAGGATTTATGCCACCTAGTTCAACTAGGAATTATGCTACCTGTCGAACGATGCCCCCAAGTCTAGGACACACTACCTAGAGTGGTATATGTTCCTATACTTCCCCACGCCTGTATCGCGAATCGTTATCGCTTGTCTAGATGCACATGTCCTGTAATGTGCGACCCGAGTCCTGTGTCAGAGCAAATCAAGGAATACAGAACTCGGTCGGGAGCTTTCAGATATCTTCCGATGCAGATGCTAAGGTCTGTTTTTATTCCAGTGGCTATGGTCCCACTTGACCCCTCCCTCAACTAATGAAAGGCACCCTTTGTAAAATGAGAACTATACGCCGGCCCCCGGTGCCCCACTATCCTATGGCCATCCTCACCCATAACTAGATAGCAATTATGGTCTTTTGGAGTTCTCCGCCTTTCCGCTTCACGTATCTCGACTGACTCAAGATGGATGGTAGACGACGACTTGCTATCACAGGGCTACCGTTTTCTCGCCGAATCACGCCGGTCCATCCTAGTCTTTAGGTTGCCATATATATTGCAACCAAGGCATACCCCTGGTTCTTCTACGCAGACCTTAACCTCTGTGAGCCCAGGAGAATCATCTGCAGCCTCACAGAGGGATACCAAGAGTACCCTCACGTCCCCTTGAAGCCTCGGGCTTTGTAACCCAATTCGTTGGAGCCTTCTTCTTTCTTTTTTTTACTCAGACGGACATTCGCTCCTTCCCGTGTTATACTAAGAATTACTACTTAGTTTTACCAACTAAGATTTACCACTTAGTTTCCAGAATCGTCGTTTTCTAAGGTTTACTACTTAGTTCCCTTTCCCGTCAATTTGGATTGGTTAAGTGTCATTAGTCAATTCAAGCCAACTTAACCCTCTTCATTCATCCTGTTATATTGGTTAAGTGTTATCAGTAATTCATGTTGACTTAACCCCACCACAAACCAAGTTATATTGGTTAAGTATTTCTTATTACTTAACCCTACCCCTTTCACCCTGTATTGGTTAAGTGTTCCTTTGTAACTTAACCTTGCCCGTCTGTCTTACCCAACATGTTATTAATGGTTAAGTATTATCCCTTCATGTTTAGACTTAACCCTATTCCTTTATCAAAATCTGATGGTTAAGTGTTCAAGTTTACTTAACCCTACGGTCTAGCCCAGCTAACATATCAAATTGGCTAAGTGTATTAACTTTACTTAACCCCACTTTCTAGACTAGTTAACATGTTAATTTGGCTAAGTGTTTTCTTAGTTACTTAACCTCTAAAAATCTTGTCTTTTTACCATGAGTTTGGTTAAGTGTCCCCGTGGACTTAGCCCTCCGTTCTAGCTTAACTGTGCTTAAGTTGGTTAAGTGTTACTATGGACTTAACCCTCCCATTCTAGCTTAACTGTATGAACCTAACCCCACCTACCAGTCTTGTTATCATGTTGAGTTGGTTAAGTGTCTTAGTTAACTTAACCATAGCATTCTTGTTCTAGCTTTAACTAAATAAATTAAAGCCACGACCACTCACATTAGACAGATATTGTTGCGATTACTGGATGTGCCGGTTGGTTCCGGGCAGGTTTACATCGCAACTCAGTCTAACCTCAAGTTAGGCCTATTCGTGTTTTCTAGTTCAAAGGGTTTTTGATTAATTTTCAAATCAGGTTTTGAAAGTAACCATCCCGTCCGTCGGATCAGTTAGGGATAGCCAGGGAGAGCAGGAAACTTGTATTTTCCAAACTCAAGCCTAGACACTATCCTCTCTGTCACCCTAGAACTTTCTGGTTTATTATTAAAAGAGATGTCGTTAATAAACCTTTAATTTGTCTAAATTAGTATTTCCTCATTTAGGACCAATTCTATAAGTAAATTAATCCTAATTTACTTATTTCCCAATTACTCTTTTAATGTAAATTGTCAACATTTATTCTTACAGCCCATTTTCCCCTCTATATCATGTTTATGCTTTTTGGTATGTAAACCGTACCAAATGAAGTGTCACTAACCATGATTTTACAAATCCTGACAATTACTCCCAATTATGGCCAATTTAAAGTTTATGCCAATATACTTATCGAGCCAAATTAGCTAATCCAATTCTGATTTAACATTCTAATTCACGTCAAACTAGACTTATTACTCTAGCTCACTATTCATGTAAATACTAGATTTACACGTCAATACAAGATTCAAATTACACATCTTATAATTCATGTCAAATTTATCCAATTTGCATTTCTATGAACATGCCATAATACATGTTCCCAATTTATGCCAATTTCCAAGTTAAACTACGTTTTAGTAAATTTCATATTTTGCCCCAAATCGCATTCCCACCGTTCGTACAATCGTGTTTCAATCTAGATTATAGATAAATCTAGATTCATAGCAAATAGGGAATGAACCAAAGATTGCTATGAAAAGGATAGATATAACAACTGGCATAAAATGGTTTTGAATAACGACGTAGGTTCAAGAACATGGGTACACCTAACTAAATAGGTAAATTCCCAAGGTCTAAAACCAAGAATAGACAAAATAGAGACAGAGGTTCAAGAACATGGGTAGACCTAACTTAATAGGTAAATTCCCAAGGTCTAAAACCAAAGATAACCAAGAATAAACTGAATAGAAAGCCAGGCCTAGATCCAAAATAAACAACATGGTTTTATAACTACAATGTCATGGGCATAAATAATAATCTTATATCCATAGTTATAGGCAATAATCCTCACAGTTCAATGAATCACAGTCATAGGCGATGTTCATAGTCATAGGCAACGTTCATAGTCATAGGAAATGTTCATAGTCATATGCAATAGTCCTCACAGTTCAATGAATCATAGTCTTAGGCGATGTTCATAGTCATAGGCAATGTTTTATGTCCTAAAATCAAAGGCTTATGTTTATAGTTCCAAGGCATATGGTTCCAAAGTCCATAGTTTCACCGTCACAGTCTTATTGGTCATCGAATCACAACAGTTCTTAATTAGGTCCAAAGGTACAAGCACTGATTCAAGAAGAAAGATTAGGTATAGTCTTTTATCCCTTTAATTTCATGTCATGAATAAAAACAAAACGTTCAAATCTAAAAATAACTGACTTACAGAGATTAGATTAGAACAGAAAGATGGCGTTGCTAAGATTCGTAGAAAAACAGTCATTGAAGTCGTTTGGACCTCCTCTTGAATCCTAGCTTGACTTGAACCTCCTCTTGAAAATCTTTTAGCAGCATTTCCTCGTCTTGGTTTATTTTATATTTATTTATATATTTTAGAGGAGGAGGAGAAGCCATGTCTAACCAGAATCTTTGCAGCATAAGGGTAGAAAAGAATTGTGAATAAAGAAGAAGGCCAGGGCTGTTTATATAGTGTTAGGCGGACGAACCTGGTCAGAAAACGTGACCAAATACAGCAGAACGAACCAGGTGCAGAAAGCTGGAAAAAGCGGGCAGGTCGACACCCATGTCGACTGGGCAGTCGACATGGGGGGGTGTCGACTGGGCAGTCGACACCCCTGTCGACTTGACCTGGGCGGGAATTTTCCCGCCCTGCCCCCTGTGCGTTTGAATTCGAATTTGGCCCTAGTTTTTAAACTGTTTTGAACTTGGAATTTTCTGAAAACTTTGACGGGCCATATCTTGGTCATACGGACTCCGATTTTCAAAAACTCGGACTTTATTTCGCGTATTTTTCCGAGACGAACGCAATGGCATAGCCCATTTCCCTTGATTTTGATTTTAACTCTTAATTCTGCCTTGATTTGCGAATCTTAGTGTTATAGAATTTCGGGGTGTTACATTCTCCCCCTCTTAAAAGGATTTCGTCCCCGAAATCTTCAAGTTAGGAAGAATGTGTCCTACCATCCAATCACCCATCTACTCAACCATTCAATCACAGGCATCCATTGTCCTTAAAAGATTTCTAATGCCCTCATGTTCATATGCATAGTGTGTGTATATGTCTTTATCTAATGCAAAATCAGGCGGTCTACTGATTCAGTTGACCTCCTTAATGTGAATTATGTCAGTGCCATGCGTCCAATCATGTATGCAAGCATCCCTAGTTATGTAAATACTACATGCGTGCACAGCCATTCATCCATATGCAACATCCATATGATAACATATCAAGTTCAACTTACAAACAAATACATATCTGTAAATGCAATATGAAAGCGTCCGAACTTGATCTAGTGCCTAATACGTATGCATATGCATTCACGAGCAACCATTTGCAACCACTTGTAACCATTCAACCATAACATAACATGTTTCAAATACATGTTTACATCCATTGGCTTCTGCCTAAGGATCGATGATACGTCCTAGAGGATATACTTTGGAAAGAGAGAAACAATTATGCGTAAAGCTCCTACAAACAAAAGAAATCAAGGATGCACCCAAGGAAAAAGGGTATGATGCTAGTATCTAGTCTTCTTGAGCTTTACTCCACTGTATCTTAACTAATTTAACTTCACGATTGTGAAGTTTCTGACCTCCATCTCTAAAGTAAACAGATGTCAACTATGATACCAAGTGTATGTACTAAGATGATTAGAGGTCTCTCCTCTTAGCTTATCCATCACGCTATAACTATGAGGGTAAAAAGGCCACTACGCACTTTCTAGAGTGCCTGCCACAACTACTCATTTCTCACGCAAACCACCCTAGTCGAACTTGACATTCCTCAAGTACAAGCCCCAAAGGCCTAAACCAATATCAGACAAGCATCCAAGGAATATCGCCTACGTGAGATGATATAAGCAAACTCGATAGCTATCCTCAAATCCCTACTAAAAATAGACTGGTCGGACCACCAATTGGATTTGAGATTCTAGTGGGATCTTTCTACTATACAAGTACTATGGTGCAGAGACTCAACTAGGGAAGTGGATATAAACAAATGCGAAATGCTAAATCCAAAGGAAAGAGTACGAACAGCACAACTAGATTCTGCCAACAGAACTTTACTACCTTTCTCCTAGGTACGCTTGGTGGTGAAAGTATGTACTTGCCCTTCTGAAAATCTTGTTCCTCGTTCTTGCCTTTGTCCCTAATTATATGCCCTATCATACCCTAGCAAAGATACTTCCTCTTGTCTTAGGTTTTATGATTTCTTTCTCCTTCGTGAGCTAAATCTACATCCATGAATTCCTCATCCTCAGGTTGTGCTCCTTAGCCAAACTCCTCATCCCCTTCTGTGTGTAGTCATGTTGACAAATCCCTCGAAAACTTCCTCCATCGTCCGGAAAACCCTATAAGCTTCGAAAGAAAACTGCTCGTAGATGAAACAACTACGGCTATGGATGGAAGTCGGGCACTACTTTGCCCTTCGATGAGGTTACCTCCCAGAAAGCCAGGAGCCCCAGAGACTCAAGAAAACTGTGGTCGTTTACAAAATTTCCATTTTTAAGGGCCAGAATTCCATAACGACTATTCTGAATTTTCAACTGGACGTATCTTTTGATTCCCGCTATGAAATTTCAATTTTTCGGATTTGTTGGAAAGATATTTTCAAATAGATTCAAATATTTTTGGTTTCACTAAAATCCGATTTATTTTGAATCCTGTACATCCGTTTGAAATTTGAAATCGAATTTTCGAACTACCGCGCCATTTCAGGGTCGTTATAAAATTAAAATAAAATATTTATATTCGAACGACGATCTATATAAATATATACGTTCTAATTCTATTCAAAATAAATTTCTCGTCGTCATTATTTAAAATAATCCATTTTAAATATTCAAAATTCATCAAAATTTCCAAAATAAAAAAAATTAAATTGGCTCAGAATTTTCGGGTTGTTACAATTACATATTCATGGCCTTAGAATTACTTTGTGCAGCAGCCTTTTGATAATTTGTCCATTGTGCAAAATTAGTAGTGGATTCAACATATTCAGCCTGTGTGATATTCCACGTATCTAATCCTACTGATTGTAAATATATATTCATTGCATATGCCCAGTAAGAATAATTACTGCCATTAAACAGTGGTGGTCTAAAAGTGGACTGACCCTCTGTAAAAGAACTATTATTACTAGTGTTTATTGCCATTAATCTTTCCAAAATTCAGATTATGAAATTTTGAAAACCTTTGCTCTGATACCAATTGTTAAGGATGCGAAATGCGGATCTTAAGGCAGAATTAACACTAGAGGGGGTGAATAGTGTTTATGAGGAATTTATAGAAATCTTAAACTAACTTAAATTACTATATGAACCACACAATGATTATCACACCAGAAATGACCACAAACACAGAAACAATCACAAACACAGAAATAAGTAAATAAAAATGCAGATACGGAAAGAATACACAGGATTCTATACCGGTTTGGATTACCCCTATGTCCAGTCCCACACAACGCTGGATTGCGCAGAGTTCTATTATTAATATCCAAGTACAAAACCCTTGATTTCATGGCTACAAGGTTAACACCGATTACACCACCCTTGATTTCACGACTACAAGGTTAACATTACCCCTTTCCTTGATTTCAGGTCTACAAGGAAAACACCCTTTCACAAACAATTACAATAGCCCTAGAACTCTTCTATAGCACTTCAAACAGAGAGCGGTTGATAGAGATTGAGAAGAGAAGAAGAATGATAAAAATTTTGTTGAAATCGGCCGAGTATAAGTGTAGAAATCAAGAATTTTATGTATATTAATGGTGGCAAGTAAAGGGGTGAAGAAGGAGAAGAAAGAGTAAATAAAAATTCGAAATCAACCCCTTTTTAAAGTGTCCCAAAGGTTGCAACGTTTCTGAAATGTTTCAAATAGTGAAAAGACACTTCCTTTGAAAATTGAATTTACGGCAGTTATATGTCAACGTGCTCAATTGTTTATGTTGACACATGTAGTGTATTTTATTTTTTAAAATCATTTTTCAAGTGTTTAGACTAATATATATTATGAAAATTCTTGAACCAAAGCTAATGTTTAAAATAAACTTTCTAAAATATAAAAACAAATAAAAACATAGTGATATATAGTACAAACATACTTATAAAGTATATGATTTGAAACTATAAAACTATATATATAATAAACATATTATTATACTACTTTATAAACTATAAATATATATATTTGAAATCATAATAATTTTAAATCTTTTGAAAAAAGTAGTTTGAAATAACTTGAAATCAGAATTTGATTTTTGAAAACAAAATTTGAATTTTGAAAAATAGAATTTGAAAATGAAAAACAAAGTTTGAAAATGAAGTGATATTTAGAGTCTTACATATAAACTAGAATCAATTACTTTTTTTTTGAGCTCTTGAAATCTTGATATCTTGATACTCATGAGTCTTGAATCTCTAAGAATCCTGAATCTCTTGGAACTCTAAAGCTGTACAGTCTTCAATATTAAATCCTATATACAAACCCTGCACACACACATATACATTCTAGATAAAGATGTTAGTTTTTATTTTATAATCAATTAATAATGATAATTGAAATAAGGTTGTTGTCATCAAAACCCCAATCTCCAACAACAATTTATAGTATTAGTAAAAGATGTACTTCAGTTTTTCCTTAAAACATAACATATTTATTGCAAAGAATATTAGTTTATCTATATTAATTGTTAGCCTATCAGACATCCATTTTCAAATTCTATCTATTTATTTCTCCCTTATCACTTCCATAATAAATAAGTCATTAATTAATTTTCGTTTACTACATATTAAATAGGGAGTTTCAGTCATTTCCACTTTTCTAACTTTTTGGTTACTACAACAATCATGTGTTTATAAGTTTCGAAATTGAAAAGGATGTTGATAAATCACTATATAGTTTCTAGGGTATTTCTAGAAATTAAGGTCAAGTCTTTCCTAAAAGGATCTACATATGATATTTTATAGAGATGCGTGTACTTTAAATAAATAAATGGACTTATTTATAGTAAATCTTCTGAAAACTCATTTTCAAAATAATAAGTACGTCTCTCATATGTATAATCTTCCCACAATTAGGTAACCTAGCTCTGCTACCAAATGTAACAACCGGCCGGGAATGAGCCTAAATCCCAACCCAGAAAAGACTCATCGGAACTTAGAGCCATTTTAAGCAAGTAGGAGGTTTCCATAAGAAATTAAATAACAGAGTCATACTGAAACGAAAACATATTCTCATAGAGAAATGGGCAAAAAATAGTAATTAAAATAGATGTACCTTTTAGAAAAACCACTTGTCAATTACATCACAAATCCTAATATCACAATAAAGGCACATCATAAATATCTCATAAGTACAATCACCTACTAGACATAAAAATAGTAATTAACTGGAAAGAAATCTACGTCGCCAAGCTTCTGTCTCCATGACATCATCAATCAAGCATGACACTGACTAACCTGTGTTGCTAAGAAGAAGGGGGGTCAGAACAATAGTTCTGGTGAGTAAAAATTCTTTAAGTTTAAAAGGGAACCTATTTCTTTATACTTGGCAATATAAATCCATCAATTTATATTTAGGCGAATATAACACACACACACACACACATATATATATATATATATATACATACATATATAGCACATATATGCATTTACTAGAAAGAGATCGATCATTTTTGGTCACTTACGGGCATCATATATATAGGCGGATTCTTATGATAACTTAATACCCTATGGGAGGATTCCCACGATCACTTACTACCCTACGGCAGACCTCAATCATTTAAGACCTCATTTTCTAGTCGTCATCGTAGTCAAATATTCTCTGTTTTGTAATGCGAAAGATAGTAATCTGCCACTTAATACCAGATAAAGGTGCACACTTATCTCCATTTATGACTCTTTCGACGGACCTATGCATTATTATCTAGCAAACATTACAGCTGAACTTCTAGTCACTTATACTTCCCTTAGACAGGCGGTTCCCCCTACATGATTGGTGAAACTCTCAGCAGCCCATCCCTAGGTGTGCCCTCATGTAACAATCCAAATTCCGACAGACTAATTTTTTATTATTAAAAAAATCCCAATATATCGGAATACAAGTTGGCTTGTCTGATATCTTGCTGAAAAGACATAGATATAAAATATATCAGAGCTCAAAAAACATCTTACATTGGAATGGATAAAATATAACATAACCAAATATAGCCTTACGGTAGAAATAATACTGCCCAACCAGTATCCAAAGCTACCGTATCTCTGCCGTAAACCTAACCTGCGAGGGTGTTATGGGGAAGGGGTTAGAACACAAGTTCTGATGACTGGAATAGATTACACAAACATAAATAACAATACATATACCATTCAGTTATGTTACTTATTTATTTAGTTGTTGGGTTAATAGCACTCAAGGTTTTACACACACGTCGTACCCATCTACCTCCTAGTAGATTAACCTAATACAACATATATGTAGCTATCCCCAAAATAAGGGTACCTCCCACGGTATCTTTCTTGCACGGTCTATACCGTCGTGCCACGGAAGTGTATGTAACTCTCATTCTACGCCAGAGCGATGTATAGATTCTCTATAAAACTATGCCACGTTCCACATAGAACAACCATCGCCATGCTACGTAGGCGTACGGACTGCCATATCCAAAACTCCTCGTCCAAGTTTGATCTTAACACGGAGTCATGCCCTAATGTCTATGATACACCACGTGGAGCAGTCAAGCATGTATCTAGACCCTTACTCGTACGTACTGTCTACTGTAACCTGAGTCCCGTAATAGGGCTGCATCCATTACACGAAACTAGGTCGGGAGCTTTTCCATATCTGTACAGACCTGCCTTTAAGGACCTCGAAATATAAATATTCAGTACGGTCTGCTTTTCACGGTGGCTATGGCCCTACCCAGGCCCCTCCCTCAGCAATTAAAGACTATAAGAGCTAAGTGGCGTGCCCCTAACAAACAATCTAAACATCCAGTTGGCGTGTCCCTCAACCACTGTGCCTCGATAGTGAAAGGTTGATGGCATCCTGGTTTTATGTAACACCCCGCCTCCGCTAGGGTCACTCGCAAAGGAATGCACTAGCTTTAGAGGGGCATTATTGGTAAACATGCACAGAAATATCACAAGACAGAACATATATAATAGCGGAAGTAAAATCGAACTTTCATAAACATTAATAATTAAGGTCTAAAGCCTTTTACATCAGAGTACATCAAAACCTATCTTGCAATAGTAAAGAAGCATAAAGACTTTTTCATAAATTATTCCCCAAGTAAAAACAGTAAAGTAGCCATAGCCAAGAAAAGTCCAAGCCATCCATGATGACCTTCATGCAGAAGAAGTCCGAACTAAACAACAGTATTTCCTCCCTGTAACCTGGGGGGGAAACGGAAGAAAAGAGGCGAAACAAAACGGGTAGTCAAAAAGACTCAGTAAGCCCTATCTACTATCAGCATAAAAACTAGTAAAGTTAACTGACATGAGAAACTGAGATGAACATAAGCATGATGACAAGATAGATAAGCTAAATCAAAATAACAGGATGAACTACTGAACTCAGATAAACTAAGGTGTCATGATAAATTATGATGTCAAGGTAAAACAAGGTATCCCATCGTCAGGTTCCTACGAAGTATAATAACCCCAAGATATCTATCACGTATAACATCCCATGGTATCTATCCTGTCTTTTAGCTCTGCACCTACCGTACTAGTATCCCCACCGTATCGTGTGTTAACCATGAATGACCCTTACTCAAAAGTCGTGTAATGGTCCATGTCAACCTAATATATCGCGTATATAGGTTACTCAACTCGTATGTTTTATTCCATGTAAATGTTCAGTCCCTTGCCGTAGACCATACGGGCTTTCCCATGAGATTCTATACTACTTTAACATAGTTCCATGATCCTTAAGATCGTTTTGGACTGTCACCCTATATCTAACTAGGGTCTTTCAACCTGAAACATCGTTTGCACAACTAGGACTTATGCTACCTAGGACTACTAGGGATTATGCTTACTTATTGCACGTTTTCGTATCTCGGTTTTGGTTCAACCACCCAGGGCCACTAGGAATTACGCTAACCGTCAACCGCGCCTTTTTTCCCACGCATTCATCGTGAATCGTTTTTCCATGACTGTATGCACATGTATCGCATCATGCCATCCGAGTCCTGTCACAGGGCAGACCAGGAAATACAGGACTCGGTCGGGAGCTTACGATTCATCTGCCGATGCAGATGCTAAGGTCTGTTTTTTCTATACGTGGCTATGGTCCCACGCGACCCCTCCCTCAACTAGCGAAAGACAAGACAGGATAAATCCTGTACGAGAACACAACACTGGCCAACCCACATCCAAGCCTTACCGCAACCATAATTAGATAGCAATTATGGTCTTTTGGGTGTTCTCTGCCTTTCCGTACGTACACGCTTGACCAAAGATGGAAGGTAGCCTGACGAAAAATGCTATCTAGGGTACGACCGTGTTTCGTCGACTATACCCTATCCATCCCCGTCTTTAGGTCGCTCGTATAGCAACCAAGGCATACTCTTGGTTCTTCTAACGCAGACCTTAACCTCTCATGAGCCTAGTATAATTACCTGGCAGCCCACAGAGGGATCCCAAGAATATCCTCACGTTCCCCGAAGCCGCTGCTTCGTTACCCAGTTCGCTGGAGCCTTTATCTAAATCAGATACTTGCTCCTACTCGTATACTTAAACGATGACCTACCGTATCAGGTTACTCATCTATCTATGAACTGGTCTAAATTTCCTTGACTAAGAATCATTACTTAGTTATTCTTCAACTAAGGTTTACCACTTAGCCTTATTCCCGTTATCCTTGTTAACTACGGTTATCCACCTAATCCTCAGAACTAGGGTTTACATAATGGATTAAGTGTCACTTAAGTTCATGACTTAACCCGTCTACAAATCATGTCAAAATTGGCTAAGTAACCAAGTTTAAGACTTAACCCTACAAACCATGCTCAAGTTGGTTAAGTATATATTAACTTGACCCTATCAAATTACTGAGTCAAATCGGTCAAGCGTATTTAAGCGATTCGTGACTTAGCCTTATCATGTTTTCACGTTAGATTGGTTAAGTATAGGTTAACTTAACCTCAATAAATTCACGAGTTAGATTGGTTAAGTATAGGTCACATAACCACATCAAATCATCATGTTAGATTAGTTAAGTGTTTAACTTAACCCCATTAAACTACCAAGTGGGATTAATTAAGTCTAGGCTAACTTAACCCCATCTGATTTCCATGTTTAGACTAGTTGAGTCCAATCTTAACCCCATCCATTAACTGTATTTTTCGGTTAAGCGTCATTAAGAAATCTTACTTAACCTTACCAAGTTATCGTGTTGGATTGATTAAGTGTTGGTTAACTTAACCCCGTCCACTAGTCATATAAAAAATGGTCAAGTGTCATTAGGAAAATCAAGCTACTTAACCTACCCAACCTTGTCATGTTTTGTTAAGTATCATTAGCCCAATCAATTTACATAACCCATTTGTCCATGTCATATTTGGTTAAGAGTCATTAATCAAATTAACTTAACCCTATCATGTGGCATTAATTACTTAATGCACCTCAACCTCTCACATTAGACTTTGTTGTGGTTACTAGTTAAGCCGGTCGGTTCCGGGTAGCTTTACACCACAACTTGGTCTAACCTCGGGTTCAAGCACCACATGACCAACTTCTCACATTGGGTCCTATTGTTTGCAACTACTAGTTAGGCCGGTCGGTTCCGGGTAGTTTTACGTTGCAAACTCAACCCAACCTCGAGTTGGTCACTTTCATGTTTAGTCTAGTGTCATGTTCATATTCATGTTTTCTTGAGAATATGGGTAGACCTAACTTAATAGGTAAATTCCCAATTCCATAGTATGGGTAGACCTAACTTAATAGGTAAATTCCCAATTTCATGTTTTCAAGCATACTCACATGTCAACTTCCATGTTATATTCAAGTCATGTTTTCAAGTTATGTTTTCATGTCACTAGAAATTACTCATAACATAACCCAACGCTTTTAAACTCGCATATACGTTCGCAACAACGTAATGGATTAAAAGAAGAGACTTGGCAAAGGCATGACAAAAGTGGATATTAAGCCACAAGTTAATCATGGTGGCAAATGAGACACAAATGTGTTCATTAACTTGCATGTTACATTCTTAAGCCTAAAAAAACATGCATAAACCCAAACTTAGCACATAAGCGAATCATGGTGACAAAAGACATGGAATGATGACTAGTAACTCGCATATATCATCATATAAGGGTTATGACTTCATATGCAAGTTGACATAAAGGTTATGAGGGTTCTCATGTTGCATAATGCAACATTTCAACATAAAGGTTGTAGCTTTTAGCCCACAAGATCAAGATAATGACTTCATAAATTTGCATGACATGATAGCATGTATCATACTCAATGATCAAACCCAAACTTGCAACATGAACATTTAACTTCATAGTTAATATCTAAGAGTAGGGAAAGGGCTTACATTGCTATGAAGGCACAAATCGATTAAATTAAAGATTGAGACAAAGCTTATGCATGCTATCATCCAAAAACCCAAAGATGAAAGCTCCAAATCAATAAAAAAAAAAACATCTTGATGAACTAAGATCAAAGCTTTAGCCTTGAAATCAACTTGAGAAGCTCTCATACTAACATAGAGACTCTCTAACACTCACATGATCATGAAACCTCTCATAGGAATTTACTTAGGAATTTTAGAATGAGAGTGGAGGCCATGAGAGTGAAAATTTTGCCATAGTTTAGTTGCAAGAATGAATAATGAGGGTTTAGGGGTAGGTTAGAGGCTTATTTATAGAGATTAGGAGTGATTAGGACCTTAGGATTAACCCTAGGATCAACCTGAACCATCAGATTTCAAACCAGGCCCAAAAACCTAGCCAAGACAGAAAATAGGTGCACCAGGCAAAACTGCCCGGCCACCATAAGTCGACCCCCAAGTCGACAGGGCTGTCGACTTGGGTCAAGCCATGTCGACTCCCAAGTCGACAGGGCTGTCGACTTGGGGTGCCTGGCGGGAATTTTTCCCGCCTAGCCTTCCAGCCTTAATTTTCGAAATTAGAACTCGTTTTTGATATTGAATTTTCTGAAAACTTCGTCGGACCATAACTTGGTCATACGGACTCCGATTCTCGAAAACTCAGACTCTATTTCGCGTATTTTTCCGAGACGAACGCAATGGCATAGCCCGTTTTACTTGATTCAGAATTTAAAATCAAATTCTGCCTTGATTCTCGTTTTAACATGTTATCGAAATACGGGTTGTTACATTTTAGCTCTAGTCTTTCTGCATCCCACTGACTGCCGATGATGGGTACTCGACGATCTACTATCCTGTGTTGGTCCTGACCTAGCCTCCTGCCGAGGCGATCCCCGAATCACCCTGGTGTCATACTGCCACAGCCTTCTGACTGCAAAGCTACTTTTGTAGTTAAGGTGTACTCGCTAGGTGGTAACGCGCAGACCCAACCCTGCGAGTACAACTTGAGCATGACACGCAATAGAGGACTACCATGAGGTACCCTACCACGTCCCTCGGAAGCCACGTTCTTCCTTTAAGTCCCGCAAATCCGGCAAGTAGAATACAAGCAGACTAATCAGATGGATGTGTGCATCTTGTGCCTCTAGACACCTAGATGAACTACCCTATTAGGTTCTTCACCTCCAAACGTGTGGATTGGTCCAAGTGCATCACATTGTCGTGTTATTAGATCTTTTAATCATGCACTTGTCTTATCTTATCAGATTTCCAATTAACTTGATTGTTCACATTCTCTCTTATATTCAAGTTATCAGGTTTTCTCCGATCCCCTTATATCTCTAAGGAATGGACCCCTCTCGCTTGTTAATTCAGTGATATAACTTACCCCATTTAAGTTCATTAATAAGCCCACAACATGTTATTCCCTAGATTGTAATCAACGACGGTAATCTACAATCTCTTTATATTATAACCATGTAGTTCATTGTCTGATTTCATAGTTACAATAATATGTTCTACTTAATATATAATTAAGTATATTTTATCTCAATCCACATGTTTTCTATTAACATTTCCCTTATTATATATGACTAAATATAACTTATTTCATTCCATAAGTTTACTTCATTCTTTCTTATTTAATCATAATTTCAACTTACACTATCACTATAACATGTAGTTATTTACTTATTAACTTAATTATCTTAACTAAGGTTTATTAATAATTTTCCTTTTCGTTTATTATGACTTATGTTATAATTTCCACTTGTCCCTAGGACAAGCTTACCTATTATATAACATTTTCATTAATGTAATTAATTGTAATAGGTCATTATCATTCCCCATTCATTCTAGTTCTTGTTTTGTTGCAATATCCATTCATTACAATTAATGCCATTTTATATTCATATATATATATATATATGTTTTGGCACCAGACCTCTCACATTAAGTGGACTACTTGGGGATGCTGGATTTGCCGGGAAGTTCTGTGCAAACTTCTACCACAAGTTGAGCTTAACCTCGTGTCTTAGTAGTGTTATTTACCATTATATTGATGTTTATGCACCAGACGCCTCACATTAAATGAGCACTTGTGTATACTGGATTCGCCGGGCGGTTCCGAGCAGGCTTCAACAACAAGTTGAATTTAACGTACTGTCTCGGTGTAGTTATAATTTCTTAATTACTGTAAATTATCTATCCAATTTAGGCATATCTATTCTTCCAATTTTTACTGTAATTTTGTTTACAACTTTTGGCATAATAATATTCTTAAGCGAATGTTCAGGTTGATCATAGATTCCATAATTACAGCATTTACAGTACTAATTTCACATTCAAGCGGATGTTTAAATGGAAACAGACTTATATGACATAAATGTTCTCAGCGGTTTTAACCCCAAGTATTCGCAATTCCATTATAACTTGATTCGCAACATCCAATAAATAGGATCTTAGGATGGTTTTATATACAATAGTAATCTTTTTAACATGTCCTAAACAATATTAATACCTAATTTTCCACAAATATCAACTGTTTAGCAGATTAATTATAACGAGGAATATAAATGATAAATATACCATTATTAAAAATGGTATAATTTATATACACTAACCTAACAGCTTTCCAATCCATATCTGTTATTCCATGGCCTTCCTAACCGAATCTATAATCTAAATAACCATGGATTCACAAATCTGATACTAAAGAAAAAGGAAAAGGAAGAGAAACCTAAGTAAACCATATTCAAAGACTTACCTAACGCCAATCGCAATTTTAAACACCCATTTGTAGATATATATACACTCGTTTCCTCCAAATCTTGAATCAAAATTTCCTAAGACTAATTATTCTATTTTCTGAATAGATTTGAGAAGGAAGAAGAATGGTAGAGTCTAGGAAACATCTTAGAAAACATGAGATTTAGGCTAGGCCCTGCTAGCCTATTTATAGGTATACAAGAAAGACTGAACCATCGGATTTAATCTTAAGCGTACACGCAGTGCAGAGTCAGCAACGAATAGGGTCCGAAAAATAGTCCAAATTCGCAGAACGAGCCTGCCTAGATCGGCAGTTGGTCGACCCAATCGACCTTGGGTCGACTGAGGCTGATTGTGGGTCGTCCCACAACGGTTGGGTTTTGGCGGCCCTTTTCCTGTTCGTCTCGTTTGAGTTGATTTGAATTATTTTTATATCATATTCATATATAAGCTCCTTATGTATATACAAACTTCTAATGTCCATAACTTCTTCATACATTATCTGTTTTATGAAAACTTGGGGTCTATCTGAACCAGAATTCTGAGAAGAACGCAATGGTGATGTCGGTTTCACTTAATTCTGAATATTTAATTAAGTTATTCCCAATTATTATCTTTAAGTATGGTTATAATGTATTAAATTTTGAGGTACTATATTCTCTCTCCCTTAGGAAATTTCATCCCCGAAATTTGCTAAGGACGAAATAGTGTTATCCCTCGTATATTGCAACCAATTGGTGTTCATCTAATTTTTTTCCAACCATCTATTCACTTGTGCAAAGTGTTATACAATCATGATAATACATGAATGTGATGTATGCCTAGGTGGTACCTCCCATATGAATGCAATTTTTTTCTTAAAAATCTTTTGAAAACATGATGCACCCATCCTAAATATACTGGCAATTTCTACATGAATGTAATATTTTGAAATTCAACATGCTTTTTCATCCATTTTTTCCTACACTCTTACAGAGTAAGAATGCAGTACATCCAATATTTGCATCCAAAGTCCTATCAACCAACTTTAATTTTTTTTGAATTTTAGAAAAAAACTAATTTTCTAAATTCGATTTCTTATGTTACAAAAAGGCGGTAAACAGAAAACTTGACATCTCCCTTTTTCTTTTATATACAATTTCTATTTGTTCTTTAATCATATGCAACTATTATGTAAGGGTTTCTTATCTTTCTATCCCAGCACAGTTCACATAAGAAAATTTTCTCTATTATTATAAATTTTATTTTTCAACTTACTTAGGAAAAATCCATTTTATTCTCATTTCCCATAATTTTCCATTTTTTTAACTGACATGTTTGTTGCTTTACTGGATTTTTTTTTTCATTTTAGTTAAGTCATTACTCTTCTCTTAGCTTATTTAACTTAATCCACTGATCTAAGTTTAGATTCCAAATAAGCCTTCTAATCTTTCAACTAAAACAGGAAAACAAGCATTCTACATAGCTACTACCAAGGGCTAAGCATCTTTGGACCATGTCCCCTCCGAAAAAGAAAAGTCTAAACCAAAGGATCTAAAAAAAACTTACTTACCCTTTACCATCTATTAGTCACCACTAGTCCTTACTGTGTATTAACTGTCTTTTCCAAGCAACAACCTAGGCTCTATAATGCTTACACACTCTACAGGAACTTACCATTATTTCCAAAATAGTCCTTGTTGTTTACTTCATAGCCTCAAAATATTTCTCGCCTTCCCTAGGTACTAATACTTTTCCTATTCCATGATTTTTAAAAATGTGATTTGGCTTTCTCATTTCATTTTTCTTCCAAAAATTAAGAGTGTCAAAACTTTACTTTTTTCCATATTAAAACTTTCCTTTTCCAAAACCATAAAAAATATGTCATCCCAAAAATGCAAATCATTTTTTTTCAAATCACAAAAACTGGAGTAGACATGGACAACTACTTTTCTATCGGTTTCACTACCGTTCATGTTTATAATATCAGTTCAATAACCCATAACTAGTTGCAAACATCTACTATATTCTTAATTCTTACAACTTATTTTGTCCACCCAATAAAATTTTATGTCAAAACAATTATCAAATATTGTTACCAAAAGAATAGAGAACTTCAAAATTTTCTTTACCGAAAATTTTAGTTTTCACCAAAAAATGTAATCTTTTCTATGCTTTGCTTTTTAATCCTTTCATACTTTATAACTTAAAAACAAGCGAGCTATACATTCTCTATATGGTGCACCTTTTTTTTTCAAAGAATTCATTTTAGATAAAAATTTCACAAGATATCACCATTTTTTAAAATATACTCAATATGTACTTTACAAATATTTTACATATTTTTTTTCAAACATAAAATAGATATCTCTTTTCGTTTCAAAAATTGTTTCTACACAATTTATCTAGTACATATTTCAAATTGTAACTTTTTAAATAACACAAACTACCACCCAAAAGCTTTTAAATTTCAAGTTCTTAAAAGTTAACAATGGTGTTAGACTCAAAGTGGGTTTCCAACTTGCCTAGACTCTCTCAGATATTCCCACAAAGTCATTCCTCTCAAATATATATATTCCTAATCCACTTTCCTCTTTTACTCTTCACCAATTTATAAGGCTCTACTGCCAAACCCACTAATCATAAATACAATCATTTCAAATGCTAACATACGGGATACATATTTCTCTAATACAAAGAATATTGTACACTTTTCACCCAAACCACCTAAGGGTCTCAAATTTCCATAATCATTCCTTTAGTGAACATAACTGACATCCCAACTCTTTCCATATTTTTCTCTTATGATTTAATGGGTTCCTTTGTAGACCTAGGTGTATATATAATATGTATATATAAATATATTTAAAATACAAATATGTTCACTCACTATCTATACAGGAATCCTAAACCTAGGCTCTGATACCAGATGTAACAACCCAAATTCCAACAAATCAATTTGGTTTTTCAAAAATCCCAATCTATCGGAACCCGAGTTGGCTTGTCTGGTATGTTGCAGAAAAGACATTGATATAAAATATACCAGAGCTCAGAAAACATCTCACTTCGGAATGGACAAAATATAATATAACCAAATATAGTCTTACTGTAGTAATCATATTGCCCAAGCAGTATCCAAAGCTACCATATATCTGCCATAAACCTACTGCGAGGGGGTTATGAGGAGGGGTCAGAACATAAGTTCTGGTGACTGGGCTAGATTACACAATCAGAAATAACAATACATATACCGTTCAGTTATTTTACTTACCTATTAGGTTGTTGGTTACTAGCACTCAAGGCTTTACACACATGTCGTACCTATCTACCTCCAAATAGATTAGCCTAATATAACATATATGTAGCTATCTCCAAAATCAAGGTACCTCCCATGGTACCTTTCTCGCACGGTCTACATCGTCATGCCATAGAAGCTTATGCAACTCTCATCCTACACTAGAGCGATGTACGTATTCTCTATAAAACTATGCCAAGTTCCGCATAGAACTACCATTGCCATGCTACGTAGGAGTATGGACTGCCAAATCCAAAACTCCTTGCCCAAGTTTGATCTTTACACGGAGTCAAGCCCTAACATCTACGATACACCACCCGGAGTAGTCATGCATGTATCTAGACCCTTACTCATATGTATGGTCTACTGTAACCCGAGTCTCGTAATATGGTTGCATCCAATGCACGTAACTCGATCTGGAGCTTTTCCATATCTGTACTGGCCCGCCTTTAAGGACCCGAAATACAAATATTCAGTATGGTCTGCTTTTCACGGTGGCTATAACCCTACCTTGCCCCCTCCCTCGGCTAGTAAAGACTACAAGGGCTAAGTGATGTGCCCCTAACAAACAATCTAAACATCCAGTTGGCATGTCCCTTAACCACCGTTTTTCTACATCCCACTAACTACTGATAAAGGGTACCCGATGATCTACTATCTTGTGTTGGTTCTAACCCAAACTCCTGTTGGATCTAGATTAACCCTAGAGGGGGGTGAATAGGGTTTATTGAATTTTAGCTAGATATAAAAATATCAGGGATTACATAATATAGAAGAAATAGAAATGTATAAAGTAAACGACACAAGATATACCCAACTTCAGCAAAATCTTGCCTACTACTGCATTCATAAGGTTTCTACTAGGTGTTATAAACAGATCCTACTTACAATACCATGTAAATTCACAGTGTCTTCCCTGTCCTAACCCTATGCTCAAAACCCTAAACTGATCTAAACCCCTAGATCAGATTTCCCCTAGTTTTTACAGACTCTAGTAAACTGCCAGTACCCTAACTGGATTTCCTAGATTTTTACAGACTCTAGAAACTATTGAGACAGTTTACAAAAAGAATAAAAATACAACAAAAATAAATAAAAGAAAACCCCTTAAAACTAGGCAAAAAGAATCCTCCCTTTTAATATTAATCTTGGCTTAGCCAAGTATATTTTGACCGGCCACACCACTTTGCTTTTGCACGATCTCTCTTCTATCCTGGAGAATGCAAAATGGCGGCGATGGAAAGGGAAATTGCTAGGGTTCCTATGTAATCCCAAATCGCGTCGGTGCTTGATGAATTGATTAATCTCTGAAGCTCGAAAACTTATGACTTGCTTTGTCTACGATTTGGAAAATTATCGATCGAAAATCTATGAGTAAAATGAATTTGATTTCTTTGTTTTTCTTTGAAGTGATTGTGTTGGATTTTCGATAGATTTTTGCTAGTGATGATAGGTGTATATATAAGGTAATTGAAACCCTAAATGCTCTAATTTCTCGTGAATGATTTAGTTGATTTTTCTCGTGTTTCCCTTTTTATTGCCCTCGATTGAAATAGAATTTTGTTACCTTGATTGCCTCGATGAATCTGGACTTGATTGTTTTCTTCAAAAACAGATTTACCCTTTTTATAAAGAGATCTCTCGGAATTGATTCATGTGGAAAGATATCTTCAAATTTGTTATCGAGTTTTATTCTGCCTTATCACCATGCTATATATGATTTCTGGAATCAATTTGAAAACTTGCCAAAAAAGAATTTAGCAGTCAATTCGATTTCCCATGATACTTGCATGATTTGCTGTGTCGTGAAATTAACATATGCCATGTATGATCATTTTCAAGACTGAAAATCTTTGACAATATCCAGAAAAGCTCCAAGATAACTTATGATTCCTCTTGACAATTTCTTGCACCAAAACAGAAATTGCTTTCTGATTTTTCCATGACATTTATTGCATATGAGATAATTTTGATTGCTTCAATCAAGTTATATATTTACCTTCATACTGTCATATTGTATGGACCATTTCCTTGTGCACACTATGTTCCATGTACTTGCTCCTTGACTCATGCTTGTACATATATAAACTTGTGCACACCTATATTTGAGTTGCATTTAAATCTGTTGTGTTCACTTATATGAGCATACTTTAACTGATTTACATCCATTTGCATTTTGCCGTGACTATAACTCAGTATAAAGATTCTGCTTGAATCATGCAACATTTTGAAACTCAGGCCTGAGTTGTTTTGTTGAATGTATCACTTGATGTTATGCTCCATTCTTGTTTGCTGCTGAAGCTGCTCGCTTTGGCACTCTTGAAAATAAATCTGACTTGCCAACATATGTCTACATATACACTTGTACACAAGTTCTATGTACATGCTGCTTTGATGTATAGTTGACACCACCTGTTATAAATACTTGATGCTTATCACCATGTTGTATCATGCTGTATCACTATGTAAGCTGGCTTGACCACTTCACTACTGTTTGACTTGAGTTTGAGCTCACTTGTAAACTGTTTTCACCATGCTGCTTCTTGTATACAGTTTGGCACGACATTTCTGTTTCATTATGACTTGTGTTGCATGTAAATACATGTTGCTTACTCCATTCACACTACATACTATTGTGTTTCTACATGCTGAACCATTTGTTCATGACCACATTGAGCCGACCATATCAGTTGCATCTTGTGTATGTTGTTTGTTTTGATGATGTTGCACCATCACTTTGCTATCTTGACTATTTGCTGTTTTAAAAAAAACGATCATGTTTGAGCTGCCATGAAAATTGCGATCTGCAATGTATAAATCACTTGATCTACAGCTGATCTACCATGATTGTCGACACGTTTTAAGATGATCTGAAAGTGTTGTATTTCCCTGATATGTTTGACCATTTGCACACTGATTTGCATTGTGCACTGAGTCGAGATGGTCCACATGGCTACTTCTCAGTTACACACAGTATTTTGATTGGAGAGGCAGTGCACATATGTATATATATGCGTGTGTGTATGTGCAGTCGATCAAACTAGTTTTCCCGTCCCTGTATTATATATATAAAACTGTATGCCTTGTGTATTTACAGTGTTTCACTGTGAATATCACAAGCTGTCTAGACGTAGATGAATCAGATCAAGTCATGAAAAATGATGAGAAACACACCAGAAATCTGAGGCAGATAAAATTTAAAAATTAAATCTATATTGCATGTTTCAGTTTCATTTCTATTAAAGTGTACTGTGTGTGTTTCTTGTGACAGGTATGCAGACGATGACTGGACTGAGTGTGCTGTCTGACAGAGGACAGAAGACAGAAGTGATAGTGTATGAGTGTGTGAGTCAATGAATGTATGTATATGATTTGTATAGACAGAGTGTTGAGTGTTGTAGTGAGGAGTTTTGTACAAAAAGAGAGAATTGTACTGATATTTGTAATAAACACATTTGAATGAAATTAAATATTATTTAATTGTGTTCAAACAAACTTGTCTACCATATTTAGTTTATTTACAAGTACAATCTCATGTGAATTGAACAAATAGTGGAGTTATAAATAATTGTACTGTTTGAATGTTTGAAATATAATATTTAATCTAAATAAAATATTTATGAATATATGAATGTCTGTACAGTCGTATTCTATTTAAATATAAATATTATATTCTTGTCTATGATGTATAAATAGAACAGTACAGTAACAAACACATTTAAAATATTCTTTATTTGGTTGTTGTCATCAAACAAAAATCATATAATTATGTATACAACTATGTTATATACAACAATCTCCCCCTTTTGATGATGACAAACAAATAAAAGATTTTGAGCACAATAAATGTGTTTGACAATGAATTTTGAACTCCCCCTATTTATTATCTCCCCCTACAACAGAAAACTCCCCTTATAACTGTGCATGTGTGAAATGAACTAAATAATAATAAATTTTCAAAATTAAACATATTTATAAAATATTCACTCATAAATCAAAATCTCAACCCATTCTCCTCCTTTTGTAGTCATCAAAAGGATAAAGAATTTAAAATATAGATGAATAATGACTAGAAATATAATTTCATTTTAAGAGGAAGAACAGTCATCATAAATCTCAATCAGTCAAACAAAAATCATAATATTTTGAGAAAAGATGTCATATTTCATATTTTAGAGAACGACAGATTTACGATGAATATATAAAAATGGGGTGAGTTAAAAAAATATGAATATTTTCCAATTATTTCCAAAAGAATTTTATAAAATTGAGCACAAAAATAGTGATGGGTTTGGACTATAATTATAAATTCAATTTAAGTGACAAAATCATATAATCTCAAATCTCAATAGCTATCAATCAACAAATCATAATATTTCATAAAATATTAACACATTTCACAAATCAGAAAGATGGATTGATAGGCTGGTTATAACATACCAAGGAGAATTTCATATAAATTTTTATCTATTCAAATCTTTTTTTTTCTTTTTCTTTTAATTTAAGAGCACACTGACCACACATAACTAGATCTTGGATTTTTAAATAAGATCAGTTGTAGCTTAAATATAAGTAATCTCATAACCATGCATAATTAGAGCTTGGATTTTTAAATGAGGTTAGAGAAACACTTATGAATATTAAATTTTTATTATTTTCAGTTTCAAAATGAAAAACTCCTCAATATATAAAACCAATATGGATGATAAAAATGTTATAGGTACAGAAATGGTTTGTGAAATACATTTCTAAATTAATCATATTATGAAATATGATCAATTGTACTGAGATCACTGAAAATTTTCAATTATCACTAATTCTGAATAATACTATAACCACAATTCCATCACAAATATTTTCACTGTTTATTCAAGATGTTTTTTAAAAAAAATATATTAAACTCACCACATTAATATAAAAAACATGATGGACGGCAGAATAATGGTAGATAAAGAAGATGGCTGTGAAATAATCACCAATTCAAAGATACTATAATAATTGGTCAACTATCATGAAAAATCTAAATAAAATCTTCTCTTGTTGTGAAATATACTGCAGTCACAGTGCAATAACACGGAAAATGCGAGCCAATTTAAAATTTTTATTTTGGCAATTTTAATGAAGTTTGAACATTTAAAATGAATTATTTTAAATAATATCGACGAGAATTTTTTTTGAATAAAATTAGAACGTATATATTTATATACGTCGTCGTTAGAATATAAATATTTTATTTTAATTATAATAGGAATTGAAAATGGCGCGGTAGTTCGATAATTCGATTTCAAATTTCAATTGAACATACCGGTTGCAAAATAAACCGGATTTTAGCGAAACTGAAAATATTTGAATCTAATTGAGAATATCTTTCCAACGAGTCCGAAAAATTGAAATTTCATAGCGGCGATGAAAAGTTATGTCCAGTTGAAAATTCAGAATAGTCGCTATGGAATTCAGGCCCTTAAAAATGGAAATTTTGCAAACGACCTCAGATTTCGACGAAACCACTTTTGTTGGATCCGTGATGTCAAGTTATTACTAGATTCCAAAATTCGTAATTTTTCGAATCAATATGTGAGCGTGGCAAAGGAAAACGCGTTTAACCAGTTTTAGTTGATTTTAATCGACTGGAAAATGGCCATTATTCAAACGGTCTCAGAATTCGATGAAACTAGTTTTGTTAGGACAGTATCGTCAATACGAAGCTTGAAAATATTTTTCGGGAATTTTTCTAGTCCGTATGTGGCCCCGGTAATTTGAAATGCGCGTTCAAATTCAATATATAGAATTATATGTTGATTCTGACGAAAACTGATCGAAACAATCGAATTAGCCTACGATGCATATCCCATTGTGTTCGGAATGGGGGTAATTAGCTATGGACGATAGGCGGTGGGTTCGATTTCGAAGTCGAAATAAAAAGTTGCTTTTTGAAATTAATTAATTAAAAAAAATATAAAAACCATAGCCCCCCTTTCTCTAAAATCAGTCAACCCCCGTTTGGAAAAAAAAATCTCGACGACAAATCGTCGCCGCCAACCCAGGCCGCGCAACCACCTCCCCCAGCCCCCTCCTCCTATCGCTCCTTCCCCTTCCTCTCGCACTCTCCCTCCTCACCTTTCCTGATGTCCATCGCGCCCTCCCCCTTCCTCAAATCACACGCAAACTGTGGCAACCTGCCCCGCACCGACCGACATTTACTCCAAAAGTGTGTTGTACACATGTCCAGTTAGCACGGGACGGTCGTCAGAAAAGGAAAGAAAGAAGACGAAGAATCAACAAGGAACCTGTAGAATGTCTCACAGCGCATAGAACAAAATATAATAACAACATACTTGACATAAAATAGGTGAGACAGTGCATAAGCTGAAAACAAACTATCATAGCAGCGGAAAATCCAAAGTACAGCTTATGATCCAAAGCCAACATTATTACAACTTAAAAATAACTGTCTCAAAAAGCTAAACAAGAAAGGTACACTACTAATGCCCAAAGTTGTGACCAGCAACGACACAGGGAGAATATCTTTATATCATACGTGGAAGCCTCCTGCTCGCCTCCGAATCCGCTACTCGCGCATCACCAGCTAACCTGTCTCTAGTCTGCTGGTGTGAGCACGCAGAGTAATAAGAAGAGACATAAAACTCTGGGTCAGACAAAAAGTCTGGTATGAGCGATAAGCAGCTAAACAGAACAATAATAGATATACTAACCCGTACCTGAACCTGGACCTGCAACCAAAGAGTTAGCACTACATACTGTACAACACTCTAAGGTGCCACTAACAAATGGTGTAAAGATAACAGGGGTGGGGCTGTGCATGTCATAGTGATGGCAAACAATCAAACATAGCAACCATCCTCACATCTCTCACTCAGTGCGTAAAGCATACGATATCCACCACTTTGATCACCCAATACTTTGCTATGATCACTCTGCCCCATGAAGTCACAACGACTTCACTGCACTGATCCATAGCCACTAATCTTTGATGTGTCCACTTTGCCCCATGGAGTCACAATGGTTCCACTGCACTGGCTCATAGCCTTACTAATCCTTTACTATGTCCACTCTGCCCCATGGAGTCACAATGGCTCCACTGCACTGGCTCATAGTCTTACTACGATCACTTTGCCCCTCGAGTCATGATGACTCTACTGCACTGATACGTAGTCCTGCTACGATCACTTTGCCCCTCGAGTCGTGATGACTCTACTGCACTGATACGTAGCCCATCATTCCCTTTCAGTGGTGAATCGAAGTTATGAACGTCGACAACTCCTTAGCACACGTCCCGCAGCAAAGCCCAACCATGAAGTGAACTCATTTGTTTCCATCTGGATCCTGAGCTCTAACTTCCATTTGGACTACCTTTGCATCTCGGGTTTTGGTCATCATCTTCTGAATCGGTTCTTTAGTTCAATTCATAACTACAAGTTTCCACCCAGTCCGTTCACTGTCCGCTCGAAGATCGGCTCGTGGCCACCCTAGGCGTCGGATTGTGGCTCCCCACATGGCATCGGATCGAGGTCTCCACCTGGCGTCGGATCGTGGCATCCTCTCTAGGTCGGGTCGGGTCGTGATTGCCCCATCGGCTCGGATCGTGCTCCATTATTCAGGTCGTGGCACTTCATCAGTTCGTGACCTCTACTTCGGATCGTGACTGGCATCTTCAGGCGAGGGGTTCGGATCGTGGAGAGCAGAGGCATCGCGATCGGGTCGGGGTTGGGTAGGGCGATCTGATCCGGTTCCCTGCACAATTCCTGCAACTCTTCCAGTGACTGTTTTACGCCATTCGACGGCGTTTTTGACCACTCTAACACTTCTAGACAATCAAAAAGCATAGCATACGGTCATAGCAACATGTATAATCATTCACAAATAGCAAAACAACAATTTGATAGGTTAAAACGGATCAAACATAGCCAAAACCCCATATTTCCCCTAAAGCATGTTTAAGCAAAACTAATCATAGGATTAACAAAACTTGACCAAATCAACCCAAATTTCTAACAGAGGTATAAAACAATATTTCAGAATTTATAAATATTTTTCCAGAATTTATTAATGTATAAATTCGCTAATCAACACTAATTACCCCTAATTAACCGTAATTAGTGAGGAACTATGCAAATCACTCACCTTAGCCACAAATAAACCTTAGATCTGAAATAAATCTCTGTTTGGGCGCAAATAACAATGCAAATCAGCAGCTCTAATCTTGAGTTTTTCACCTTCCAAACCTTATTTCAGCCATATCTCCCAAACGGTGAGTCTGTTTGGCTATTATGACCACTCTATGGAAAGGTAAACCATCAAACCAATCTAATGGAAGTGGTTTCAGGTCAAAATTTCTTTCCAGTCAAAAGTTATGGCCAAAACAGCACCAGCTAAGGGCAAAACGGTCATTTAAAAATCGGCGAAAATCATGATCATGAGAAATGACCCCAATAGGCGTTTCCTAAAGTTACATGACCATACGCCTTCATATAAGAAAGAAATAAATATTCTACGATCCTCCGATGCGTAGAATGCAGGTTGTTACATTCTCCCCCCTTGAGAAATTTTGTCCTCGAAATTCCCTAACCAAAACACACAAAGGGTCCCGCATGCCTATCAACCATACAACAACCGTCAAACATGCAAAACAAGCCTATCCTAGCATGCGGAATAACTAAATTGCAAAATAAATCTTACTAGGCAAAGAGTTATGGATACGTTTTCCTAATGCTCTCCTCTGTCTCCCAAGTACAGTCATTCTCGTTCTCGCCCCACTGAACCTTGACTAGCTTCACCGCCTTCCTTCGAAGTCGCTTCGTATCGTGCTCGACAATACGAATTGGCTTGCGGTTCCCAACCCCTCGGGTTTCACTTCGAAGTCCTCTAACTGATCAGGTAAAATAGTCATATCTGGGTCGTGCACGAACTTCCTTAACTAGGAAACATGAAATACGTTGTGAACTCCCGCCATCTTTTCTGGTAAGTTAACTCTATACGCCAAATCCCCAACTTGTTCGAGAACTGGGAATGGGCCAACAAACCTTGGTGCCAACTTGCCTCTCCTGCCAAATCGTATCACGATCTTCAATGGAGAAACCTTGACAAACACCAAGTCACCAGTGGAGAATTTTAAGTCTCTTCTCCTCTTGTCAGCATAACTCTTCTGTCTATCCTGGGCAGCCTTCATCCGTTGTTGAATGATCTTAATCTTATCTGAAGTTTCCCTCACCACATCTGGTCCAAGCATAAACTTCTCGCCAGTCTCTATCCAACATGATGGTGAGTTGCACGGTCTTCCATACAAAGCTTCATATGGAGCCATACCGATACTGGATTGGTAGCTATTATTATATCCAAACTCTATTAGATGAAAATGGTCATCCCATGATCCACCAAAATCCAATATACAAGCTCTCAAGAGATCTTCCAATATACGATTCACCCTCTCTGTCTGACCATCAGTTTGAGGATGATATGCGGTACTAAGATATAGTTCCGACCCTAGAGCCTCTTGTAAGCTCTTCCAAAACCCACTAGTGAACAACGGGTCTCGGTCACTCACAATACTTTTAGATACTCCATGAAATCTCACTACCCACTTCATATACAATTCTGCTAACTTAACTGTCGTTCTGGTCGATTTGACTGGTATAAATCTTGTAGTTTTAGTCAATCGATCCACAATTACCCAAATGCTATCATGTCCTGATCTAGTCCTTGGTAAACCATCAATAAAATCCATCGATACTTGTTCTCATTTCCATTTGGGAATTTCTAATGGTTGCAACAAACCACTAGGCTTCTTTTGCTCAGCTTTGACTAGCTGGCAATTCATGCACTTGGATATAAACTTCCCAATGTCTCTTCTCATCCCTTCCCAGTAGTAAGTCCGTTTCATGTCCCGATACATCTTATCACCAACGGGGTGTATAGTTAGTTTTGAGTGATGACATTCCCTAAGCACTTCATCTCTCAAACCATCCACGTTGGGTACAACTAGTCTTCCATTCTTTTGAAGCCATCCTTCTCGATCAAGCCCATAAAAATTCATCTCCTCACCGTCGATGTTCATCTCTAACTTGGAGATGATTTCCAATAAATTAGGATCGTCCCTCTGACTGGAACCAATCCGCTCAATCAAGGTGGGTCTAATCGTCAAACTAGCTAATATATCTGGATCTAATTCGCACTTTGGTCTGAAATCATACCCTGCGATATAGTCCAGTTACTTCCATTCAAGAAACATAGCCCCTAAACTGGCATGTCTACTACTCAAGGCATCGGCTACCGCATTGCCTTTCCCAGGTGTATACGCGATATCAAAATCATACGAAGCCAAGAACTCTAACCATCTTTGTTGACGGAGATTCAGATCCTTTTGAGAGAAGAGAAACTTTAATGGTTTATGATCGATAAACAACTCAAATCTCTCGCCCAAGAGATAATGTCTCCACATCTTCAATGCGAACACAATCGCTGCCAGTTCCAAATCATGGGTAGGATACTTTTTCTCATGTGGCTTTAGTTGCCGAGTAGTATAAGCTACGACCCTACCTCCTTGCACCAATACAGCACCTAGTCCGATAACACAAGCATCTGTGTATACCGTCATTTCTTCATTCCCTTTAGGAATGACTAACACTGGCGCACGCATCAACTTTTCTTTTAGACTCTTGAATGCATTCTCACACACTCCGTCCTAGACGAAGGCTTGATTCTTCTTAGTCAACTGAGTCAACGGTGCTGCTATCTTGGAGAAGTCCTGGATAAACTTATGATAATATCCAGCTAACCCCAAGAAGCTCCTTACGTCCGTTGCATTCTGTGGCGTAGGCCAATCATGTACCGTAGCCACCTTCGCGGGGTCCACGGCAATACCATTCTCTGAAACAACATGGCCCAAGAATCTCAGTTCCCTCCTCCAGAAGTGACACTTAGAAAATTTCACTTTCAATTGGTGTTTTCTCAACACCTCCATCACTATCCTCAAATGTCCCTTGTGTTCTTCCTCTGTCCTCGAGTAAACAAGGATGTCGTCTACGAACACAAGAACGAACTTACTCAACTGATCTCTGAATACTCGATTCATAAGATCCATGAAGTATGCTGGTGCATTGGTCAACCCAAATGGCATGACCAACCACTCATAGAATCCAGACAGCGTCCTAAATGCCGTTTTCGGAACACTCTCAGCCGCTACTCGAAGCTGATGAAATCCTGTCGCGAGGTCCAACTGGGAGAACACTCTTGCTCCTTCCAGTTGATCAAACAAATCATCTATCCGCGGTAGAGGATACTTATTCTTCCTCGTCACCTTATTCAACTCGCGATAGTCCACACACAAACGAAGGGAACCATCTGCCTTAGTGGCAAACACAACTGGTGCTCCCCACTCGGAGACACTCCTTCTAATAAACCCCTTCTTCAAAAGATCGCTTACTTGCACCCCCAGCTCTCGCTGCTCCCTTGGTGCCATACGACGAAGTGGCATCACTATAGGTCTGGCATCTTTCACTAAATCAATACGGAACTCAATCTCTCGGTGTGGTGGAAGCCCGGTCACCTCCTCGAAGACGTCCGGATACTGGCCAACCACGGGCACATCTGACAACTCATCATGCGGGATGTCGATGGAAATTATAAAACTAGCCATTACCCCATCACTAGGTAGACTACCAAACACTACCCTCCGCCCATCATCCGCCTTAACTGTCACCAAATAGCCCTCACAGTCTACCACCACCCCGTATCTTTGGAGCCAATCGACTCCCAATATAATTCCATATCCAGTAAAGCCCAAAACAAAGCAATCACAAACAAACATACATCCATGACTCGATAAGACCAAATTTCGGCAAATCATACTAAGGTTAGTCGAACCACCAATCGGGTTCGTCACAACCAACGGTCTATCGACTATCTCGGGTTCCAGTCCCAACCTATCTACCAGGTCACTAGATATAAAGGAACGGGAAGCCCCAGTATCAAACAAAACTCGAACAGGTGCATTATAAATAGAAAGCATACCTTGAATGACGACATTCTTCCCTTTCTCCGCCGCAGTTGGGGCATTCGACGAAGAAGGAACAACATTAATAGCATATGCTTTCACAATCTGCTTCTCCTTAAGAGGTTGTGGACATTTATCCTTATGATGTCCCACTTGGCCACAATTGTAGCACTTCCTATCCGCTGGCTTGGCCCAACACTCTTTGGCATAATGGACCTTCTTACCACAACTTAAGCATTCAACATCTTTCTTGCTCTTTTTCTGGCCATCCTTAGCTTGGTTTTGTTTCCTCTTGTTCTGAGTGTTATTCTTGCCTCCACCGCCAGCTTGGGGCTTCATCCCTTCTGCAGATGCAACCTCGGTCTTTGACTTAGGGTAAAGACTCTCTGATCTCAAAGATTTCCCCATAATCGATTCAAAAGTCTCATCGATGTGGTTGATAAGCCTTTTCCCCAAGTATCCATCCAAACCAGTAATGAACTTCTCATTTTTCTTCTCAGGAGTATCGATAAGAGATAGTCCATACTTAGACAAATTGTCGAACTCAGCAATATAGTCCGAGATTGCCCTACCATTCTGTTTAAGCTCCAAGAACTTCCTAAACAATTCCGACTTCTGAGCAGCTGGGAAAAACTTGTCGCTAATGCGAGCCTTAAACTGATCCCAAGTAACTTGATCCTCTGGAGTGGCTGTCTTAATGGCATTCCACCAATTCATCGCTCGCCCTTGCAGTTGACGAGACGCTAGCCTTCTCTTCATCGCATCCTCGATACCCAAGTCGTCGAAGATACGATCACAGCTATCCAACCAATCCTGAACATCCGTAGCCGACTCTGTTCCGTGAAACGGCTTCCCACCAAGGTGAGTGTAATCCTTGCACAACTTGGCAAAATCAACCCTAGGCGCCTGCACTACTGGACCACCACCATTACCGGGATTGGGAACAGCCCCTTGCACATCCCTAAGCATGTCTCTCATGAGGTCAGTAAACATCGCCCTCATGTCAGCAACATTCCCATTATTGGCTCCTCTACCAGCACCTCTTGTGTATCGGCTCATCGTTCAATCTGTAAAGAGGAATCGATTAACCATTTTCATAGTGGTGCTAGTGCAGTGCGACTTCATCCTTAGCTATACTAATAGTATATATATAGCTTTTGAAAACCAAAGTAATCACAAATACGCTCTCTCATATACATACTATCTCTCCCTAGTGTCTTTCCTTAGGTTAACTACGCAACCTCGCTCTGATACCAAATGTGGCAACCCGCACCAACTGACATTTACTCCAAAAGTGTGTTGTACACATGTCCAGTTAGCACGGGACGGTCATCAGAAAAGGAAAGAAAGAAGACGAAGAATCAACAAGGAACCTGTAGAATGTCTCACAGCGCATAGAACAAAATATAATAACAACATACTTGACATAAAACAGGTGAGACAGTGCATAAGCTGAAAACAAACTATCATAGCAGCGGAAAATCTAAAGTACAGCTTATGATCCAAAGCCAACATTATTACAACTTTAAAAAAACTGTCTCAAAAAAATAAACAAGAAAGTTACACTACTAATGCCCAAAGTAGTGACCAGCAACGACACAGGGAGAATATCTATATATCATACGTGGAAGCCTCCTGCTCACCTCCGAATCCGCTACTCGCGCATCACCAGCTAACCTGTCTCTATTCTGCTCGTGTGAGCACCCAGTGTAATAAGAAGAGACATAAAACTCTGGGTCAGACAAAAAGTATGGTATGAGCGATAAGCAGCTAAACAGAACAATAATAGGTATAGTAACCCATACCTGAACCTGAACCTGCAACCAAAGAGTTAGCACTACATACTGTACAACACTCTAAGGTGCCACTAACAAATGGTGTAAAGATAACGGGGGTGGGGATGTGCATGTCATAGTGATGGCAAACAATCAAACATAGCAACCATCCTCACATCTCTCACTCAGTGCGTAAAGAATACGATATCCACCACTTCGATCACCCAATACTTTGCTATGATCACTCTGCCCCATGAAGTCACAACGACTTCACCACACTGATCCATAGCCACTAATCCTTTGCTATGTCCACTTTGCCCCCATGGAGTCACAACGGCTCCACTGCACTGGCTCATAGCCTTACTAATCCTTTACTATGTCTACTCTACCCCATGGAGTCACAATGGCCCCATTGCACTGGCTCATAGTCTTACTACGATCACTTTGCCCCTCGAGTCATGTTGACTCTACTGCACTGATACGTAGTCCTGCTACGATCACTTTGCCCCTCGAGTCGTGATGACTCTACTGCACTGATACGTAGCCCATCATTCCCTTTCAGTGGTGAATCGAAGTTATGAACGTCGACAACTCCTTAGCACACGTCCCGCAACAAAACCCAACCATGAAGTGAACTCATTGGTTCCCATCTGGATCCTGAGCTCTAACTTCCATTTGGACTACCTTTGCATCTCGGGTTTTGGTCATCATCTTCTGAATCGGTTCTTTAGTTCAATTCATAGCTACAAGCTTCCACCCAGTCCGTTCACTGTCCGCTCGAAGATCGGCTCGTGGCCTCTCTTGGCGTTGGATCGTGGCTCCCCACCTAGCATCGGATCGAGGTCTCCACCTGGCGTCGGATCGTGGCATGCTCTCTAGGTCGAGTCGGGTTGTGATTGCCCCATCGGCTCGGATCTTGCTCCATTATTCAGGTCATGGCACTTCATCAGTTCGTGACTTCTACTTCGGATCGTGACTGGCATCTTCAGGCGAGGGATTCGGATCGTGGAGAGCAGAGGCATCGCGATCGGGTCGGGGTTGGGTAGGGCAATCCGATCCGGTTCACTGCACAATTCCTGCAACTCTTCCAGTGACTGTTTTACGCCATTCGACGGCGTTTTCGACCACTCTAACGCTTCTAGACAATCAAAAGCATAGCATACAGTCATAGCAACATGTATAATCATTCACAAATAGCAAAACAACAATTTGATAGGTTAAAACGGATCAAACATAGCCAAAACCCCATATTTTCCCTAAAGCATGTTTAAGCAAAACTAATCATAGGATTAACAAAACTTGACCAAATCAACCCAAATTTCTAACAGAGTTATAAAACAATATTTCAGAATTTATAAATATTTTTCTAGAATTTATTAATGTATAAATTCGCTAATCAACACTAATTACCCCTAATTAACCGTAATTAGTGAGGAACTATGCAAATCACTCACCTTAGCCACAAATAAACCTTAGATCTGAAATAAATCTCTGTTTGGGCGCAAATAACAATGCAGATCAGCAGCTCTAATCTTGATTTGGTGAAGATCTACCTTGATTTGATGTTGCTAAGCTTAATCCTTGATTAGAAAGTGGTTTGGAGGTGATCTAGAGTTTGGAGGCCATTTTTAGGGTTTCTAAGAGGTAAGTGGAGGCTAGAAAACTGAAGTGGAATGAATCCCTAACTCTTTTCAGCCTTCCCATAACCCTAATCCCGAAATGGGTTATGGGTCCATTCACTAATCACCCTATTTGGCCCGGTTAAGCAGTTTTTCACCTTCTAAACCTTATTTCAGCCATATCTCCCAAATGATGAGTCCGTTTGGCTATTATGACCACTCTATGGAAAGGTAAACCATCAAACGAATCTAATGGAAGTGGTTTCAGGTCAAAATTCATTTCCATTCAAAAGTTATGGCCAAAACAGCACTAGCTAGGGGCAAAATGATCATTTAAAAATCGGCAAAAATCATGATCATGGGAAATGACCCCAATAGGCGTTTCCTAAAGTTACATGACCATACACCTTCATATAAGAAAGAAATATATATTCTACGATCCTTCGATGCGCAGAATGCGGGCTGTTACACAAACCACCACTTCAGCCACCGCCTGCCCCCCCCCCCCCCCCCCCCCCGCAGATCGCCTGCACCAACCCCCATGCCTCAGTAACCCCTTCGCCACCCTCTCTGACAATCAGCCCGACCATGGGCCCTCCTACAACCGAAATCCTTTATTTTTCACAAGAAAAGGTTAGTTTTTATTTGTTCATTTAGTTTAAATTAAATGTTTGTAATTAAAATCAGTTTTTCTTTTGATAATATAGTTTTCTTCTGACTTTTATATATGTTCATGGTTTTAAAATGAAATATATATATATATATAAGAATAAAAATAGTTTAAATACGAAAAGATTGAATTTTTAAATATGGAAAAACATGATTTTTATCTATAGAAAACTAAGATTTTTATATATAGGTTAGAGAATTAAAGAAAGACGGGATTTTTAAAATATAAAAAGATTTGATTTTTATCAATATAAAGATGCGATTTTTAGATTAGATAAAAATATGGTTTTATTGTATGAAAGAAAAATATTTCTAGTTCATAAAAATATAATATGAACATCATTATAAAGGTTTGAATTTTATGATATGAAGGTCGCTATAAAGATTCAATTTTTAAATAACGAAAGATTTGATATTTAAACTAAAAGATAATAGATTTTTAATTATAAAAATTTGATCTTTAGTAGTATAAAAATACGATTTTTATATAGTAGAATAGTAAAAATATAATTTTTATGTTATGTAAATAATAATAATATAATTTTTATATGTGTAGTAAAGTAAAATTTTGATTTTTATATGTGCATTAGCAAAGTAAAAATTCGATTTTTATATATTCCTTAGCGATAGGAAAATATGGTTTCTATAATGAATAGCGACATAAAAATATTATTTTTAGTTAGATAAAAATATAAATTCTGTCGTATGTACAAAATAATATTTAGAATGGTGTAAAATTAGAATTTTTATCCATATATAGTGATTATAAAAATATGTTTTTTATATATGTAGTGGCTACGGACGATGAAATTGACAAAAGGCAAGCACGGCGAAGATTTCTATAAAAGAAGAGTCGTGGCGTTTGGATTAGCTAGTCGGTGAGAACTTCTCAATTTAAATTTACTTTTCTAGTTATAAATATATAATAGGATGCAGACGGTGTTTAGTAGCACCCGACACCCGTCGTCCACAGACCATGGACGGCTTGTTTGTTTGATTGATGTGTTGTGAAAATTGATTGTGTTGTGGAATGATTGAAAAATAAATATTCATGTGTTGAAATAAATTAATTATCATTAAAAATATAATTTTTATCGTGAATGTGAATAAATAAATATTTATAAACAAATCGGCCGATTTGTTTATATACACTGATTTGACTTATATTGATTGGGACGATAAATTTTACACGTCGCCCAACTGCACAAATAAAAATATGTGTTTGTTGATTTGAAACCCCACACGGGTATTGGGATAAAATATGGTATACACTAATCCCAATAATTAGTTGTATGTCGATCGATTGATTGACAGGCTGTTATAAGCGTTAGATATCTATATTTGATGCTTATACAGAGTAGTGCACTTTGGATGATGGTGGATTATTTGTCAGTGCCATTATATACATGTGTTGGGTGAAATCCATATAATTAACATTATATGGTAATTGATTGGGCCTCATTCCAATTGGGGAAATAAAGAATATTAGAACATAAAAATAGTCATGTGTTGACGATGCTCATGTGTTGAGAATATTCATGTGTTGAAACTATTCATGTGTTGAGTAAAATATTTTAACAATAAAATTTACATCTTTATCCTATTTAAGATTAGACACTATTACGGTTGGAGTCTGATTAAAAATCAAACAACAGATACCATAGTTTTATAAAATATATTATATAACAAAAATAGTCATGTGTTGACAGTACTCATGTGTTGAGATTAGTCATGTGTTGAAAGAAATATAGATTCATGTGTTGAATAGAATAAATATTCATTTGTTGAATAGAATAACGAATTTAATGAAATATATAAAGCCGTGTTGATTAGAGTTGCACTATTTTGAGGTGAGCGATATTTATATCGATTATATTCGTTTTTATAATGAATATAGAAAAGGTAGTGATTTCAAAATATAACGTTTTGAAAATATTATCATTTAAATAGTAATGATATGAAATATCCAATTTTGATTTGAAATTGAATATAGAGTTGAAATGGTTTTGAAAACGAATTTAAAATGATTTATAAAATACGTTTTAAAAGGAAATCGACGAAATATAATATATATATATAATGGCCTGAATAGAACGCGTCGCGCCGCGGCAGTTCGTGAATTTCGACCATTGACTTCGAATTAACGTTGCGGGAGATCCGACAGACGGATTCTCCTAAAAGAGGAACCATTGGGTTCGTATCAAGAAGAGCTTTCCAATGAATATTAGAAATTTGAAATCTAACGGTTGGATTTGGAATTATATCCAAATCAAATTTGGAAAAGGTCGCTGTAAGTGCAGTTCGATGCCCGTTAATGGAAATCGACTGTACGGGCCTTGATAAAATTATTAAAAATATCTATAATTTGTGTAAAATCATAATATGTGAATTGGGAAGAACTGGGATGAAAAATTCCACATTTGAAAGGATAAAAATATTTTTTTATTGAAATGAACTAGTTTTGAACTAGAATTAAAATCAATTTATTTTTGAAATAAATAAATTGAATTTGAAATTTGGGTTTGTCGTGAATCGTGTTTTAGGTGACATTGGTTCTTTAACCCAGTTAAAGATAGGATATTGATTTTTGAGAAGATTGAAATTAAGTGGAGTTTTAATGAATCTTTAATTAGATTGAAAGTTAATTGGTAATTTAAATTATCAAATTTTAAAAGTGATCGAGGATGGAGTATCACCAGTTTTGCTCCAAAGCGATAGTTAAATCTTCAATTAGATTTGAACGTGAAATGGTAATTAATTTTATCGATAACACCGTGGTGTTAGATATGGAGTACTACCAGTTTTTCTCCATGGGATGAATAGGTTGGGATTGGGAAATAAAATAAATAATTACTTCGGTGTGGTTCGCTAATCCCGACTAGTTTGGAAAACCATAATATGGTTTGAAATGATATCCAAAGGAAGATTAAAGAATAAATTTAGAAGAATTTATCTTTGATAAAATTAATGGGAACCTTTCCCTAAGAATGTGAATTTTTGAATAAAAGAATATTCTGAATTGGAATGAGGCGTATGTGGTGTTTGTGTAACACGTGTTTATTATATACGCGGGTTATTCGGAAAGGCCAGATTTATACCCATTCTGAATAACCGATTCGATGATATGTCGAAGAGGAAGACGGTGGTTGAAGACCGGAAGTCTTCACATCGTTTGGGTGATTGCTGATGATCTCGATTGGGCTGTACACCCAAGAGGAGAGGAACAGTTGGTGATCGTCCAGACGTACTTGGAGATCGATGGGTATGCGAGGAAAGTGCCTCCGGTTTCGTTCAGACCCAGAACGAACTTGTAAATGGACCGTGTGTCTGACATTGGATTTTATTCTGTGTTGATTGATCTCTATTAAATATACATCTGTTTGGCAGCGGAGAATTTATTCTCTTGCTTAACGCCCTTCTCTGTGATGTACGAGCTCAGAGGTTGTATATCGATGGACATCAGTCGCATGGCATGAATTGCTAGTGTGGCACGCCTAAGTGGCAGATGATCAAGGCTTCTGTTGAAAAGCAAAGTCTTGCGGTTGATGATCAAAGCACGGCCTGTGTGGCATAGCTTTGTGTATAACATGAATTCGCGAGCCTCACACCTCGGTATGAGTCAAAAACGGGATAGTGACTGCAGGGAGAGCACGACGTTTCTTTCTAGCTAGTGGTGGTGTCAGTGCTTAAACTGGCTGACATTTATATACTTTTCACCTGTGTGGTTATTGGACTGCGAGGCGCCTCAGATATAGGTCTGTTAGGACTGGGAAACGTGTGTTCAGGAATAACTAATCCTCAAAAGTAAGAGAGGACCGGCCCTGAAGATCCAAGGATAATAGTGGGGTCCTGAGACATTTGCTAGAGTGTCTCGAATCGTAGAGGAGCTTGCCCCTTGCCTCGACTCATGACGGAAATCCAAATTCCAATACGTGATATTGCAGTTTTAGTTGTAGAGCCTAGTATGGCGACATGATAGATGGTACCCATGCCGCCTAGGATTGATATTTATGATTGAAATCGTTTTGAAACTATACACCTATAATAGTATCAAATGATTTGTTTTAAACGTACCAAGCATGTTTGGCTATTATAAGGGAAAACCCTATCCTCTGGCTTGCGTTGCATTATGTGATGGGACCTGGGTCTTATAATAGCTTCATTTTCCCAAAAAAGCATTGCGCTGTTTTGTTATGTGCACTAGTGTTCTTGGGAGGAAACCCGTTCCGTGCTATACGGCGTGGTCCCTTGAATTACTTTCTTTTAAAGTAAAGTTTTAAATAACTGTTTTAGTTCTCACATCAGTCACATGACTGACCTGAAGTTTATTGTTTTAACCTACACTCTGGGTGCCTCTATTTTCTACACGGGCAGCTAGTAGTTTTGGTTTTGCAGATTTATATTCACAGGATCCTGATTTACAACTGGAACGATGCTCGGAAAGCTCTGTATCCGTGTATTACTTTCAGTTGTGTTTTATATTGTTTTCCGCTGCTATGTAATTTATTGTAATCTCTAATATTTTTCTGTTGTATAATATTTATTCATACTCTATATATTCTTGTATCTGATGGAATTATTGTAATATACAATGAAATGCTCTTCTGTTTGCGTTCTGATTCGTCTTGTTCTCAAGATAATCCGGGCTTTCCTTACCGGGAAAGTTACGGGCTATCACAGTTGGTATCAGAGCTTTGGTTTACAGATCTCGAGAACAAGGCATATTAGAACCGAACGAAAGAATTCATTAGATATTGGATTAGCAATATCCAATGAGGATTACTCGTTAGAGATGGGATCAGTAGTATCCTAGAACGAGTGTGAAGAGTATATTTTTCAAATGAAAACAATATTGTTTTGAAAATTTAAATCGTTTTACACGTATTTGAATATTTTATTTGTATTGAATTTGGACAATCCAATAAATAAAGGTTTTGCATATACGCGTCATGAACGTATATTCGAGGTTTTAATATACTGGATAGATATAGAATCACACTCTAGTTGCCCGGAGATGATTCTGATAAGGCTGCAGCGTTATCAGCGTTTATATTCGTGTTTCGAAGGTGTGATTTCTATATATTTCCATTAGACTGGTGTGAGAACCAAAATATAGCTAGAATATATTGTTGTGAATTGGCATAAAAAACGTGACCTTTTATATACATATATATATCAAAATTATGAATTTGAAACGATAATCAACTAATTGATTGATGGTTGCGTTGTTTGTTTATTTGTTTGATAATTTTGAACCGTTATGCGAAATTGAACTATATTTAAAAATGATTACAATTGCATGCATATACATGTACTTACATTGAACAGGTCATAGCAAGGAGGCTAGAGTAGAAGAATAAAATTGTTTGTCCGACAAATAGATACATGTTTACCATAATTTACTGTTTTGTTTGGGTGATGATGATTTTATGAGCCGATTGGCTAGCCGCTTGGCTTTTTCTTTTTCTTTTTGATTGAAGAAGGCCATGGGAGGCTATATGAAATATCCCGAAGTCCCCGGTGCAGGGGAGGTTATGGCGAAATTTTTCAAAAATTTAGGGTGTTAGCCAAATTTTTGAAAAATTTGAAAAGTTCTTAGAAACTGAAAGTTGAAGAACTTAACCCGTAATGAAAACAATGGAAGTTGAGTTGATTAATTAAACTACTTTCGGCTTCGTTCCTTTTCGGGGACGAAAAGTTTTAAGTGGGGGAGATTATAACAACCCAGAAAATGCGAGCCAATTTAAAAAATTTATTTTGGCAATTTTAATGAAGTTTGAACATTTAAAATGAATTATTTTAAATAATATCGACGAGAAATTTATTTTGAATAAAATTAGAACGTATATATTTATATACGTCGTCGTTAGAATAAAAATATTTTATTTTAATTATAATAGGAATTGAAAATGGCGTGGTAGTTCGATAATTCGATTTCAAATTTCAATTGAACATACCGGTTGCAAAATAAACCGGATTTTAGCGAAACTGAAAATATTTGAATCTAATTGAGGATATCTTTCCAATGAGTCCGAAAAATTGAAATTTCATAGCGGGGATGAAAAGTTATGTCCAGTTGAAAATTCAGAATAGCCGCTATGGAATTCAGGCCCTTAAAAATGGAAATTTTGCAAACGACCTCGGATTTCGACGAAACCACTTTTGTTGGATCCGTAATGACAAGTTATTGCTAGATTCCAAAATTCGTAATTTTTTGAATCAATATGTGAGCGTGGCAAAGGAAAACGCGTTTGACCTGTTTTAGTTGATTTTAATCGACTGGAAAATGACTATTTTTCAAATGGTCTCAGAATTCGATGAAACTAGTTTTGTTAGGACCGTATCATCAATACGAAGCTAGAAAATATTTTTCGGGAATTTTTCTGGTCCGTATGTGGCTCTGGTAAATTGAAATGCGCGTTCAAATTCAATATATAGAATTATATGTTGATTTTGACGAAAACTGATCGAAACAATTGAATCAGCCTACGATACATATCCCATTGTGTTCGGAATGGGGGTAATTAGCTATGGACGACAGGCGGTGGGTTCGATTTCGAAGTCGAAATAAAAAAGTTGCTTTTTGAAATTAATTAATTAAAAAAAATATAAAAACCCTAGCCCCCCTTTCTCCAAAATCAGTCAACCCCCGTTTGAAAAAAAAACTCTCGACGACGAATCTCCGCCGCCTACCCAGGCCGTGCAACCACCTCCCCGAGCCCCCTCCTCCTATCGCTCCTTCCCTCTTCCTCTCGCACTCTCCCTCCTCACCTTCCTGATGTCCACCGCGCCCTCCCCCTTCCTCAAATCGCACGCAAACCACCACTTCAGCCACCGCCTGGCCCTACCGCGGATCGCCTGCACCAACCCCCATGCCTCAGCAACCCATTCGCCGCCCTCTCTGACAATCAGCCCGACCATGGGCCCTCCTACAACCGAAATCCTTTATTTTTCACAAGAAAAGGTTAGTTTTTATTTGTTCATTTAGTTTAAATTAAATATTTATAATTAAAATCAGTTTTTTTTGATAATATAGTTTTCTTCTGACTTTTATATATGTTCATGGTTTTAAAATGAAATATATATATATATATAAGTATAAAAATAGTTTAAATAGGAAAAGATTGAATTTTTAAATATGGAAAAACATGATTTTTATCTATAGAAAAATAAGATTTTTATATATAGGTTAGAGAATTAAAGAAAGATTGGATTTTTAAAATATAAAAAGATTTGATTTTTATCATTATAAAGATGCGATTTTTAGATTAGATAAAAATATGGTTTTATCGTATGAAAGAAAAATATTTCTAGTTCATAAAAATATAATATGAACATCATTATAAGGGTTTGAATTTTATGATATGAACGTCGCTATAAAGATTCGATTTTTAAATAACGAAAGATTTGATATTTAAACTAAAAGATAATAGATTTTTAATTATAAAAATTTGATCTTTAGTAGTATAAAAATACGATTTTTATATAGTAGAGATAGTAAAAATATAATTTTTATGTTACGTAAAGAATAAAAATTTAATTTTTATATGTGTAGTAAAGTAAAAATTCGATTTTTATATATGCATTAGCAAAGTAAAAATTTGATTTTTATATATTCATTCGCGATAGGAAAATATGGTTTCTATAATGAATAACGACATAAAAATATTAATTTTAGTTAGATAAAAATATAAATTCTGTCGTATGTATAAAATAATATTTAGAATGGTGTAAAAATAGAATTTTTATCCATATATAGTGATTATAAAAATATGATTTTTATATATGTAGTGGCTACGGACGATGAAATTGACAAAAGGCGAGCACGGCGAAGATTTCTATAAAAGAAGAGTCGTGGCGTTTGGATTAGCTAGTCGGTGAGAACTTCTCACTTTAAATTTACTTTTCTAGTTAGAAATATATAGGATGCAGACAGTGTTTAGTAGCACCCGACACCTGTCGTCTACAGATTCATGTGTTGAGATTAGTCATGTGTTGAAAGAAATATAGATTCATGTGTTGAATAGAATAAATATTCATTTGTTGAATAGAATAACGAATTTAATGAAATATATAAAGCCGTGTTGATTAGAGTTGCGCTATTTTGCGGTAAGCGATATTTATATCGATTATATTCGTTTTTATAATGAATATAGAAAAGGTAGTGATTTCAAAATATAACGTATTGAAAATATTATCATTTATATAGTAATGATATGAAATATCCAATTTTGATTTGAAATTGAATTAGAGTTGAAATGGTTTTGAAAACGAATTTAAAACGATTTATAAAATACGTTTTAAAAGGAAATCGACGAAATATATAATATATATATATATATTATATATATAATAGCCTGAATAAAACGCGCCGCGCCGCGACAGTTCGTGAATTTCGACCATTGACTTCGAATTGACGTTGCGGGAGATCCAACCGTCGGATTCTCCTAAAACCAAAACCGTTGGGTTCGTATCGAGAAGAGATTTCCAATGAATATTAGAAATTTGAAATCTAACGGTTGGATTTGGAATTATATCCAAATCAAATTTGGAAAAGGTCGTTGTAAGTGCAGTTCGATGGCCATTGATGGAAATCAACTGTACGGGCCTTGATAAAATTATTAAAAATATCTATAATTTGTGTAAAATCATTATATGTGAATTGGGAAGAACTGGGATGAAAAGTTCCATATTTGAAAGGATAAAAATATATTTTTATCGAAATGAACTAGTTTTGAACTAGAATTAAAATCAATTTATTTTTGAAATAAATAAATTGAATTTGAAATTGGTTTTGAAAATAACCAGAATTTCCAATATATATAAAGTAGAAGGAATCGAAATTGTCTTTGGAATATTTCGATGTTGGATTCAGTGATTATACAGATATTGTTATGGAAATTTGAAAGATATATTTATATCGTTATTTCCAATACAATATTTGTTGGTTTCAGAATTTGATATTGAATATAAGCCGATATATTTTCTATTCAGAGCCTTGTATTTAATATCAAATGTGATTTGGGTTTGTCGTGAATCGTGTTTTAGGTGACATTGGTTCTTTAACCCAGTTAAAGACAGGATATTGATTTTTGAGAAGATTGAAACTAAGTGGAGTTTTAATGAATCTTTAACTAGATTGAAAATGAATTGGTAATTTAAATTATCAAATTTGGAAAGTGATCGAGGATGGAGTATCACCAGTTTTTCTCCAAAGCGATAGTTAAATCTTCAATTAGATTTGAACGTGAAATGGTAATTAATTTTACCGATAACACCGTGGTGTTAGATATGGAGTACTACCAGTTTTGTTCCATGGGATGAATAGGTTAGGATTGGGAAATAAAATAAATAATTACTTCGGTGTGGTTCGCTAATCCCGACTAGTTTGGAAAACCATAATATAGTTTGAAATGATATCCAAAGGAAGATTAAAGAATAAATTTAGAAGAATTTATCTTTGATAAAATTAATGGGAACCTTTCCCTAAGAATGTGAATTTTTGAATAAAAGAATATTCTGAATTGGAATGAAGCGTATGTGGTGTTTGTGTAACACGTGTTTATTATATACGCGGGTTATTCGGAAAGGCCGGGTTTATACCCATTCTGAATAACCGATTCGACGATATTTCGAAGATGAAGACGGTGGTTGAAGACCGGAAGTCTTCACATCGTTTGGGTGATTGCTGATGATCTCGATTGGGCTGTACACCCAAGAGGAGAGAAACAGTTGGTGATCGTCCAGGCGTACTTGGAGATCGATGGATATGCAAGGAAAGTGCCTCCGGTTTCGTTCAGACCCAGAACAAACTTGTAAATGGACTGTGTGTCTGACATTGGATTTTATTCTGTGTTGATTGATCCCTATTAAATATACATCTGTTTGGCGGCGGAGAATTTATTCTCTTGCTTAACGCCCTTCTCTGAGACGTATGAGCTCAGAGTTTATATATCGATGGACATCAGTTGCATGGCATGAATTGCTAGTGTGGCACGCTTAAGTGGAAGATGATCAAGGCTTCTGTTGAAAAGCAAAGTCTTGTGGTTGATGATCAAAGCACGGCCTGTGTGGCATAGCTTTGTGTATAACGTGAATTTGCGAGCCTCACACCTCGGTATGAGTCAAAAACGGGATAGTGACTACAGGGAGAGCACGACGTTTCTTTCTAGCTAGTGGTGGTGTCAGTGCTTAAACTGGCTAACATTTATATACTTTTCACCTGTGTGGTTGTTGGAATGCGAGGCGCCTCAGATATAGGTCTGTTAGGACCGGCAAACGTGTGTTCAGGAATAAATAATCCTCAAAAGTAAGAGAGGACCGGCCCTGAAGATCCAAGGATCATAGTGGGGTCCTGAGACATTTGCTAGAGTGTCTCGAATCGGAGAGGAGCTTGCCCTTTGCCTCGACTCATGACGGAAATCTAAATTCCAATACGTGATATTGCGGTTTTCTTTGTAGAGCCTAGTATGGCGACATGATAGATAGTATCCATGCCACCTGGGATTGATATTTATGATTGAAATCGTTTTGAAACTATACACCTATAATAGTATCAAATGATTTGTTTTAAACGTACCAAGCATGTTTGGCTATTATAAGGGAAAACCCTATCCTCCGTCTTGCGTTGCATTGTGTGATGGGACCTGGGTCTTATAATAGCTTCATTTTTCCAAAAAAGCATTGCGCTATTTTGTTATGTGCACTAGTGTTTTTGGGAGGAAACCCGTTCCGTGCTATACGGCGTGGTCCCTTGAATTACTTTCTTTTAAAGTAAAGTTTTAAATAACTGTTTTAGTTCTCACACCAGTCACATGACTGACCTGGAGTTTATTGTTTTAACCTAAACTCTGGGTGCCCCTATTTTCTACACGGGCAGCTAGTAGTTTTGGTTTTGCAGATTTATATTCACAGGATCCTGATTTACAGCTGGAACGATGCTCAGAAAGCTCTCTATCCGTATATTACTTTCGGTTGTGTTTTATATTGTTTTCTGCTACTATGTAATTTATTGTAATCTCTGATATTTTTCTGTTGTATAATATTTATTCACACTCTGTATATTCTTGTATCTGATGGAATTGTTATAATATACAATGAAATGCTCTTCTGTTTGCGTTCTGATTCGTCTTCTTCTCAACATAATTCGGGCTTTCCTTACCGAGGAAGTTACGGGCTATTTCACACAGTTCATCACAATTTCAAAATTTATTAATAATTTTGATGAATTATAAGTACAGTTCAATTTGAATATAGATTTCAATTTCTGAATGAATAATCAATAAATAACTTTAAAACTGAAAATCAATTACAAGAGGGATATGAAAAACTATGCAAGCCAAGAGGGATTAAAAAATATATATATACAACAACAAACAAATTCAGAACTTCTAAACTGATTCCGCTTGATGTCTCAATTAATGAAAGTTTTAACATGACACTGGGGACAAACAGGGATATCTCAATCACAAAGCCCAAATAGACAAGACTAACAAATCAGGCAATTTTATCATAGCAGCAAACAGTTCTTCTCAAAACAAGCAGTCATTTAAAGCATTTTCACAACAGTATCAGACCAACACAAAATTAGTTTCAAAGCACACTTGTCAAGAAATTTCTAATGGTCACAGAATATGATACATGATCCAAGATTAAAAATACTGTTTATTTGAAATCATTTGAGGAAATATGAAAAACTCACAATTCAATGAATCAATCATACCAAATTATCAATTTTAGATCCAAGATATGTGCGTGATTCAATAAATCAATAATTTCAAATGATTTTAAACAAACAAATATTCAACTCAAATCAACATGAAATAACAGTGAGTTTTAATGATCATTTTTCGGAAAAAAATCCACAAGTACACGAGAAATTTCAGATCATTTACATCAAACTTGAGAGATATTCATGATCCAGAAAATTAAAAATTTATTTATTTGAAATCACTTGAATCAATGTCAAGTTTTGAGATATAATGAATCAGTCACACAAGATTAATAATTTCAAATTTAAGAGGTGTGTGATATTCAAAATATCGGGAATTTCATATGATTTCAAACAAACAAATTTCAACCATAATGATCATGAATAAGGATGAATTTCAAGGTGTATCACTATGATTCAAGACATTTCAAAATAACCAGGCCAATCTGAAAAATAATGAAATTATCACAACTGATAAATATTGGTGTGCCGTAATGAGTATATTATTTCAAGCCTTTCTAAAATGAATTAGAAGAAACCCAAAATAGCAGAGGTGTGTAGAATTTCTTTAAATATCCAGATCTTCAAAAAAAAAATAGAATTTCAAAATTAACAGTGTTCAAGATATGACACGAATACATCAACACTGTTAGGAATTCAGAAATCAAAAAATAAACTTCAAAACAATTGCAGATATTTGCAAGTTTAAATTCAAGACCTGGAAATTATTAAAGACATTAGAGTTCTATTCAAATAAAGTGAATTTCCAGAAAATCATGAATAATGCAATTGGAAGTTATTGAAGCCCAAAAGAAGTTACAATGATATGACAGTGACATATCAACTAAGAGAAAATCAAAGAAAAAATCCAGAAAGGGTAGAAGGAGGAATACACAAAGAAAAAGAAAATTATTTACAAAGATGAGTTTAGAGGTTATACCTGAAATCGATGTAAACAATAGAATCTCTAAGTCATCAGATCTTGGCTAAAGGAACTGTAAATGATACAGAATTATAGACCAGCTTGATTTCAAATTTCCTTTCAGCACAACAGTTCCTCAGCCACCTTTGGTACCTAACAGTTTAAAGGATCGAGTGGTCTAACAAAATTAGTAAAACCACTCACAGTTTTATTCATATGTTTTGGCACCCAAACTTGTTTATATAACAATTTATCATAAGTTATCAAAGTACCTTTAGGGACCCAAATCTGTCTGAATTTTGATGAATTCACTGTATTTCTTTTTGGGGTCCAAAATGGTTTAAATGGATTATTATCAAATAATTCTCATTTCCCTTTCAAATTTTCAAAACGAATATTTTCAAAATGATTTAAAGGACTTCTAAAATCATTTGATTTCTCTTTTTTAAAACCATTATTTTTTCCAAAGCCGAGTTCACTTTTATTTCCAGATGAAAAGTGATTTTTCAACAACATATTTAAGGATTTTTCACCGTTAGAAAACTTAGTTAATGTCATTTCAAGTTGTTGAATTTTAGTTTTAAGATCATGGTTTTCTTTCAGTAAATCTGAACAATGATTTTTAGTGATCTTACATCTTTCAAAATCAGATTTCAAAACCATATTTTCATCTTTAAGAAATTTAATTTTGGCTTGGGACTTAGCAATCTCAAATTCAAAATGTTTCCGACTCTTAGATTCAAATTTTTCAAATTTTTTGAAGTTTTCAATCTCAATTTCAAGCTCTTTCATGATTGATTCAGATTTCTGTAAATTTTGATTTTCAATTTTTTTTGTTTTGATTTAAGCACATCCAACTCCTTTTGCAAAACATTGTTTTTTATCTCATCCTCCTTTTGTTTTGAAATCAAAATTTCCTTTTCAAGCTTTCGGAAATTTTCATTTAGATGAGCTAAATCAGTTTTCAAATATATACAACATTTGCAATAAGAGTTTTCTTGTTTTAATTGCAACATATTATTTTTGCAAATCAAATCATGATTTTCGGATTTTAGACGATTGTTTTTCCATTGGAGTTTATCAGCAAATTTAGTTAAATCAGTACACACGTAAACTAAATCTTGTTTTTCATCATCTGTTGATTCTCGATCATCTGAATTTTTATCTATATAGCCTATTAGACATAAATCTGAATCTGAGATGTCCTTCTCTGGTCTTGAGCAGTTATTGTCAGTTTTTCCATACAACGCATCGAGAGTTCTCCAGATATCCTGCGCAATTAAACAATGAGAGAAAAGATCAAGCTGATTATTACTAAGATAAGAATATAGAATATGCATAACATGAGCATTTAAAACTTTATTCCTCTTATCCAACATATCTCCCTGATTTTCAATAATATTCCAATAATAAAAATTAACAGATTTTAAATGTAATTCAATTTTTGATTTCCAAATTAAAAAAATCTGTTCCATTGAAAATAATTGGAATATCACTGGACTGACTCTCGCTATACTGACAACTAGGATGCATGATTCTAGGGTTAATGAAATTACCAGGCTCTAATACCACTTGGTGAATAGGGTTTATTGAATTTTACCGAGATATAAAAATATAAGGGATTATAGAATATAGCAGAAATAGAAATGCAGAAAGTAAATGACACAAGATATACCTAGCATCTGAAAAATCCTGCCTACTGCAGCATTCCTAAGGTTTCTACTAGGTGTTATAAGCAGATCCCGCTTACAATCCCATGAAAACTTGCAGGGCCTGCTCCTGTCCTAACCCTACGCTCAAAACCCTAAACTGATCTAAATCCCTAGATCAGATTTCCCCTAGTTTTTACAGACTCTAGTAAACTGTCAGTTAACACCCTAACTGGATTTCCTAGATTTTTACAGACTCTAGAAACTGTTGAGACGGTTTACAAAAAGAATAAAAATACAGCAAAAGTAAATAAAAGAAAACCCCTTAAAACTAGCCAAAAAGAATCCTTCCTTTTTATATTAATCTTGGCTTAGCCAAGTACATTTTGACCGGCCATACCACTTTTCTTTTGCACGACCGCTCTTCTGTTTTAGAGAATGAAAAATGGCGGCGATGGAAAGGGAAATTGCTAGGGTTCCTCTGTAATCCCAAATCTCGTTGATGCTTGATGAATTGATTAATCTCTGAAGCTCAAAAACTTGTGAGTTGCTTTGTCTACGATTGGAAAATTCTTGATCGAAGATCTATGAGTAAAATGAATTTGATTTCTCTGTTTTTCTTTGAAGTGATTGTGTTGGATTTTGTATAGATTTTTGCCAGTGATGATAGGTTTATATATAGGGTAATCGAAACCCTAAATGCTCTGATTTCTCGTGAATGATTTGGCTGATTTTTCTTGTGTTTTCCTTTTTATTTCTCTCGATTGAAATAGAATTTTGTTACCTTGATTGCATCGATGAATCTGAACTTGATTGTTTTCTACAAAAACAGATTCACCCTTTTTTAAAAAGAGATCTCTCGGAATTGATTAATGTGGAAAGAGATCTTCAAATTTGTTGCTGAGTTTTATTCTGCCTTGTCACCATGCTATATATGATTTCTGGAATCAATTTGAAAACTTGCCAAAAAAGAATTTAGTAGTCAATTCGATTTCCCATGATACTTGCATGATTTGCTCTGTCGTGAAATTAACATATGCCATGTATGATCATTTTCAAGACTGAAAATCTTTGACAATATCCAGAAAAGCTCCAAGATAACTTATGATTCCTCTCGACAATTTCTTGCACCAAAACAGAAATCGCTTTCTGATTTTGCCATGACATTTGTTGCATATGAGATAATTCTGATTGCTTCAATCAAGTTATATATTTACATTTATACTGTCATACTGTATGGACCATTGCCTTGTGCACACTATGTTCCATGTACTTGCTCCTTGACTCATGCTTGTACATATATAAACTTGTGCACACCTATATTTGAGTTGCATTTAAATCTGTTGTGTTCACTTATATGAGAATAATTTAACTAATTTACATCCATTTGCATTTTGCCATGACTATAACTCAGTATAAAGATTCTGCTTGAATCATGCAACATTTTGAAACTCAAACCTGAGTTGTTTTGTTGAATGTAACACTTGATGTTATGCTCCATTCTCGTTTGTTGCTGAAGCTGCTCACTTTGGCACTCTTGAAAATAAATCTGACATGCCAACATATGTTTACATATACACTTGTATACAAGTTCTATGTACATGCTGTTTTGATGTGTAGTTGACACCACCTATTATAAATACTTGATGCTTACCACCATGTTGTATCATGATTATCACTATGTAAGCTGGCTTGACCATTTCACTGCTGTTTGACTTGAGTCTGAGCTCACTTGTAAACTGTTTTCACCATGCTGCTTCTTGTATGCAGTTTGGCACGACATTTATGCTTCATTATGACTTGTGTTGCATGTAAATACATGCTGCTTACTCCATTGCTTCTACATGCTGTTGTGCTTCTACATGCTGGACCATTTGTTCATGACTACATTGAGCTGACCAGTTCAGTTGCATCTTGTGTATGTTGTTTGTATTGATGATGTTGCACCATCACTTTGCTATCTTGACTTTTGCTGTTCTTTTAAAAAAATCATGTTTGAGCTGCCATGAAAATAGTGACCTGCCATGTATAAATCACTTGATCTACAGCTGATCTGCCATGATTGTCCACACGTTTTGAGCTGATCTTAAATTGTTGCATTTCCATGATATGTTTGACCATTTGCACACTGATTTGCATTGTGCACCGAGTCTATATGGTCCACATGGCTACTCCTTAGTTGCACACAGGATTTTGATTGGTGAGGCAGTGCACACGTATGTATATGCAATCGATCAAACCAATTTTCCCATCCCTGTATTATATATATATATAACTGGTTACCTCATGGTATTTGCAGTGTTTCACTGTGAATATCACAAGCTGTCTAGACACAGATGAATCAGATCAAGTCATGAAAAATGATGAGAAACACACTAGAAATCTGAGGCAGATAAAATTTAAAAATTAAATCTATATTTGCATGTTTAAATTTCATTTCTATTGCAGTGTGCTGTATGTGTTTCTTGTGACAGGTATGCAGACGATGACTGGACTGAGTGTGTTGTCTGGTAGAGGACAGAAGACAAAAGTGATAGTGTATGAGTGTGTGAGTCAGTGAATGTATGTATATGATTTGTATAGATATAGTGTTGAGTGTTGTAGTGAGGAGTTTTGTACAAAAAGAGAGAATTGTACTGATATTTGTAATAAACACATTTGAATAAAATAAAATATTATTTTATTATGTTCAAACAAACTTGTCTATCGTATTTAGTTTATTTACAAGTACAATCTCATGTGAATTAAATAAATAGTGGAGTTATAAATAATTGTACTGTTTGAATGGTTGAAATATAATATTCAATTTAAATAAAATACTGTATGAATATATGAATGTCTGTACAGTCGTATTTTATTTAAATGTAAATATTATATTCCTGTCTGTGATGTATATATAGAATAGTACAGTAACAAACACATTTAAAATAATATTTATTTGGTTGTTATCATCAAACAAAAATCATACAATTGTGTATACAACTATGTTATATACAACACCTCCTATCGAGGCGACCGCTGAATCAACCTAGTGTCATACCGCCACAGCCTTCTGACAGCAAAGCTACTTTTGCAGTCAATGTATACTCACCAAGTGGTAACGCACAGACCCAACCCCTGCGAGTACAGCCTGAGCATGCACCGTAACACAGGATCACCATAGAGTACCCTACCACGTCCCTCGGAAGCTGTGTCCTTCTTTCCAGTCACACAGAGCCAGCAAGAAGAATATCCGTAGAGTAATCAGATGGACGTGCTCCTCTTGTGCCTCCTGACACCTCAATGATCTACCCTGTTGGGTTCTTTACCTTCAAATGTGCAGATTGGTCCAAGCGTTTCACACCATCGTGTTATTAGACCTTTTAATCATGCACTTGCCTTAACTTATCAGATTTTCAGTTAACTTGATTGTTCACATTCTCTCTTCTATTCAAGTTATCAGGTTTTCTCTGATCCCCTTATATCTTTAAGGGATGAATCCCTCTTTCTTATTAATTCAGTGATATAAATTAGCCCATTTATGTTCATTAATAAGCATACAACATGTTATTCCCCAGATTGTAATGAACGACAGTAATCTACAATCTCTTTATATTATTACCATGTAGTTCATTATCCGAGTTCATAGTTACAATAACATGTTCTACTAAATATATAATTAAGTACATTTTATCTCAATCCACATGTTTTCTGTTAACATGTCACTTATTATATATGATTAAATATAACTTATTTCATTCTATAAGTTTACTTCATTCTTTCTTATTTAATCATAATTTCATCTTACACTGTCACTACAAGTTATTGTTGTTTACTTATTAACTTAGGTCTCTTAACTAGGGTTTATTAATAAGTTTCCTTTTCATTTATTATATGTTATAATTTCCACTTGCCCCTAGGACAAGCCTACCTATTGCATAACATTTTCATTAATGTAATTAATTAAAATAGGTTATTATCATTCCCCATTCATTCTAATTCATATTCTGTTTTAACATCCATTCATTACAATTAATGTCATTCATTTCTCGTTATACGAATATATTCATATATATATATATATATGTTTTGGCACCAGACCTCTCACATTAAATTGACTACTTGTGGATGCTGGGTTTGTCGGGTGGTTCCGGACAGACTTCTACCATAATTTGAACTTAACCTCGTGTCTTAGTATTGTTATTTACCATTATATTGATGTTTATGCACTAGACACCTCACATTAAATTAACAACTTGTGGATGTTGGATTTGCTGGGCGGTTCCGAGCAGGCTTCTACCACAATTTGAATTTAACCTCATGTCTTGGTGCAGTTACAATTTCTTAATTATTGTAAATTTTCCATCCAATATAGGCATATCTATTCTTTCAAATTTTTACTGTAATCATGTTTACAACTTCTGGCATAATAATATTCTTAAGGGAATGTTCAGGTTTATCATAAATTCCATAATTATAACATTTACAGTAGTTTCCCATTCAAACGGATGTTTAAATGGAAACAGGCCTATATGACATAAATGTTCTCAGTAGTTTCAACCCCACTTACCACAATTATTCGCAATTCCATTATAACTTGATTCGCAACATCCAATTAACAGGTTGTTAGGATGGTTCTATATACAACAATAATCTTTTTAACATGTCCTAAACAGTTTTAATACCCAATTTCCAATAAATATCAACTATTTAGCAGATAAATTACAACGGGGAATACAAACGCTAAATATACTATTATTTAAAATGGTATAATTTAGATCCACTCACCTAACAGCTTTCCAATCCATGAATCTAATCTAGATCTGTTATTAAATGGCCTTCCTAACTGAATCTATAATCCAAATAACCTTGGATTCCCAAATTTGATACTAAAGAAAAGGGAAAATTAAGGAAGAGCAACCTAAATAAACCAGATTCAAAGACTTACCTGACGCCTATCAGAACTCTGAACACCCATTTGTAGATATATATATATATATTTACTCTTTTCCTCCAAATCTTGAATCAGAATTTCCTAAGACTAATATTCTATTTTCCGAAGAGATTTGAGGAGGAAGAAGAATGGCAGAGTCTAGGCAGTGTCTCGGAAAATATGAGATTTAGGTTAAGCTCTGCTAGTTTATTATTGGTGTACAAGAATGTCTGAACTGTCGAATTTAATCTTAAGCGTACACGCAATGCTGAGTCGACAATGAATACAGTCCAAATAACAGTCCGGATTCGCAGAACGAACCTGCCTAGATCGGCAATGGGTCGACCTTAGGGTCGACCCAGGCCGATTGTTGGTCGTCCTACAATGGTCGGGTTTGGCGGTCCTTTTCCCGCTCGTTTCGTTTGAAATAATTTGAGTTATTTTTATATTATATTCTTATATAGGCTCCTTATCTGTATACAAACTTCTAATGTCCATAACTTCTTCATATGTTATCCATTTTACGCAAACTTAGGATCTATCTGAACCAAAATTCTGAGATGAACGCAACTGTGATGTCGGTTTCAATTAATTATGAATATTTAATTAAGTTATTCCCAATTTATTATCTTTAAATATGGTTATAATGGATCTAATTTTGAGTTGTTACACCTCACATATCCCATAGATAAAAGCAGACAACTTTCGGAGAACTACCTAACTTATTCGCATATTGTTTTATGACCATTTAATAACCATAATTATTAGAGAAAGGCGGACCTATAGACCACTTAATACCTATTAAGGTGGGTCCCATGACTTTAGCCCAAAATCAAGGAGTGAACTTTAGGAACATGCCAAGTCTTAACCACTTAGTACCTAATGTGGATCAACCACTTAACACCTTCTCGTGGTAGGCCTACTTCACACAAATATTTATTACACTAGATGTCTCACATTACCAGACTTCTTGTAGCTACTAAATATGTCAAGCGGTTTTGGGTAGACTTATACTACAAGTTGGGGTTAACCTCGTGTCACATGTCTTTATTATAAATGACCCATGGTACCAGATATCTCAAATTAACCAGACTCTTATAACTGTTAGATATGTCAGTCAGTTCTAGACAGACTTCTACTATAAGTAGGGCTTAACCTCGTGTCACTTGTTGGGGTTAACCTCGTGTCACATGTCTTTATTATAAATGACCCATGGTACCAGATATCTCAAATTAACCAGACTCTTATAACTGTTAGATATGTCAGTCAGTTCTAGACAGACTTCTACTATAAGTAGGGCTTAACCTCGTGTCACTTGTCATTGAATATTTTAAAATTCATCAATGCACACACAAAATACAAATTTCCTGAAGAAATTTTAAATTCAAATTCCTAATTAAATGTATTTAATACACATTTATGATATGTTAAATACACTATTTAATATATATATATATATATATAAGAGTGTGATTCGTAGCATGCGTAAAGGAAACATTATAAACATAGAAATGTCAACCATAACACGTAATTAAGGTTTACAAGTAATATTTTCCAAACTTCCACAACATAACATATAATTTAGTATTTCAAATCTGAAGCAATAATAAGAAAATAACTTATAACACAATAAAATAACTTGCAACCTGGGTTTTGAGGATTATTTCAATAAATAAAAGGGACAAAGTGAATAACAACAATATATGTATATTTCTTCTAGTACTGCTTTACTTCCATTTGAGATGTTTACACACAAAAAAAGATTTTGGTCATATGTGTTTTATTACATCTAGACCATATATTTTATAAAAGCAGAGGTTTAAACACATATAAGTTACAATATCCAAATCCATGCTTTTGCGTTAATTTGATTTACAATAAAAATGAATGAAAGTAAATCATACTAAATGGTAATTTTACACATACATCCAAAAATCCATTTTTTGCTTACATCCATAGTCTAAAACCCAGATAAACACTAGATTGACCATTTATGACAGTATTAGATATTGAGGGGATTTATAAATGTTTTGTTATCGTAAGAATCCCAAATCTCTATAGGCACGAACAATCCAGTTTTAGACTAACAATTAAAAAAAGTAGACAAACTTGAAATGATTCCCAGTCACAACACAACAACAAGAAGAAGGAATCGTGGATAGCCGAACTCTAGATTATAGCCCCGAATATACGTACTTCGATTCCTTCTCCTAAATTATTATACATGCATAGGAATCAAATTAGAATCTTATACATACATAAATCTAGTTCCAAAAATCTATATAGAAATTTGAATAGAAAAGATGAAATGGGTTAAATTTGAGAAGAAGAAAACTAACTTGAAATAATATGGAACTAAAAAGAATAAAGGCGGATTATGAAGGATATCCTGGGAATTATAGAAGAGTCTAAGGTCTTATTTATAGTTGTTAAAGCATGTGTGAACCGTCAGATTCAAATTATAAAATACAAACCCTTCAAAGCAACAAAGTATATAGCAAAACCTAACTAAACCTAGCCACCACCCCACTTTTCCTTTATAGGGCAGTCAACACATTCCCTAGAAAGGCGATCGACCCCTCTTAAGGAATGGGCATGGTGAATTTAATTCACGTGAACATGTGGTTTTATTATTAACTGCTTATTAACTTTGTTTAGTTCTTTTCGTTTCTTTTCAAACGTTGTCCCCTCTTATATACTTATATATGTACATAACTTAGAATTTGAAAAGGGAATATTCTCTTACGTCAATTATATTTAATATATTCTAGGTTTACATTTATATTTTCAAATTAAATCTTGTATCGTTATTTTATTGCAAACTTTTTATATGCATAACTTTTTCATACGAACACAGTTTTCGATAAATAAAATATGAAATGACCTAGAATCTCGCCATAATTACAATGGTAATATTTTCAAGATCAAATTCTCAATTATTAATTTTTTGTATTTTCAGCATATTATTATTTTATTAACTATTATTACTTATTCTTAATTTAATTATCTATGTCTATTTAGGCCTGGAAATATGTGTGGTGCTTCCTAGAGGAGATTAACAGGCAGTATGCAAGCTTTCCAAGTCTAGGGAAGTTTCGTTCAACATGTGTTAATCTCTTGTTGATATAGTTTATAGGTCTCGGATATGATTTTACTTGTATACAAGAATAGACATGATAGCATGCTCAAAAATAGCTAGGAAAATGAATATATCCTCATTATTCTCATGCTTTGAAAGAATGGAAGGATCTCCAAGTGATTCAACAAACCTTGGAATGCATTTATACATTTCCGCCTCCAAGAAAATTATTATTCCCCCCTTTTTATCAAATAAAAAAGGGAACGCATTTATTAATAGCTCGAGAGATGAATCGACTCAGGGAAAAACCATCCTATTAGGACACTGAACATCTTTGATGTTCTCGAGAATTCTAATCTTTCGGATAGCTCAATCTTTTCGGGATTTGCTTCAATCCCTTAAGAGTTTACAATGAAACCCAAGAATTTTCACTACACAATGCCAAAAAAATTTTCAAGGGATTGTGTTTCTTTCCGTACTTAAGGAAAACGCATTGCATCTCTACCAGATCATCAACATAGTCACTAGACAGTTGTGACCTCATAAGCATGTTGTCCACATCCGCTTCCATGGATCTCCCAATTTGATCTTTTGAACATCTTGTTAACGTGCCATTAATGGTAGCTCAATTTTTTTCAATCCAAAAGGCATGACAATGTAGCAGTACGTCCTTAAGTCAGTAGGAGAGCTAGTATGTTCTCGGTACGAAATGTGCACTGGATTTGGACATAGCCTAAGGGTGTGTTCTTTGCAAGTTTAAGCGGGGTATTTAAGCGGAGAATTTGAGCGGAGTATTATAGCGGAGAATAGTAGTTAGCGGACGATGTGTTCTTCGGTTTAAGCGGAGTATTTAAGCGGAGAATTTAAGCGGAGTATTTTATTTATATTTGTAATTTAACTAATTACAGATTAAAACATAACATTATAATTATTGCAGAAATACACAGTTAACAAAACATAACAGTTCGTTACATAAAAACAGTACAGAAAGTGATACATTGCAGAAGTACAAATAAAAGAGCTAAAGGGATACATTGCAGAAATAAGAAAACAGTAGATAAAGTGATACATTGCAGAACAAACAAAACAGTAGATAAAGTGATACATTGCAGAAATCTATTAGTGCAATCCTGCTGCAACAAGCTCGTCTCTTATCTGATCGCGACGCACTGCCATATCAGCGCTGCCTTGATAGCGTTGAGTCGGTGCTAGGTCATTATTGCCTATGTTTCGCACGTCGTTGTATTCTTGTTCATACTCATCTGGAATTTTATTTGGATCATCGTCATACGCCATAAAATCAGGATCTCCCATATTGTATTTGCGTATATAATTGTGTATAGCCATCGTAGCAACAACAATTTTTTTTTGAGCTGGGAACTTGTAGGTTGACATATTTCGGAGTATAACAAATTTCTTTTTCCATATTCCGAATGTCCTCTCAATTGCCACGCGTAAACTTGAATGGTAGAAATTAAAATTTTCATTATGGGATTTTGGTTGATTTGTGGTCATACGAAACTGGGGGATGTGATATCTAACATTTCGATATGGTGGTATATACCCAGTTGTAAGTGGAAAACCAGAATCCACAACATAATACTGGCCAGGAGGAGGATGAGGAAATCCGGAACTTCTGTCATTCACGACGGAATTAAAAATTCGACTGTCGTGTGTAGTACCTTCCCATCCAGATACAGCATACGTAAATAGTAAATCGAACGAGCATACAGCCAAAATATTCTGTGTAGCGTATCCTTTTCGTCCGATATACGGAACAATACGATCTGGAGGTAAGTGCGCCATAACATGTGTGCCGTCTATTGCACCAATACAATTTTTAAAGTACGGATAGTAACAGTTATCATTGCTAATTTCAGCAGGAATTGAGTTAAATTGAGAATCAATCGGTTTTATAATAGCAGTAGATAATACTAGAATGGCATTCAAAACAGCATGAAAATAATGAAAGATTGTGCACCTTGACCTTTGAAATCTTTCAGCCACTTGTCTGTTCGAATTAGCGGTGGCAATAGTCCATAAAAATATCCCAACCGCTTCTCGAACAGTAACATTTTCTGAGGTGGTCAATCCGCAACGTTCCAGCCTATCGCATAACGAAAGAAAACATAACCGTTTCATACGAAACTGCCTTTGACATCTTGCCTGATGACCGTTAAGTATGTCGTCTATCCACATCAATCCGGTAAACGTCGACGTATGAATCCGGCGTCCTACTTCGTTTCGACGACCATGTAAGTACGCTCCAATTAGGACGATATCCTCTAAAGCGTCTGAATCGGAATCACCATCACTTGGAAATGGATTCTCCATTGTAAGAAAAAGTGGAAGAAGGGGAGTTGGAAGAAGGTGTGTGGGAAGTAGAAGAGCGGGGAGATCATATATAAGGGTTGGGGATTGGGGAGGAAAGTGCCAACGGCTCAACTTTGAGCCGTTGGCAAAACGACTCAAAACGAGCCGTTGTTCAACGGACGCGTCCAACACGTCCATTTGACAACGGACCATTTTGAGTCCAAAGAACAGCCCCTAAATAAGCATCCATGAATGATAGGAGTTGATAGCCAGCTATTGAGTCTAAAAGTTGCTCTATATACGTAACTGTGAATCTATCTTTTGGGCATGCTTTGTTCAAGTCGGAATAATCGATTGTGTCATCCATTTACTGTTTTTATTTCTTTATGAACACTAAATTGGAGATCCATTTAAGATAAAGGGCAATGCAGTTAAAGTCGTTGTTTAGTATCTTATTCACCTCCTCTTTAAGTGCAGTGTCTCTCTAATCTAAGATTCAATGTTTCTGCTTGGATGGAAGGAAATTCAGATTAATGTTCAAGGTATAACTCGCAATTCCTACAATAATGCCATACATATCAACAGGTGTCCAAGTGAAGACATTAAGGTTGACCTGTTGGAAGTTAACAAATTCCTTCATTAAAGAAGGAACGAGCTGTGATTTGATCTTCAGGTGCTGAGGCATGTCGTCATGGATGGCCAACATTTCGATAGCTTACTTTGCTGGGTTTTTTCTTTCATAATTAGGTTCATCATCCTTTCTCAGGCCAATTTCTTTGAAAAGGTGACTATGTTTCCTGAGCCAAAACTTGGATGTTGGTTTCTACGCATAGAAGTTCTTGGTGCACGGTGAAGTCTCTACACCCATTCCGATCTCTCAGCGATTGGTATCTTTTCATTCTTTTATATAACATGATTTCCCTATAATCTGATCACCAATGATAACTCTGACATAATTATTTGGTGGAAATTTCAAGATAAACACCATGGTGCTAAGAAGATTCTGTAGTTGACACGAGTTGGATGCTCGAGGAAGGCGTTATAGGGTGAGTGAATGCCCATGACCATAAAGGAGATAATTTCGACTCTTAAGTGATCACCTTCGTCGAGTTTGATAGTTAGATCGATGATTCCACTAATCTGTTGGCAGTAACATTAAAACCACAAATTCTGGTAGTGCACTATATTAGGCCTTTGGCCTCTAACTTAATTTGATCATAAGCCTTCTTGAATAAAGTATTCATGGAACTTCTGAAATCAACAAAGACTCTCCACACATAAGTTGGACTGATAGTGGTTAATATAATGACATAGTCAATGGTTGAGGATTCCATCTTGATAACATCTCTTTCTCAAAAGATGATGCCCACTCTTATTGTCATTCGTTCTTTAGTTGGAAAACCCTTGTCCATAGTGAAACGTGTCTAGCTTTTATTAGCTGGATGAGAAGAACCGCAGACGATGTCAATAGCCATCCTCGTTGAGGGTTTCTCCGGTTGGAAGTCGCCTGGGCTCTATTGGATTCTGAAGGACATAGTTCCTCGTCTTATGGAGCTTGAACGTATTGCTCAAGACGTATGAGCATTGCAATAGTATCACGAGGATGTCGATAGTCATTGGTGTTGTGGTCGTGCATATCCTTAAACCTGTAGTACTTCCTAGAATGCTTTTCCCACTCCATATATTCTTTTGGATTAGACTTCTTGTACTAGATAGAATTACATGTTTCCAAATTGATAGTATCCAACTAAGAATTTAGCTAAGTGTAGTTACTATAGGAAGGGAGTCAAGAGTGCTTCTTTGATTCTTCTTCTTGTCGCAACCATTAGGATTATTGCGCTTTGCTTGGGCTTATTTTGAACATTAAATTTCATCTTTCCAGAGCTTTCACTGGTCTATTTAATAGCAATATTGCTTTGGACGGTGTCATGTTGATCATGTTGTTGTTGGTGGGGATTCACGTGATTAAATTGATTCCTACGTGCTTCATTATAACGCTGGTATTAGTTACTTTGAAGGCCACCTATCGAGCCATTCACCAAAATCTGTTTCTAGGTGAACGCCTCAGATGAGGGCTATCAGAATAATGTCCTTTTAAGGGTTGTTGGCCTCATCAGGTAAGTATTAAATCATTTTAGAAAGTTCTTTGGAATATATTAGATATTGACATGATATTCTTTAGCCTGATGGTATGAATTATGAAATGTTTCACCAATTTTCTTACGAGTTCATCAAAAGTGGATACGGTTCTTAGTGGAAATCAAGATAACCATAAGAAAGTCATGCCTTTAAGGAACATAACATAGCACCTATGCTTCACTACGTCGGTGCCACAAGCAGAAACCATATGTCTGTTAACTAAACAAGAAGATCCTCATTAGCATTTCACCAAACACAAGATGTGCACAGTTCGTACAAGAAAAAACACCAGAAAAATGGACCAAATACCGTCAGACCTTCTCAAACAGTTGAGTCCCTCATTCACTTCAGCACCACAACAACTTCGATCGAGCAATAGGGGTCGTTCACCTCCTCTGTAGTCGAGCTGCGCGAGCTTATAGGACGAGCCACCGCACCATGTTGATGATCATGTAGTCTCGGTCGTTCACATTGAAACTATGCAGCTTGCTCATGAGCAGAATAGCTCGCTCATGTGCCACGTCATGTTGAAGAGGTCGTTTGAGCAGCTGCAAAACATAGGGGTCACTCATTGATGGTGGTCGCACATTGTTTTCTAGACGTATAGCCTTCAACCTAGTCGGTCGAGCGTTCTCCGTCATCTGAGAGGAGGTCGAGCAACTTTGTAGCCGAGTGGCCGGCCGGATTTTCAATTATAAATACCCGTTGTCAGCGGTACATTAACTTGAACGCTGCCAGCTGTAAAGTGTGCTCTACCAAGCTGTCTAATGGCAATTCCATGAATACGTGTATGCACGACCCATGGCATGTACACCATATTTACAACATTGCCACCCGGGACCTACTTCTCCTATAAATACCCCCTTTCACAACCATTCAAGGGGCCGATTCTTCCACCCCGAAGGTCTACCCAAAGCACTTCTCCACCATTCTCAAGCAATCCAAGCTCCATTAATGGCTTCCTAAGCTCACTCCATCTTCCTCCAACATCAAATGGATCAAATCTCTTTCATGCCCCATGGAAAATCGCTCTAGCTCGATTCATATCATTTCAAATCTCCTTAGAGACCCATTCAAGCTCACTCAGAGTTCTCCGATCTTCATTCATTCTCTCTAAGCCAAGATCCACCATCTCCAAGCCGAGATCCACCATCTCCAAGCCAAGATCCGTCGTCTCCAAGCCGATATTTGCCATTTCTAAGCCGAGATTCGCCATTCTGCTTCTCTCTAACTGCCATTAATCCTCCTCCGAGCTTCAATTCACATCTCAACCGCTATGGATTCATCGTTGATCCACTAAGTGCTCAAATCATGGAGTAAAGACTCTAACGCTCATCGCATTCAAAGGATCCAACCACTTCCATAATGGTCTAGAGAGAATCAAGCCATTAAAGAAAGGAAAATCATTATAAAAAGAGAGAATGAGCCAAAATGAGATGTGTGAGATAATGAACTTTGTAAATATCTCCATGATAATGAAAATCACTTCAAAAGTGGACGTAGATCTATCCTAGAACGAACCACTATAAAAATCTTTGTGTTTTTAGTTACTTTTTTCCTTCTTATTTTCCGATTGTGGCTCCTTTTAATTTTTAACCATATTGGTGAAATACGGTTCACGTACCTTTGGTGTTTGAACCATTTTTGGTTTAAACATTTGGCGCCCACCGTGGGCCATATTCGCACTTCTCTCAATCTTAAGAGCCTACTTCTACCATAGATTCTCCAAATCTCCAATCCAGGCCATTTAATGAATCCTCTCCCACAAGGTTGAGACCTTTGTCTGAAATAATGGCCAAATCTAAGAAAGCTACAAGCAAAATCATTGGAGTAAGTGATAATGTCGCTAATGAGACTACGCCACTTGCTAACCGTTTCGAAGTTGGCGTAAACTCAGTGGATGGAGCCGGTGTGACTAAAAATGAATTAAACGCGGCCATTGCCAACATGAACCAAAGAATGGATGCCTCACTAAAGCTATGATGGAGAAACTTGACGCTATCCTTAATGCTCAACCAAATCCAGCCCCTTCGAAATTCCATGTCGATCTCGAAGAAAATGGCAACTCGTTCGCTTCCGTTCAAGCTCACTCAAAGTTCTCCGATCTTCATTCATTCTTTCCAAGCCGAGAACCACTATCTCCAAGCCGAGATCCGCCATCTTTAAGCCGAGATCCGCCATTCTACTTCTCTCCAACCTCCGTTAATCCTCCTTTGAGCTGCGATTCACAACTCAGCCGCTATGGATTCATCGTTGATACACTAAGTGCTCAAATTGTGGAACAAACACTCTCATGCTCATCGCATTCAAAGGATCCAACCACTTCCATAATGGTTTAGAGAGAATTAAGCCATTAAAGAGAGGAAAATCATTGTAAAAAGTGAGAACGAGCCAAAGTAAGAAGTATGAGATGATGAACTTTGTAAATCTCTCTATGATAATGAAAATCACTTCAAAAGTGGATGTAGATCTATCCTAGATCGAAACACTATAAAAATCTTTGTGTTTTTTGTTACTTTTTTCCCGTTTATTTTGCGATTGTGGCTCCTTTTAATTCCTAACCATATTGGTGTAGTACGGTTCATGTACCTTTGGTATTTGAACTATTTTTGGTTTAAACAATGTCATTCATACTTGTTAAGGAATTATAAAGGATTGGTTTTTCTTGAGTTTGCATGGATCGTTGGCATATTGAATCATCGAGGACATGCGACATTCACAACCACTTATGTGATAGGGTTTTACCTTGAATAAGTTTCCTAGTCGTCGTCGGCTTGACTTTGTGACTCTCTCATGATTTGATAGATCATTGCAATGAGGTTAGGAGTTGTGATCTCCTTCAGGTGACGACGGTCGAAATATTGCTCGATATGGTGTTTTCGATAAGACCTCTATGGTTGAACAACATCATTGCACTCGTTCCACAGAGGCTGAGCAGGAGCAATTTGGTTTTGGTTGACACTCAAGAGTCTGAAAACTTGATTCTGGATTTTGGCGACATGAGTGCCCTGTATGGGGGTTCGACACTGACCCCATGGAAGAGATTGGCATCGACCTGGGGATGACCAGGCTGGTTCATCCTCTCCGTGATGGGTGTATACTCGTAACACATAGTTTATTCTAAAAGGGAAAGCAATTTCGAAATTATATGTAAAAACCATTCCTGGCTAATTCTTAAAAGGAAGAAGAGCATCATCCCGAAACTTCAAATCAGCTGCTAGCATGAAGAAATGTTAGTGATTTATTTGATTTTTAAGTTCGGTAGAGCCGATCAGTTTTTAAAGTGGTCCGTAACACTTTTTATTATAAAAAATAATGAATACATTATTATCGGAGTATACAGTTTGTCTAGCTACTACATTCGGTTTTTAAGATGGACCGTTTACCACAAACGGTTTTTATAGTGGACCGTCCACTACTACTTACCTAGCTTATAGCACAGGAGCTACTTTTGAAGATTAGACTACTAACTAAATGCTTCACGCAGGAAGCAAATAAAATTAATAAACAGTCAAGATACAGCTTGACAGAATTGCATACTTCATACATGAAGTGATGCACTAAAGGTACAAAGGACAACTCTAGGTGTATATAAATTACATTGAAAATATAGTATCAGCTGCACTGTAACAACACAATGACAAAATTTTGACAAGATTTGATTGTAGATTGTAGCAACACTAAAGCAGACAAGGAAACCGCACTCAGACCCAAGAATGCACAGTAACATTGACATATTCTGATGACCGGAGTTGCTGAGCAACTCAAGGAAGCAAAAGCTTGGCACCGTAGATACTTGAAAGAAGTAGCACCAAGGTTCGAACATGAAAAACTTGACATTACCAGTATCACCTTTACAGTAGTATAGTGTACCATCAATAAGAGTAGCCAAAGTAGAACATCCCCTACTCTAAACTCTACCGTACCTGAGGCTATCGCCGTGGAAACAAGAAGGTACAAATAGAAGACCCAAAAGAATGGCAATCACTTCTCACTACAAAAACTACCATTTCAAAATAACCAACAATGACCATACAAGATCACGAATATCACCACAAACTGACAACTACCCACGGAGAAACACACACCCTACAGAAATAATAGACCATACAATCACCAAGCACAATCATCACGAAACACCACAAACTCACAAGTCGAAACACTGACTGGAAACATCACGAAGCCAAAACCCAAACAAGCACAAACAACCACCCAACCTGGCCTAAACAAAACACACCATGGCAAGAAGATTAGTGGACAAATGGTAACCTCACTAGCACGTCGAAGAAACTTCGATCCACAATCGTAACAAGAGTTACATTTGCCTTTCGAAGAGGAAAACCATTATAGCAGCTGATATCCTAGCAGCAGAGGCAAGTTAGGGAGTCATGAGAAGTCACTTATACCAACCAGCAAAGGAAAGCGAAGAATCAAGAAGGAATACTGTATTGGAAAATTTCGATCAAATCGGCATCCAATAAAGTGTTTTTTAGCAATTTAAAAACAAGGATCTATGCGAAAATTATAAAACAAAACTCATATTAACTAGGATTAGGGATCTATACCTTTTGAGCTGAATCCAGATGAATCCGAACCAAGATGAAGATGATGCATCAAATCGAAATCATGATAAGGTACCATGCCTCTACAGTAGTCCACGAGAACGTTTCCTCCTTCGATCGAATCGAGGAAGGGAAAAGAGGCCGGTGCTAGCCGCCATTATTCAGGTTTTTGGAGAAATGGATTTCGGTTAAATGTTGTTTGATCTAATCTAATCTCTATTTTTAGGGTTAGCCGCATTATGTTTAAAAGAAAACATATGTTCCATTGTTAAATAAAGGTCAACCATAGAAATAGGATCCAAACCGAATACACATTACAACCTCAAATAATATATCAACATATTGATATTTTATTTGCCCAAAATAATTTCTCTTTTATAACGTTCTATTTTGTGACCCCATAGGTTATTAAAACGTTGGCAAGGATTTTAAATCATATTTTAAAATCATAAACAATGATTAACATCTAGCAATACGTCGTTGCTACGCAAGTTATAATAAGATCAACGTTCGATACAACCTTTCCATGACTAGTGTATCAATGTAATATAATCCTTTTAACAAATATATCCCGGATTAAACTCGAGACATGGATCGTATCATCCTCTTTATAATATAATCCTTTTATCTTGATAATGAGTAGACTATATAAAACAAATCAATATTTGAGCATGGCCACACATTTCATAGTCTGACTTAATCAAGAGGCCCATCACCACAAATATATTGTAGGGTTAAATTCCATCTAGATCATTCATAATTTTCATTCGATTCGAGATGTATCTAATAATCATCATTATCGTATACTCTGTTACAAGTGACTTTAGATGATATCAAAATAGTAATATCCTCGAATAAAATTATATTGATTTCAGGTCTGAGGACCGTTACATCACTGTCACTATGAGAATAATGTATGATACCGTTAATTATATTCCATGTAGTTTTCTCATGTTGGGTTAGCCCAATACGCTGTTCTCTAATACGTATTAATGTCTTGACATTAATATCACGTGTAATGATCAATGAGATGTAATCATCAGTCAATCAGCATACTAGTCTCAAAGTTTTATTGTTGTCCTATATAAACAATAAAACTTGACTAGGGACATTTAAGAATCATAATACTTAATATATTATATAATATCAAATTCAAGTCTTACTCGAAATATATAATTCCATATTATTATTCTAAGGACTTCCATTACGTTATTATTTATATCACGCAGTAAATATGACATAACAGAATATTCTTATTCCAAATAAAGAAATAACATCAACAATGTTATTAATAACATAATATGGATTGCCTCTAGGGTATAAACTCTAACAATCTCCCACTTGCACTAGAGTTAATCATTCATGCATCGTATACTCATGAAACTAGTGTGACTATTAAACTTCTGCTACCATAGAGTTTAATTCAGTACGTCCGCAACATTACAACTTTGCAGAAGTCTTCATTTCCTCTGTGAACTACTTCACATAAGAATTATATTTTTAAATATATGTTTGGATCGATAATGAGTTTAAGGTTTTCGGCCTGAGCAATGGCCACATTGTTATCGCAATGTAAATTATTGGATCAACAATGAATTAAGTTTGAATATGAACTTTTTAACCCAAACATTTTCTTTCTTAGAATCAGTACCATTTCTTGTTTTAAAACTAACATTATTCACAATAATTAATGTGTTATCAATATATATCATTAGAATTATTATGTCACTCCTACCCAATTTCTTGTTTATACAAGAATTGTATTTTGTGGTTTTTGGGACATTTCGAATTCTATTTCATTTCCGTCCGTATCTTAGGGACTGACTCTCCTTTGAAAGGGATACCAATTCGAGCAATAAACATTTTATTCTCAGAGGATTTATAGAAATAATATCCATCTGTTTCTTTTGGATATTCCATAAAATAGTTATCTGATTTAGGTCCAATCTTATTGGAGGACGGACGTTTAATAAACGCCTTACATCTCAAATCTTTGCATTAGATGTACTAGGACATTTCTTGGTCCATATCTTATATGGAATCTTCAAAATAGTTTTAGTGAGATTAAATGCAATTGTTCTAAATTTAATTTATTAGAAGATCTATATGACTTATCATTAATCATATTGTATCTTATAAGGTGTGATTTCTCCTTTCAGATACACCATTCCAGTATGGTGTTCTAGACAGAGTGAGTTGTGAAACAATTTTAAACTCATCTGCATAGTCATTAAATAGTTGGCTTAAATATTATCTCGACCTGTTCGAAGAGAAATTATTTTTCTATAAAAATTGGTTTTGAACTTCAATTTTGAATTCTTTAGACTTTTAAAGGATTCTGATTTGTGTTTCATAAGATACACATATCTATATTTACTGACATCATTGGTAAATATAATGAAGTAATAAAACATGCCTCTAACTTATGTATTCGTTGCTCCATATACATCATTATGTACGAGATCCAATACTTATCACCCATTCACTTTGTCAAGTGAAAGGTGATTCAGTTATTTTTCCTAATAAAGAAGATTTGCATTCTTCATATGATTCGAAATCAAATGATTTCAAAATTCCATCATAATGGAGTTTTGGTATACTTTTCTTGTTTATATGGGCTAATTGACAATGCTAAAGGTATGTTTGAATTAAATCACTACATTTAATCCATTTAATATTTATGTCAAGTACATTATAGTTAAAGATTTATAAAGATCATTAACTATTTGTGACATTCCATAAAATATTTCATTTAAATAAAATGAATAACAATTGTTCTTTTATTATAAATGAAATTTAAACTTGTCTAAACAAGATCCATTATTACATTTATTTTAAATGGAATTTTCATAATAACAATTATTTTGGATATTCAATTAAGCCTGTGTATAGAACAAAAGCAAATTCCTATGGATAATCCAGCAATAATTGCTTCATTTCCAATAGTAAGTCCATTTGTCCTTTCATCGGATATCTGCTCGTTCTGCAATTCCTACAAATTCACATACACCTATGTGATTCGTATCTAGTATTAGTGATGTGTAAGTAGATTGTAATAACATTTATATCTTATTCTGTTAAAGTCATACTTCAATTCATTTTTAGATCTTCTCTATATTTCTAAAACAATTACGTTTAATTTGTTTGAGGACAATCCTCAAATTTCAATGTTAGTTAAGAAATTTGATTTAATTCAATTTATCCTTCTCAAGGATTAATTTAAATTACCAGAGTTATTTGTTATTTAATATCTACAATAGGTAATAAATAATAATTGATTCTATAATATTTATTTAATATAAATATAAAATTTTGACAATCAAAATTTATATTAACATAAATGTATAATTTAAACAAAAATACACTCCCACTCAAATTAATATCACTTTGTTTATATATATATGTATATGTATATGTATATGTATCAGGGTGTGTGTGTGTGTATATATATAATGGTGTTCCAAGATTCATACCTAGTCATGCCTTGACCCAGCTTTGCCTAACACCCCAAAACACAACCTTTTACGTAAAATCTTATGTCAATTATATTGTGTATATAACTCTTGGATCGCATGATGAACATTTTGTTCAGTATTATTCATTTGCTCGAAATATAGAATAATTCATGTTATTGTCTCTAAGGCCATAATCCTATTATGTAGCCATAATTAATCAAACCTAATAATATAGTTGAAGCACCACAATTACTCCTACCGCATATAACCAAAATAAAAGGATGCACAATGCTTTGGCATTACCTACATCCAATGAGATTGGCATTGATGGGTGTACTATTGGAAGACTTCATCATGACTTAATATAAAAAAATTGCTTTAAAGGGAATTATAATTTGAAGTGGCGAACAATTTCATAGTTATTTACATATATCAAAATATATGTATTTTATTTTAGTATAATTAATTGGATTTAAATAAAATAAATGAAGTATATATATATATATATATTTAAATTCAATGATATATATAAGTAGTGTTCCTATTCTTCTATTGAAAATTTCAAGGTTAATGGTCATGTACATTGTTTCAATATAACCAGGTTTGGAAATATCAATATGAATGGTATTGAACATTTCAATGTTTAAGGTAATAAAATCACCATACATTTTAGATACCGCTTTCAAATTTCGAAAGCAACATCATCTAATATGTATTCATATATTTAAATATCTAACTTTCATGTACAAAGCCCATTAAAATCAATCATTATACAGGCCACCTATTTTAAGGCCCAAATAATATTTAAACAGTGAAATAATTTACTGCGCTTACCAAATTTTTTATAAATTTATTCCATCAAGTACATATTAATAGAATTTACTGCATGCAAACATGCATAAACCAAATAAGATTAATCTACATACATGTTGTATCTCACGATCATTCTTTCTTATTCAAATATATATGTACATTAAAATACTAACATTACAGATATTTATACATATGGCGACATTTTGAATACAAATAGGTCACACTTGTTTATTTTAAAAATTATGAACACTACTGATGTTACTGTTGGCCCATCCTTTTGCATTGCCCTTTTCTTCTGAAACAATTTCAAGTTATAGCTAGGCATTGTTGCTCCCTGTGTTTAAAACAATTTTAATCGTAGGGTCATCTTGATATAAATACATCAAATGTATCTAACATGTATGCATTAGCTGAAATACATCTAATGCATAATATTCAGCTAATCATATTCTTAAGCAGTGATAATCAATGATTCATTTATCTACAAAAACTCGTAAATTGGTTTCAATGTCAAGTCAGCATCGAAATACAGTCCAAATTGAATTAAACATCAAGTTTTTATTACTGTAGTTAATGAATCATTATATAGGATAATATGTATATTTATATTTGTCAATATAAACATCAAACTGCATATCAATATATGCATTCTGTAAAGACTTATCCATATAAACATTTATATTTATCAATGTAAACATTGGACAACTTATCAAACTGTATCAATATAAACATTTATATTTATCAATGTAAACATTGAATCAACATAAACTTCGAACTGAATATCAATCTATACATTCAGTAGTATACTTATTCATATATGAAATCATATTGTTGTAAGAAATAACAGTGTCAAACTCTGGTTTCGCTTGCAAAAGGTGATCATTACCATATTTACATGTAGAAGTAAGAATTTGCTTGTTACTGAGAAAAAAAATGTTTACGCATCCATATATACAGACCAGTCATAAATTTAAGGGTTCTCAGATTTTATGTATTTTATAAAATCCTAATAAAATTTAAACACACATATGTTTAGCAAATTTTGACCAATTTGGCATCTAGTAAAGTGTTTTTTAACAATTTAAAAACAAGTATCTATGAGAAAATTATAAATCAAAACTTATATTAAATAGGATTAGGGATATATACCTTTCGAGCTGAATCCAGATGAATCCGGACCAAGATGAAGATGATGCATCAAAGCGAAAGTGTGACAAGGTATCATGCCTCTACAGTAGTCCACGAGAACGTTTCCTCCTTCGATCGAATTGAGGAAGGGAAAAGAGGCCCGTGCTAGCCGCCATTATTTAGGTTTTTGGAAAGAAGGATTTCGGCTAACTGTTGTTTGATCTAATCTCATCTCTATTTTTAGGATTAGCCGCATTATGTTTAAAAGAAAACATATTTTCCTTTAAATAAAGGTCAACCATAAAAAATAGGATCCAAACCAATACACATTCCAACCTCAAAATATCAACATATTGATATTTTGTTGGTCCAAAATAATTTCTCTTTTATAACATTCTATTTTGTGTGATCGTTATTACAACGTTGCCAATGATTTTAAATCATATTTTAAAATCATAAATAGTGATTGGCATCTAGCAATACGTCGTTGCTACCCAAGTTATAATAAGATCAACGATCCGATACAACCTTTCCATGACCAGTATATCAATGTAATATAATTCTTTTAACCAATATATCTAGGATTAAACCCGAGACCGGGATCGTATTATCCTCTTTATAATTTAGTCCTTTTATCTTGATCGATGAGTAGACTATTTAAAACAAATCAATATTTGAGCACGAACATGCATTTCATGGCCTGACTCAATCAAGAGGCCCATGGATATCACCACAAATATATTGTGGGGTTAAATCCCATCTAGACCATTCGTAATTTTCATTCGATTCGAGATGTATCCAATGATCAGCGTTATCGTATACTCCGTTACAAGTAACTTTAGATGATATCAAAAAACAAATATCCTTAAATAAAATTATAATGATTTCAGGTCTGAGGACCATTACATCACTGTCACTATGAGAATAACTTATGATACCATTAATTATATTTTATGCAGTTTTCTCATGTTGGGTTAGCCAATACGCTATTCTCTAATACGTATTTATGTCTTGACATCACATATATTAATGATAAATGAGATGTGATCATCAGTCAATCAACATACTAGTCTCAAAGTTTTATTATTATCCTATATAAATAATAAAACTTAACTAGGGACATTTAAGAATCATAATAATTAATATATTATATAATCTTAAGTTCGAGTAAGTTACTCGAACTATATAATTCAGTATTATTATTCTAAGGACTTCCATATGTTAATATTTATATTACGTAGTAAATATAAAATAACAGAATATTCTTATTCCAAATAAAATAATAACATCAACAATGTTATTAATCACATCAAATGGATTGCCTTTAGGGCATAAACTCTAACACACTGCCTGTGAAAGTAGAGTTAGGGAGATATGCAAGAGAGATCCAGGGTTATTCTCGGGAGGCAGAGCGAGAAAGATCATAGTTGATAATTTCAGATCTGAAGTGATGATAAGGGAGGAAACTACTTCACGCTAATGAAAGCTAAATTAGGGGAAGTAGGAGTGAATAAAAGAAAACGGGAGGGAGAGAACATAATAATAAGAGCGATGGATTGAGGACAAGAAGAAGAACAGAAAAGAAAGGGGTAAAAAATTCAGTCGCCATTAGAAGTGTCTCTTCTTTAGATGTTCACCATTCATGTATACAATAAATGTTAGCTACTTATGCACATTTGGTTATTTAATTGTGAGTACATGAAAATAAAATCCTTTTCTTGGTTTTTTTCTTATGTACATAAACTACCAAACACGATTACACAAGGTTGGAAAAAAAATCAACAAAACCAAAATTTACAAAATTTACCATATAATGTAAGCGAAGGATGAATATAATTGCAATCAAACAATAGAGATAAAATAGAAATTTGGAAACTATAGGTCAATTGACAAATTGAAAATTATTTAATTATGTAAAGAAGGATGGATTTAACAAAAACATTTTACCTTGAACAAAAATTTGTAACCAGACGTAGTCTTTGGCTATGTATGACTATTTAAGTGTTGGTTTTTTATATACCAAAAAATCTTTGGATGCTTAACTAGATAAGGGATTTTTTTCTTATTTGCATAAAAAAGGTTTCAATATTTAAACCCTATGAAATCAATAATCAAGCAATTAATATTTGCTTCATCTCAAATCGATGTTACTGTCTGTCTGTAAAATCGTAGCACCCTAGCGTCTCTTCTCTCTCTATTATGTCAGTGTATATGCTCCGATTCAGGTAAATCTATATGTTGTTCTATTTAGTCAGTGTATATTCTCACTCTTTTGCTTCATTAATGGAGTTTTCTCTTTGTTAATACAATTTCACTTTTATAAATTGATCTATAAAGGTGCAATACTGTAAAGTGTTTAGTGCAAGTGTTGACCTATCAATTTTTTTCTTTAAGGGAAACGAAATTATTTCTATAGGGAAACCAGATCTTAATGATTATACCACTTATAGGTGTGAGAAACCAACCCCTATGCAACTAAAACTACAAAAATATGAATAAAACAACAAACTAATTAAAGTTAGGCAATAAGCTTAGACTACTAAAAGACCAATAACCTCCATTAGAATAACAGAATTTATCACCTTCATTAGATGAACCAGATCCAAGGACATGAACAGACCTAAAAAATGATGCAATCTTCAAAAAAAAAACAAAGAAGCACTGCTATAAATCAAATTTATGTCCAAGTATCATTCGAGAAAATAATCATACTCAAGCCACCAAGTTCACATTTGATAGATAGTGTAAGAACGATCCCCTAATATCAAATTTAAACATTTGTCCTCACCTTCGTCTTCACCAACAAACTTGTGATAGGTGTCACATATATGAGAACATCTCATTTCTGAAAAGTCATGGATCCAAGCTTGTTCTTTAGCGTTCCATTTAATAATATCACTAGAAACATCTCTATGAATAAAATAGAAAGCTTTAGTGGTAGTAGCAACAACATGAATAGTCGCTTCTCAAACATAAGGAGGTAAAGAAACAAGAATACGAAACGACATAGAGGAGGCATCTGCTACGACATCATCAATAGGCAGTGAGCACAACTAAACTTAGGCATTTATTTCATAACATGAAACTACATAGCTATGCAATTAAAGCCCCCAAGTATCTCCAATGTTGCCCATAGTGCTACTAAACGGTTACGTTATCTTTCGTTGGATCCGCTAAATCAAGGTTTTTTATCATCTGCATCAACAATATTAATATATAGAGCTTGATTCCACTAGTTCTCTTTTTGAAAAATTCAGTAAATTTAGGGTAAATTTTAAATATGCATACGTACCTAATATATGGTAATAATCGATTACACCCATCAAATTTAGCATGCATAACTATGATATTCATTGATTTTATTATATAAGATAAATTAATACTAGTTTCTTATATGCATATAATGTGAGAAAGATGATTAATTAATTTTTTAAATATTTAGTTTTACATCTAATGAAATTTTTTGTGTCTATGCTATATTCCGCTATTTCCCCGCTTTATCCCCACTACATTTTTTTGCATTCCACCGCTTTAGAACCGCTAAACACTTTAATTGCACAACCACATAGTGAATTCTCTTGGGGAATAAGTATAGGGGTCTTGGCCAGAAATAGTGAGAACGGAAAACTAAGCATATAAGAATCAACAAAGTGTCCACCAGATTGACCAAGTGGACATATAATTAGCTTCTAAGGCCATCTCCAACGCGAGGTGGGTCATGGAGCAACCCACCCCCAACGGATGGTCACCACGTCCCGTCCGGGTTGCTTTGGCAACCCCGAAGGTTGCCAAAGCAACCCGGTCTGTTGCTTTGTTAAAGCAGCTTATCCGGCTTAATTAAAGCCGGATAAGCTTATCTGGTTTTAATAAAGCCAGATAAGACGGAAACTTTTTCCATCGTATCCGACTTAATTAAAATCGGATAATGGGGTGGAATTATTTCCTCCCCCTTGTTCGGCTTTAAATAAGCCATATAGGAGCAATGACTATATTAAGAGTCGTTGCTCCCTTCCCGCTCCACTCTTCCTTCCCTTTTCTTCTATATATACAACCAATTTTTGAATTTCAATACAACAGATTTCTCCTATTTTACTCAAACTTCAAACTACTATAATATACATCATCGAATTGCTATGTCGAAGAATATGAGCAGTAAGGATATCAAAGGAAGAATGAAGATGTCGTCACAAAGCAATCTGAATCCGTACCATTTTGTTCAAGAACAACAAGATTTTCCAATGCAAAATTCTTACCAGCGCATCGAACATTTTAGTGCAGGTACAATGCAAAACACTTCAAACTGTTATCTTCCGCAATAGAATCAGAACTTCTATTAGTCACAACAAAATTCAAATCATTTTCAAAACACTCAAGTTTCTACCTACGCCCATAACCCCACATTTCAACAATCCCATAGTAATCAACCTTATTCATCTCTTAGCAGCCAACAACAACAATAATCGACCTTTCCAAATACTTCTCCCAATATTTCCAGAAATTTGAACTTGTTATATGGTGATAATAGCATTGATGTTGACGGAATGCGAATTGATATCAATGAGATTCCCGATAGATTTACCACTTGTCCGACGGAAAAGGTTGCGAAAATGGTAAAATGGTCACCTGCTGAACAAGTTGAATTGGCTTTTTGTTGGGTTGAGTGTTCCAAAGATAAAAGGAAAGGCACAAGTCAAAGTGAAAGTTCGTTTTGGAATTCGGTTTGTAAATTATTCAATGGTCGAAGTCCGCATAAGCCTCCTAGATCGATTGACTCTTTGAAGCAGTCATGGAAGAGAATCAATTCTAGTTGCCAACGTTGGAACGAGATAATGGCCGCGTTGACTAGTTGACAACAAAGTTGGGCAAACGACATGGATCTGGTACGAAATCATAAAAAGGTTTTTTCATTCCTCTTGTTTCATGGTATTTTCGTTTACATTAATTTATATTATGCAGCTTAGAAAAGCAATTGAATTTCATATGGCCAAATCAAAGAACCAACCGTTCAATTTGCACAATTGTTACGACATACTTTCACAGGAATTTTTTTGGAGCAATAAGCGTTAAGAGCATACAACATAGCGATTTATGCCACTCACACCGACCGAAGAAGTTAGCCCCGGAAGCTTAAATTCACCAGAAGATACCCCTTTTACGACTAGTTCAGGTGGTAAGCCATCTGGAAAGTACAAAGCGAAAAAAAGACCACGAAAGATTACAGCCAGTATTACGAGCAACTTGACGGATGTACGACAGCTGCGCAGGAATCGATTAACTAGTACATGGAAACAAAGGAAGCATCTAGAATGGAGAGAAGAGAGAGCAGAGGAAAGACAACGACGACTTGAAGAGCTTCAGCAAACGAGAATCAACGAATTGGAGTTAAGAAGAGCCGAGTTAGTCTGACAACAAAGTGCTGATGATTTTGCTCTTATGAGTGTCAAGCTAGATGATCTAAATCCATCAAAGGAGGTATATGGAAAAGAGGCTCGAAGAGTTCGAGAGACATAACGCAGATTAAGTCGTTTCATTGTTAGAGTATCTTGAAGTTTCTTTTTAGCTGAGTTGTAGATGTTGTTCGTTGTTTTAATTCATGTTTTTAATTAAGTTGTATTAGCAGGTGTACTGCTTAAAGTTAAACGAACATGTAGGTGTACCCATATTAAAAAATTGTCATAACAAACCAAGATAAAGAAGTAAAGTTTACAGTAAAACAAAGCATACAATCATTGATATAAAATAAAATAGAAACTACGCATACGTACTGACACTTGATCTTCGATAATAAGGATTTGACTCTAAACATTAACTGTTTAATGAAGTATTGGTTTCCCGCATGTTCCCAGTAGTGATCTACTAGCTCTTCTTGTAATTCTTGATTTGAGCTTGTGGATCTCGGACCTATTACAGCCGTTTCAAGTATTCTGCAAATGTATTTGGGTCCTTATATGTTTTTCTTCGTAAATTCCACTGCAATGTCCGGGTAGTTTTAAAGCTGGAGATCATATCCTCCTCGTTCTTCTTCAAAAATCATATTATGTAAAATAATAAAATAGTACATGATGTCAGCCATAACTGCTTCATCGTGGTAGTGTACTTTCTTCCGAAGTATATGAAACCCACCTTGCAGTACTCCAAATGCTCGTTCCATACCTTTCCTCAAACTCTCTTGTTGTTTCGTGAACAAGGCTTCTTTTGCGTTGTTCGGTTTTTCGTATGCTTGAATGAGCATCTTCCATTTTGGATAAATTCCATCTACAAGATAATAACCAACATAATGATCCTTGTCTCCAATTTGGTAGTTGCATGAAGGTGAAAGGTCATTGTACAAATTGTTAAATATGACCATCGTAATACATTAATATCGTTTAGAGAACCAGGAACGAAAAAAAATGCATGCCATATGTAAAGGTCGAATGAAGCAACAACTTCTAACACCGTCGTAGCCTTTTTCATATGACCCCTGTATTGTCTTTGCAATGCGTAAGACAATTTTCCCATGTCCGGTGCATACAATCCAAGCTACCCAGCATACCTAGAAATCCACGTTGAGCTCCCATTGCTAATAGTCTTGCAATGTCATGAGGTGTTAGAGATCTAAGATACTCTTCATCAAACTCACGTACGATGGTTTTGCAAAATTGTTTCATATATTCTACTGACGTTGACTCCCCAATTCTTATTTTGTCGTCCAGTGAATCAGCCTAACTACCATAGGAAATCATACGTAGTGTGGTCGTTGTAACACCCCACGTCCGTTAGTGTCACTCACAAAGGGAATGCACTAAGTCTGTGGAGCATTTAAGGTAAAAGATGCAGATAAATTACAAGACAGACAGAAATTAAACAGTGGAAAATAAAACTTTGCTTTATTGATAAAATAGTTTGTACAATAATTTCTTTACAATATCAGAGTATCATCTATCTTACAAAATAAGAAGCATAAAACAAACTTTATATTCCCCAATTTTAGCAAGAGCCAGCCATAGCATCTGAGAAGAGAATCCAAGCAAAACTTCGACAAATCTTCAAGCTGGGGAAGAGTGACAGTCCAACTTAACCTGAGCTATACTATTCCCTCTTTTACTACCTGGGGGGGGGGGAACGGAAGAAAAGAAGATGAAAGGAAAACAGAGTCAGACATAAAGCCTGAGTAAGTTCAGTAACTTCTAGCATATGAACATGGAACAACAAAACGACATGAATTAACTGAATGACTTAACCCTCCCATTCTAGCTTAACTGTATGAACCTAACCCCACCTACCAGTCTTGTTATCATGTTGAGTTGGTTAAGTGTCTTAGTTAACTTAACCCTAGCATTCTTGTTCTAGCTTTAACTAAATAAATTAAAGCCACGACCACTCACATTAGACAGATATTGTTGCGATTACTGGATGTGCCGGTTGGTTCCGGGCAGGTTTACATCACAACTCAGTCTAACCTCGGGTTAGGCATATTCGTGTTTTCTAGTTCATAGGGTTTTTGATTAATTTTCAAATCAAGTTTTGAAAGTAACCATCCCGTCCGTCGGATCAGTTAGGGATAGCCAGGGAGAGCAGGAAACTTGTATTTTCCAAACTCAAGCCTAGACACTATCCTCTCTGTCACCCTAGAACTTTCTGGTTTATTATTAAAAGAGATGTCGTTAATAAACCTTTAATTTGTCTAAATTAGTATTTCCTCATTTAGGACAAATTCTATAAGTAAATTAATCCTAATTTACTTATTTCCCAATTACTCTTTTAATGTAAATTGTCAACATTTATTCTTACAGCCCATTTTCCCCTCTATATCATGTTTATGCTTTTTGGTATGTAAACCGTACCAAATGAAGTGTCACTAACCATGATTTTGCTAATCCTGACAATTACTCCCAATTATGGCCAATTTCAAGTTTATGCCAATATACTTATCGAGCCAAATTAGCTAATCCAATTCTGATTTAACATTCTAATTCACGTCAAACTAGACTTATTACTCTAGCTCACTATTCATGTAAATACTAGATTTACACGTCAATACAAGATTCAAATTACGCATCTTATAATTCATGTCAAATTTATCCAATTTGCATTTCTATGAACATGCCATAATACATGTTCCCAATTTATGCCAATTTCCAAGTTAAACTACGCTTTAGTAAATTGCATATTTTGCCCCAAATCGCATTCCCACCGTTCGTACAATCGTGTTTCAATCTAGATTATAGATAAATCTAGATTCGTAGCAAATAGGGAATGAACCAAAGATTGCTATGAAAAGGATAGATATAACAACTGGCATAAAATGGTTTTGAATAACGACGTAGGTTCAAGAACATGGGTAGACCTAACTAAATAGGTAAATTCCCAAGGTCTAAAACCAAGAATAGACAGAATAGAGACATAGGTTCAAGAACATGGGTAGACCTAACTTAATAGGTAAATTCCCAAGGTCTAAAACCAAAGATAACCAAGAATAAACTGAATAGAAAGTCAGGCCTAGATCCAAAATAAACAACATGGTTTTATAACTACAATGTCATGGGCATAAATAATAATCTTATATCCATAGTTATAGGCAATAATCCTCACAGTTCAATGAATCACAGTCATAGGCGATGTTCATAGTCATAGGCAACGTTCATAGTCATAGGAAATGTTCATAGTCATATGCAATAGTCCTCACAGTTCAATGAATCACAGTCTTATGCGATGTTCATAGTCATAGGCAATGTTTTATGTCCCAAAATCAAAGGCTTATGTTTATAGTTCCAAGGCATATGGTTCCAAAGTCCATATTTTCACCGTCACAGTCTTATTGGTCATCGAATCACAACAGTTCTTAATTAGGTCCAAAGGTACAAGCACTGATTCAAGAAGAAAGATTAGGCATAGTCTTTTATCCCTTTAATTTCATGTCATGAATAAAAACAAAACGTTCAAATCTAAAAATAACCGACTTACAGAGATTAGATTAGAACAGAAAGATGGCGTTGCTAAGATTCGTAGAAAAACAGTCGTTGAAGTCGTTTGGACCTCTTGAATCCTAGCTTGACTTAAACCTCTTCTTGAAAATCTTTTAGCAGCATTTCCTCGTCTTGGTTTATTTTATATTTATTTATATATTTTAAAGGAGGAGGAGAAGCCATGTCTAACAAGAATCTTTGCAGCATAAGGGTAGAAAAGAATTGTGAATAGAGAAGAATACCAGGGCTGTTTATATAGTGTTAGGCGGACCAACCTGGTCAGAAAACGTGACCAAATACAGCAGAACGAACCAGGTGCAGAAAGCTGGAAAAAGCGGGCAGGTCGACACCCATGTCGACTGGGCAGTCGACATTGGGGGGGGGGGGGTGTCGACTGGGCAATCGACACCCCTGTCGACTTGACCTGGGTGGGAATTTTCCCGCCCTGCCCCCTGTGCGTTTGAATTCGAATTTGGCCCTAGTTTTTAAACTGTTTTGAACTTGGAATTTTCTGAAAACTTTGACGGGCCATATCTTGGTCATACGGACTCCGATTTTCGAAAACTCGGACTCTATTTCACGTATTTTTCCGAGACGAACGCAATGGCTTAGCCCGTTTCCCTTGATTTTGATTTTAACTCTTAATTCTGCCTTGATTTGCGAATCTTAGTGTTACAGAATTTCGGGGTGTTACATTCTCCCCCTCTTAAAAGGATTTCGTCCCCGAAATCTTCAAGTTAGGAAGAATGTGTCCTACCATCCAATCACCCATCTACTCAACCATTCAATCACAGGCATCCATTGTCCTTAAAAGATTTCTAATGCCCTTATGTTCATATGCATTCTGTGTGTATATGTCTTTATCTAATGTAAAATCAGGCGGTCTACTGATTCAGTTGACCTCCTTAATGCGAATTATGTCAGTGCCATGCGTCCAATCATGTATGCAAGCATCCCTAGTTATGTAAATACTACATGCGTGCACAGCCATTCATCCATATGCAACATCCATATGATAACATATCAAGTTCAACTTACAAACAAATACATATCTGTAAATGCAATATGAAAGCGTCCGAACTTGATCTAGTGCCTAATACGTATGCATATGCATACACGAGCAACCATTTGCAACCACTTGTAACCATTCAACCATAACATAACATGTTTCAAATACATGTTTACATCCATTGGCTTCTGCCTAAGGATCGATGATACGTCCTAGAGGATATACTTTGGAAAGAGAGAAACAATTATGCGTAAAGCTCCTACAAACAAAAGAAATCAAGGATGCACCCAAGGAAAAAGGGTATGATGCTAGTATCTAGCCTTCTTGAGCTTTACTCCACTGTATCTTAACTAATTTAACTTCACGATTGTGAAGTTTCTGACCTCCATCTCTAAAGTAAACAGATGTCAACTATGATACCAAGTGTATGTACTAGGATGATTAGAGGTCTCTCCTCTTAGCTTATCCATCACGCTATAACTATGATGGTAAAAAGGTCACTACACACTTTCTAGAGTGTCTGCCACAACTACTCATTTCTCACGCAAACCACCCTAGTCGAACTCGACATTCCTCAAGTACAAGCCCCAAAGGCCTAAACCAATATCAGACAAGCATCCAAGGAATATCGCCTACATGAGATGATATAAGCAAACTCGATAGCTATCCTCAAATCCCTACTAAAAATAGACTGGTCGGACCACCAATTGGATTTGAGATTCTAGTGGGATCTTTCTACTATACAAGTACTATGGTGCAGAGAATCAACTAGGGAAGTGGATATAAACAAATGCGAAGTGCTAAATCCAAAGGAAAGAGTACGAACAGCACAACTAGATTCTGCCAACAGAACTTTACTACCTTTCTCCTAGGTACGCTTGGTGGTGAAAGTATGTACTTGCCCTTCTGAAAATCTTGTTCCTCGTTCTTGCCCTTGTCCCTAATTATATGCCCTATCATACCCTAGCAAAGATACTTCCTCTTGTCTTAGGTTTTATGATTTCTTTCTCCTTCGTGAGCTAAATCTACATCCATGAATTCCTCATCCTCAGGTTGTGCTCCTTAGCCAAACTCCTCATCCCCTTCTGTGTGTAGTCATGTTGACAAATCCCTCGAAAACTGCCTCCATCGTCCGGAAAACCCTATAAGCTTCGAAAGAAAATTGCTCGTAGATGAAACAACTACGGCTATGGATGGAAGCCGGGCACTACTTTGCCCTTCGATGAGGTTACCTCCCAGAAAGCCAGGAGCCCCAGAGACTCAAGAAAGAAGGAGACAAGAATTTAAACAGAGGAAGAGAAGACAATGCGTATGGCTTTGGGGAATATGCCTTTAAAACAAATCTTTTCTCTTGAAAATGCTTCTTTTAAAACCGTTTTGAAAATAATTTTTCAAATCTTTTATCTGATCCGGTAACCTTCAGCTCTGATACCACGTGTAACACCCCACGTCCGTTAGTGTCACTCACAAAGGGAATGCACTAAGTTCTGTGGAGCATTTAAGGTAAAAGATGCAGATAAATTACAAGACAGACAGAAATTAAACAGTGGAAAACAAAACTTTGCTTTATTGATAAAATAGTTTGTACAATAATTTCTTTACAATATCAGAGTATCATCTGTCTTACAAAATAAGAAGCATAAAACAAACTTTATATTCCTCAATTTTAGCAAGAGCCAGCCATAGCATCTGAGAAGAGAATCCAAGCAAAACTTCGACAAATCTTCAAGCTGGGGAAGAGTGACAGTCCAACTTACCCTGAGCTATACTATTCCCTCCTTTACTACCGGGGGGGGGGGGGGGGGAACGGAAGAAAAGAAGACGAAAGGAAAACGGAGTCAGACATAAAGCCTGAGTAAGTTCAGTAACTTCTAGCATATGAACATGGAACAACAAAACGACATGAATTAACTGAATACAAGATTACGCCATGACGATAGGGTTAACAAGATTAGACAAGGTAATCACAAGATATGCTAAGATAAGATAAACTGGATACGCTTTAATACTTTCGCCGCTTCGCTCTAATACTTCACCGCTTCGCTATTTCCTTGTTATACTGATTTCTATATCTCTGCACCATCTATCTAGTGTCCGAACTAGTAATGATAACGTGATCCCAATCCCTGTATTTCCCATTGCCTTCCGGCATACATTCATTATTTATTACCTAGATCAAATCTAGGGTTTTCTATCAAGTGCTTTCTAGATTTAACTAGAGTTTACGCTATCCGCTGAACGCTTCTCGGATTCAGGATTTATGCCACCTAGTTCAACTAGGAATTATGCTACCTGTCGAACGATGCCCCCAAGTCTAGGACACACTACCTAGAGTGGTATATGTTCCTATACTTCCCCACGCCTGTATCGCGAATCGTTATCGCTTGTCTAGATGCACATGTCCTGTAATGTGCGACCCGAGTCCTGTGTCAGGGCAAATCAAGGAATACAGAACTCGGTCGGGAGCTTTCAGATATCTTCCGATGCAGATGCTAAGGTCTGTTTTTATTCCAGTGGCTATGGTCCCACTTGACCCCTCCCTCAACTAATGAAAGGCACCCTTTGTAAAATGAGAACTATACGCCGGCCCCCGGTGCCCCACTATCCTATGGCCATCCTCACCCATAACTAGATAGCAATTATGGTCTTTTGGAGTTCTCCGCCTTTCCGCTTCACGTATCTCGACTGACTCAAGATGGATGGTAGACGACGAGTTGCTATCACAGGGCTACCGTTTTCTCGCCGAATCACGCCGGTCCATCCTAGTCTTTAGGTTGCCATATATATTGCAACCAAGGCATACCCCTGGTTCTTCTACGCAGACCTTAACCTCTGTGAGCCCAGGAGAATCATCTGCAGCCTCACAGAGGGATACCAAGAGTACCCTCACGTCCCCTCGAAGCCTCGGGCTTCGTAACCCAATTCGTTGGAGCCTTTTTTTTTTACTCAGACGGACATTCGCTCCTTCCCGTGTTATACTAAGAATTACTACTTAGTTTTACCAACTAAGATTTACCACTTAGTTTCCAGAATCGTTGTTTTCTAAGGTTTACTACTTAGTTCCCTTTCCCGTCAATTTGGATTGGTTAAGTGTCATTAGTAAATTCAAGCCAACTTAACCCTCTTCATTCATCCTGTTATATTGGTTAAGTGTTATCAGTAATTCATGTTGACTTAACCCCACCACAAACCAAGTTATATTGGTTAAGTATTTCTTATTATTTAACCCTACCCCTTTCACCCTGTATTGGTTAAGTGTTCCTTTTTAACTTAACCTTGCCCGTCTGTCTTACCCAACATGTTATTAATGGTTAAGTATTATCCCTTCATGTTTAGACTTAACCCTATTCCTTTATCAAAATCTGATGGTTAAGTGTTCAAGTTTACTTAACCCTACGGTCTAGCCCAGCTAACATATCAAATTGGCTAAGTGTATTAACTTTACTTAACCCCACTTTCTAGACTAGTTAACATGTTAATTTGGCTAAGTGTTTTCTTAGTTACTTAACCTCTAAAAATCTTGTCTTGTTACCATGAGTTTGGTTAAGTGTCCCCGTGGACTTAGCACTCCGTTCTAGCTTAACTGTGCTTAAGTTGGTTAAGTGTTCCTATGGACTTAACCCTCCCATTCTAGCTTAACTGTATGAACCTAACCCCACCTACCAGTCTTGTTATCATGTTGAGTTGGTTAAGTGTCTTAGTTAACTTAACCCTAGCATTATTGTTCTAGCTTTAACTAAATAAATTAAAGCCACGACCACTCACATTAGACAGATATTGTTGCGATTACTGGATGTGCCGGTTGGTTCCGGGAAGGTTTACATCGCAACTCAGTCTAACCTCGGGTTAGGCCTATTCGTGTTTTCTAGTTCAAAGGGTTTTTGATTAATTTTCAAATCAGGTTTTGAAAGTAACCATCCCGTCCGTCAGATCAGTTAGGGATAGCCAGGGAGAGCAGGAAACTTGTATTTTCCAAACTCAAGCCTAGACACTATCCTCTCTGTCACCCTAGAACTTTCTGGTTTATTATTAAAAGAGATGTCGTTAATAAACCTTTAATTTGTCTAAATTAGTATTTCCTCATTTAGGACAAATTCTATAAGTAAATTAATCCTAATTTACTTATTTCCCAATTACTCTTTTAATGTAAATTGTCAACATTTATTCTTACAGCCCATTTTCCCCTCTATATCATGTTTATGCTTTTTGGTATGTAAACCGTACCAAATGAAGTGTCACTAACCATGATTTTGCTAATCCTGACAATTACTCCCAATTATGGCCAATTTCAAGTTTATGCCAATATACTTATCGAGCCAAATTAGCTAATCCAATTCTGATTTAACATTCTAATTCACGTCAAACTAGACTTATTACTCTAGCTCACTATTCATGTAAATACTAGATTTACACGTCAATACAAGATTCAAATTACACATATTATAATTCATGTCAAATTTATCCAATTTGCATTTCTATGAACATGCCATAATACATGTTCCTAATTTATGCCAATTTCCAAGTTAAACTACGTTTTAGTAAATTTCATATTTTGCCCCAAATCGCATTCCCACCGTTCGTACAATTGTGTTTCAATCTAGATTATAGATAAATCTAGATTCGTAGCAAATAGGGAATGAACCAAAGATTGCTATGAAAAGGATAGATATAACAACTGGCATAAAATGGTTTTGAATAACGACGTAGGTTCAAGAACATGGGTACACCTAACTAAATAGGTAAATTCCCAAGGTCTAAAACCAAGAATAGACAGAATAGAGACAGAGGTTCAAGAACATGGGTAGACCTAACTTAATAGGTAAATTCCCAAGGTCTAAAACCAAAGATAACCAAGAATAAACTGAATAGAAAGCCAGGCCTAGATCCAAAATAAACAACATGGTTTTATAACTACAATGTCATGGGCATAAATAATAATCTTATATCCATAGTTATAGGCAATAATCCTCACAGTTCAATGAATCACAGTCATAGGCGATGTTCATAGTCATAGGCAACGTTCATAGTCATAGGAAATGTTCATAGTCATATGCAATAGTCCTCACAGTTCAATGAATCACAGTCTTAGGCAATGTTCATAGTCATAAGCAATGTTTTATGTCCCAAAATCAAAGGCTTATGTTTATAGTTCCAAGGCATATGGTTCCAAAGTCCATAGTTTCACCGTCACAGTCTTATTGGTCATCGAATCACAACAGTTCTTAATTAGGTCCAAAGGTACAAGCACTGATTCAAGAAGAAAGATTAGGCATAGTCTTTTATCCCTTTAATTTCATGTCACGAATAAAAACAAAACGTTCAAATCTAAAAATAACTGACTTACAGAGTTTAGATTAGAACAGAAAGATGGCGTTGCTAAGATTCATAGAAAAACAGTCGTTGAAGTCGTTTGGACCTCCTCTTGAATCCTAGCTTGACTTGAACCTCTTCTTGAAAATCTTTTAGCAGCATTTCCTCGTCTTGGTTTATTTTATATTTATTTATATATTTTAGAGGAGGAGGAGAAGTCATGTCTAACAAGAATCTTTGCAGCATAAGGGTAGAAAAGAATTGTGAATAGATAAGAAGACCAGGGCTGTTTATATAGTGTTAGGTGGACCAACCTGGTCAGAAAACGTGACCAAATACAGCAGAACGAACCAGGTGCAGAAAGATGGAAAAAGCGGGCAGGTCGACACCCATGTCGACTGGGCAGTCGACATGGGGGGGTGTCGACTGGGCAGTCGACACCCCTGTCGACTTGACCTGGGCGGGAATTTTCCCGCCCTGCCCCCTATGCGTTTGAATTCGAATTTGGCCCTAGTTTTTAAACTGTTTTGAACTTGGAATTTTCATAAAACTTTGACGGGCCATATCTTGGTCATACGAACTCCGATTTTCGAAAAATCGGACTCTATTTCGCGTATTTTTCCGAGACGAACGCAATGGCGTAGCCTATTTCCCTTGATTTTGATTTGAACTCTTAATTCTGCCTTGATTTGCGAATCTTAGTGTTACAGAATTTCGGGGTGTTACAGCCGTAACCTTCTGAAGCAGTGAAATCCCCAGTTCATTAATGGCATTTTTTCTATGTGCGAAAACTAAGTTGGTTTCGAAAACTTTGTTAAGTACTCGAGTAAATACCCTTTTTGACATACGAAATCTTTGACGGAAATATACATCTACGTATACTGGATTTGTCACAAAGTAATCTTGGACTAGTTGATTGTGACCACCGGGACAGTCGCGTCCATATCTCATACCTTTTCTACCGGCCGAGCTTCCACCTTAGATTGTTGTTGAGCTTTCAGCAATATCTCGTTCTATCGCGTATCTTGTTTCTTCTTGAAATGATTTTTGTTTGTTATGTTGTTTAACATACTCGTCTGACATTGACGAGGAGGAAGAGCTTGAGGTACAACACCATATCCTTTTTAACACACTCATTTATATTCTATTCGATTTTCAATTTTTTTATTTGGCAGAAAGAAGAGCAGCGTACCCAACTTAAAGCAATTTACATGTGAACATGGACACTTAATGTCCAAGCTTCCTATCTTTAATTTAATTTTTGGTTGGCGGAAAGAAGAGTATGAAAAATAAAGATAAAATCCTTTACTTTAATTTTTGTCCTGTATTGTAATTGGACATAGTCACGAGTGTTCACAAATTGATTCCCTTCTCAGTTAAAGACATAAATTTATGTCGGTTCAATCACTTTATGTAGCATTGTGTAAGTGATTCCCCTGCAAACACTATATAACACTAGTACACTTTATCCCTGATAGGACTTTATCACTGCAAACACTATATTGCACTATTATAAGGGAGTGATTACATTATTTCTTGTATCACTTTATCGCTTTATGTTGTAAGATTATGTCTGTGATTCCACAATATTGCACTATATAACTTTATATGACTTCATTATGTATACGGAGTAGTCATATCATGTCAATCTCATAATTAACGTTACTTTAAGGGGTCTTCACATGTGAATAGGTTACCCAGCACTGACTGGTCTTATCAAGAAAGGGTAATAACTCCTTAGTTTATGGGGTCGTCACATGTATCAGATAATAACTCTTTTCCTTTAAATACTAGACAATGGATTGCCTTTAAAATACCTACTAAGTTGGCATTGAAAGTTTTGCGGAAGGTTCAATGGGAGATTGGGTAATAAGTGATGAACAAATTGGGAAAATGTTTGATGAGTATGAAAACGAGGTAGAGTTCCTGTCGGACACATAAATAAACGAGGTGTGCGAAGAGGTTCCTGGTCTTCAATTACGAGCTACGATGCCACAACCTACTAGATGTGTACAAGTTCAACCAGTTCGTGGTAACCACAGAGCCTCTTCTTACTTAGCTTCAACTAAGGAATATTCTGCAGATGAATTACCTATCCTCGTGAGAGCATATTTTGAAGTTGAACGTCAAGATACGCTATTGATTAAAGGAGGTGGCGGTTTAAGCCATGCAGAGTTTTGGGCAATGATCGAAAGATTACGTAACGACCACCGTAGGTCTCCCGTTAGAAGATCAACATCTGAAATCCATTTAGTTCACCGACATTTTGTAGAAGCTTGCGATCGTTACCATACGATTGTCCAGACAATGGAAGCTGAAGACATACTTCAAGCATCTCAAGCAACTTTTGATTCTCGTTACCTGTCTGAACACAAGACAAATTTCGTGGGTCACAAAGCATACAAGTTTCACTTTAATTGGCTAAACCGAACTCGGGATGCGTAGGTTTAGTATTGAAGGTTTATGGTTAATGTATCCTAATTTTAATTTTTTATGTTCTAGCTATAGTACGCTATAATTTATGGTCTAGCTCGTTGTATCCTAATTTAAGTTTTCTATGTTGGGTGTGTTGCTCTTTATATGTTGTTATTTATAACATGTTGTATCCTACTTTTAATTTTCTATGTTGGTTGTATTGTTACGATACTTAAGAACTGACAACAAATCGTTCATAACTGAGAAGCTTGCAACAAAACAATTACAACTTTAAGAAATGCCAAACTACAATCATACGAACTATAACAACTCAACACACAAACGTCAAATTCAAAGTACAATAAAAAATAATAAGATAGTTTCCACGTACACCTACCACGGACATGGGAAAAATTCACCTCTAGCCGCATCAGCAACATTTTTGTTCAAGCGTTTTATTTCGGCTTGCATTTCTAGTGCATATTGAACTCCGCGTTCGCACATCGGAGGGTCAATCCACTTCTTAAAGTAACAAATATCAATCTCATCAGGAAAAACCTTGTGGTCCTCGTAGGGTGCACAACCGAAAAATCGACGACCTGCATTTTTTTCGTTTTTTGATACAACCACGACTGATTCTTCTCCACAACAGCATAAAAGGTTGGATTCACCCGGACCTAGTGGCTCGACAGCGTGCCCTACAACTACCCTTTCTTTTCCAGGTCGTTGATTTGGTACCGCTTCATAGCCATTTCCCCACTTATCCATGGTAGAGCCTACACTTTCTTCCCCCTTTTCGACATACATTAATAAGACAGCTATACTATTTTCTTTTCGAGAAGAAGGCTGAAATGGTGAAAAGGAAGGAGGAGGCGGCTGGAAGAATAGAACTTGCGAGTGAGGGTTTGGCCTGCTTCAGAGAAGCCGCTATATATAGTGAAAAACAGGGTCATCCCCAACCACATATAATTTGAACATTTCGTTACATAAAAGAGTTAAAAAAACAGGGTCGTCCCCAACTACATACAATTTAAACATTTTACTACACAAAGGGAAAATATGTTTGATAGAAATATGTGGTGTGTACGACAAACCAAGCTGGGGCGTAAACATGCTTACATTCCACATGGGTTGGTAGTGTCATGTGTCAGCGTATAGTGTAGATTCTCTATCATGGCTACAGTGTACAGTGACGATTCTCTATCACGGATGTTTTAAGCATTGGACTGTACGTAATATTTTTTTAATTTAATTTACTTTACCTTTTTCTTTATGCCCTCATCCACACAACAATGACCATCCCTATGTTATTTATATATTGCTTGTTTCCCAGTCATTTACTACCTCAATTGTTTACTACTCCTACAAAATGCCTTCTTAGCCATCACCTTCAGACTCTGAAGAAGCAATGTATGAACAGATGAGACTACAGCAACTTGCGGACGAATTCCAACATCTCAACCTAACAAGACCTCACAATGAGCAACCGTATGACCAGGTTAACGCGCATCCTCCACATGAAGCCACAATACCAAATGTTCAACCATCGTACAAACGACCGATCGCTCAACCAGAAGAAGAGGTCATGTTCTATCAGATACCTCATGCCCAAATTTCAAGAGCTTGCTACTGCAGTTAGGCGGCTGAAGTTGTGGTTCGAGTAGATGGCAACAATATCGGTCGCCACATGAAGAAGTGTCCATCATATCTAAGTGGATGCAATTTCGCAGAATGGATAGACGAACCGTTGTGCCCACGGGGAATAGCTTATGCAAACGAACTAGAATGAGAGATTGAACGGCTCTAGAATGTTATGGAACAGTTACGGGTTAACCATAATTATTAGCCTCCTGTAGACTCACTTGAGACTGAACGTATCAAGTAGTTTGCTTAAGTAATTATTTCCTGCGTCTGTTTAGATGTTTTAGTTGGTATCTAGTGTCAGAACATGTGGTATCTGTATGGTCTATTGTATCTGTACGCTTTACGTTAGTTATTAAAAAGGATCCCTTTAGATTGAACTGAAATTTCCGATTTGAGTCAATATGGGTTTATAACACACCATTGATATCTAAGTGTTACACTATATATAAGGCATTTAAAGGCAATCCATACAAGCACGAGATTACATATAACAACACAATAGTTACACATAAGAACGTACAAGCAGGTTACACATACAGGCTAATACAAGTACGAAACATACAGCCGAATAAGCTAAACACCATAAAATAAGATACAAGCTAATACAAGTACGAAACATACAGCCGAATAAGCTACTAAAAGGGACAACACCATAAAACAAAGATACAAGCTAATACAAGTACGAAACATACAACCGAATAAGCTACTAAAAGGAACAACACCATAAAACAAAGATACAAGCTAATACAACATGAATGTCAAATATATTAGCTACAGCTAATTGTCATCCAGATCGGCAGGCACCATCTCCACATCCTCATCATCGCCAACTCCTACGTCACCTCTCGGTCCATGTCGGTACCGGTCCTCATCACCAGTCGTAAGCTCGTTAATACGAGCAGTTAATTCATCTAGACTCCTTCAGTGCACAATGTACATTACATGTCGGAGTCTAGCGTCATCTGATAAAGATCCTCATGAGAAAATACAGATGCATCTGGATACTGCGTCACCACCGGACGTGGTATATCAATATATCTATCATATCCGAATGTAGTGGATATGCCAACAGTCCAACCATAGTCCGGCATCTGCGGAGTCTGTGGAGATGGGGGAGCCTGGTAAACTTACGTTCTTTGTGAAATGTCACGAATGATAGGGGGCACAAGCCCACTACGAAGTGCAGAAGGTCCAGCCAAATCAACTGATGCAGCATGCACAAAAGTCCCTGTATGAGGTGGGGGTGTAATACTGCCGCCAAAAAGAAATATAATCCCTACCAGTAAGAACGAAATCACTAGCTGGCCACCACTCCTTTGCGTGCTCCTGTAAAGCACTAGTAGTATAAACCATGGGAGTAGCTGTATGTGGGTGTGGATTATCAGGAATAACATCTCCATCATATATCTATCTCCAATAGCGTTCCCTTAAATACCAGAAGCAGCCTAAACTAGAAGGACAGGAAACTAGTGGAAAGCATCTTCCCGAAAAATAAAGAGCATGCACCATGGTGGGATCAACAAGAAAAGATGAACCATCAAAGTGATGTCAAATAACCGCCTCTCGTGTCATCCGCAGCTCAATCTGATTGCGAGCTACAACAAAAATATGACGTGCCTGTCCTCTAGGCACCTTTCTACAGTTACTACCAGTCCACACTCGTACTCTAGGAAAGTAAATGGCTAACGATGGATTCACAGTAGGAAGAGACATATTGTGGACAAGGTTTTAAATCTCAGATACCGGTCGCGTTTCGTCTTGGGGATTCTATAGACTCGGTCTCGTATCGGGAGAGATCTCGGACGAGATGAGTCTAACTCGGGAGTTCGTCTTGGATTTTCATCTCGGGTCAGGAATTTCATACAGGAACAATCTCGGGGTACATGATATGTTAAAATGATATTTTAACAAAATGTTTTTTATGAATGCTATTAAAAACATAGTAACTTAAACTGAAAATGCAAAATAACTTTATTATTCTTTATTTTGCAAAAGATCATTCATACCCTAAATCGTAATTTTCTCAATACAGAAATATCGTTAGATAGGAAACATTAAGAGGATCCAAAACATTAAAAAATTCAGCATAAATAGACCATAAAATACATAATTTCATAAGTAACATGTATGTAAAAAAACGAATATAAAAATCATAAGCATTGTAAAACATATACGAACATACAATATAATCATTTAACATGCAAAATGTAAAATAACAAAAGATTGATATGGCCTGATTTGATTTTTTTAATTATAGTCCTAGTTCAGGCACAAATTTAAATTTTAACCAAAAAAATAAGATCTCGGACGATTTTCCAGTATTTCATCTCGGTCGATATATCGTTCGATATTGCAATATCTCGGGCGATATATTCGAAAGGAGATTTAGAGTGATATTTGCTGTTTCATTTCGGAAGGTGCCCAAAACGAGATCTCAGAGGAGATCTTGGGCGATATTTGCTAGATTTGAAACAGTGATTGTGGAAGTACTCGTAGTACCAGTACTGTAAAATCTCCAAAAAACCGATAATCGAGGTAATCTTGGGACTAACGACGCACTGCTGATCCAACGACTTATATAAGTATGCTAAAATAGGTATTCCCCAATCATACACAGTCGGACTGCTATCAAACGAAAACTCATCAACTACCGCCACGTAACCACTAGACAGTGTGCTCGAAGGATTTGATAAAAATAAATTTCCCATTATATACAAAACAAATAACCGGGCAATCTCCAAATGCTGAACTCTAGGTTGTATACTCAATAAATTCTGGATGGCTAGTCTAATGTAGGAGCATCTAATATGGAAGTGATACCATCATGTAAATCAAGATGTGGAAATAAACTACCCAAAAGTGTGAAGTCCTTAAACTGCTCATCGTACGGCAATGTACTCCCCTAACTAATGGCAAGACCAGTAAGCATAGAAAAGTCTAGTGGAGTGATTCCCATCTCTCCAAAACTAAAGTGGAATGTATGAGTTGTTTTCCACCAACATGAAGCCAATGCACCACACAATTGAACATCGTTATTTAAAAGGTGTTCGATACCTATGTAACGAATAATAATTAATTAACAACGAAAATAATTAAAATGCAAATATGAATGTAGATACGACGAGAAAACGTACTCAAAAAATCGTCAAACCCAATAGTATGGAGAAACCCATGAATAATAGCCTCTGTGTCATATTCACGAATCTGTCTGTAAAGACGAACAACACCAGCCCAAGACCTACGCGCACGCTCGCGTCGAGCCTAATATTACGAATAAGACTTATTTATTTTGTGACCGACATCAAACAGATAAAAATTTAATAAATAAAACGTACCGATGCATTAACTAATGTGCTGACGTGCTCCTCAGTACCAGACAACTCACGAAAATTGGCCAATTGTTTATCTAGTCTTAAATTCGGGTCCTTATAAGACTCCACAACCGTTTGCTCCCTTCGTCTGCCACCACGTTTTCTTATAACCGCCGGCGATTCACGACCCGAAATCGGTACGTTCTCTCCTGCCGGTACGTGCTCCTCAGCTGGATCCACATTCCCGCTCCGGTTTCCGCTCCCTCGAAAGGCTCTCCACGCACGTCTCATTTTTTTTCTCTCTACGGGCAGAAAGATGATTTGGAGAAGGAGGAGGCTGCTTGAAGGGGTTCAGAGAATGAAGAGGCGATGGAAATGGGTTTGGAGAATGTTGCGGCGTCGAGGCTGAAGGGGGTTCGGAGAGAAGAGGCGGCGGAAATTGGAAACGAGGGTTTGAGGTATGATATTGGCTTCAAGAAAACCGATAAATATATCTAATCAATTATACGGCTTTAATAAAGCCGGATAATCGTGTGGTGTGGATTAAACTTCACACCACACCACGGATCGCAATCCAACGGCTGGGGATTGCGATCCGTATGATTACTTTATCCGGCTTAAAAAAAGTCAGATAAAGTAATCAGAGCAACCCCCCGCGTTGGGGTGGGTTGCTTTGCTGATAGGACTGGTTTGATGGTTCTCAACCGATAACGTTGTGATGCTCTAACTATAAGATACATCAACCAAATCCACGACCTTTGGTCAGTTGAACCGTCAATTTGATTGGAAAATGTTTATTCAATGCAACTTCCACTAGACTGACTGATTTCTTCATGACTTACATACTAATTTTTTATCATAAAATTTGAATGCTCTTGGGTTTGAAACTAAAAATAATGCAGGCATTTTGGTGTAACTATTAAATAATATCGAAAAATTGGCAGATGTAAAAACTTCAGTCCTGTTTTTGAATGAGATTCGTAACTTAGTCTGAAGAACGTCAAACGATATACTAATATAACATCAGATAAAACATATGTTATACGAAATATGAATGTAAATATTACATGAACTTAGCATTGTATATGTGTGATGCTTAACAGTATATATGTATGACAATGACATTTCTTTAATTGTGAAATGAATATTATTTTAATTCAATTAATATAACTCATTCGATGTTATGTTTAATTTAACATTGAGTTTATCTGATGCTAATTTAGTATAACATTGTGTTCTATTTTATACCACGTTAATATAACATTCAGTATTGTTCGAACTAAATTTTACAACCTGCACTCTGACTAAAAGTGATTTCGAGTTTTTCCTTAAAATCAATCCATCAAAATAATATTTAACATTTGAATGCTATTAACTAACACTCCATTACTATCCAATAGATTATCGGAAAAGTTTAATTGATATCCCTGCATTTCGAAGTAACGCAACTTACAGTTTCGTTTAATTTACCTATATCTTCGTTAAAGAGTCAGAAAATGAAAAACAAACATCTTGCATTCAACACTAAACAATTAACACTAATACAAAATTTATCGTGCTAACAATACAATGTTATTTGCTTGGAGTACCGCGCTAGTTCGTAGTTTAAAAAAAAAATGTTCGGTCATTGTCAAACTCAAAACGCAGCGCCTGACATTAAAAAAAATCATTGGTAAAGAAGTTTGATTTGGAATATGCTAGGATTATAATTTCCTTAGCCTTAACTAAAGCACCATTCTATCTAAGGGCCCATTCGCAGTAAAAAAAAAAAAATTGGTCCGTTATCGTTGCGTTCGCATCCAATGCGTCCGACGCCAGCAACGGCTCCAACCAGACAAACTGCACGCTTCGTGAACGGGAGAAATTGAGCTGTTTGCGTCGAATGCGTCCGGCACAAAGCAATTAAAATGTCTAATCTAGTTAATTAATGAAAACACATTTAGCTTGGCTGGTGCATGCGCATGCTTTGCTCCAAATAGACCAAGAATCAAGTCCCACCTTCACCCAAAGTTTTTTAGTGTTTTCCTGTACACTGTTTATTAATGCTTAATGCTTACTGTAGATTATTTGTTAATGCTTAATGTCTTTTTTTTGTTGTAGACTGTTAATGCTTAATGTTGTTATAATGTATTTGCATCAATTAAATTGTTGTTTACAATGGTTTCAACACATTCACTAATTAGATTTAACGGTCCAATTAAAAATCAGTATTTAATTAATTCAGAGCAAATAATTAAATATACTACTCAAATACCACATTCAAATGCCAAACAAGTTTCCGGTTCGCTACGATACCACGCTCAAATTCCTCATTCAAATGCCGCTCAAATACACCGTTATAGTGGGCTAACCATCGCCATCCTTCTAACCGTTCCAATTTCTTATTTTATTGCCAAAGCTAAGATCACGGAAATAAACGTACGCAAGCGCGGTGGGAGTGGTTACAGCAGTAAGTAAAATATTGTATATTCATCGGGTGTTGGGCGAAATAGTGGAGGTCAAAGTAGCCTTGATTTATCGCAACTACTTTCAAACGAGAACGCAAAATGTTATCCACGGAGACCCTTATGCAGAAGAATAGTATGTCAACTGAATCGATGGTGAAATCCTTCCGATCTCCGATGAACAACCCTCGTCGCCGTCAGGTAGTCGCCTTGGCCGCCGTTTTTGGAGTTTGCTTTGTCCTTTTCGCTCTTGCTTATGCTACTAGGTCCACCTCCGTTGTTGGTAATTTTGCACTGAGCTTCCTTTTCTTCTCCTTTTTGCTTTGTTTTGCTTGCACGTTCCTGTTCTACTTATGTGCTTGTTACGAACTTATAATGGTTTTAATAACAACAGCAGCATCAATAATAATAGTAGCAGTAGTATATCATGTTTTGCTATATTTTTGTTTCATCCGAAGTTCTATTCCCCTTTTGGGAATTTTATGAATGGGGGTTTGATATTGTTTATTTAATTTTTAGTTTTGAAGGCTTTCTATTCGTTACTGCAAATTTCCGGCTCTAGTTTAGTTTTATGTGTGTTGATTGGCAAGGAAAATCAATTATTGAGTTACAATATTAATTTGGTTCCTTGATTCGTTCATAGAGGACGGCCTTAAAACTAGGATGTTGTCTTCCACACCTTATTTTTCCACCTTAGTTACCCAAATTTGGATTGGTAACTTAATGAGTTCGGTCTTCATTGCATTAAGCAATTTGTTGACGATGTAATGAACAACGTATCCACCACCGAATGAATCTTTTCTTTTATAAATTTGGATAGTCCAATGGTAGTAGACCGCCAGCCGCTGTGAAGAGCAAACAACATATGTGGTGCGCTTGTTTAAGAAGTAGTGAATGAAACGTCTGAAATGTTATTCAGAACATTTGATGCTGTTTTTTCTCTCTCCAGAAGTTCTACATTAAACCACTTATTGGGAAATATGCGTTCAGAACTTCATTTCTGCTTGTTACTACTTCTAGAATGTGGATAATTATTTCTTTCGTTTATATCTTTGTTAACATTTACAAATTATAATAAATTTGAATTTTTAACATTTAAAAGCTATAATACATTCTTGACTTAAAATTAACTTTCAATATTTTGAAGTTTAGAAATAAAACTTGAAAGTGCATTGTGTAAAAAGATAAAATAAAATCAAACTTCTAAAATCTGAAAATTTGAGAGTTTAAGTGCTTTAAATTAAGTTTTTAGAATATAACAGTTTGAAAATTACTTCTCTTAAATCCAAAGTTGGAAATGCTCATAAACTATTTTTCAACCGAAAGTTCCAAAATTTTAACTTAAAATTTAGAAGAATCATTACCTTTAAAAATTATGATCATAAACATAGAAATTTCATAATGAATCATTCCTAGAACCTAATTTTCCAAAACTAACATTTTATAGAATTTGTAGTATTCAGATTTCTCTTATTCCAAACAACAACAACAACAACAAAGCCATATATCCCAAACAAGTTGGGGTTGGCTAAGATTTCTCTTATTCCAAACATTTTGTAATTTTTTTTTCTAAATTAAAAAATTAAATATATTTTAAAGGAACTAACTAAGAGGAGTATTATTGTGAAAATGTCACATTTCTTAAACTAATCAGAAGTTTTAAAATGCAAACACACAAGCAAATGATTATTTAGCATTCTAAACTACTCGTTAAACAATCGGCATTTAGAATATAGCACATCAATCAAAACAGACTAAATCGGCTTTCAAAATCTGATAATTTTAAGTATAAAATATGGAGATCATATAATTTTAAGTATAAAATATGATGTAGAAACGCTCATAAAGCTATTATGCAGCCATTTAAAATCGAATTAAGTTGCAAATATCTTCAATACAATATTTTTAATTCCTAAATTGTAAATAAAATACATTAACTGTTAACATTTGTATTTTCTAGTTTTCTACTTCTAATTTCAAAATGTTTGCCCAATTTTGTTTTGTTCAATTATACAATGCATGAACATTGCTAGAAAGATTATAACATTTATGATTTAACGATGAATACAAAATCTTGCATGTAACTTGCAAATTGTGATTTACATCATTAATGTTTTTGCAAATATATGCAAAAGGAAACAGCTTCACTGGAACATAAGATGTGCATCTTGTTGGAAAAAAAAATGTATTTTTACTATTGGTGAAAATAAAATTTCAGTTGAATGTTTCAAGAGGTAGATATGACTAAATTCATATCCCAAATAAAATGGAAATAATTTATGTCACGATCCATTCTCTCGATCCCCAAAAGAACGAATAGTCATTGGAATATAACACATTAACATAATAGCAGAAGATAAACATTGCATTATATCATATAATAATGTACATCAATTACAACAAAGGTTGTCATCAGAGTTTACACAACACATAGGATCATACTTATACATAACAGTTTTCAGATAGCAAATAAGCACACAACGGAATTAACGATAATCAACATAATAGAGTCTTGGAGAGTCCAAAAAAAACATCCAAATCATGCTCTAACTTCAAGTTCAAAACCAGCTTTCATACACGATTCCAAAAGATCCAAGCTAATAACATGGGAACTAGGCTGCCCATGTGAAAATATGGGCATCCGAGTTTGCAAGGGAAAAACAAACTACAAGTCAGTAATGAGACTTGTACGAGAAACCCTACGGTTATTCTTAACTTATTTTAAAGTGAGACATATCACGAGACCATGCCGTATAACAGGAATGAGTTTCCTCCACACGAATGTCAGAGCATAAAACCACGTAATGTTTTTTGAAAAATGAAGCCATAATAAGACTCAAGTCCCATCACACAATGCAACACAAACGAATGATAGAGTTTTACCTTATAATGACCAAACTTGCTTGGTACGAGAAAATCATTTGATATTATTATTAGTGTCTAAGTATGAAAAATATTTTCGAAAATAAATGTATCAATCTTAGACGGCATAATACCCCATCCTATTATGTCGTCATATAGATTTACAACTAAAATCGCAAAGCTTGTATTGGAAATTGAATTTCATCAATCAACCAATACAAATGATCTTCCTTATCGATTCGGAACCGTCTCTAGCAAGATTTTCAGGACTCACACGCATGTGAACCTAGATCGGCAGAGCCGGCCATCACTAAATACAGCTGATTAATCTCTTTCTTGAGCATAATGTTTTCTGATCGTATCTGACCGTCATCCTGGTCGTTGATTGATCATCATATGAGGCGCCTTAATTTCATCATCTACATAAGTAAATTGTCTAGGTTCCATACCTGTAACAACCCGCCATTTTGATCGTGCCGAATCGACAAAACATGTTAACTCAGAACGTCCAAAACAACAGATTGTTATTAGCTTCTGAGGTAAATAGAATAAATCACAGAATCACAGATCACAGATACATATACATATACAGAGTAACATAATATCTCACAGCGGGAATTTACAAAATACAATAGTAGTTCATGAAGCTACTAAATAAGTTTTACATCAGAGTTTACATAAATAATACAGCGGAAGACTAATACAGTAAATGAAAGATAACTACAAAAACAGAAATGACAAGAATAGCTAGAACTGGGTCAACTGAACAGGTAGATATAGATGAGCAAAATCCAACATAAGCTCCAACTCCAAGAGTAAATCTCGAAACTGTAATACTCGATCTGACCCGAGCAATAATGCAAAACAAAACAACTCGGATCAGGACTAACATTCTCATGGAAGTAAATCAACTCAAATGAAATGTTCGATGAAATGAAATCAGTAACTTAGAGGATGTTTGGGATCACCATCCTCTAAGGATCCGTTAAACTAATACTATGTAGTATAATACGCTATATACAATAGTGTCTATCAGTAAAGTAAAAGTATCAAAATAGCGTAAGCGGGATTACCATTATTACCCTTACACCGTTTATATATTCCCATAGTATATACAGTACCGTAATTCCTCCGTAAACTGGAGGTTGATCAGAGGGCACTCCATATAAAATAGTACAAAACAAAATCGTATTGGGCTCGTATAAGGCATGTGACAAGGCACGCAAGGAATGCCAGGGTGGATTCACCGTTTGCAGAGCCGGACTGGTGGTAACGCATAGTAGCAACTACCGCCCACCTCGATACACACTCCCATAATCAAAAGGGCCCAAATCGAATCTCAACAGTAATAGAATAATATCGAAGAAGTGTGCTCGATAAGAGGTATGACCTCAATTGGTCCGTGCGTAGCTCCTGTTTTAGCCACATCAAGCTGACTCAAGGTAGTCAGGGTCTCGTAATTAATATGAAATAAAAATGGAGTCATTCGCCAAATCATCCCCTTCATTCTGGAACTCCGCCGCGTACACAGTTGTCAAAGTGGTTTCGGTATTGGCAGAGAGTATGACAATAGCCGATCCCGGTCTCTTTAACAACCAATCGTTTACATTTTTCACACCGTGGTCATTATTTTATAAATAACTTTATAAAATAGTTTATACAAAATCTCATATTCGAATTCGAAATCAAAATTAAATATCTAACTTCGATTACATTCAATTTTGAAAACAACTAACTTAAATCGCTTAAATCAAATCGATTTCGAAATCACATCGAAAAGATCTCAAAATATAGTATAAATTAATACTATACTATTTAATTCGATAATAATTTGGTTTGGTTTATATTCGCAAAAACTCAAGTTCAAAACAATTCAAATAATTCAATTTCTACCTTTATAAGAAACATTTCAAATCGATTCATATGAATTCAACATTTTTGTTCGAATTCAAATGTATTATTCAAGTCAAAGATTTACATTTTTATTTTAAACAAAACATATCGTGGTCGGCAATTTCAAGTCATGAAATTTGAAATCGTTATTTATAAATTCAAATACTTCATATAATTCAGTTAATATAATTTGAATCAAATCTTACATTTCAATTTCAATGAATCATATCAAAATTTATAACTCAAGTCGAAAAATTCAATTTATTACATAAAGTCAAGTCAAAACCTTACATTTCAATTTAAACAGTTCATACAATTTTAAATCATTCTTATGACTTCACAAATATTCCAATTCAAATTCATCTCTACTAAAAGTTGGCATCAAGTCGAATTCATAACTTAATATGAGTTCATTCATTATTCAAATATCGTTATATAAATTTACATCTTAAACTTCGAAAATCGCGAAATCTAACTTATCCATCTTGAGTTTATTATTAAAGTTATAAAATATATATAAGAAAATTTATTTTAAAAGTAGATATGTATATATTTATAAGTTTATAAAATTCTAAAATTAATTAGAAATAGATTATAAACATATATAAGTTTAAAATAATATAAAAATAGGTTTAAAGAAATAATTATTATAATAAAACCAAATTAAAATACTTATAATAAATTATATGCTTTAATATAGATAAAATTATAAGTAAAATCTTAAACAAACATTTAAATCTATATTTACTCATAAAATCATTTTAAAACATATAATTTAAAATTTATAAAATTTAAGTTCCAAATCTTTAAAATAAAAATATAAAATATAAAGTCTTAAGTAAATATTTTAAAATAAAACTCGTTTTACTTCGAAAACATGACCGACGGTGTCTGTATATAGTTTTCTACCCTATGGTCAAGTGATACAGATATTTATCATTTCAACCCGTAATTGATAAAATTTCTACGGGTCTATCATTTCAACCCGCGATCCCAAATTCAATAAAAATCGTTCAGATCTATCATTTCAACCCATAACGATTTTTCCCTATTCTAATGTTCGTTCGGGTATGTATCATTTCAACGCTTAGTGATTTTCCTAAAACTAGGGTATCAACAATCACAACAACAATCACATAGTATCAATCACAACATATATCATCAGTGCAACTACGTGTCATATGAATATATCGTGTTGCATATGAAATGTGCATACATATCAAATCAAACAATTTCTACTATCAACCTATACATTTCACCTAACAGTTCATTATTGATCTAACATCCATGAAACAAATGTGAGTCAGGTGTGAGATAAACTCACCTTTCATGGCACAGAAATAGAGATGGCGGACCGATGGACACTGAATGAAGCGACGATTTCCAGGCATGATTCTGAACAAATCCAACTCGATACTCACTTAGTAATTATATATATGTATATATACATAGAAGAAGGTTAAGGGTTTTCAATGGATTGGTACATCTATTGGGTCATGGAACGGATTTCAAACTCAACAACACAATCGACACACAACTCCGACTCGATCCAACCAAAATAAAACACAAAATTTCATTACACCAAATATTATATATATTTCTTAAAATCAAAACACACCAACTATAAATTATTTTAAATTCATATATGAACATTAAACATATATATAACACACACATATGAACACACACACACACACAACAAATAACACAACACCAAAACACTCGGTCTAGAATACACTGAAGCATCCAACATAAATAAAATAATAATATAAAATATAAAATACACAACACACGCGCAAACACAAATCACTACCCTATAACCACCAACTCATGCCCACACATACAGAACAAACACATATATACGCTCTCTCTCAACCCGCATACAACCGCTGGCTTGGGTTTCGGTCTACAGGATCCAAAAGAGGGAGTCACGGCAGCATGGTCCTGGGTTTCGGGTGAGTGAGTCAGTGGGTTCGGACAGCTAGGAGAGGACTATGGTCTCAAGTAGGTTGGTTTCAAGGCTTGGGCGCATGCATGTTGGGTGCTGGTCGGAGAGATATGCTGCAGTTTTCGGGCTTCAAGTGGATGCTCGGCTGATGGACAGTCGTTCTGAGATCTAAAGGGCGGAGACAGCTACAAGAATTCGGAGAGACTTACGTGGGCAAGGGAATTGTGAAGGATTTGGTGAGGTAAGAAATGAATGGAAAAAGGAAAAGAATGGTAGAAGAGAAGTAATGGTTTTGGGACTTAAAAGCTGCTACTGTTTAATAAAGGAATGGTACGCAAAAAGCCTTTTGACCGCTTCTTTGGGAAAAATACAGGGTCACGATTTGAAAGTAAGAAAACGGTTTGATTTTTTTTTTTTTTTTTTTTTTACTGGCTACTACAGAAGCAAAGTAACGTTTCCATTATCAGTGGCGTAACTAGCGTTCGAAACATGGACTAGGTGCAGAAAAATCAATATGTTGCAATTTAAAAAAATATGCGGAGTATTCAAATTCTAATGGCTTTGGAAATATAAAGAAACAAATGTTGTATGGAATGTAAAGGAAGAGAAGCGAATGGTTCAAATAAAAAGGAAAGAGTTTTGAACGTGAAAGACAATGGAGAATTTAAGAAGGCATGCATGGTTACGTAATAAAATGGAACGCATGCCTTGAACCTATATCCATGTTTATGGCATTATTATCCCTTGAAGTGCCACGCGAATTTTACAAACTAGATTTGCAGACCCAAAATGACTAAAAAAATATGTAGAATCGTAAAAGGGACACATCGAACTCAAATGTCACCGTTTCAAAAATGAACTGCGCAAGCCTTTTCACAGTTTCAGCGCGAACCGAGCACCGAAACTGACAAATAAATATATTTTGGTAATCAGCTCGACGAGACGGACACAACGGTGTATAATTTGCAGTGTCTGCATGCTCCGTTCAAAAGTGCGTTACGGACCCCTTTGACGTAAAAATGCGGACGGAAAACGGAGATCAAAACGTCCGATTTTCGCGAAACGAATTTCGCCGTCGGATTCGTGACAACGAATAGAATATTTTTCGTGTTTGTACGAACTGATTTCAGAGAGATTTTAAAATCGTTAAAATTTGAACTGATATGCGCAGCTTTGCACTAAAAAATTGCACGACCGACAACAGTCAAATTTTCCGATGAAATTTTTACAGTTGCTACATCTCACTGTACGTATTACAAATTTCGAATTCCCGTTATGAAAAACCATAGAATAATTTCAAAATAAAATTTTGATTTAAATCGGATTTTAAATCGTTAAAAATATCGAGATGTTACAATCTCCCCCACTCAAAACTTTTCGTCCCCGAAAAGGAACGAGGTAGAGAAATAGTAATTAAATAATTAATATATTTAAACCAATGGTTCATATTTATCCCTATACATATATAATTTTAAATAAATATAAATCAAAAGATAAAATATTTTCAAACATTTCAAACATTTCAAGTATTCACTCGACGTTACGATTGGCTATATATATTTATCCCACTTTCGAAACCCGAAAATAGATATCGATGATGCCGCGGTCATCACCAGAATCATTTTCAAGCGACTAGAATGTGACACTATATCTATCTAATACACATAGAATTTAACATATATGTTGATCAGACATATACACCAAGTCACTAAGTATTCGATAGGCCAATTTTAGCGTCAAATAAGTACTCAAAACATCTTTTGTTTGTTTACACAGAATATATATCAAAATTCAAATCATATATTATAAATAATATATTTCAAATCATTAAAATTTTAAGTAGGGAAAATTATATCTCTCCCCCACTCATTTATTTATTAAAATTCAACTACAATTCTAAATAAATATACAACAGTATTATTATTAAATCAAATATATAACAAAATCATTCTATACTATATCTAAATATTTTCAAATTCATGTTATCAATATTTAAACTTATAACACTTAATTAATTCTATAAGTTAACGTATGAATACCTTACACATAAAATCTTTACAAACCAATATTTAATAAAAACAGACTGGCTAGAAGACTTATACTCTTCTTCTACTTCTTACCTTGAAATGGACAAGTATAAATTATAGAGTTCGAGGTAAAAGCTGAAAGAACGAAAGAACCTAATCAAAGAGGATCTACGAAGGAAGATAGATTCAAATGGAAAGGAAACTCAGAAGAAGATTTAAATATTAAACAGAATATTGTATTCAAAATATTTATTTAAAAACATTTTAAAACCATTTTGAAAACTATTTTTTTTTACTTTAAAAATACGCTCTCTCAAGAAGGATTCTACAACTGATTCAACTCATTCTAGGGTATCACTACCCTATCTCTAATGAGCTTTTACCCCATAGGCTAAAGCTTTGAAAAACCTCTCTCTGATACCACTTGTAACAACCCGCCATTTTGATCGTGCCGAATCGACAAAACATGTTAACTCAGAACGTCCAAAACAACAGATTGTTATTAGCTTCTGAGGTAAATAGAATAAATCACAGAATCACAGATCACAGATACATATACATATACAGAGTAACATAATATCTCACAGCGGGAATTTACAAAATACAATAGTAGTTCATGAAGCTACTAAATAAGTTTTACATCAGAGTTTACATAAATAATACAGCGGAAGACTAATACAGTAAATGAAAGATAACTACAAAAACAGAAATGACAAGAATAGCTAGAACTGGGTCAACTGAACAGGTAGATATAGATGAGCAAAATCCAACATAAGCTCCAACTCCAAGAGTAAATCTCGAAACTGTAATACTCGATCTGACCCGAGCAATAATGCAAAACAAAACAACTCGGATCAGGACTAACATTCTCATGGAAGTAAATCAACTCAAATGAAATGTTCGATGAAATGAAATCAGTAACTTAGAGGATGTTTGGGATCACCATCCTCTAAGGATCCGTTAAACTAATACTATGTAGTATAATACGCTATATACAATAGTGTCTATCAGTAAAGTAAAAGTATCAAAATAGCGTAAGCGGGATTACCATTATTACCCTTACACCGTTTATATATTCCCATAGTATATACAGTACCGTAATTCCTCCGTAAACTGGAGGTTGATCAGAGGGCACTCCATATAAAATAGTACAAAACAAAATCGTATTGGGCTCGTATAAGGCATGTGACAAGGCACGCAAGGAATGCCAGGGTGGATTCACCGTTTGCAGAGCCGGACTGGTGGTAACGCATAGTAGCAACTACCGCCCACCTCGATACACACTCCCATAATCAAAAGGGCCCAAATCGAATCTCAACAGTAATAGAATAATATCGAAGAAGTGTGCTCGATAAGAGGTATGACCTCAATTGGTCCGTGCGTAGCTCCTGTTTTAGCCACATCAAGCTGACTCAAGGTAGTCAGGGTCTCGTAATTAATATGAAATAAAAATGGAGTCATTCGCCAAATCATCCCCTTCATTCTGGAACTCCGCCGCGTACACAGTTGTCAAAGTGGTTTCGGTATTGGCAGAGAGTATGACAATAGCCGATCCCGGTCTCTTTAACAACCAATCGTTTACCTTTTTCACACCGTGGTCATTATTTTATAAATAACTTTATAAAATAGTTTATACAAAATCTCATATTCGAATTCGAAATCAAAATTAAATATCTAACTTCGATTACATTCAATTTTGAAAACAACTAACTTAAATCGCTTAAATCAAATCGATTCCGAAATCACATCGAAAAGATCTCAAAATATAGTATAAATTAATACTATACTATTTAATTCGATAATAATTTGGTTTGGTTTATATTCGCAAAAACTCAAGCTCAAAACAATTCAAATAATTCAATTTCTACCTTTATAAGAAACATTTCAAATCGATTCATATGAATTCAACATTTTTGTTCGAATTCAAATGTATTATTCAAGTCAAAGATTTACATTTTTATTTTAAACAAAACATATCGTGGTCGGCAATTTCAAGTCATGAAATTTGAAATCGTTATTTATAAATTCAAATACTTCATATAATTCAGTTAATATAATTTGAATCAAATCTTACATTTCAATTTCAATGAATCATATCAAAATTTATAACTCAAGTCGAAAAATTCAATTTATTACATAAAGTCAAGTCAAAACCTTACATTTCAATTTAAACAGTTCATACAATTTTAAATCATTCTTATGACTTCACAAATATTCCAATTCAAATTCATCTCTACTAAAAGTTGGCATCAAGTCGAATTCATAACTTAATATGAGTTCATTCATTATTCAAATATCGTTATATAAATTTACATCTTAAACTTCGAAAATCGCGAAATCTAACTTATCCATCTTGAGTTTATTATTAAAGTTATAAAATATATATAAGAAAATTTATTTTAAAAGTAGATATGTATATATTTATAAGTTTATAAAATTCTAAAATTAAATAGAAATAGATTATAAACATATATAAGTTTAAAATAATATAAAAATAGGTTTAAAGAAATAATTATTATAATAAAACCAAATTAAAATACTTATAATAAATTATATGCTTTACTATAGATAAAATTATAAGTAAAATCTTAAACAAACATTTAAATCTATATTTACTCATAAAATCATTTTAAAACATATAATTTAAAATTTATAAAATTTAAGTTCCAAATCTTTAAAATAAAAATATAAAATATAAAGTCTTAAGTAAATATTTTAAAATAAAACTCGTTTTACTTCGAAAACATGACCGACGGTGTCTGTATATAGTTTTCTACCCTATGGTCAAGTGATACAGATATTTATCATTTCAACCCGTAATTGATAAAATTTCTACGGGTCTATCATTTCAACCCGCGATCCCAAATTCAATAAAAATCGTTCAGATCTATCATTTCAACCCATAACGATTTTTCCCTATTCTAATGTTCGTTCGGGTATGTATCATTTCAACCCTTAGTGATTTTCCTAAAACTAGGGTATCAACAATCACAACAACAATCACATAGTATCAATCACAACATATATCATCAGTGCAACTACGTGTCATATGAATATATCGTGTTGCATATGAAATGTGCATACATATCAAATCAAACAATTTCTACTATCAACCTATACATTTCACCTAACAGTTCATTATTGATCTAACATCCATGAAACAAATGTGAGTCAGGTGTGAGATAAACTCACCTTTCATGGCACAGAAATAGAGATGGCGGACCGATGGACACTGAATGAAGCGACGATTTCCAGGCATGATTCTGAACAAATCCAACTCGATACTCACTTAGTAATTATATATATGTATATATACATAGAAGAAGGTTAAGGGTTTTCAATGGATTGGTACATCTATTGGGTCATGGAACGGATTTCAAACTCAACAACACAATCGACACACAACTCCGACTCGATCCAACCAAAATAAAACACAAAATTTCATTACACCAAATATTATATATATTTCTTAAAATCAAAACACACCAACTATAAATTATTTTAAATTCATATATGAACATTAAACATATATATAACACACACATATGAACACACACACACACAACAAATAACACAACACCAAAACACTCGGTCTAGAATACACTGAAGCATCCAACATAAATAAAATAATAATATAAAATACACAACACACGCGCAAACACAAATCACTACCCTATAACCACCAACTCATGCCCACACATACAGAACAAACACATATATACGCTCTCTCTCAACCCGCATACAACCGCTGGCTTGGGTTTCGGTCTACAGGATCCAAAAGAGGGAGTCACGGCAGCATGGTCCTGGGTTTCGGGTGAGTGAGTCAGTGGGTTCGGACAGCTAGGAGAGGACTATGGTCTCAAGTAGGTTGGTTTTAAGGCTTGGGCGCATGCATGTTGGGTGCTGGTCGGAGAGATATGCTGCAGTTTTCGGGCTTCAAGTGGATGCTCGGCTGATGGACAGTCGTTCTGAGATCTAAAGGGCGGAGACAGCTACAAGAATTCGGAGAGACTTACGTGGGCAAGGGAATTGTGAAGGATTTGGTGAGGTAAGAAATGAATGGAAAAAGGAAAAGAATGGTAGAAGAGAAGTAATGGTTTTGGGACTTAAAAGCTGCTACTGTTTAATAAAGGAATGGTACGCAAAAAGCCTTTTGACCGCTTCTTTGGGAAAAATACAGGGTCACGATTTGAAAGTAAGAGAACGGTTTGAATTTTTTTTTTTTTTTTTTTTTTTTTAACTGGCTACTACAGAAGCAAAGTAACGTTTCCATTATCAGTGGCGTAACTAGCGTTCGAAACATGGACTAGGTGCAGAAAAATCAGTATGTTGCAATTTAAAAAAATATGCGGAGTATTCAAATTCTAATGGCTTTGGAAATATAAAGAAACAAATGTTGTATGGAATGTAAAGGAAGAGAAGCGAATGGTTCAAATAAAAAGGAAAGAGTTTTGAACGTGAAAGACAATGGAGAATTTAAGAAGGCATGCATGGTTACGTAATAAAATGGAACGCATGCCTTGAACCTATATCCATGTTTATGGCATTATTATCCCTTGAAGTGCCACGCGAATTTTACAAACTAGATTTGCATACCCAAAATGACTAAAAAAATATGTAGAATCGTAAAAGGGACACATCGAACTCAAATGTCACCGTTTCAAAAATGAACTGCGCAAGCCTTTTCACAGTTTCAGCGCGAACCGAGCACCGAAACTGACAAATAAATATATTTTGGTAATCAGCTCGACGAGACGGACACAACGGTGTATAATTTGCAGTGTCTGCATGCTCCGTTCAAAAGTGCGTTACGGACCCCTTTGACGTAAAAATGCGGACGGAAAACGGAGGTCAAAACGTCCGATTTTCGCGAAACGAATTTCGCCGTCGGATTCGTGACAACGAATAGAATATTTTTCGTGTTTGTACGAACTGATTTCAGAGAGATTTTAAAATCATTAAAATTTGAACTGATATGCGCAGCTTTGCACTAAAAAATTGCACGACCGACAACAGTCAAATTTTCCGATGAAATTTTTACAGTTGCTACATCTCACTGTACGTATTACAAATTTCGAATTCCCGTTATGAAAAACCATAGAATAATTTCAAAATAAAATTTTGATTTAAATCGGATTTTAAATCGTTAAAAATATCGAGATGTTACAATACCACAACATCATTTTTTTCTAGAAGGAAACGTTAGTTCATAATTGTCTGGGCTCCATACCATACCATGACATCACATAAGTAACTATATTATTATCAAATATAGTTAGTAATTGAAAAATAATTATTACTGACACTGAATTTAATATTATTATCTGTATCTACTAGTCAACTAGACCACTTGCTATATTTGTGCATTTTGTATGTGCAAAGTAGAACAAATGCTGAGTCGTGCGTTGTTTACAGTAAGTTTTAGATAATACCTTAATTGACCATAATTGTCCATGTTTGCTTACATAAAAGTATGTCTTTTTGTAGTATTATTATTTTAAGTGCCATCAACAAATTTTCTTTTTCCATTTTCAAAGCATTAGATTGGACGACTTTTTTAATGACACCAACAAACATTTTGTTCGAAAAATTTAAGAGTCCGAAGTAAAGGAGATGCTAAAAATGAATGAATGCAGGTAAATCGTTGGGGCCTAATATCCCATTAAGGTGTGGAAATGCAGAGATCACCTGGTTAACTAAGTTGTTCGATGGTATTTTCAAATCAAACAAGATGTGTGGAGATGCACATTAGATCCAATCTTAAAGAATAAAAGATATATCCAAAGTTGCACAAACTATAAAGGAATTAAGCTTATGAGTCATATGGTGAAGTTTTGGGAGAGTGTCATTGAACTTGGATTAAGAAGGATAACAAGCTATTGAAAAATCCAATTTGATTTATGTCCGGAAGATCGACCACAGAGACGGTATCTTGATAGGACGACTTATAAAGAGATTTAAAGAGTAAAAGAAATATCTACATATGACATTTATCAATTTAAAGAAAGTGTATGACAAAGTATCGATAAAGGTTATATGGTGGACTTTGAAAAAGAAGAGAGCCCTAACAAAATACATTACCATTATCAAAAATATGTATGATGATGTTGTGACTAGTATCATAACATGTTACGATGAAAATGGTGACTTTTCCATTATCATGTGTCTACATGAAAATCAGCATGAAGCCCCTTTTTGTGCTAGTAATGGATAATGTTACGAATGCCATACAAGATGAGATTTTTTGGTGTATACGCTTTGCTGATGATCTTGTGCTAATTGAAGAAAGTAGGATAATGGTTGCTAGTCAGTCGAAGTTGTGGAGGCAAACTCTAGAATCAAATGATTTTAGACTTAATAGAACTAAAAAAGAATATATAAAGTATGAGTTTAGCGTTGTTAGATCAGAGGATGAGGATGTTATTATGACCGAACAAAGTGCTCAAAAAGGAATCTTTTCAATATTTAGGATCAATGTTGCAACATGATGGTAAGATTGATGAAGGTATTACTTTTAGAATTCCAGCTGGATGTGTGAAATGACGACTAGTACTTGATTTTGACGGTCTCTGTGATAGGAAAGTTCAACAAAAGCTTAAAGAAAAGTTGTACCGAACGGCAATCAAACCTGCGATGTTATATAGTGCAGAATATTGATCTATTAGAAGACAACACGTCCAGAAGATTGGTGTAGCAGAGAAGCATATGCCGCAATAAGCCTATGACAAGACCGAGTTAAAAATTACGATATACGTGACAAACTTGGAGTAACACCAATTGAAAAGAAAATAGTTCAATGCTACTTAGAGATGTTTGGACCTACAAAGCAGGGGTGCGTCACCCAGCTGAAGCACTGCGCACGGGATTCGTACGGGTGCGGGGGTGCGCGGGGGTGCAGCGAAATTCGTACGGGGTGCGCCACGAGGCGTGTCCCCGTATTTCATGGAAGGGGTGCGATTGGGTGCGGAAAGGAGGGTGCGGGAGGGACAAAGATGTAATTTAAAAACTACATACCGTAAATTATAAGCTTCAATCTCGACGTCGATCGAATCTAGCGTCGTTCTTCACTCTCGTCATTCAATATTGCAGATTAATTATGTGCCCTAGCTAAGATTTGCGAGCAAATGAGGAAGACGAGCGACGGAGCGAGCAGACAATAAAGACGACGAGATAGCTAAGATTCACGAGCGGACGAGGAAGACGAGCGAGCAGATGATAAAAAGACGAGAGACATGCAGATAAAGAAGACGAGAGACAGGAAGGGCATTTTATTTCTTTCGAATTGGGCAGGGCATTTTTATTGGTTGACAAAAAGTAGGATAGGCTGTGACATAGGCCATTACTTTGTTATTACAACAGAGCTTTAGGTATGTATTTAAATATGCAACTATCTTTACAACTATTGTCAGTCTTTATTCACAGCTGTATTCAAACTAACTGTATTCAAATTATTGTCTTTCACTACTTATTTACAACTATATTTACAACTATTGTAAACTTATTTATTTTCCTACTTTGTTTACTAAAAATACATTTTTTGAATTATATTTATATGTATAATATATTTTTAATACTTTAATATTTGCCGTATCCCTCCGCACCCGAATCCTCATATTTTTGAATTTGTCGAATTCCCGTATCCCCGTACCGCGCACCCGCATCCACGCACCCGCACCAATGCTTCCTAGGTTTGGACATCTCCAACGGAGTTCCCCCAAGGTCCCTGTGCACGTTGAAATTATGGACCACATCGAATGCTCAAAGAGAGGCAGAGATTAACCAACATCGGCATAGGAGGAAGTAGTAAAACGAGATTTGAGAGATTGACATACAACCGAAGAACTAATGTGACGTAAGCGTGTGAAAGTTAGCGATCCACGTACCAAAACCATGAGCTTAGGGTTGGTTTAGGGGTAGTATTATAAGTTTTAGATTTTAGAACTGGTGCATAGGAGCCTAAGGCGAAGTATTTGGTCTTCGGTTCCCATTGTTGCTTGTACCATTCTTACTATTAGTCTTTTTTTATTACTATCATCATTGTTTTTTAATTTCTTTGTCTATTTTTATTTTATATATTATTTATTTTATGTTTACCTTTATTTCTATTCTCATCTTTAAATTCTTTATTATTATTATTGTTACTACTTTTGAATCAACTTCGTAATCTACTTTTGGGTTTCTGGAGTGCGCAGGTTCGAGTCTCGTCCTCTTCACATATGTGAGAGAAATGCTGTGTGCACTAATCGATGACCGCTAGAGCTCGGAAAGCCGCGAGAATAGTACGAGAACGGGAGACTGCCTGAGAAGTCCTCTCGCGCTTGAGTACGAGAGCCTTTTATACTGGGTATCCATCTTTTTCTCTAGTTGATCCCAACTAGTTTGGGAATACTAGTTTAGTAGTTGTTAAAAACATTAGACATGTGGGCATGATCTGTATAAAATAGCTTCACTATGAATAATCAGTTTGGGTGTGTTGGTAGCAAGTATTTTCATAATTAATTTACCAGTTTGTTTAAATTCGTTATACTTTTTACATTGTGAGCCTAAGACGTAGTGTTTGATCTTCAGTCTCTATTCCTGATTGTACCGTTATTACTATTAGTCTTTATTATTATTTTTAACATGGTTTTTTATATTTCTTTGTCTATTATTATTTTACTATTTATTTATTTTTATCTTTATGTCTATTCTTATCTTTGAATCATTTATTGTTCTTATTACTTTTAATTTGACTTCATAATTTGGTTTTGTGTTTCTTCTATATGAAATTGCTTCGCTAAAAATAATCATTTTGGGTGTGTAGGTTGCAAGTATGTTCATAATTAGTTTACTAATTTGTTTAAATTCGTTATACTTTTTCCAAGGTGGCCTAAAACAATAAAGAATTTTCAAAACTAATTTCCAATTTAAAAAAGGTGAATATTATGGTTGGAAAGAATAATGAGTAAAAGTGTTTATTTAAGCGGGAAGTTAGCCAGTGAAGATAAGGAATGGTTTGAACTCCAAATTATTTGTGCTAACCCCTTTTTCCATTGTGCGTGCCACTAGTATTAGCTATATTAGCAGCTGTAAACGAATTTAATAAGTTCACTTGAAACTTACTAGCATCCGATAAGGGAATTATCACCCAGGAAGATGCAAATAGGCATATACGTTGAGATTTATATTATTAAATCACATATATATTGAAGTGTGCTATGTGTTAGTTATGAATGTAGCTTTGTGACGGAGAAGACGATTCGCAAATCGAAGCTCGAAGGAGGAAAATGTAGCATCAAGGATTGCCGAGTTGCTTCAGCTCAGATGTTTGGGGATGAAACCAGACGTCTGAGCAATGGGTCTGAAATTTCCAAAGACTCAACTCAGACGTCTGGTTTCTCATACCAGACATCTGAGCCGATTTTTTTTTGTTTTCTGACTAAGTCATATCAGAGTTGATTTATGATATTTTAAAACGGCAATTTGGGTATTTGCCTACATTTTATACTCTTCTATACAAATTACTTTTAGGTTGGAAACAAATAAGCACTAAATTAGAGGTTCTTAATATTAAGATAATCTCTATATCAAGGGTTAACCGTCATTTTTCATGGTTATTCCCATCCAATAATTTTAGTCATATAGATTTTTTTTCCCTTTCTCAATTTAGTTATTCAATTTTATAAACAAAATTTTGGTAAATCAATAAAGTAGATGGTAGGTGGAATATGTTGTGTTATTGCGTTTTAGTTGCAATTCCGTCTTGTTTTCAATCCAATTTATCTCTTTATATTTTAGGTGACAAAGATTCATTCGTATAAAGCTTCCACAACGCGCTACTATTTTCATAATAATTGATATCAGAGCCAGATCATCGCAAAGCTTAGGGTAAATTTGATTCGAAAATTTATTGATGTCAGATATGATTTCGTTTTTGAAGATGACTATTTTTTATGGAAAAAATTGGGTATTTGAAAGTCTAACATGGAGGATGTTCTATACCTCAATGATCTTTATGGTCCGATTGATGAAGATAGAAAGAAGTCCGTTGATGTAGATGAGGGAAAATGGAAGAAGATGGATAAGATGATGATTGCTTTGATTCGCCAGTATCTTAATAATTCAGTTATCCATCATGTGGCTAGTTGTGAATCCGCGAATGATTTGTGGGACAAGTTGGTATCTTTGTATGAGTCAAAGAGTGCTATTGGTAGGCTTTTCTAGTTCGAAAGTTAGTACAGTTGAGATTAGATGAAGAGAAATATTTCGCAGAGTGTTTGATTGATGAGTTCATTTTCAGAAAATTGGGAAATTTTGGTTGTTTCATTCAGTAATTCTAATGCAAATTGAACTCTCTCTAGAAGTTGTTTGAAGCAATCTTTTGAATCGGGAGCTTAGAAGAAAAGGGTTAGATATGAAATCAGTTCGAAGTGAGACTATGGCTGAAAGAAAGATACAATTTGAAAGAAGGAAGCTAATGGTAAAAAAGTTATCTTTGTCATTATTGTAATAAGAAAGGTCACATACGCAGTAAGTGTTATGCTTATAAAAAAGATCAGAAAAAGGCTACGCATGGTGATAGTAGTGATGATGCACAGACAGATTTTCCTGAAGATACTGTCAGCGATGCTTTTTGTGATGTCCTCTTTGGTGGAAATTAGCCTTGAAAGATGGATTCGAGAGTCAGTTTTCACATTTGTAGAGATATAAATTGTTTCACTTCTTATGAGAAGAACATCAACATGATTAGAACAACCGATAGATACGAACTATCAGTTTGTGGTATTTGATCTATCCGGTATCATATGCAAGACTGTGTAGTTAGAGAAGTCTCTGAAGTCAGACATGCACCCACTTATTCGTATAGTCTTGTTCCTCTCGGTTAGTTGGATCGTCGTGGTTGCACTTATAAGACTCAATATGGAGTTTTAAGAGCGAAGAAAGATGGTCGAGTAAGAATGAGATGAGTATTGAAAGAAGGAAGTCTTTATAGTTTGGTTGGTTCTATAGTCAACTGTGGAAAGCGAGTGACGGTTGAAGGATCTAGTCCACAACAAGAATGAGAGGTTATTGTGGTCGCTTCTTATGATTCTAACATTAAGGATCATATTTCAGATATGAGTCTTCATGTTGATGATGCTCGAGTGATCGATAATGATCATGTAATGAGCTTAGATCGAGTGATAGACGGGTGTTGAGTTGTAAAATCCACAAAGACACGATGAAGATCTTTATAGTTTTACAAATGTTTTTAAGACCGAATTTATGTGGTTCATCTCATGAGGGAGATTCACCATTTATAGGCGGTGATTGAGGTTTGTAATTTAGTATGGTTGAGATATGAAGATTTATGAGAGATCTAGTGATGACATGTTTGTTTTTGTGTGTTAGTTATGGTTGAGATCTAATGTGGATGTGTAATTTAGTATGGTTGAGATATGCATCACATGCAGGGAACTTTTGACGTGATTTTATATTAAGGTAGAGTGTTGAGATCTATGATATTAAATCACATAACATTGAAGCGGGCTATGTGTGTTAGTTATAAAAGTGGCTTCGTGACGGAGAAGACGATTAACAAATCGAAGCTCGAAGGAGAAAGATATGATGTCAAGAATTGTTGAGTTGCTTCAGCTCAGACGTCTGAGCAATGAATCTGGAATTTCTAGAGACTCAACTCAGACGTCTGGTTTCTCATACCAGACATCTGAGCCGGAAAAAAATTCGTTTTTTGATTGGGTCATATCAGAGCTGATTGTGATATTTTAAAGTGGTAATTTGGGTATTGCCTACATCTTTTACTTTTCTATATAAGCTACTTTCAGAAGATTTGAAACAAATAAGCACCGAATTAGATGTTCTACTTTAAAGGGGCAATTTGTATTTTGCTTATTTTAGCCTTGTTCTATTATTTGTAAACAAAATTTTGGTGAACCAATAAAAGTGAGTGCTTGAGTGAAATATCTTGTGTTATTGCATTTTAATTTCAATTCTGTCTTGTTTTCTGTCTAAATTATCTCTCTATGTTTTGGGTGACAAAGATCAATTCGTATAAACTTCCGCAAAGCGCTACTATTTCCATAGCAATATATTCACATACTCGGTTTGTGAAAGTCTCGTTCAACAGAAGGGGCGAGTGACATGGAAATAGATTTTCTCCATTTGCTTATGAACCTGCGCACTAGTACCGATACCAATTGATTAAATTAACATTATCAATGTTGTATCTGACACTGTCCAATAAAAATGAAAACTAATAAGGGATTGAGAACTGTGAATGATGTTGCTAGATTCATTAAATCGGTCGACTGTGCGCTGCTTCCTATGTGTGCATGGTAGATTCATATTTGAACGGCTATCGTTTGTGGAAATTAAGAAAGTGCATGGTAAATTAAGAAACTTAATGTGAAATATCCATTTTTAAAAGCAGAAGGTGCCTGCGCACACAAGCGCGTGTGCGCATGCGCGCACACATATATACGGAAAATATCCCGAGTTGCCTAATATTGCTTTTCAGGGTATAATAATGTATGTACATCCTAACTTACAGTTATCATCACTTAACGTTAAACGTTTTCGTGAATAATCAATTTTGGATACATTGTATGACTGCAATTTTATGTTGTTTAGAATAAATGAGAGTGTGACTATTAAAATTCAAGAATCATGTTTTGGTTTTCACATTTGTTAACATAAAGAACGTCTCCTAATATACGGTGAAATTAGTATTTTGGAGTTTAAAAATAACTTGTGAAAACCATGTCTTCCGACAAGGCATTTAGAGTAATGCAAAATAGTTTGAATTAATTACATAAGAGAGCAGAAAAGAAACAACATTCTAACAGTATATCATTGTGTTTACATTTAAGGTTAAAATGGAGGGATATTTAGCAGTTGAGATTAGTTGGTTTTTTATTTATTTATTTATTTATTATTTATTTATTTTTTATTATTATTGTGTCTCAATAAACTTTCCCATTATGTAGCCTACTTGCATATCAACTAAATATAGTTTATTTTAGTCCAGTTTCTGCGATATCCTTACTGTATGAAGATGAGGATTTACTGCCTTTTTGACCTTCAGTTATATGATATTTAAACTATGATATGAACAGTTAATTTATTCAATGATTGTTTAGACATCTTGTTGACAAATAGTGAGCTTTAGATGAATAAATTTATGAATTGGTTTGCATGGCATATTTGGAAAGCAATCAACCATAAAATGACTACTACTTGATTGACTGTGTTTTCAAATTCTGAATTTGTATTTTAGTTTCAAATCTCGTTCAGAAATTGAATTTTCTAAATGGAACTGTAAACTAGTTGAGCTGAATACAAACTCGAAAGTTCAGATCAACCATAAACGGAACTCCTAGTTATCAACCATAAACGGAACTCCTAGTTGTCAATTATTATTCTTATTTATTCCATGACTAGCTTTGCTATTGCGATTTCTTTATGTCTTTTTTTAACATTATCTGGATTTTTTGAAAAAAATAGATAAGAAAGAAGCTGTTCATACCAAGAAGGCACCTGCGGCATTGGGACCTTATTCTCAGGCTGTCAAGGCTAACAAAATGCTTTTTGTATCAGGAGTTCTTGGTCTTGTACCCGAGGTTTCAAAATCTTAGTTCTGATTTTGTGTCATTCCTATATATGAATATTTGTCACTACACCATGCTATAATTGTTATCACATTTCAATATGCGCAGACTGGAAATTTTATTTCAAACAATGTAGAGGACCAAACTGAGCAGGTAACTGAAGACACAGATAATGGCCAACTTTTTTTTTTTTTTTTTTTTTTTTTTAAAAAAGTTGATTAATGTATGAGCGTTACTTTATGTGTAGTCTAATATCCATTGTTAGCTCTTATACTTGCAAACCGTAAAGGATAGCCAACAATAACACATTTGAGTATAAGTTATGTATATCAAATTAGTAACAAAATATGTATAAATTCTTAAACTATAAAGTGCATTCCAAATTCCAATATAATAAAATAACGACCTGTTTAGCCTGCATAGCCTCTTTTATGTTTATTTGTAGGTGCTGAAAAACATGGGGGAGATACTCAAAGCTAGCGGTGTCCACTATTCTTCAGTGGTTAAGACTACCATTATGTAAATATCTCCTCTCTGTTTTTTTTTAACCATTTTTGTTGTTGTGAGATTTGATCATTGTTGCTTACTTGAATTCATTTATTTTGTAGGTTGGCCGACTTAAAGGATTTCAAGAAAGTGAATGAGATATATGCTAAATGTAAGTTTTTAAGCTAATCTTTACTGCTATGTATTGTATAACTACACACTATGTCATATGTGAGCATAACGACCCACTTTGCATCAACATCCAAAAACCAACATGAAGTTCATGGGTTGAGCATCGATGATGGGCGAATTGTAATGGTTATGGAGCAAGACTAAGAACATCTAAATCTGCATTATAAAACATAATGTAGCCAGAACAAATATATGATCAAAAGGAAATGCTAATTCCTTAAATCAAATGTAAGAGTAGTACGTGATCGTAGTGTACTCTATGAGTCAATATGTTCAGTACACAGGAGCGAATGTACTTTGAAGAGGCACGGGTCCTATTTTACCGATACCACTTTGCATCCCCCCCCCCCTCCCACACAACCCCCCCCCCCCACACCCCCACTCACCGTCCTTGTCTGTTGTAAACTTACACAATTATGGTGGTGTCGTTTGTACAGATTTTTCAGAGCCTTTTCCAGTGCGTGCATGTTATCAGGTGGCTGCTTTGCCCATGGATGCAAGAGTTGAAATTGATTGCATAGCAACCCTGTAAAGAAATTACTCTTATTTCATATTGCCCGAACTGACTAAATAAAAGATTGCACCAAATTTTTAATAAAATTGGCTATAAAATGTTTCATCATTTATTCTTGTCCTGTAACGATGCTCTTGTGCCGCTTTCTAGTATTAGTTTTGATGCTCTATCCATGCAATGTAGGACTAAATTAAGTTTCATAAGGAACTAAGTTTGGTTCCACATTGCAAAACAATAGAGACGTTTTTGTCTTCAAATCCCAAACCCTCGTGAAAGACAAACCCTCTTGAAGCAAGTAATGACAATAGCTTGATAGTTTATGCAACAAGAAATTATGTACGGATACATTGATGAAACTGCATTGCTCCTTTCCTTTCAAATTACCATACCCCCATCTCCCTAGTACTTGCTCTCATTCTCTGAAGAACGAAATGTACATGTTCAAATCTTCCTACTGCTACACCAAGCTTGAAAAGGAAGACGAAGAATTTGCGAATCATCGGAGAGCCCAGTTCTTAGTGTACAAAGCAATGCGAGGTATCGATACGAGAAGGAAGCCAAATAGATTCAGCATGCATGGAGTGAATAAGTTTAGAGCTCGTGTTTTCAGCTTGATAAAGCTTGTTTTTTGCCGAAGAAGAAACGTTGCTTGAGAAAACGTTTCAAATATTAATTATTTTGTTAGAGGAATTTTAACATCTGCCATTATAAATGGTGAAGTGCTATCCGATTATGCTTGGAGTTGTGTGATTTATTTGATTTATTGTTTCGTTTTATCAAATTATGGAGGCATATCGTTAAATGTTCCGTGTAGAGTTTTGATCACAAACAGGCTTATTTGGTATCTTTTTGTGATCGCAAGTGTGGTAAAAGATTAAGAAAGATCAACTACCTAGAAAAGACGTTTGGTTGAGCATTTTCAAACTATTATTAGTTTTCTTTTTAAGTTTTTTAAATGAGTGGAAACTTGTTTTCTTTATCAATTTTACAAAATGAACTTTTAGGAACACAGAATTTTGGAAATGTACATTAATATTAGTTATACAATTCTTGATAAAATGACCTATTTTCATTTTTAAACTTGTTTTCAGCATTTTTTTTTGGATTGGATTAACGCATTACTGATTCAAATTTAGTCTTGTTTCAAAGTCGTCTGACCTTCGAACGAAAATGTACTAATTTAAATATCAGCAAACAAATATTAGTTCAAAATTGAATGTCAACATCCTACGATTGTTTATTTTTTAATCAACTTCTAGAAACAAGTCCAATAAATTTTAGATCAAAAGATCCAACAATTCTTTTAATCAAATATTCTATTCTATATAATTTTATCAAGCTAAATGCAGTTAAAAATCAATACCTAATTAGCTAATGATTTAAAACAATATTTTAATTCGTAAAATGTCATGTATATTTAACTTTATCGAAGTTAATTAATGTGTCGACTAAAAGTTAGATAGATCGGTCATGCTAGTTAGATTTTCAATGACATTAAATATTTGAATTACACGAACACAAATCATCAAAAATACTAGTTTAACCGATTACAAACACACGTTGGTTTGAATGATTGGGCAAAAATACCTTTTTTAAAAGGAATTAAATTATAATATTAAGCGATTTTTTAGTTTGTAATTGAATAAGGAAAATACAAAAAATTAAACAAATGTCACTAGCTGATGGCATGTCGAGTATTCAAAAACGCAACCTTTCCTCACATATATTTGTTTCCTATGCAAAAAAGAAGAAGACAACCTGACTAAGCCGATGCCACCCTCCAACAACCTTTGACCCTCGTTGAAATCACCATAGGCAACTGCATCTTTTCGTAATAACCAATCTCTCTAATTTAATTCCTATTTGGGTAAAAGTTTAAGCTAACTTTGAATTTGGGACTAATTGGTATGATTATGAGTTTGAAATTGTTGACGCTTTGGTTTTGATCAATCGCGCACCAACACCTAATTCATATGTGAATTAGATATTATTCGCAATAATAGTTACAAAACAATCTTAGAATACATAAAAGTAAAGTGACATAAAATTTATAGTGGTTTAGGAAATCATGCCTACGTTCATTTATTCCAATTTTTATCGATTATACTACGTGATTATAAGTACAATACAAATTGCTTTTAAGAATGTAAAGAAAAGATTCTTGTAATTAATCCTCACTAGTGTCCTTACGTAATGGAGTTCCAAAGCCACGAAGAGATCCCTTAAAATGGCATAGATTTGATTGTGTCCATGGAAAATTTGAATCTAATCCCTTAGGTAGAGGGATCAGTATTGATCTCATAGAGGGATCGATATTTTTGTTGCATATCCCAACTTTAGGTAATCCCTTCATAGCCTATGCTAGCATGTTTTGTTTCATCCATTTTCTACCGGATCCATCATGTTGATCATCCATTCTGAGCTGATATGCCTTATCTCAATCTTGCCTGATCATCTAATCAACTTTGGATCCAATCCAAGTTACAGAACTTCAGGTCCGATATCATTTGGCTGATTATTCATTTCGTGCCCAAAATACTGTGCTGATTAAGTGAAAACACGTAATCCTACTAGTCATGTGGATGGGCGATCCTCGTGAATAATTTTGAATTCGATTAGAAGTGGAAAATTTCGTACCCAAGGCTCTGCTCGGATATTCCATTTTTACGTGATTGCGCTATACCGATCACTAGTTTTTCAGTGATCCATTTGTATTCATCAGATCGATCATGTGGTAACTTTGGATCCGAAGTTTTGTATCCCAATTCTTGTGCCAAATTTGGATCCGAGCTACTGTGCTTGATCTTTTGTTTTTATGCGATCGTATCATGTTGATCACTCATTTTTAGTTGATCTACCTAAGTTCCTGAGCGATCGATCACTCTCCTAAATAATTCCAATCCTTTCTTTTGGTGTAAAAATCCCAATCCGATCACTCAATTTTATACCAATTTGAAGTGCCCAAAGTCATACTGATTCGATTTTTTAAGGTCAAAGTGCTGATCATGTCGATCACTATTTTTCAAAGTGATCTGAAGTTTTCCATGTCGTACCGATTCGATTTAGTATCGTGATTGGGAAAGTTTTCTGGAGTGATCCGCTGATTCGATCCATCAGTTTTGAGTGATCAGACTGTGTCGTTCATCATTTTCATGAATGTTGATATGAACTTTCCTAAATGATCGAGAAAGTGGTAGATCGATCCAATCTTTGGCTTTCGAAGTGATTGGACTGTGCCGATCAAGATTATTTGAGGTGATCGATCTGATCCTATGCTTGATTGATCAAATGAACAAGAAATGATCCAACGAGCCGATTAGGCTATTTTTTGAGTGATCAGACGATAATGACGATTAATCCAAGATGAATCATTTTCTATTTCCCAAGCAAACGTCGATTCCATCGCTTAGTCCGAGTTTATACAAGTGAGCGCTCGAGTTATTAGCGATTTGGATGTCCAAGTCAAAAGAGTAATAGACTTGTCAAAAAAGTGGTTAACACTTGCCTTCGAAACCATGTCTTTCTATGGAAGACATGTTTTTGATTAGTTCAGTTTTTCGCAGTCTTTTTAGTTTGATGTTGAAAGTTCGTGACCGCGTCGGGTCGGTTCCGCGTCAAGTATAATCCATACTTGAATATCTATGTCATGTCCCTACTAATCGTAATCCACAGTTAGTGTTTTAAGCCTCTCCAGGCTTACATTCGAACCACTCGGGGTTTTGTCCATGTATAATCCATACATGACGGTTTGGAACCTCTCCGGACTGCCGCTAAGCATATTCCATGCTTAACGTTTCGATTTTGGGTCGATCCCCATCAGGCATAAGCCATACTTGGTAGTCCACGATTCAGTTGATCCTCATTAAGTCAAATCCATACTTAGCGGTTCTTGGTTTGGTTGGACTGCAAAGCATAATCCATACTTAACAGCCATTTCTAGAATTCCCATTAAGCATAATCCATACTTGACATTCCATTTATTTGCGTTCTACCAAACATAATCCATACTTGATGGTCTAAGTCGAGTATAATTCATACTCGATGCATTCCTAGCCGCTTCGGGATCTTTCCATGCATAATCTATACATGACGTTTCAGTTAAAGAGTTTTATACTTAATAGGCATAATCCATACTCACCATGATATTAAAGTTGAAACCAAGTTTGACATCTAATGAGCATAATCCATACTCACCAAATGGTTTATTTGGCATCCGATGAGCATAATCCATACATATCAACTATGTCCGATGGGCATAATCCATATTTGCCGAAAGGTTTATTAATGTTTCTCAATTGCATTTTTCACACATGATGGGCATAACCCATACATGCCAAAAAATCTTACTAAAGTAGTAAAACACAAAATCTATGTCTGACGAACATAATCCATACACACCACACAACTTTATTAGGATGGAAAACAAGAATTTTTATTGCAAAACTAATGGGTTTTTCACCATCCAGAGCTTGCCTAGGGATCTCTTCGGCTCCCCATATAAGAGTAAACGACTTAGCCTTTTTAATTACAATTTGATTAATAAAATGAAAGAATTAAAACAAATAAAGTAGAGTCGGCGATCTGATCGTCCAAGAGCATGCCTAGGGAACTCTTTAGTTAGCTACATATGTAGAAGACTTAGCCACCATTATCATCATTTTCCCACTTGTCAATTGATGACAAGGTCACGACGAGTGCTCAGCTCGCCTATAATCCTTGCAGCCGCTAGCTGTTTTTGTTGAGTTATCGTTGTTGTTCTATTCCAGACATACTGTTGTAGTTATCCATTTTACACCGTAGGTGCCAACATTCATTAGTTTCATGTTCGGTCCTCTCATGGAATAGACAGAATTTCGCGAAAGCTATGTCTTTCTCAATGGGCTTCCGTCCACTTTTCCTTCTCGTTAGAAGGCGGTCTTTGATATCCAGATATATATATGCTTCGGACTCACATTCAGCTGTGTATATGAGTCATATTTTCGTCCCTTTTTGATTTTTTAAGCGCCTGGATTGCCCTTAGCTTTCCTCTTTCCTTTATTATTCCCAAAATTAGACGATTCTCTGTTCTTGACATGATTCACTTGAATAGATTCACGATCAAGTTTGGCATCTTCCTACCTTAGAAATATATCTGCTTTGAGGTAGAAAACTCTTAGATCCCATGGGTGTCTCTTTTTAATCGCATTTTGAACTTTAAATTGTCCAAGACGACAGATACTGTGGTCATCAACACCAATGATGGATCTAGTCAACCCACTGAAGCTACATCAACATTAATATGCTCTAGGAATTGGTTGATCTGCCTAAGTTTCTAAGTTTTGATCGATCACTCTCCGATAAAATACCAATCCTTGCTTTTGGTATGAAAATATCGATCTGATCATTTAATTTTATACCAATCTGAGGTACTCGAAATCATATCGATCTAATTTTTAAAGGATCGAGCAAAGTGGTTTTTCTTTATTTCCCTGTGTCTATCAGCTGATTTAAATGATCCGATCATACCGATCACTATTGTTGACGCAAAAATGTTGATGCAACATCCAACGAGTTCCAAGACAATGAAACTAAATGACCAAAATGGAAATAATGTATGGAAAGTAAATAATACAGTGTTTATAGTGGTTCAGCCTACGAAGCCCTAGGTTCACTTTGAATGGCTTTGCTATTTTATTGCTCTTTGTACAAGTTTACAACGGTGGGAACAATAGTTCCATGTCATTACAATGACAATATGAAACGACCCGAACTCCCCCGGTCTCCGAAGAGAAGGGAAAGCACGGATTGTTTTGAGAACACGACAAACTAGAACGCAGACGGAAGAACATTTCATTGTATATTATAACAATGCATCATAATACAAGAATATACAGAGTATAAACAAATAAATATTACACAGAAATATCAGAGATTACAATAAATTACATAGCAGCGGAAAATAATACAATACACAAATAGAAGGAGATATACGGATACAAAGCTTTCCGGATATCGTTCCAGCTGTAAACCAGGATCCTGTGAATATAAATCTGCAAAACCAAAACTACTAGCTGCCCGTGTCAAAATAAGGGCACCCAGAGTTTAGGTTAAAACAATAAACCCCAGGTCAGTCATGTGACTGGTGTGAGAACTAAAACAGTTATTTATCTTTATTTTTAAAGTTAGGTAAATCAAGGGACCACGTCGTATAACACGGAACGAGTTTCCTCCCAAGAATACCAGTGCATAAAACAAACAGCGCAATGCTAAATAAAGAAAAATGAAGCTATTATAAGACCCAGTTCCCATCACACAATGCAACGCAAACCGGAGGATAGGGTTTTTACCTTATAATAGCCAAGAATGCTTGATACGTTTAAAACAAATCATTTGATACTATTATAAGTGTATAGTGTATAAAACAACTTCAAATCATAAGTATCAATCATAGGCGTCATGAATGCCCCATACCACTATGTCGCCATATATAGGTTATACAATCAAAATCGCAAAGTCACGTATTTGGAAATTGGGTTTCCATCTATGAACCGAGGCCAGGGATCGTCCTCTACCGATTCGAGACTCTCTAGCCCGAGCCTCAGGAACAACCGCAACTGCCCCATGGATCGTCAGGGCCGGTCCACCGATGTGGATTATTATGCCTGAACACTACGTTTCCCCGCCCTTTGGGGCGTAAATGAGCCAACGAATGACTCCATCGGACCCGGATCGTCCGATCAAACCGAGGCGCCTTGCAACAGCAACAACCACACAGGTGAAAAGTATATAAATGTCAGGGCTGGTAGGTCACTGACACCACCCTAGCTAGAAAGAAACGCATGCCCTCCCTGATGTCCTCTCCCGTTTTTGGTTCACAACCGGGGTGTGAGGCTCGCGAATTTACGTTGCACCAAGCTGTGCCACACAGGCTGTGCTTTGATCATCACCTCAAGACTTTGTTTTTCAACAGAAGCCTCGATCAATTGCATCTTTGCATGCCACACAGGCAAACCACTCTATGCAACCGATATCAGTCACACAGAATGAAATCCAATGTCAGACACACAGTCCATTTACTAGTCCGTTCTGGGTATGAACGAAACCGGAGGCACCTAGTACCCCGCATATCCATCGATCTCCAAGTACGTCTGGACGATCACCAACTGTTTCCATCTTCTTGGGTGTACAGCCCAATCAAGATCATCATTAATTACCCAAATGACGTGAAGACCTCCGGTCTTCAACCACCGTCTTCATCTTCGACTTATCGTCGTATCAGTTATTCAGAATGGGATAGACCCGGTCTTTCCGAATAACTCGCGTATATAGTAAACAAGTGTTACACAAACACCACATACGCCTCATTCCAATTTATTAGTCACTAACCGTAAATTAACCAGAGAATAATTCCCCAAATGTTAACCCCGAAGGCCGAAACCAACATCAGATCAATATCCAGAAAACCATTCTGCTTAGCTAACCGACAGTTAGTTCCTAAATTTCACATTCATAGGGAAAGGTTCCCATTAATTTTATCAAAGTTAAATTCTTGGAATTTATTCTCTAGTCTTCTTTTGAATTTCGATTCAACTAGTCGGGATTAACGAACCTTACCGAAGTAATCATTTGTTTTAATTTCCCAATCCCAACCTATTCATCCCATGAAGTAAAACTGGTGATACTTCATATCTAACACCACGGTGTTATCGGTAAATTCAATTACCATTTCACGTTCAAATCTAATTAAAGATTTTACTATCGTCTGGAGCAAAACTGGTGATACTCCATCCTCGATGATTTCAATCTAATTAAAGATTCATTAAAACTCCACTTAGTTTTAATCTGTGACTGGGTTAAAGAATCAGTGTCATTTACAACACGATGCACGATAAACCCAAAATCACATCACTTTTCAATCAGTCCCTAACCAAAAATTAGCAAGTGAGCAATTCCCAAAATATTAACCCCGAAGGCCGAAACCAACATCAGATCAATACCCCAGAAACCATTCAACTCAACTAATCTCCAGTTAGTTTCTGGATTTTCTTAACTCCTTTGGGTCTAAGAACAGTATTATTGAAGATACCATTCACGACAACCCAAAATCACATTCTATTAATTATCGGGTTAAAGAACAAGTGTTATTTAAAACACTGTTCACGATAAACCCAAAAATCAATATCAATTCAGTTCCAATTAAATATTATTTAATTGGTATACTTCATTAAATCTAAATAAAAAGATTTAATCTTTTCTCAGCTGGGTTCAAGAACAGTGTTAGTCAAGACAACATTCACGACAAACCCAAATCACATTTGATATTAAATACAAGGCTCTGAATAGAAAATATCCCGGCTTATATTCAATATCAAATTCTACGACCAACAAATATCGTATTGGAAATAACGATATATATATCTATATCTTTCAAATTTCCATAACAATATCTGTATAGTCACGAAATCCAACATCGAAATATTCCGAAGGCAATTTCGATTCAAATCCATTCCAATGCAATCATTGGAAATTCTGGTTATTTTCAAAACCATTTCAAATTCAATTTATTTATTTAAAAATAAATAGAATTATAATTCTAGTTCAAAACTAGCTCATTTCGATAAAAATCTATTTTTATCTTTTCAAATATGGAGGTTTTCATCCCAATTCTTTCTAAATCATTTTTTATGATTTTACACAAATTATTACTATTTTCAATAATTTTATCAAGGCCCGTACAGTCGATTTCCACCAATGGCCATCGAACTGCACTTACAGCGACATTTTCCAAATTTGATTTGGACATAATTCCAAATCCAACCGTTAGATTTCCAATTTCTAATATTCGTTAAAAATCTCTTTTCGATACGAACCCAACGGTTCCGGTTTTAGGAGAATCCGACGGTCGGATCTCCCGAAATATCCGTTCGAAGTCAATGGTCGAAATTCGCGAACTACCGCGGTGCGGCTCGTTCTATTCAGGCCATTATATTATATATATAATATATATAATATATATTTCATCGATTTCTATTTAAAACGAATTTTATAAATCATTTTAAATTTGTTTTCAAAACGATTTCAACTTTATATTCAATTTCAGTTCGTTTTCAATTCGATTCAAATTTCAATTCGAATTCATTTATATTCAATTTCAATTCGAATTCATTTATATTCAATTCTTTTCAAAATATCAGATTTTGAAATCACTTTCGATATTCATTATAAAATGAATAAAATCGATATAAATATCGTTCACGTCAAAATGGCGTCAATCTAATCAACACGGCTTCATATATTTTCTATTTCAAATATTCTATTTCAAATATTTCTTTTTCAAATATTTCCATTTCAAATATTTCTATTTCAAATATTTATATTCAAATATTTCTATTTCAAATATTTATATTCAAATATTTCTATTTCGAAACTGGAATGAGGCCCAATCAATTACCATATAATGTTAATTATATGGATTTTCTACAACACATGTATATATCAACAACGATGAATAATCAACCATCATCCAAAGTGCATTCTACACTGTATAAGCATCAAATATAAATATTCAACGCTTATAACAGTCTGTCAATCAATCGATCGACATACAACTAAACAATCGGGATTAGTGTACGTCAAATATCATCCCAATACCCGTGTGGGGTTTCAAACAATCAAACACAGATTTTATTTGTGCAGTTGGGCGATGTGTAAAATTTATCGTCCCAATCAATATCAGTCAAATGTGTGTATATAAACAAATCATCTGATTTGTTTATTTTTATTTCCTTTCATATATACGTTAAAAATTCTATTTTTAACTAAAAAATATTTTTAACTATATAAATATTTTATCTCATTTCACCTCACATCACACAATCAACTACACATCAAAATCAAACAAAACAAGCATACAAGCCGTCCATGGTCTGTGGACGACGGGTGTCGGGTGCTACTAAACACCGTCTGCATCCTAGTATATATATATAACTAGAAAATTAAAATTAAAGAGTGAGAAATTCTCACCGATTAGCTAATCCAACGCCGCGACTCTTCTTATGTAGAAATCTTCGTCGTTCTTGCCTCTTGTCACTTTTCACTGCCCGTATTCTCTACATATATAAAAATCACATTTTTACTTCGCTATTCAATATATAAAAATCGAATTTTTACTTCGTTGTTCAATATATAAAAATCGAATTTTTACTTCGTTGTTCAATATATAAAAATGGAATTTTTACTTCGTTGTTCAATATATAAAAATCGAATTTTTACTTCGTTGTTCAATATATAAAAATCGAATTTTTACTTCGTTGTTCAATATATAAAAATCGAATTTTTACTTAAAATCGAATTTTTACTTCGTTGTTCAATATATAAAAATCGAATTTTTACTTCGTTGTTCAATATATAAAAATCGAATTTTTACTTCGTTGTTCAATATATAAAAATCGAATTTTTACTTCGTTGTTCAGTATATAAAAATCGAATTTTTACTATGCTATTCAATATATAAAAATCGAATTTTTACTATGCTATTCAATATATAAAAATCGAATTTTTACTTCGTTGTTCAATATATAAAAATCGAATTTTTACTATGCTATTCAATATATAAAAATCGAATTTTTACTATGTTATTCAATATATAAAAATCGAATTTTTACTTCGCTATTCAATATATAAAAATCAAATCTTTATACACACTACTTCATGACAAAATGAATTTTTTTTATATACTAATTTCTAACCTTAAATTCAGTAAAGTAAATAAAAGAAGCTTTCATACAAATAGGAAGGAGGGGGAAACGTTCACCATCGAAGGAGGGGCTGTTGCGAGGTGTTGTAGAAGTGGAGGAAGAGCGATAGGAGGAGGGAGAAGGCTGGAGGGGGGGGGGTCGCGGTTTCTGGCAGAGGGAGGAGGAGAGGGGATCGACGCGGGGAGGGGGAAGTTGAAGCTCGCCGTCGGCGATGAGGTGGAGCGGCGGCAAAGGGGGGGGGGGGCGCCGTTAGGTCGAATTGAAGGGGGAGAAACGGAGGAAGGGGAGGAAGAAGGAAGGAGGCGATGGAGAGGGGCAGGCGGTGGGTGCGCCGCCTTGGCGGTGGTGGAGGGCGCCAGTCGTGCTAGGATGCGACTTTTTTTTTCTGTCGATCGAATTGAAATGGGGGGGAGGGGGCCTGGAGTATAGAGAGAGAGAAGGGGGAGTTTTTTTTTATTTAATTAATTTAATTTCAAAAAGGCACTTTTTATTCTGACCTCGAAACAAGGCCCACCGCTTGTCGTCCATAGCTAATTACCCCTATTCCGAACACAATGAGATATGTATCGTAAGCTGATTCGACTGTTTCGATCAGTTTTCGTTCAAATCAACATATAACTCTATATATTGAATTTGAACGCGCATTTCAATTTACTGGGGTCACATACTAACTCGAAAAATTCCTGAAAAATATTTTCTAGCTTCGTATTAACGATACGGTCCTAACAAAACTAGTTTCGTCGAATTCTGAGACCGATGGAAAAATGGCCATTTTCCAGTCGATTAAAATCAACTAAAATGGTCAAAACACGTTTTCCTTTGCCACGCTCACATATTGATTCGAAAAATTATGAAATTTGGAATCTAGCAATAACGTTACACCTCGGACCCAACAAAAGTGGTTTCGTCGAAATCCGAGGTCGTTTGCAAAATTTCCATTTTTAAGGTCCTGAATTCTATAGCGACTATTCAGTATTTTCAACTGGACATATCTTTTGATTCCCGCTATGAAATCTCGATTTTTCGGATTCGTTGGAAAGATATTCTCAAATAGATTCCATTGTTTTTGGTTTCGCTGAAATCCGGATTGTTTTGCACCCGGTACATTCAATTGAAGTTTGAAATCGAATTATCGAACTACCGCGCCATTTTCAATTCCTTTTATAATTTAAAATAAATATTTATATTCTAACGACGACGTATATAATATATACGTCGAATTCTATTCAAAATAAATTTTCGTCGTCCATACTATTTAAAATATTCCATTTTAAATGTTCAAAATTCGCTAAAATTGCCAAAATAAAAATTTTAAACTGGCCCAGATTTTCGGGTTGTTGCAATCTCCCCCACTTAAAACTTTTCGTCCCCGAAAAGGATCAAAGTCGAAAGTGGTTTGATTAATCAACTCTACGTTCGATCTGGCTTTCATTCTCCAACTTTTCAGTTTTTGAGAATTTTCAAATTCTTCGAAAATTTGGCTAACACCCTAAATTTTCGAAAAATTTCGCCATAACCTCCCCTGCACCGAGAGCCACGGGAAAATCCCGAAATTGCCATATAGGCCTTCTGATCTCAAAAAGAAAAAGAAAAAGCCAAGCGGCTAGCCAATAGGCTCATAAAATCATCATCACCCAAACAAAATAGTAAATTATAGTAAACATGTACCTATTTGTCGTGCAAACAAATTTTATTCTCTGCTCTAGCCTCCTTGCTATGACCTGTTCAATGTAAGTAGATGTATATGCAAGCAAATGCGGGTAATTTTCAATACAATTCAATATTTGATTCAATTGGCTATATGGTTAAAATTTCAACTAACAAACAATAATCAAACAACACAACCATCAATCAATTAGTGAATTATCATTTGAAATTCATAACTTTGATATATAGTCCAAAAATCAGATTTTTGATGCAAAATCACAACAATAGGCCCTATCTAATTTTGGTTCTCACACCAGTCAATAGGAGATATATAAATATCACACCTTCAACACTCGAACACTAATTTTGATGATGTAGCTACAATCATCAGAATCATCTTCGGGCGACTAGAGTGTGAATCTACATCTATCCAGTATATTAAAATTTCAAATACACGTTTGCAAGGCGTATATGCAAAATCTTTATATACTGGACTGTCCAAATCAATTTAAAATAAATAATCAAATACGAATAGTTGATTTAAATTTTCAAAACAAAATTTGTTTTCACTTTAAAAATATACTCTTCACACTCGTTCTAGGATACTACTGATCCCATCTCTAACGAGTCATCCCCGTTGGATATTACTAATCCAATATCTGATGAATTCTTTTGTATGGTTCTCATGTGTCTTGTTCTCTGCTTTGTAAACCAAAGCTATGATACCACGATGAAACGACCCGAACTCCCCCGGTCTCCGAAGAGAAGGGAAAGCGCGGATTGTTTTGAGAACATGACAAACTAGAACGCAGACGGAAGAACATTTCATTGTATATTATAACAATGCATCAGAATACAAGAATATACAGAGTATAAACAAATAAATATTACACAGAAATATCAGAGATTACAATAAATTACATAGCAGCGGAAAATAATACAATACACAACTAGAAGGAGATATACGGATACAAAGCTTTCCAGATATCGTTCCAGCTGCAAACCAGGATCCTGTGAATATAAATATGCAAAACCAAAACTACTAGCTGCCCGTGTCAAAATAAGGGCACCCAGAGTTTAGGTTAAAACAATAAATCCCAGGTCAGTTATGTGACTGGTGTGAGAACTAAAACAGTTATTTATCTTTATTTTTAAAGTTAGGTAAATCAAGGGACCACGCCGTATAACACGGAACGGGTTTCCTCCCAAGAATACCAGTGCATAAAACAAACAACGCAATGCTAAATAAAGAAAAATGAAGATATTATAAGACCCAGTTCCCATCACACAATGCTACGCAAGCCGGAGGATAGGGTTTTTACCTTATAATAGCCAAGAATGCTTGATACGTTTAAAACAAATCATTTGATACTATTATAAGTGTATAGTGTATAAAACAGCTTCAAATCATAAGTATCAATCATAGGCGGCATGAATGCCCCATACCACTATGTCGCCATATATAGGTTATACAATCAAAATCGCAAAGTCACGTATTTGGAAATTGGGTTTCCATCTATGAACCGAGGCTAGAGATCGTCCTCTACCGATTCGAGACTCTCTAGCCCGAGCCTCAGGAACAGCCGCAACTGCCCCATGGATCGTCAGGGCCGGTCCACCGATGTGGATTATTATGCTTGAACATTACGTTTCCCCGCCCTTTGGGGGCGTAAATGAGCCAACGAATGACTCCATCGGACCCGGATCGTCCGATCAAACCGAGGCGCCTCGCAACAGCAACAACCACACAGGTGAAAAGTATATAAATGTCAGGGCTGATAGGTCACTGACACCACCCTAGCTAGAAAGAAACGTGTAATAACCCGGAAAATCTGGGTCAGTTTAAAATTTTTATTTGGGCAATTTTAATGAATTTTGAACATTTAAAATGAATTATTTTAAATAAAAATGACCAGAAATTTATTTTGAATATAATTCGAACGTATATATTATATACGTCGTCGTTAGAATATAAATAATTATATATAATTATAAATAGAATTGAAAATGGCGCGGTAGTTCGATAATTCGATTTCAAACTTCAATTGAACGTACCGGGTGCAAAACAATCCGGATTTTAGTGAAACCAAAAATAATAGGATCTAATTGATGATATCTTTCCAACGAATCCGACAAATCAAAATTTAATAGCGGGAATCAAAAGATATGTCCAGTTGAAAATTCTGAATAGTCGCTATGGAATTCAGGCCCTTAAAAATTGACATTTTGCAAACGACCTCGGATTTCGACGAAACCACTTTTATTGGGTCCGTGATGTCAAATTATTGCTAGATTCCAAATTTCATAATTTTTCGAATCAATATGTGAGCGTGGCAAAGGAAAACGCGTTTGACCAGTTTCAGTTGATTTTAATCGACTGGAAAATGGCCTTTTTTCCAACGGTCTCAGAATTCGACGAAACTAGTTTTGTTAGGACCGTATCGTCAATACGAAGCTATAAAATATTTTTTTGGAATTTTTCAAGTTAGTATGTGACCCCGGTAAATTGAAATGCGCGTGCAAATTCAATATATAGGGTTATATGTAGATTTTGACGGAAACTGATTCAAACGATCGAATCAGCTTACGATACATATCCCATTGTGATCGGGAAGGGGGTAAAACGCTATGAACGACAGACGGTGGGCCTCGTTTCGAGTTCGTTTGTAAAAGTCCACTTTTTCATAAATAATTAAAATAAAATAATAAAAGAAACTTTCTCTCTCCCTCCTCCTTAAATCACGTTGGCCACCCCCACATTCAAAATCATTCGAGCAGAAAAAAAGAAAAAGAAAAGAAGGAGCTCGTCGCTCCCCCTACCGGAGCGCGCCACCGCCGTCGCCGCTCACAGGCGCGGCTCACCTCCGACCGTCCCCCTCCTTCTCCTTGGCCCCGCTCCCTTCTCCACCTCGAAACCTCGACGCGCACGAAACCCCAAGCCCTAGCACCCTGGAACCCGAACCGCCAGCCATCGTGGGCCCCCCATCGCCTCTGGCCACGCCGACTTCGCCCAGCGCCGATGCCCCCCTCAGAACAGCAGTAAACCCCCCCTTCACCGTTGACTGTAAGTTTTTTATTTATTTATTATAATTTTTGTTTATATAAATTATGATTTATTTTGTTTGTAAATAATCAAGTTTAGATTTTTAAGGGTATAAAACTAGGATTTTTAAAGTAATAAAAATATGATTTTTATATTTTTAAAGTATTAAAAATATAATCTTTACTATATAGAAGATGTAGAAATATGATTTTTGCTTAAATAGGAAAGGGTATATTTTCAGAGAAAAAAAATAGGATTTTTGCTTTCGTGAAGTTCGGATTTTTAATATCTAAAAGTTCGGATTTTTAATATCTAAAAGTTCAGATTTTTAATATCTAAAAGTTCGGATTTTTAATATTAGAAAAGGCGAAAACTTCATATTAGAAAAGGCGAAAACTTCATATTAGAAAAGGCGAAAACTTCATATTTGAAAAGGCGAAATCTTTATATTTGAAAAGGCGAAATCTTTGTATAGAGAATAGCGAGGTAAAAATATTATTTTTATCTATAAAGTAGCAATGTAAAAATAGAATTTTTATCCATATAACATAGTAAAAATTTCTATTTTTATATATTGAATAGCGAAGTGAAAATTCGATTTTTAAATATATGGAGGGATTATAAAAATATGATTTTTTTTAAAATTGAAAGTAAACAAATAAAAATGTGATTTTTATTTTAAAAAGACAACAATATAAAAATGTGTGATTTTTATATATGTAGTGGCTACGGGCGAAAGTGACAAAAGGCGAGACCGACGAACATTTCTATAAATGAAGAGTCGGGGGATTGGGATAGCTATTGGTGAGAACTTCTCACTCTTCAATTTCTTTTTTTCTAGTTATATATATACTAGGATGCAGACGGTGCTTAGTAGCACCCGACACAATCGTCCACAGACCATGGACTTGTTTGTTTGGTTGCATAGATTAGTCAGATTATTTGATTTGAATTTGGTTGTTAGATGAATTTGATTGATGTGTGAATGGCGTGGGCCTTCACTAGACCGGGGATAAGGCTAGGCCTTGTCCCGTTTCTAGTATCGTGCCGTTATGCCACCGAAATTTTCTAAAATAAATTAGAAAAATAAAAATATCATTTTATTTAATAAATGAATTGAACAGAAATTCATATGTTAAAATAAAATGTTTTATCGTTAAAAATATAATTTTTAACGTGAATATAAATATAGTGAATGTGAATAAATAAATATTCATTTACAAACCGGATGGTTTGTTTATGTACACTGATTTGACCGACATTGATCGGGTCGATAAATTTTACACATCGCCCAACTGCTCAAATAAAATCTGTGTTTGATTGTTTGAAACCCCACACGGGTGTTGGGATGAAATTTGAAGTTCACTCATCCTGATTGATTAAATATGTCGATCGATTGATTGACAGGCTGTTATAAGCGTTAGATATCTATATTTGATGCTTATACAGTGTAGTGCACTTTGGTTGATGGTTGATTATTTTTCAATGCTATTATATACGTGTGATGTATGAAAATCCATATAATTAACATTATATGGAGATTGATTGGGCCTTATTCCAATTTAGAAAATAAAGAATATTATAATATAAAAGTTCATGTGTTGACTGTACTCATCCGTTGAGATTAGTCATGTGTTGAACGAAATATTTTGATAATAAAAATTTACATCTTTATCAATATAATATAAAAGTTCATGTGCTGACTGTACTCATCCGTTGAGATTAGCCATGTGTTGAACGAAATATTTTAATAATAAAAATTTACATCTTTATCAATATAATATAAAGGTTCATGTGTTGACTGTACTCATCCGATGAGATTAGTCATTTGTTGAACGAGATATTTGAAATAGAAATATTTGAAACAGAATATTTGAAAATAGAAATATATGAAGCCGTGTTGGTTAGATTGACGCCATTTTGACGTGAACGATATTTATATCGATTTTATTCATTTTAAAATAAATATTGAAAGGTGATCTCGAAATCGCATATTTTGAAATGAAATTTGGATTAAATGAAATATAAAACCAATTTGATTTAAACTGATTAGAAAACGAATTTTATTTAAGTCGAATAGAAAACCAATTTGATTTAAATTGATTAGAAAACGAATTTGATTTAAGTCGAATAGAAAACTAATTTGAATTGAATTGAATAGAAAACTAATTTGAATTGAATTGAATAGAAAACTAATTTGAATTGAATTGAATAGAAAACCAATTTGAATTGAATCGAATATAAAACTAATTTGAATTGAATTGAATAGAAAACCAATTTGAATTGAATCGAATATAAAACCAATTTGAATTAAATCGAATAGAAAACCAATTTGAATTGAATCGAATAGAAAACGACTCTGAAATTGAATTGAATTGAAAACGAATTCAAATTGAATTGAAAGCGAAATGAAATGAATTCAAATTGAATTGAAATTTGAATTGAATAGAAATGAATTTTAAAACGAATTTATAAAGAAGAATTCAATTTTGCTTTGGATTGAAATGGAAGTTGAAATTGTTCTTGAAACGAATTCAAAACTATTTATATAACTCGTTTTAAATAGTAATCGACAAAATATATATTATATATATAATATAATGGCCTGAATAGAACGCGCCACGCCGCGGTAATTCGTGAATTTCGACCATTTATTTCAAACGGACATTACGGGAGATCCGACCGTCGGATTCTCCTAAAACAGGAACCGTTGGGTTCGTATCGAAAAGAGCTTTCTAACGAATATTAGAAATTTGAAATCTAACGGTTGGATTTGGTGATACGTCCAAATCAAATTCGAAAAAGGTCGCTATAGGTGCAGTTCGATGGCCGTTGTTGGAAATCGACTGTACGAGCCTTGATAAAATTATTAAAAATAGTAATAATTTGTGTAAAATCATAAGAAATGATTTGGGAAAATTTGGGATGAAAGACTCCATATTTGAAAAGATAAAAATAGATTTTTATCGAAATGAACTAGTTTTGAACTAAATTTAAACCCGTTTATTTTTAAATAAATAAATTGGATTTGAAACGGATTTTAAATAGAACAGATTCATGGGTTTATCGTGAACAGTGTTTTAAATAACACTAGTTCTTTAACCCGATTTTAAATAGAATTAATTTTTGGGTTTATCATGAACAGTGTTTTAAATAACACTTATTCTTTAACCCGATAATAAATAGAATGTGATTTGGGTTGTCGTGAACTGTGTTTTAAATGACACTAGTTCTTTAACCCAGTAAAAGGAGTTTTATCGAATCTGCAATTAGATTGAAATGTGAATTGATAATCTAAATTATCAAATTTGGCAAATGAGCGAGAATGGAGTACTACCAGTTTTGCTCCAAAGCGATAGTTAAATCTTTAATTAGATTTGAACGTGAAATGGTAATTAATTTTACCGATAACACCACGGTGTTAGATATGGAGTATTACCAGTTTTGCTTCATGGGATGAATAGGTTGGGATTGGGAAATGAAATAAATAATTACTTCGTTGTGGTTCGCTAATCTCGACTAGTTTAGAAAACCATAATTGGGTTTGAAATGTCATCCAAAGGAAGATTAAAGGATAAATATCAAAGAATTTATCTTGGATAAAATTAATGGGAACCTTTCCCTAAGAATGTGATTTGGTGAATAAAAGAATATTCTGAATTGGAATGAGGCGTATGTTGTGTTTGTGTAACATTTGTTTTTAATATACGCGGGTTGTTCGGAAAGGCCGGGTTTATACCCATTCTGAATAACCGATTCGACGATATGTCGAAGATGAAGACGGTGGTCGAAGACCGGAAGTCTTCACATCGTTTGGATAATTACTGACGATCCTGATTGGGCTGTACACCCAAGAGGATGGAAATAGTTGGTGGTCGTCCAGACGTACTTGGAGATAGATGGATATGCGAGGAAAGTGCCTTCGGTTTCGTTCAGACCCAGAACGAACTTGTAAATGGATTGTGTGTCCGACATTGGATTTTATTCTGTGTTGATTGATTTCTATTAAATATACATCTGTTTGGCGGCGGAGAATTTATTCTTTTGCTTAACGCCCTTCTCTGAGACGTACGAGCTCAGAGGTTGTATATCGATGGACATCAGTCGCATGGCATGAATTGCCTGTGTGATACGCTGAGATGCAATGATCAAGGCTTCTGTTGAAAAGAAAAGTCTTGTGGTTGATGATCAAAGCACGGCCTACGTGGCAGCTTTGTGTATAACGTGAATTCGCGAGCCTCACACCTCGGTATGAGTCAAAAACGGGATACGGACCGCTGGGAGAGCACGACGTTTGTTTCTAGCTATGGTGGTGTCAGTGACTTACCAGCCCTGACATTTATATACTTTTCACCTTTGTGGTTGTTGGAATGAGGCGCCTCGATTATAGGTCTGTAAGGACCGGGAAACGTGTGTTCAGGAATAACTAATCCTCTAACGTAAGTGAGGACCGACCCAGCCGAATCCAGGGTTGCCCAGAGTGCGTAGCCCTGAGGCATTTGCTAGAGTGTCTCGAGCGCGGAGAGGAGCTTGCCCCTTGCCTCGACTCATGACGGAAATCCAATTTCCAATACGAGATATTTCGGCTTTATTTGTAGAGCCTAGTATGGCGACATAGTAGCATGGGATGCTATGCCGTCTATGATTTATATTTATGATTGAAATTGTTTTGACACTATACACTTATTATAGTATCAAATGATTTGTTTTAAACGTACCAATCATATTTGGCTGTTATAAGGTAAAACCCTATCCTCCGGCTTGCGTTGCATTGTGTGATGGGACCTGGGTCTTATAATAGCTTCATTTTTCGAAAAAGCATTGCGTTGTTTATTCTAAGCACTAGTATTCTTGGGAGGAAACCCGTTCCATGTTATATGGCGTGGTCCCTTGAATTACTCTCTTTTAAAGTAAAGTTTTAAATAACTGTTTTAGTTCTCACACCAGTCACATGACTGACCTGGAGTTTATTGTTTTAACCTAAACTCTGGGTGCCCTCATTTTCCGCACGGGCAGCTAGTAGTTTTGGTTTTGCAGATTTTTATTCATAGGATCCTGGTTTACAGCTGGAATGATATCCGGAAAGCTCTGTATCCGTATATCACCTTCAGTTGTGCTTGTATTTTTTTTTCCGCTGCTATGTAATTTATTGTAATCTCTGATATTTATCGAATGTAATTTATTCATTATACTCTGTATATTCTTGTATCTGATGGAATTGTTGTAATAGCAATGAAATGTTCCCCCGTCTGCGTTCTACTTTGTCTTGTCCTCACAGTAATTCGTTCTTTCTCATCTCTTCGGAGACCGGGGAAGTTCGGGCCGCTACATTTGGTATCAGAGCTTTGGTTTACAGAGCTCGAGAACAAGGCACATTAGAACCATACGAAAGAATTCATCAGATATTGGATTAGTAATATCCAATTAGAATGACTCGTTAGAGATAGGATCAGTAGTATCCTAGAACGAGTGTGAAGAGTATATTTTTCAAATGAAAACATTTTTGTTTTGAAATTTAAATCACTTTATACGTATTTGATATTTTATTTATATTGAATTTGGACAATCTAGTATATAAAGGTTTCACATATACGCGTCATGAACGTATATTCGAAGTTTTAATATACTGAATAGATATAGAATCATACTCTAGTGGCCCGAAGATGATTCTGATGGTTGAGTACTCGTCGTCAGAATTTATATTCGAGTGACGAAGGTGTGATATCTATATATTTCCATTAGACTGGTGTGAGAACCAAAACCAATTTAGCCAGAACACATTGTTGTGAATTGGCATCAAAAACATGATTTTCAGTATATGTATCAAATTATGAATTTGAAACTCTAATCCACTAATTGATTGATGTTTGTGTTGTTTGTTTATTTGGTTGATAATTTTGAACCATTTAGCCTAATTAAACCAAATATTGAATATTATCGGAAATTAGTCGCATTTGCTTGCATATACAAGTACTTACATTGAACAGGTCATAGCAAGGAGGCTAGAGCAGAGAATAAAATTTGTTTGCCCGACAAATAGGTACATGTTTACTATAATTTACTGTTTTGTTTGGGTGATGATGATTTTATGAGCCTATTGGCTAGCCGCTTGGCTTTTTCTTTTTCTTTTTGAGATCAGAAGGCCTATATGGCAATTTTGGGATTTTCCCGTGGCTCCCGGTGCAGGGGAGGTTATGGCGAAATTTTTCGAAAATTTAGGGTGTTAGCCAAATTTTTGAAGAATAAGAAAATTCTCAGAAACTGAAAAGTTGGAGAATGGAAGCCAGATCGAACGTAGAGTTGATTAATCAAACCACTTTCGACTTTGTTCCTTTTCGGGGACGAAAAGTTTTAAGTGGGGGAGATTGTAATAACCCGGAAAATCTGGGTCAGTTTAAAATTTTTATTTTGGCAATTTTAATGAATTTTGAACATTTAAAATGAATTATTTTAAATAAAAACGACCAGAAATTTATTTTGAATATAATTCGAACGTATATATTATATACGTCGTCGTTAAAATATATATAATTATATATAATTATAAATAGAATTGAAAATGGCGCGGTAGTTCGATAATTCGATTTCAAACTTCAATTGAACGTACCGGGTGCAAAACAATCCGGATTTTAGTGAAACCAAAAATAATAGGATCTAATTGATGATATCTTTCCAACGAATCCGACAAATCAAAATTTAATAGCGGGAATCAAAAGATATGTCCAGTTGAAAATTCTGAATAGTTGCTATGGAATTCAGGCCCTTAAAAATTGACATTTTGCAAACGACCTCGGATTTCGACGAAACCACTTTTGTTGGGTCCGTGATGTCAAATTATTGCTAGATTCCAAATTTCATAATTTTTCGAATCAATATGTGAGCGTGGCAAAGGAAACGCGTTTGACCAGTTTTAGTTGATTTTAATCGACTGGAAAATGGCCATTTTTCCAACGGTCTCAGAATTCGACGAAACTAGTTTTGTTAGGACCGTATCGTCAATACGAAGCTAGAAAATATTTTTCTGGAATTTTTTAAGTTAGTATGTGACCCCGGTAAATTGAAATACGCATGCAAATTCAATATATAGGGTTATATGTGGTTTTTGACGGAAACTGATTCAAACGATCGAATCAGCTTACGATACATATCCCATTGTGATCGGGAATGGGGTAAAACGCTATGAACGATAGGCGGTGGGCCTCGTTTCGAGTTCGTTTGTAAAACTCAACTTTTTCATAAATAATTAAAATAAAATAATAAAAGAAACTTTCTCTCTCCCTCCTCCTTAAATCACGTTGCCCCCCCCCCCACGTTCAAAATCATTCGAGCAGAAAAAAAAAGGAGCTCGTCGCTCCCCCTACCGGAGCGCGCCACCGCCGCCGCCGCTCAAAGGCGCGGCTCACCTCCGACCGTCCCCCTCCTTCTCCACCTCGAAACCTCGACGCGCACGAAACCCCAAGCCCTAGCACCCTGGAACCCGAACCGCCAGCCATCGTGGGCCCCCCATCGCCTCTGGCCACGCCGACTATGCTCAGCGCCGATGCCCCCCTCAGAACAGCAGTAAACCCCCCTTCACCGTTGACTGTAAGTTTTTTTTTTATTATAATTTTTGTTTATATAAATTCTGATTTATTTTGTTTGTAAATAATCAAGTTTATATTTTTAAGGGTATAAAAATAGAATTTTTAAAGTAATAAAAATATGATTTTTATAATTTTAAAGTATTAAAAATATAATCTTTACTTTATAGAAGATGTAGAAATATGATTTTTGCTTAAATAGGAAAGGGTATATTTTTAGAGAAAAAAATAGGATTTTTGCTTTCGTGAAGTTCGGATTTTTAATATCTAAAAGTTCGGATTTTTAATATTAGAAAAGGCGAAAACTTCATATTAGAAAAGGCGAAAACTTCAAATTAGAAAAGGCGAAAACTTCATATTTGAAAAGGCGAAATCTTTATATTTGAAAATGCGAAATCTTTGTATAGAGAATAGCGAGGTAAAAATATTATTTTTATCTATAAAGTAGCAATGTAAAAATATAATTTTTATCCATATAACATAGCAAAAAATTTGATTTATATATTGAATAGCGAAGTGAAAATTCGATTTTTAAATATATGGAGGGATTATTAAAATATGATTTTTTTTAAAATTGAAAGTAAACAAATAAAAATGTGATTTTTATTTTTAAAAGACAGCAATATAAAAATGTGTGATTTTTATATATGTAGTGGCTACGGGCGAAAGTGACAAAAGGCGAGACCGACGAAGATTTCTATAAATGAAGAGTCGTGGGATTGGGATAGCTATTGGTGAGAACTTCTCACTCTTCAATTTCTTTTTTTCTAGTTATATATATATATATATATATATATATACTAGGATGCAGACGGTGCTTAGTAGCACCCGACACAATCGTCCACAGACCATGGACTTGTTTGTTTGTTTGCATAGATTAGTCAGATTATTTGATTTGAATTTGGTTGTTAGATGAATTTGATTGATGTGTGAATGGCGTGGGCCTTCACTAGACCGGGGATAAGGCTAGGCCTTGTCCCGTTTCTAGTATTGTGCCGTTATGCCGCCGAAATTTTCTAAAATAAATTAGAAAAATAAAAATATCATTTTATTTAATAAATGAATGGAATAGAAATTCATATGTTAAAATAAAATGTTTTATCGTTAAAAATATAATTTTTAACGTGAATATAAATATAGTGAACGTGAATAAATAAATATTCATTTACAAACCGGACGGTTTATTTATGTACACTGATTTGACCGACATTGATTGGGTCGATAAATTTTACACATCGCCCAACTGCACAAATAAAATCTGTGTTTAATTGTTTGAAACCCCACACGGGTGTTGGGATGAAATTTGAAGTTCACTCATCCTGATTGATTAAATATGTCGATCGATTGATTGACAGGCTGTTATAAGCGTTAGATATCTATATTTGATGCTTATACAGTGTAGTGCACTTTGGTTGATGGTTGATTATTTTTCAATGCTATTATATACGTGTGATGTATGAAAATCCATATAATTAACATTATATGGTGATTGATTGGGCCTTATTCCAATTTAGAAAATAAAGAATATTATAATATAAAAGTTCATGTGTTGACTGTACTCATCCGTTGAGATTAGTCATGTGTTGAATGAAATATTTTAATAATAAAAATTTACATCTTTATCAATATAATATAAAAGTTCATGTGTTGACTGTACTCATCCGTTGAGATTAGTCATGTGTTGAACGAAATATTTTAATAATAAAAATTTACATCTTTATCAATATAATATAAAGATTCATGTGTTGACTGTACTCATCCGATGAGATTAGTCATGTGTTGAACGAGATATTTGAAATAGAAATATTTGAAACAGAATATTTGAAAATAGAAATATATGAAGCTGTGTTGGTTAGATTGACGCCATTTTGACGTGAACGATATTTATATCGATTTTATTCATTTTAAAATAAATATTGAAAGGTGATCTCGAAATCGCATATTTTGAAATGAAATTTGGATTAAATGAAATATAAAACCAGTCTGATTTAAATTGATTAGAAAACGAATTTGATTTAAGTCGAATAGAAAACCAATTTGATTTAAATTGATTAGAAAACGAATTTGATTTAAGTCGAATAGAAAACTAATTTGAATTGAGTTGAATAGAAAACTAATTTGAATTGAATTGAATAGAAAACTAATTTGAATTGAATTGAATAGAAAACCAATTTGAATTGAATCGAATATAAAACTAATTTGAATTGAATTGAATAGAAAACCAATTTGAATTGAATCGAATATAAAACCAATTTGAATTAAATCGAATAGAAAACCAATTTGAATTGAATCGAATAGAAAACGACTCTGAAACTGAATTGAATTGAAAACGAATTCAAATTGAATTGAAAGCGAATTGAAATGAATTCAAATTGAATTGAAATTTGAATTATATAGAAATGAATTTTAAAACGAATTTATAAAGAAGAATTCGATTTTTCTTTGGATTGAAATGGAAGTTGAAATTGTTCTTGAAAGAATTCAAAACTATTTATATAACTCGTTTTAAATAGTAATCGATGAAATATATATTATATATATATATAATATAATGGCCTGAATAGAACGCGCCGCGCCGCGGCAGTTCGTGAATTTCGACCATTTATTTCAAACGGACATTACGGGAGATCCGACCGTCGGATTCTCCTAAAACCGGAACCGTTGGGTTCGTATCGAAAAGAGCTTTCTAACGAATATTAGAAATTTGAAATCTAACAGTTGGATTTGGAGATACGTCCAAATCAAATTCGAAAAAGGTCGCTATAGGTGCAGTTCGATGGCCGTTGTTGGAAATCGACTGTACGGGCCTTGATAAAATTATTAAAAATAGTAATAATTTGTGTAAAATCATAAGAAATGATTTGGGAAAATTTGGGATGAAAGACTCCATATTTGAAAAGATAAAAATAGATTTTTATCGAAATGAACTAGTTTTGAACTAAATTTAAACCCGTTTATTTTTAAATAAATAAATTGGATTTGAAACGGATTTTAAATAGAACGGATTCATGGGTTTATCATGAACAGTGTTTTAAATAACACTAGTTCTTTAACCCGATTTTAAATAGAAATGATTTTTGGGTTTATCATGAACAGCGTTTTAAATAACACTTATTCTTTAACCCGATAATAAATAGAATGTGATTTGGGTTGTCGTGAACTGTGTTTTAAATGACACTAGTTCTTTAACCCAGTAAAAGGAGTTTTATCGAATCTGCAATTAGATTGAAATGTGAATTGATAATCTAAATTATCAAATTTGGCAAATGAGCGAGAATGGAGAACTACCGGTTTTGCTCCAAAGCGATAGTTAAATCTTTAATTAGATTTGAACGTGAAATGGTAATTAATTTTACCGATAACACCACGGTGTTAGATATGGAGTATTACCAGTTTTGCTTCATGGGATGAATAGGTTGGGATTGGGAAATAAAATAAATAATTACTTCGTTGTGGTTCGCTAATCTCGACTAGTTTAGAAAACCATAATTGGGTTTGAAATGTCATCCAAAGGAAGATTAAAGGATAAATTTCAAAGAATTTATCTTGGATAAAATTAATGGGAACCTTTCCCTAAGAATGTGATTTGGTGAATAAAAGAATATTCTGAATTGGAATGAGGCGTATGTTGTGTTTGTGTAACATTTGTTTTTAATATACGCGGGTTGTTCGGAAAGGCCGGGTTTATACCCATTCTGAATAACCGATTCGACGATATGTCGAAGATGAAGACGGTGGTCGAAGACCGGAAGTCATCACATCGTTTGGATAATTACTGACGATCCTGATTGGGTTGTACACCCAAGAGGATGGAAATAGTTGGTGGTCGTCCAGACGTACTTGGAGATGGATGGATATGCGAGGAAAGTGCCTCCGGTTTCGTTCAGACCCAGAACGAACTTGTAAAGGGATTGTGTGTCCGACATTGGATTTTATTCTGTGTTGATTGATTTCTATTAAATATACATCTGTTTGGCAGCGGAGAATTTATTCTTTTGCTTAATGCCCTTCTCTGAGACGTACGAGCTCAGAGGTTGTATATCGATGGACATCAGTCGCATGGCATGAATTGCCTGTGTGACACGCTGAGATGCAATGATCAAGGCTTCTGTTGAAAAGCAAAGTCTTGTGGTTGATGATCAAAGCACGGCCTACGTGGCAGCTTTGTGTATAACGTGAATTCGCGAGCCTCACACCTCGGTATGAGTCAAAAACGGGATACGGACCGCTGGGAGAGCACGACGTTTCTTTCTAGCTATGGTGGTGTCAGTGACTTACCAGCCCTGGCATTTATATACTTTCACCTTTGTGGTTGTTGGAATCAGGTGCCTCGATTATAGGTCTGTAAGGACCGGGAAACGTGTGTTCAGGAATAACTAATCCTCTAACGTAAGTGAGGACCGGCCCAGCCGAATCCAGGGTTGCCCAGAGTGCGTAGCCCTGAGGCATTTGCTAGAGTGTCTCGAGCGCGGAGAGGAGCTTGCCTCTTGCCTCGACTCATGACGGAAATCCAATTTCCAATACGAGATATTTCGGCTTTATTTGTAGAGCCTAGTATGGCGACATAGTAGCATGGGATGCTATGCCGTCTATGATTTATATTTATGATTGAAATTGTTTTGACACTATACACTTATTATAGTATCAAATGATTTGTTTTAAACGTACCAATCATGTTTGGCTGTTATAAGGTAAAACCCTATCCTCCGGCTTGCATTGCATTGTGTGATGGGACCTGGGTCTTATAATAGCTTCATTTTTCGAAAAAGCATTGCGTTGTTTATTCTAAGCACTGGTATTCTTGGGAGGAAACCCGTTCTGTGTTATACGGCGTGGTCCCTTGAATTACTCTCTTTTAAAGTAAAGTTTTAAATAACTGTTTTAGTTCTCACACCAGTCACATGACTGACCTGGAGTTTATTGTTTTAACCTAAACTCTGGGTGCCCTCATTTTCCACACGGGCAGCTAGTAGTTTTGGTTTTGCAGATTTTTATTCACAGGATCCTGGTTTACAGCTGGAATGATATCCGGAAAGCTCTGTATCCGTATATCACCTTCAGTTGTGCTTGTATTATTTTTTTCCGCTGCTACGTAATTTATTGTATTCTCTGATATTTATCGAATGTAATTTATTCATTATACTCTGTATATTCTTGTATCTGATGGAATTATTGTAATAGCAATGAAATGTTCTCCCGTCTGCGTTCTATTTTGTCTTGTCCTCACAGTAATTCGTTCTTTCTCATCTCTTCGGAGACTGGGGAAGTTCGGGTCGCTACAAAACGCATGCCCTCCCTAATGTCCTCTCCCGTTTTTGGTTCACAACCGGGGTGTGAGGCTCGCGAATTTACGTTACACAAAGCTGTGCCATACAGGCTGTGCTTTGATCATCACCACAAGACTTTGCTTTTCAACAGAAGCCTCGATCAATTACATCTTTGCATGCCACACAGGCAAACCACTCTATGCAACCGATATCAGTCACAGAATGAAATCCAATGTCAGACACACAGTCCATTTACTAGTCCGTTCTGGGTCTGAACGAAACCGGAGGCACCTAGTACACCGCATATCCATCGATCTCCAAGTACGTCTGGACGATCACCAACTGTTTCCATCTTCTTGGGTGTACAGCCCAATCAAGATCATCAGTAATTACCCAAATGACGTGAAGACCTCCGGTCTTCAACCACCGTCTTCATCTTCGACTTATCGTCGTATCAGTTATTCAGAATGGGATAGACCCGGTCTTTCCGAATAACTCGCGTATATAGTAAACAAGTGTTACACAAACACCACATACGCCTCATTCCAATTTATCAGTCACTAACCGTAAATTAACGAGAGAATAATTCCCCAAATGTTAACCCCGAAGGCCGAAACCAACATCAGATCAATATCCAGAAAACCATTCTTCTTAGCTAACCGACAGTTAGTTCCTAAATTTCACATTCATAGGGAAAGGTTCCCATTAATTTTATCAAAGATAAATTCTTGGAATTTATTCTCTAATCTTCTTTTGAATTTCGATTCAACTAGTCAGGATTAACGAACCTTACCGAAGTAATCATTTGTTTTAATTTCCCAATCCCAACCTATTCATCCCATGAAGTAAAACTGGTGATACTTCATATCTAACACCACGGTGTTATCGGTAAATTCAATTACCATTTCATGTTCAAATCTAATTAAAGATTTTACTATCGCCTGGAGCAAAACTGGTGATACTCCATCCTTGATGATTTCAATCTAATTAAATATTCATTAAAATTCCACTTAGTTTTAATCTGTGACTGGGTTAAAGAATCAGTGTCATTTACAACACGGTTCACGATAAACCCAAAATCACATCACTTTTCAATCAGTCCCTAACCAAAAATTAGCAAGTGAGCAATTCCCAAAATATTAACCCCGAAGGCCGAAACCAACATCAGATCAATACCCCAGAAACCATTCAACTCAACTAATCTCCAGTTAGTTTCTGGATTTTCTTAACTCCTTTGGGTCTAAGAACAGTATTATTGAAGATACCATTCACGACAACCCAAAATCACATTCTATTAATTATCGGGTTAAAGAACAAGTGTTATTTAAAACACTGTTCACGATAAACCCAAAAATCAATGTCAATTCAATTCCAATTAAATATTATTTAATTGGTATACTTCATTAAATCTAAATAAAAAGATTTAATCTTTTCTCAGCTGGGTTAAAGAACAGTGTTAGTCAAGACACCATTCACGACAAACCCAAATCACATTTGATATTAAATACAAGGCTCTGAATAGAAAATATCCCGGCTTATATTCAATATCAAATTCTACGACCAACAAATATCGTATTGGAAATAACGATATATATACCTACATCTTTCAAATTTCCATAACAACATCTGTATAGTCACGAAATCCAACATCGAAATATTCCGAAGGCAATTTCGATTCAAATCCATTCCAATGCAATCATTGAAAATTCTGGTTATTTTCAAAACCATTTCAAATTCAATTTATTTATTTAAAAATAAATAGAATTATAATTCTAGTTCAAAACTAGCTCATTTCGATAAAAATCTATTTTTATCTTTTCAAATATGTAGTTTTTCATTCCAATTTTTTCTAAATCATTTTTTATGATTTTAAACAAATTATTACTATTTTTAATAAATTTATCAAGGCCCGTACAGTCGATTTCCACCAATGGCCATCGAACTGCACTTACAGCGACCTTTTCTAAATTTGATTTGGACATAATTCCAAATCAGCCGTTAGATTTCCAATTCCTAATATTCGTTAGAAAGCTCTTTTTGATACGAACCCAACGGTTCTGGTTTTAGGAGAATCCGACGGTCGGATCTCCCGAAATATCCGTTCGAAGTCAATGGTCGAAATTCGCGAGCTGCCGCGGCACGGCGCGTTCTATTCAGGCCATTATATTATATATATAATATATATAATATATACTTCGTCGATTTCTATTTAAAATGAATTTTATAAATCATTTTAAATTTGTTTTCAAAACGATTTCAACTTTATATTCAATTTCAGTTCGTTTTCAATTCGATTCAAATTTCAATTCGAATTCATTTATATTCAATTTCAATTCGAATTCATTTATATTCAATTTCAATTCGAATTCATTTATATTCAATTCTTTTCAAAATATCAGATTTTGAAATCACTTTCGATATTCATTATAAAATGAATAAAATCGATATAAATATCGTTCACGTCAAAATGGCGTCAATCTAATCAGTACGGCTTCATATATTTTCTATTTCAAATATTCTATTTCAAATATTTATTTTTCAAATATTTCCATTTCAAATATTTGTATTTCAAATATTTATATTCAAATATTTCTATTTCAAATATTTATATTCAAATATTTCTATTTCAAATATTTCTATTTCGAAACTGGAATGAGGCCCAATCAATTACCATATAATGTTAATTATATGGATTTTCTACAACACATGTATATATTAACAACGATGAATAATCAACCATCATCCAAAGTGCATTCTACACTGTATAAGCATCAAATATAAATATTCAACGCTTATAACAGTCTGTCAATCAATCGATCGACATACAACTAAACAATCGGGATTAGTGTACGTCAAATATCATCCCAATACCCGTGTGGGGTTTCAAACAATCAAACACAGATTTTATTTGTGCAGTTGGGCGATGTGTAAAATTTATCGTCCCAATCAATATCAGTCAAATGTGTGTATATAAACAAATCGTCCGATTTGTTTATTTTTATTTCCTTTCATATATACGTTAAAAATTCTATTTTTAACTAAAAAATATTTTTAACTATATAAATATTTTATCTCATTTCACCTCACATCACACAATCAACTACACATCAAAATCAAACAAAACAAGCATACAAGCCGTCCATGGTCTGGGGACGACGGGTGTCGGGTGCTACTAAACACCGTCTGCATCCTAGTATACATATATAACTAGAAAATTAAAATTAAAGAGTGAGAAATTCTCACCGATTAGCTAATCCAACGCCGCGACTCTTCTTATGTAGAAATCTTCGTCGTTCTTGCCTCTTGTCACTTTTCACTGCCCGTATTCTCTACATATGTAAAAATCACATTTTTACTTCGCTATTCAATATATAAAAATTGAATTTTTACTTCGCTATTAAATATATAAAAATCGAATTTTTACTTCGCTGTTCAATATATAAAAATCGAATTTTTACTTCGTTGTTCAATATATAAAAATCGAATTTTTACTTCGTTGTTCAATATATAAAAATCGAATTTTTACTTCGTTGTTCAATATATAAAAATCGAATTTTTACTTCGTTGTTCAATATATAAAAATCGAATTTTTACTATGCTATTCAATATATAAAAATCGAATTTTTACTATGCTATTCAATATATAAAAATCGAATTTTTATTATGCTATTCAATATATAGAAATCGAATTTTACTTCGTTGTTCAATATATAAAAATCGAATTTTTACTATGCTATTCAATATATAAAAATCGAATTTTTACTATGCTATTCAATATATAAAAATCGAATTTTTACTTCGCTATTCAATATATAAAAATCAAATCTTTATATACACTACTTCATGACAAAATGAATTTTTTTTATATACTAACTTCTAACCTTAAATTCAGTAAAGTAAATAAAAGAAGCTTACATACAAATAGGAAGGAGGGGGAAACGTTCACCATCGAAGGAGGGGCTGCTGCGAGGTGTTGTAGAAGTGGAGGAAGAGCGATAGGAGGAGGGAGAAGGCTGGAGGGGGGGTCGCGGTTCCTGGCAGAGGGAGGAGGAGAGGGGATCGACGCGGGGAGGGGGAAGTTGAAGCTCTCCGTCGTCGATGAGGTGGAGCGGCGGCAAAGGGGGGGGGGCGCTGTTAGGTCGAATTGAAGGGGGAGAAACGGAGGAAGGGGAGGAAGAAGGAAGGAGGCGATGGAGAGGGGCAGGCGGTGGGTGCGCCGCCTTGGCGGTGGTGGAGGGCGCCAGTCGCGCTAGGGCGCGACTTTTTTATTTTTCTGTCGATCGAATTGAAATCGGGGGGGGGGGGGGGGCTGGAGTATAGAGAGAGAAGGGGGAGTTTTTTTTTATTTAATTAATTTAATTTCAAAAAGGTACTTTTTATTCTGACCTCGAAACAAGGCCCACCGCCTGTCGTCCATAGCTAATTACCCCTATTCCGAACACAATGGGATATGTATCGTAAGCTGATTCGACTGTTTCGATCAGTTTCCTTTAAAATCAATATATAACTCTATATATTGAATTTGAACGCGCATTTCAATTTACTGGGGTCACATACTAACTCGAAAAATTCCCAAAAAATATTTTCTAGCTTCGTATTAACGATACGGTCCTAACAAAACTAGTTTCATCGAATTCTGAGACCGTTGGAAAAATGGCCATTTTCCAGTCGATTAAAATCAACTAAAATGGTCAAAACACGTTTTCCTTTGCCACGCTCACATATTGATTCGAAAAATTATGAAATTTGGAATCTAGCAATAACTTTACACCACGGACCCAACAAAAGTGGTTTCGTCGAAATCCGAGGTCGTTTGCAAAATTTCCATTTTTAAGGGCCTGAATTCTATAGCGACTATTCAGTATTTTCAACTGGACATATCTTTTGATTCCCGCTATGAAATCTCGATTTTTCAGATTCGTTGGAAAGATATTCTCAAATAGATTCCATTGTTTTTGGTTTTGCTGAAATCCGGATTGTTTTGCACCCGGTACATTCAATTGAAGTTTGAAATCGAATTATCGAACTACCGCGCCATTTTCAATTCCTTTTATAATTTAAAATAAATATTTATATTCTAACTATGACGTATATAATATATACGTCGAATTCTATTCAAAATAAATTTTCGTCGTCCATATTATTTAAAATATTCCATTTTAAATGTTCAAAATTCGCTAAAATTGCCAAAATTAAAATTTTAAACTGGCCCAGATTTTCGGGTTGTTACACAATAGTAGGAACAAGGTTCTAGCATGTCCAAAATGGAGGTAAGCTCCTTCTTCCCAAAATCGTATACAGCCAAAAATAGTCCAAGTGTCCAACAAGTAGCATCTTCTTCTTCTTCTCGGAGTGATGGAGTATGCTTGGCAGGTTGTAGGAAGGTCCTCTTCCTAAAGTGTTCAAAGGAGCATGGAGCCAACCTTTTTCACACTGCACGGTCGAGGGTATTTATAGTAGAGCTGGAGGAAATGGAGCAGGTGAGAGTAGGTGAAGTATGGGGTCCACGTCCACTTTTTGTATCTCGGGATTGGTACCGATCTGGGGATCGGTACAACTCTCGGGTACCTAGCCAATTTCTAGCTCTTTTGTTCACTTCGTAGCTGCCTTGGTTAGAAAACTTCGTATCCCATGCAATTATGTATCTGGGGAGTTTATTTGGCTCACCTATTTTGTATCTGGAGGTGTCCCACAACTTCGTATTCGGAGAAATGTGGAATGTCGATCCTAGTTCTAGCTTTGGGACACGAGATATGGGAGTTTTTGTGGAGATACAGAATTAGTCTAGAGGGGGATTACGAAAAGTGACCTGAACGCAGGATACCAAATGGAGTTAATGGGTCGTTTCAGGAGTTGTAAAGCCGGAAGATGATATACGTGGGATACGAAATTCCATGCACTTAGACTTTTCTGAGTAGTTCGACAGATCAAGACGACTACACTTGTACGACTCCATCTGGGCGTGAATCCCGAGTATCTTGGTAACACTTCTGGACTGTTGAACCATGTCATGGGCGGAGTCGCGTGGGGTGAGCTGCTTTTGGTAGTCGTGCCAAAAGGCTAGTTGACGCTTGCTCCCCAAAGGATGTCTTGTGGCAACATGATGTGCTTTGAGATGAGCTAAGTATTCCTGAAAGCCGGAAAAGTCTCCAAGTTAAATTGAGCGATTGGTCATGAGCTTTCCATTGAGTAGCTGTGGCACTTTATCGCTGTTTGTCATTGTAATTGCAGAATTCCAGTATTGTTGAGATTTGTGATTACACGAACTGGAATCCTATCTGATTGCTTAAGCGCGCACTCATTTCCTGCTGACTCAAGAAACTAAACGTTAGTTGCTGGCGTTCACCTACACCTAAATGCAAATGAGTTGTTGCTGGCACAAGGTCACGTATGCACTCACACGTTCGCATGTGATTTTAGGCGATACGATCAAGTAAAAACTATACTACGAAAAAATATAATTTCTAGGTGTTATTTATTTATTCAAATAAAAACTATACTGCGAAAAATAATATGAATATGGATATTAACACATTTGTTTAAGGGAATAAAATATCGTTCCACTAATGAGATAAATTGAACATTTAATTATAAAAAATAATACTTTGTTCTACTATTTTATAGATTTGGAGATCTAGTTATATGTTGTTAATCAACATGCTAATTAGAATAAATAATATATGAGTCTGTAAGGGTTAACTGTTAAATTTATTTACACACATTGTTGATTATGTAAATGCTAGTTGTTAATTTGGAATGTTATATTGAATTATACGGTAGCTTGTTAAGTACTATTGCGAACAGCACGCTCTATTTGAATAAATGTTTTTGAAATATAGATTATACCTATAATTTACTATGGATATGCTGGGATACTGGTGCAACCATTGTGTAGATTGTGATAATTTTTATTGTGTAAATCGAAGGGTTGAGATTACTTATATTTTACTGTGGATCCTCGAGGATAGAGGCGTAACCATTGCATGAACATCGATTCATTTTCGGATATTGAACAATGTTTCCATATCCATTTAAATGTTTTTAATAAATAAAAGATAAAGTTTATTTATTTATTAATGTTTTGAAATTTATTATTTAAAAACTAAAGTATTTTTTTATTAAGAATGCTTGAAGATTAATTATTTACTATTTCAACTAATGAATGTTTTAAACGTTTATAATTTTTTATTATTTATGGTGTTTCAAGTTTAATAATAGGAACAGCTTGGCTAAGGTCCTTTTTAAATTTCAAAATACACAAAAACTCTCTGTCTTAAAAGTTTGTGAATTAGGTCCTTGTTTTTTGAAAATAAAAAAATAAATCAAAAATCAATATAAAAGACTACCAAAATTGTAACATCCCGGATTTTTAGCAGTTAAATAATTAATTTATTTAATTATTTAAAATATTGATTTGTAATTCAAATGGTTTAGATTTAAATAATTTTGATTATTTAATTATTTTAAATAGTGGTATAATAAATTTGATTTCCGAGGTAGTCGGAAATAGTTAAATTGGTGATGTTGTGTGAATTGGGTAATATACGATATTCAATTCAATTTAGAATTAAATTCTTATAGCAAAATTATTTATTTAAACGACGATTGAGCATATTATTTGTAATATAATTATAATCGAGCTCGTAACCTCGCGACAATTCGTAATATTACGTTTTGGACTTTAAATGAATATACCGGATTCGTTATAAGTAGGATTCGAAACAAGAAATGTTGGAATCTAATTAACTATATTTTTCTAATGGAGGAGAAAAATGGAGATTTCGTCTTATAGATTGTAAGTTACGTCCAAATCAAAATTTCTGAAGGTCGCTATGGATTCATATATAAACCATAACGATTCATTTAATTCAAATATGGATAAGATTTTCAAGACGTATTCTTAATTTAATTTATAGATTTTTTCCTGAAATTTTTATTTTGGAAAATAAGCAACTTTTTATTTAACGTATTTTACACCTTATATCAACATTTCTGGAACTTCACAGAATAAGTTAACTTGTCTATTTTATTATACTTATGGGATCGTGGCACATCGTTCGACACAATTGCATTTTTATTTTTGTCCATAGCAGCTCGTATGCGAACGAAGTTTTATATTATAAGGTATGTGCTACTTTATAGCTCAAAACAAAGTTTACTTTTGATTTATATATATACACTCCCCAGATCCAAGTGATGACATGTTCATGGTTAAAGTCAATTCGCTGGTATGTGATTTATCATTTCTAAAACAAGCAGTAAACTCCAAAACGTCATTAACCTTCCTTGCAGAAAACAAAAGAAGTATTCTCGGAGCCATTTTTATATCAGTACCAAAAAAACACAAAGTGTAGCAGTACCAAGAACCTTAACAATAAACAAAGTTAATACGACTGCAAGCCCGGGCTTTTTTCATCGTTTTCATGTGCATTTGTATAGATCCACCGAAACAAATGGCATGACTTTCTAGCCATCCGTCAGTCTGTCTTCTACCTCCCGGTATCATAAGCACTATCTAGTTAATCTACCATTAATTTCGTATGTGTATAAATACACATATATGAGCACTAGCATATGCTTTAGCTGGTATGAGAAAAATCATGTTCTGTGTTAATATTAAAATCTTTGAATACTACGTGTTTGAGACGCAGACAAGAGAAATGTACCCGGATTGACCTCTTGCGTGTATCTTCTCTTTTTAGAGATCAAACTTCGACCCGTCACTGTAATCTTCGAGACTGAGTATATATTTTCCTTTTCCACCAAGAAATCTTACAGCTATCTTTTTCGTCCTAAAACTGCAGGCAACTTATCATGCGTACTCATTTTATACTTGTTCATTTCCTTGCTGTATTTATTCTCATCAACTTCTGCAGAACATAACTTTGAAACGATATTTTTGGATTGTCAGGGGCTTGTAACCACTGACAAGCTTGGTACAGGCAACAATATATAGAGTAAACTAAACCTAAACTATATACAGATATCTTTTCCCTGTGTGTGAAGGAATTGCACCCTCCAACCTACTCTTGCGCAGCTACCATGTTTCTTCTTTCTTTAGTCAAAAGCCCATACAAACACACAGCCTAATGTTGAATTGGAACCTACCTAAAACTAATGTACATGCCTATGAAACGACGTTAATCCTATCCCTTTCATTCCTCTATTTATACGCAGCGTCCCTCGTTTCTTGGCTTCAAGAAAAAATAGTAATACCAGAAACCTTCAATGGCTTTCAAAAATTAAAACAAAATTTAACTCCACACTAAAAATCTTGGAAAATTATGTTAGAACTCGTGTGCCAATTTTCTTTGATTTGGTGTATATTTCAAACTGTCCGGTGATACTTTTGATCACCCCAAACTAGTACAGTCGACCATCAGCAAGGAAGTGCTGCCGATTGGGGAAGTTCTGGGTGGAACCGGGTTCGGCGTCGCGGTCTAGGGGTTGAGGCGCACCCTTGTGCGAAGTTTGGGAAATAATGGCGGAAAAATCATCGCCACTTATACTGTTCACACAAGGAAGGGCCATAGAATGTGTTTCAGTTGGTGAGTTCGAGTTCTTCATTTCTGGCATGTAAAGGGTGGGAAGCGGAGATTAATGATGATTTTTGTTTAATTTTTCATGGAGTAAATAATGAGATCAAAGCCTTCGAACTGCGACAATGGTGTTCGCGTACAGGAAGCTTACGGTGAAAAAAAATAAGATTCTGAAGAAGGAGAAGATAAGAGCTGCGGGTCTGGGTTTGTACCAAGGATGATTGGTCGAGCATTTTAAAGTTGTAACAACCCGGGTTTTCAGAACCAATTTAATTTTTTTATTTTAGCTATTTTAATGAATTTTGAATATTTAAAATGATTTATTTTACATAATAACGACTAAACTTTTTATTTTAAATTGAAGTTAGAACGTATAAAATTATTTTAATTATAAAACGAGCTTGAATTGGCATGGTAGTTTGAAAATTCGATTTTTAATTTCAATTGAGTATATAGAATTCAAAATAAGTCAGAATTGGACGAAACTGAAAACGTTAGAATTTGTTTAATTATATCTTTCTAACGAATGTGAAAAACTAAGATTTCATAATATATATTGAAAGTTATGTCCAATTTAAAATTTGAAATAGTCGCTATGAAATTTATATATATTTTAATATAATATATAGCCCTTAAAAATAGCCATTTTTCAAACGATCTCCGTCTTTGACGAAACCACTTTTGTTGGATCCGGGATGTCAAATTATTACTAGATTCCAATTTTCATAATTTTTGGAATTAATATGTGAGCGTGGTGAATTAAAACGTGTTTGGTCAATTCAGTTTGAATTTAATCGACTGGAAAATGACCGTTTTTCAAACGGTCTCCAAATTCGACGAAATTTGGTTTATTAGGACCGTATCATCAAAACATAGCTAGATTTTTTTTTCTGGAAGTTTTGGAGTTAGTATGTGGCCCTGGTAAATTAAAATGCATGTTGAAATCATTTTTGAACATTATATTACTTTATATTTTAATTTTAAAGGAAAAATAATCGAAATGATTGAATTGGTTTACGGGACATATCCCATTGTGTCCATAATATGAGTGTTTAGATAGAGGCGATAGCCGTTGGGTTTAAGTTGGAGTTCGTAGCAATAAACAGATACTTTTGGAATTATAAATAGCACGGGCTAATCAGTAATTTTATTAAAATAATAAAATAAAATAAAAAGCCGCCGCCCTCTCCCTTTCTCTCGTTCACGATTAACGGCGGAAATGGGTTCAAACCTTTTCCCTTCGATTCCTCTCAATCCACACAGAATTAGACCCCAGTTCTTTTGGGAATTTTGTAGAGCTTTCCTTCACCTTCAAATCCATACCAATTGGACAAATTTTCATTGAGTGTTTCGCTCGATTTTCGAGCCCAAAAGTGCGCCGCTGCACTAGAAATCCACCCGCTAGGGCCTACCGAGTCGCGCCACCTTCCAGGCATGGGTGCGGTTCTCGGAGGCGGAGGGCGGGGCATGATCTGATCGGGGTTCAGGTGGTCGTGGGAGGTGCTAGGTCGAACCCTAGGTTTGAACGTGGGGGAGGGGGTGCCGGCCTGAAGAACAGAAGGAGGAATGAGAGTAATTTATTTATCAATTAAATTTTAATTATCTCGAATTTTTATCCAATGTTTAAAATAGCGTAACTTTTACATACGAGGTCCAAATCGCGCGAAACTGGATCCGTTGCGATCGTGGGGACGAGGGCTTCACAACAAGACTAACCGGGCCTAGTTTGGAGCAAGTTAGAATTTTGGGTAAATTCAAATCCAATCTGTTCAGAAATTCAGAAGTAAAACTGGCGGAGTGGAAACCGACTGTGAGAACTCCTTCTCACTTAAATTATTTTACAGTTAAATATATATACTAGGATGTAGACGGGGATTAGAAACCCCCTACACTATTTATTGTACAAACCATGATTGTTTGTTTGGGTTGTATTGTGGAAATTTGGTTGTGTTGGAAATGAATTGTATTGTGGTTTTGTAAATCGATTGCGATTGATATGTATGATGCAAGCCAGTATCAGGAGAGGGGTAGTGCTAGATATTACTCCGGTTTTAATATCGCGCCGTTATAATGCCAAAATTTTCTGAAATAAATATTTGTTCATTAAAAATATAATTTTTAATGTGTATATGAACTGTATAAAATATTCATGTGTTGAATAAAATATTTGAACAATAAAAATATCATTTTTATTGAATGTATGAGCTATAAAAAATATTCATGTATTAAAATACATATTTTATCGTTAAAAATATAATTTTTAACGTATATGTGAACGACATAAAATTCTCCTGAAATGAAAATAAATATTCGTTTACAAATCGTACGATTTGTTTATGTACACCAATTTGATTGACATTGATTGGGACGATAAATTTTACACATCGCCCAACCACACAAATAAAATCTGTGTTTGTTGATTGAAATCCCACACGAGTATTGGGATGATATTTGACACACACTAATCCCAATTTTTTAGTTGTATGTCAATCAATTGGTTGGCAGACTGTTGTAAGCGTTAATTATTTATATTTAAAGCTTATGCAGTTGTCTAATGCACTCTAGATGATGGATGATTAGTTATTATTGCTGTTACATACATGTGTTTTATGGAATCCATATAAATAAATTATATGGTAATTGGTTGGGTCTGATTCCAATTCAGAAATAACTAATATTTTGAAATTACGAATATTTTAAAATAAGAAAATATTTTAAAATAACGAATACTTTAAAATAATATTCAGTAAAGGATTAAAATTTAATTTTGATGTCCGATTTTGGGATGGACACGAAAATATTGAAATATATGAAGCCATGTTGATTAGATTTGCTCCATTTTAACGTGAACGTTATTTATATCAATTTTATTCATTTTTATAATGAATATAAAAAAGGAAATGATTTCAAAACCTGATATTTTGAAAATATTATCATTTATATATTATAATGATAAGAAGTATTCAATTTCGATTTAAAATTGAAACGAAGTCAAAATCGTTTTAAAACGAATTTATAAACGATTTAAAAAATATGTTTTAAATTGAAATTGACAAAATATATATACTATATATATTTAATGGCCTGAATAGAATGCGCCGCGCCGCGCCCGTTCGTGAGTTTCGACCATTGGCTTCGAACGGAGATCCGACCGTCAGATTCTCCCAAAACCGAAACCGTTGGGTTCGTATCGAAAAGAGCTTTCCAACGAAAATGGGAGATTTGAAATCTAACGGTTGGATTTGGATTTAAGTCCAAATCAAATTTGGAAAAGGTCGCTGTAAGTGCAGTTCGACGACCGTTTATGGAAATCGACTGAAAGGGCTTTAATAAAATAATTAAAAATATTAATAATTTGTTTAGAATCATAACAATGATTTGGAAATAATTTGGATGAAAAATTCAACGTTTGTAAAGATAAAAATATATTTTTATCAAAATGAACTAGTTCTTAACTATATTTGAAATTCAATAATTTTTAGAGAAATAAATTGGATTTGAAATGGTTTTAAAAACAACCAGAATTATCCAATGAATAAATTGAAATGGAAATAATCTTTGGAATATTTCGATGTTGGATTCCGTGGTTATACGGATATCGTTATTCCCAATATGATATCCATTAGTTTCAGAATTTGATATTGAATATAAGCCGATATAATTTTTATTCAGAGCCTTGTGTTAAATATTAAATTGGATTTTGGGTTTGTCGTGAATGATGTCTTAAATAACACTGTTCTTAAACCCAGTTGAGAAAAGAATAAGTCTTCAAATTAAGATTTAGTGAAGTTTTCCAATTAATTAATATTTAATTGGAATTGAATAAAAGAATTGGATTTTGGGTTTGTCGTGAATGGTGTCTTCAATAACACTGTTCTTAAACCCCGTGTGAAAAGAATAAATCTTTTAATTAAGATTATTAGAGTTTCCAATTATATTCAATAATTGGAATAAAATGGAATGTGAATTGGATTTATTGTGAACTATGTTTTTAACGACATTCGTTATTTAACCCGATTTACAGTGAAGTGTGATTTGGAATTTATATATCTTTTTATTAAGATTTAGTGGAAAATTTCCAAAGTAAAGTTTTCCAATTTAATATATTAAATTGGAATTTAATGGAATTAGATTTGGTAATAATCGAAGTGAGCTTCATTGGAGGAAGACTGTTAATAGATATGGAATTTAATAGGCTTCGTAGTTATTCCATTTATATTATTAGTTGAATACGGAAATTGATATGGATTATATATACTGATCTGTTTTTCGTGAAGATTCCATGATTAATGGAATGTGATTTTGGGTTTATCACGAGCTGTGTTTTAAATGACATTGGTTCTTTAACCCGTTTAAAGACAGGATTACATGTCTAACATTGAATTTCGAACTGTATTGTTGATCTCTACTAAATATATATCTGTTTAGTGGCAGATAATTTATTCTCTTGCTAAACACCCTTCTCTAAGACATACAAGCTTAGAGGTTATATATCGGCAGAAATCAATGGTACGGTGTAGATTGTCGATGCGACTTTTTTGATTTCCCAAAAGTTAATTAATCATAAATATTGATTTTTGGGAAGATTAAAACTAAGTAGAGTTTTAATGAACCTTTAATTAGATTGAAATGAGAATGTGATAATTTAAATTATCACATTCGGGAAACGATCGAGAATCGAGTACCACCAGGTTTACTCCATGCTATAGTTAAATCTTTAATTAGATTTGAATGTGAAATGGTAACTAATTTTACCGATAACACCGTGGTGTTAGATATGTAGTATTACCAGTTTTACTCTATGGGATGAATAGGTTGGGATTGGGATAAGAAAAGAAATGATTACTTTGGTATGGTCTGATAATCCCGACTAGTTTATAAACCTTAATTTGGTTTGAATTGAAATCCAAAGGAAGATTAAAGAATAAATTTAAAGAATTTATCTTTGATAAAATTAATGGGAACCTTTCCGAAAGGATATGAATATTTAAATAAAAAGATATTCATAATTGGAATGAGGCGTTCATTGTGTTTTTATAGCACTTGATTATAAGATACATGAATTATCGGAAAGGCCGGTTTTATACCCATTCTGAATAATTGATTCGACGATTAGTCGACGATGAAGACGGTGGTTGAAGACCAGAGGTTCTCACATCGTTTGGATGATTACTGATGTCTTGATTGGGCTGTACACCCAAGACAAGGTAATAAGTGGTGATCGTCCAGACATACTTGGGGATTGACCGGATATGTGAGGACCTCTCTTTTGTATTGGATATATGGGAGGAGGAATAAGGTGCCTCCGGTTTTGTTCAAACCCAGAACAAACTAGTAAATGGATGTGTGTCTGACATTGGATTTTATTCTGTGTTTATTGATCTCTATTTAATATATATCTGTTTGGTGGTGAAGAATTTATTCTCTTGCTTAACACCCTTCTATCAGACGTACGAGCTTAGAGGTTATATATCGATAGATATCAGCCGCATGGCATGAATTTCCTATATGGCATGCTGAGATGCAAATGATCAAGGCTTCTTGTTGAAAAGCAGAGTCTTGTGGTTGATGATCAAAGAACGGCTTTAAATAGCATAACTTTGTGTATAGCGTTAATTCGCGAGCCTCACACCTCGGTATGAGTCAAAAACAGGATCGCGACTGCAGGGAGTGCATGATGTTTCCTTCTAGCTATGGGTGGTGTCATGGTATGGAGCCCAGACATTTATATTTCTTTTACCTATGTGGATGATGGATAGCGAGGCACCTCAGATATATCGGTTACTATGGAGCCGATATATAGGTCATATAGGACCAGGAAACGTGTGTTCAGGTATAATTAATCCGCTAAGTGTGGACCGGCCCCGAAGATCCAAGGGTTCGCCAGCGTCCGAACTCGGAGGCATTTGCTAGAGTGTCTCGAAGCCGGCGAGGATGATCCCTTGCCTCGACTCATGACAGAAATCCAATTTTCGATACATGACATTTCAGTTTTGATTATAGAGCCTAATATGGCGACATGATATATGGTACCTATGTCGTCTATGATTGATACATTTATATTTGAAGTTGTTTTATACACTACACACTTATAATAGTATCAAATGATTTGTTTTAAACGTACCAAGCATATTTGGCTATTATAAGGGAAAACTCTATCCTTCAGCTTGCATTGCATTGTGTGATGGGACCCGAGTCTTATAATTGCTTCATTTTTCCAAAAATCATTGCGCTACTTGTTTTATGCACTAGTATTCTTGGGAGGAAACCCGATCCGTGTTATACGGTGTGGTCCCTTGATTTACTTTATTTTTAAAGTAAAGTTTTAAATAACTGTTTTACTTCTCACAGCGGTCCATTGACTGACCCAGAGTTTATTGTTTTAACCTAAACTTTGGGTGCTTCTATTTTCCATACGATCATCTAGTATTTTTGGTTTTGCAGATATTATATTCACAGGATCCTTGATTTACAGTTGGAGCTATATTCATAACATTCTGTATCCGTGTATTTCTTACAGTTGTGTTATGTATTATTTTTCCGCTGCTATGTAATGTGTTTTAATCTCTGATGTTTTCCTGATGTATATTATTTACTTATACTTTGTATATTCTTGTACTCTGATGTAAATTGTTGTAATAAGCAATGAAATGTTCTGTCATTTGTGTTCTGATTTGTCGTTTTCTCAACTCAATCCGGGCTTTCCGTAAGGGCGAGTTTGGGTCGTTTCATCGTGGTATCGGAGCTTTGGTTTACAGGGCTCGAGAACAAGACATATTAGAACCGAACGAAAGAATTCATCAGAGATTGGATTAGTAATATCCAATAAGATTGACTCATTAGAGATGAGATCCGTAGTATCCTAGAACGAGTGTAAAGAGTGTTGTTTTTAAAAATAAAAATAAATTTTGTTTTGGAATTCAAATCTTATTATACATATTTGATTAATTTATTTTAAATTGATTTGGACTATCGGGTATATGGAGATTTTAAATATACGTCTGATCCACGTGTATACGAAGTCGCAAATATACTGGATGGATATAGAGTCACACTCTAGTCGCCCGGAGATGATTCTGATGATTGAGATCTCATCATCAGAATTTATGTTCGAGTGGCGAAAGTGGGATACCTATATGTTTCCAATTGACAGGTGTGAGAACCAAAACTAGATAGGGTGAATATTTGTGATTTGACACTAAAAATTGGATTTTGACTATATATAAAGTTATATATTTGAAAAGATAATCAACTAATAGATTGCTGGTAGTGTTGTTTGATTATTAGTCTGATTAATAAAAATATATTAGAACCATAAAACCAATAAGTGAAATGATGGTAAATTTAGCCAAATTGAATCAAAATATTGAACTGAATTGAAAATAGATTGGAATCGCATACATGTACATATATATGTGTGAATATGTCATAGCATGGAAGCTAAGAAGAGGAATAAAACTGTATGCACGACAAATAGGTACATGTTTATTATTTTCTTAGGTTTTGACGATTTTATGATCCGATTGGCTTTTTCCTTTTCTTTTGGATTAGGGAGGGCCCTGTCAGGAAAGTTGCGGTTTTAAAGGTCTCCCCATACAAAGGAGGTTATGGAAAAAAATTTCAAAAATTTAGGATGTTAGCCAAATTTGAGAGAAATTTGAAAATTTTAGAAACTGAAAAGTTGAAGAATGAAAGTTGAGTTGGTTAGTTAAACAACTTTCAGCTTCGTTCCTTTTCGAGGACGAAAAGATTTTAAGTGGGGGAGATTGTAACAACCCGAATTTTCAGAACCAATTTAATTTTTTTATTTTAGCTATTTTAATGAATTTTGAAAATTTAAAATGATTTATTTTAAATAATAACGACTAAAAAATTATTTTAAATTGAAGTTAGAACGTATAAATTTATTTTAGTTATAAAATGAGCTTGAAATCGCGCGGTAGTTTGAAAATTTGATTTCTAATTTCAACTGAGTATACATAATTCAAAATAAGTCAAAATTGGACGAAACTGAAAATGTTAGAATCTGTTTAATTATATATTTCTAAGAATGTGAAAAACTGAGATTTCATAATATAAATTGAAAGTTATGCCCTGTTCAAAATTTGAAATAGTCGCTATGGAATTTATATATATATATATTAATATAATATACATCCCTTAAAAATATCCATTATGCAAACGATCTCCGTTTTCGAAGAAACCACTTTTGTTGGATCCGGGATGTCAAATTATTGCTAGATTCCAATTTTCATAATTTTTGGAATTAATATGTGAGTGTGGTGAATTAAAACATGTTTGGTCAATTCAGTTTGAATTTAATCGACTGGAAAATGATCGTTTTTCAAACGGTCTCCAAATTCGATGAAATTAGTTTTGTTAGGACCGTATCATCAAAACATAGCTAGATTTATTTTTCTAGAATTTTTGTTGTCAGCATATGGCCCCAGTAAATTAAAATGTATGTTGAAATCAATTTTGAACGTTATATTACTTTATATTTTAATTTTAAAGGAAAGCAAATCGAAACGATCGAATTGGCTTACGGGACATATCCCATTATGTCCGAAATGGGAGTATTTTGCTAGGGGCGATAGTTGTTGGGTTTAAGTTGGAGTTTGTAGCAATAAACAGATATGTTTGGAATTATAAATAGCACGGGCCAATCAGAAATATTATTAAAAAAATAAAATAAAAAGCCGCCGCCCTCTCTCTCTCGTTCACGATTAACGGTGGAAAGGGGTTCAAACCTTTCCCCTTCAATTCCTCTCAATCCACGCAGAATTAGACCCCAGTTCTTTTGGGAATTTTGTAGAGCTTTCCTTCATCTTCATATCCATACTAGTTGGACAAAATTTCATTGAGTGTTTCGCTTGATTTTCGAGCCCAAAAGTGCGCCGCTCGCACTGGAGATCCGGCCGCTAGGGCCCACCGAGTTGCACCACCTTCCAGGCGTGGGTGCGGTTCTCGTTGGCAGAGGGCGGGGCATGATCTGATCGGGGTTCAGGTGGTTGTGGGAGGTGCTAGGTCGAACACTTTTGAACGTGGGGGGTGGGGTGTCGGCCTGAAGAACAGAAGGAGGAATGAGAGTAATTTATTAATTAATTAAATTTAATTATCTCGAATTTTTATCCAATGTTTAAAATAGCGTAACTTTTACATACGAGGTCCAAGTCACGTGAAACTAGATCTGTTGCGATCGTGGGAATGAGGGCTTCACAACAAGACTAACCGGGCCCAGTTTGGAGCAAGTTAGAATTTCGGGCAAATTCAAATCAAACTGTTCAGAAATTCAGAAATAAAACTGGCAGAGTGGAAATCGACTGTGAGAACTCTTTCTCACTTAAATTATTTTACAACTAAATATGTACTAGGATGCAGACGAGGCTTAGAAGCCCCAAACACTATTTATTGTACAAACCTTGATTGTTTGTTTGGGTTGTATTGTGGAAATTTGGTTGTGTTGGAAATGAATTGTATTATGGTTTTGTAAATCGATTGCGATTGATATGTATGGCGCGAGCCAGTATCAGGAGAGGGGTAGTGCTAGACATTACTCCGGTTTTAATATCGCACCGTTATAATGCCGAAATTTTCTGAAATAAATATTTATTCATTAAAAATATATTTTTAATGTGTATATGAACTATATAAAATATTCATGTGTTGAATAAAATATTTGAACAATAAAAATATCATTTTTATTGAATGTATGAGCTATAAAATATATTCATGTATTGAAATAAATATTTTACCATTAAAAATACAATTTTTAACGTATATGTGAATGGCATAAAATTCTCCTAAATGAAAATAAATATTCATTTAGAAATCAGACGATTTGTTTATGTGCACCAATTTGGTTGACATTGATTGGGACGATAAATTTTACAGCTCGCCCAACCGCACAAATAAAATCTGCGTTTGTTGATTGAAACCCCCCACGGGTATTAGGATGATATTTAACGCACACTAATCCCAATTGTTTAGTTGTATGTCAGTCGATTGGTTGACAGACTATTGTAAGCGTTAATTATTTATATTTAATGCTTATGCAGTTGTGTAATGCACTCTGGATGATGGATGATTGGTTATTATTGTTGTTATATACATGTGTTGTATGAAATCCATATAAATAAATTATATGGTAATTGGTTGGGTCTGATTCCATTTCAGAAATAACAAATATTTTAAAATAACGAATATTTTAAAATAAGGAAATAATTTAAAATAACGAATATTTTAAAATAATATTCAGTGAAGGATTAAAATGTGATTTTGATGTCCGATTTTGGGATGGACACGAAAATATTGAAATATATGAAGCCGTGTTAATTAGATTTGCGCCATTTTAACGCGAACGATATTTATATCGATTTTATTCATTTTTATAATGAATATAAAAAGGAAATGATTTCAAAACCTGATATTTTGAAAATATTATCATTTATATACTATAATGGTAAGGAGTATTCAGCTTTGATTTAAAATTGAAATGAAGTTAAAATCGTTTTAAATTGAATTTATAAATGATTTAGAAAATACGTTTTAAATGGAAATCGATGAAATATATATAATATATATTATATATATATTTAATGGCCTGAATAGAACACGCCGCGCTACGACCGTTCGCGAATTTCGACCATTGACTTCGAATTGATATTACGGGACCTCCGACTATCGGATTCTCCTAAACCCAGAACCATTGGGTTCGTATCGAAAAGATCTTTCCAAAGAATATAAGAGATTTGAAATCTAATGGTTGGATTTGGAATTATGTCCAAATCAAATTTGGAAAAGGTCGCCGTAAGTGCTGTTCGACGTTCGTTTATGGAAATCGACTGAAAGGGCCTTAATAAAACTATTAAAAATATTAATAATTTGTGTAAAATCATAATAAATGATTTGGAAAAAATTTGGATGAAAAATTCCACGTTTGTAAAGATAAAAATATATTTTTATCAAAATGAAGTAGTTATTAACTAGATTTGAAATCCAATAATTTTTAAAAAATAAATTGGATTTGAAATGGTTTTAAAAATAACCAGAATTTCCTAATGAATAAATTGGAATGGAAATCATCTTTGGAATATTTCGATGTTGGGTTCGGTGGTTATACGGATATCATTATGGAAATTTGGTAGATACAAATATCGTTATTTCCAATATGATATCCTATAGTCTCAGAATTTGATATTGAATACAAGCCGATATAATTTCTATTCAGAGCCTTGTATTTAATATTAAATTGGATTTTGGATTTGTCGTGAACGGTGTCTTAAATAACACTGTTCTTAAACCCAGTTGAGAAAAGAATAAATCTTTCAATTAAGATTTAGTGAAGTTTTCCAATTAATTAATATTTAATTGGAATTGAATAAAAGAATTGGATTTTGGGTTTGTCGTGAATGGTGTCTTCGATAACACTGTTCTTAAACCCCGTGTGAAAAGAATAAATCTTTTAATTAAGATTATTAGAGTTTCTAGTTATATTCAATAATTGGAATAAAATGGAATGTGAATTGGGTTTTTTGTGAACTGTGTTTTTAACGACATTCGTTCTTTAACCCGACTCACAGTGAAATGTGATTTGGAATTTATAAATCTTTTTATTAAGATTTAATGGAAATTTTCCAAAGTAAAGTTTTCCAATTTAATATATTAAATTGGAATTGAATGGAATTCGATTTGGTAATAATCGAAGTGAGCTTCTATGGAGGAAGACTGTTAATGTGTATGGAATTTAAAAGGCTTCGTCGTTATTCCATTTATGTTATTAGTCGGATACGGAAATTGATATCGATTATATATATTGATCCGATTTCCGTGAAGATTCCATAATTAATGGAATGTGGTGAACTGTGTTTTAAATGACATTGGTTCTTTAACCTAGTTAAAGACTGGATTACGTGTCTAACACTAAATTTCGAACTGTATTGTTGATCTCTGCTACATATATTTCTATTTGGTGGCAGAGAATTTATTCTCTTGCTTAACACCCTTCTCTAAGATGTACGAGCTTAGAGGTTATATATCGGCAAAAATCAATGGTATGGTGTAGATTGTCGATGCGACTTGTTTGATTTCCCAAAGTTAAATAATCACTAATATTGATTTTTGGGAAGATTAAAACTAAGTGGAGTTTTAATGAATCTTTAATTAGATTGAAATGAGAATGTGATAACTTAAATTATCAAATTTGGGAAATGATCGAGAATGGAGTACCACCTGGTTTACTCCAGGCGATAGTTAAATCTTTAATTAATTTTGAACGTGAAATGGTAATTAATTTTACCGATAACACTATGGTTTTAGATATGGAGAATTACCAGTTTTGCTCCATGGGATGAATAGTTGGGATTGCGAAAACAAAAGGAATGATTACTTCGGTATGGTTCGATAATCCCGACTAGTTTATAAACCTTAATTTGGTTTGAATTGATATCCCAAGGAAGATTAAATTTAAAGAATTTATCTTTGATAAAATTATTGGGAACCTTTCCCAAAGGATTTGAATACTTAAATAAAAGAATATTCAGAATTGGAATGAGGCGTACGTTGTGCTTTTATAGCACTTGATTATAAGATACTTGAATTATTCGGAAAGGCCGGGTTTATACCCATTCTGAATAATTGATTCGATTATAAGTCAACAATGAAGATGGTGGTTGAGGACCGGAGGTCTTCATATCATTTGGATGATTACTGATGTCTTGATTGGGCCGTACACCCAAGATAAGGTAATAAGTGGTGATCATCCAGACGTACTTGGGGATCAACCGGATATGCGGGGACCTCTCTCCTGTATTGGACATATAGAAGGAGGAATAAGGTGCCTCCGGCTTCGTTCATACCCAGAATGAACTAGTAAATGGATGTGTGTCTGACATTAGATTTTATTCTGTGTTGATTGATCTCTATTAAATATATATCTGTTTGGGGGTGGAGAATTTATTCTCTTGCTTAACACCCTTCTCTAAGACGTACAAGCTTAGAAGTTATATATGGATAAATATTAGTCGTATGGCGTGAATTGCCTGTGTGGCATGCTTAGATGCAAATGATCAAGGCTTCTAGTTGAAAATCAGAGTCTTGTAGTTGATGATCAAAGGACGGCTTTAAGTAGCATAGCTTTGTGTATAACATTAATTCGCGAGCCTCACACCTCGATATGAGTCAAAAACGGGATCGTGACTGCAGGGAGTGCACGGCGTTTCCTTCTAGCTATGGGTGGTGTCATGGTATGGAGCCCATACGTTTATATTTCTTTTACCTATGTGGATGATGGATAGTGAGGCGCCTCGGATATATTGGTTACTACGGAGCCGATGGATAGGTCTATAGGTCCGGGAAACATGTGTTCAGGTATAATTAATCCGCTAAGTGTGGACCGGCCCTAAAGATCCAAGGGTTTGTGTAACACCCACCTCCGCTAGGGTCACTCACAAAGGGAATGCACTAGTTTTGGAGGAGCGTTATCGAGGTAAACAAACACAGAAATATTACAAGACAGAACATAGACAAAACAACGGAAGAATCAAAAGATAAATTTCATTACTTTCAAAAAGTGTCAAAACCTTTTACATCAAATAGCCAAGGTCATTATTTTCCATTACAACAAATTATGTCTTGCATAAATAAAGAAGCATAGTCTTAAAACAACAAAAGTAGCTTAATTCCCCAAAGGTAGCAGAAATGCAGCCATAGCATAGCTCAAGATCAAACCGTACATGAGCTGAACCGAAAGCAAGCGAAATCCAAGCTAAGTGCTAGAGTTTCCTCCCTGAGAACCTGGGGGGGGGGGGACGAAAGGAAAAGAGGCGAAAGAAAACGGGTCAGTCATAAAGACTGGTAAGTCCTAGTGACTTTCAGCATAAAAACAGGTAAAGGTAACATGACATGTACAAACTGAAAGTAAACATAAGGATGATGACAAGATGGGCAAGATAGACTAAGATAACATGATAAATCAAGTATAAATCAAGTATACCATCACATATTCAAGGTTCTATGCATCAAATGTACTAGAATCCCAAACCCATGTCTTATATTAATCATGAAATGATCCCTTGGCCCAATATCATGAAATGACCCATTACTAGGTCCAACGGAACGATCCACTAATCGATCGGCTCCCTACAAGTTCTAGCTCGTTGTGTGTCTGTGTCATACGGCCCTATCACGAATGTAGTCACCAGTGCTAGGTCCACCATAGGGTGTATCAAGCCCTAGGGTGTCAACTACCGACACGAATCAAGCATGCACAGATAAACCTACTAACGCCCAATGCCTGCTTTTTCAACTTCGGACCACGTGCACGACCATAGCCCGCCTGAACCTACACTGGCGGCCCAACACAGCCGTCGTTCTTGTCGCTTACAATCAGCCCAGTAATCGTGCCCCACACTGCCTAGTTCCAGGGTACCATGATACATCTAATGGGTTACGGCTGAAATGGACCACGTAACTAGGGTTTTCGTGCAATAGGTTAAGTGTTGTCATTTAAATTTGTGACTTAACCCTTATTAGTCTAGCATGTCAAGTTGGTTAAGTGTTGTCATTCAAGTTCGTTACTTAACCCGCCTACGAATCGTGTATCAAGTTGGTTAAGTGTTGTCTTTCATGTTCATGACTTAACCCTATCATGTGGCATTAATTCATTAATGCACCCCAACCTCTCACATCAGACCTGTTGTTGTGGTCACTGGATATGCCGGGCGGTTCCGGGAAGATTTACACCACAACTCAGTCTGAGCTCGGGTTTCAAGCGCGATATGACCTACTACCCACATTGGATCCTATTGTTTGCAGTAACTGGATTTGCCGGGCGGTTCCGGGCAGAATTACACTGCAAACTCAAGCCAACCTCGAGTTGGCCATTTTCAAGTTCATTCTAGTGTCATGTCCATGTTCAAGATTCATGTCAAGTTCGTGTCAAGTTTCATGGCGAGTTTCATGCCAAGTTTCCTATAATTACCAATTTTTCCCAACGTTACCCCGTCTAAATATTAGGCTAACAATCTTAGCCTAATTTTCCGTCCGCATGATTTTTGACATATAATATTAGGCTAAAACTTAGCCTAATTTAACGTACACAAAATTTGAATAAAGAAATTCATTAACATAAACTTGACATAGGTGTAAACTTGGCATTCTCGGCATAGTCAATATGAACACCAGAGGTGTGTACTCGCAAAATAATCAACATGAATATCATAGGTGTGATCTTGCAATGTAGACTAAATCAACATACATATATGTGAATTTGCAACATAGACTAAATCAACTTACATATATGTGAACTTGCAAATCAATCACGAGCATATGAATAAGTGTGATCTTGAAATATGACATAGGTTTAACATATACACATAAACAGGTAGATCTAACATGTGGTCACATATGTGATATGACTTTACAACCTAAAACTTGCATAACATGATAAATTACACAACTTGTCATAACAGGTTATACTCCAATATACATATGAATAGACTTATTCATTAATTCCCAATTCAACATGATAATAAAATAGAATATCATTCAATTTCACATATAACATAATAAACGTTGTTCTATTATCAATTCATTTCCAAGGCATAACATAACTGAATAATTGAGTAAAACATTGCAGGCATATAGATCTGATAACATTATGAACATGAAAAGGTTTGAATAATAATCTAGGTTTAAGAACATGGATAGATCTAACTTAAATAGAAAAATCCCCAAAATCAAGATCCAAGGACAAATAAAGAAAATAGGTCTGAATAGAAAATCAAGCTTAGATCCAATTTCATAGTCATAATTGTAACAACCCGGAATTTTGGAAGGGGATTGCAATAGCTTGGAAAATTTTGGCATTTAAAATAATAATAATAATATAAAAATTAAGATTTGGCGTTAGGATAGATATTTTGCCGACTTAGTGTGATTTAATAATTTGGATAACTAACGTAAAATTCTTTTGTTATACTTAATTTAAAAAGGAAACGCTATTAACTAATTTTAATTTATTGGAATAACTGAGATTTAATGTTGGAATATGAATCTATAAATTTGATTTTTTTTATAATTTAACTTGAGATTCATTTTAATATTTGTAGATTTAAATTGGTTGACAAATTTTAAGTTTGTAAGATGTAGTTTATAGAAAAAATTTGATCGTTGACAGAAAATGCAATATTGGTTGAATATTTGGTTCAACCGTGTTCTCCTATTCAGTCTAACGATCAACATATGCTGAAATCTTGTTCAAAATTTGGCATTAGCACGTAGAGAAATTGGGTTGAAAGTTATGTCCATTTGTCCTTACCCCTCTGAATATTTTTTTACACTTGTCTGTTGCCACTTGAGTTATGTTTACACGTGTTAAAACTTAAAACGGGTTCTGGAGTGTTCGTGAATTGGTCATCATTCTTTATATTGTTCACGATTCCTCTTTTTCAGAGAGAGTACTTTCTCCTTTTCGAGTGGAACAGCCGATTAATACATTTTTCCCCAAAAAATACGTTATCCCCAATTTCCAGAAGTCCCACTCCTCAATTCATGGCTGCTCCTCCCAAGCAATCGACCGCTGCCACCAATCGAAGAGGCAATGCCTTGCCGCCTCCTTGCTATTTCAGAGCCACCGCCCTTGCCGCGACCACTAAGCCATCGCTCGCCCTAACTTGTAACAGCCGTTTCGTTCAGAAAAGCCGCTCCCAAACCGTGCTTAAGCTCCGCCCCTCATCGCTAAAGCATTGTCTCCTCCGCCAATTTTAAGGAGGACCCATCGCTGTGCCTCATCCCTTCGTCGCCGCTAGTACCGGGTTACAAGGTCCGCCGTAGTCTGTGCGCTGCCAACATGAACAATAGCTGTTGGTCCGGTTGCGCGCGTCTTGAGATAGGCGTCGAAGCTGCCACTGAATCGCCATTGCTGCGTCTTCTTTTCTTCACTGCATGTAAGTTTTGTAGCTCACAAATTTATTAATTAAAGAATATTAACTTTAGTGTTTACTAGAAGAGTAAAACTTGCATTTATGTTTGGACGACAATGACTTGGTCTGTTTTGTTGACAGTTGGATGGTGCATATGTGTTGATCTGCATCTTTTGTTTTGCTATGAGTTGGTAACCATTTGAACATGTTAAATTATTCTTGTTAGCACACAACATGTTGGTTGCATTTGAGGTTTCTATCTTATTTTAGGGGACAATAGTCACACTGAATTCATGGATCCTTGCTGCATATAATGAAACATGTTTCCTTTGTAAACACTGTTGACCATATTAAGGACATATTTGTTTATTGTCTAAGTGCCGTCGATCTACTGTTTATTTACTTATTTTTGTGATGTATAATTGAAACTAGGTGAAGTCAGTAGAGTTGGTTTGGCCATGAATATTTCTGTCCATCTTTCTAAATATTCAGTCCCATTTAATATAATTGGTTTAGTGCCTGTTTTGCGATTGTTTTTCATGTCATTTGGGTTGACGGTTTGAGGATAAAAACTCATGTTGGTCTATACTGTAGCATTGTGATGCATGCATTTTTATTTGGTCTCATTAGTACATGTCCTATGCTGCCATAAATGTGTACCCACTACTCATACATGCATCAGTTTGCATTCCACTCATCACGCTGTATGTTGTAACTTTTAGTTGTGCTTTGCATAAATTTTCATCTATTTTGGAAAATTTGATTGCATCTTCACATACACGTTGGACTGATATATATATAGGTCAGTAGTTATGCCTGCTGCATGCATGACTACAAATTGGTTTTGGTGCCTGGGCTTGAAATCAAATTTCTTTATCTGCTTCGAAATTCATTATCAACCTACCGAAATCTCCTACTTTTCACAGTAGGAAGATAAGTTAAGCATGCATGACTCCATTTTCTAGAAGTCTGTGGAACAAAAAGGGAAAAATAAAAGGTGTCGATAATGAATAATTGATTAAATGGAAGAGAATTTTTTAAAACAAGTTAAAGAAATTGATACACTTGGTAAATTAAAGCAAATTTGACATGGAAGAAAAAGCATGGTTTAAAATATAGCTGTAACACAAAGGGTTGGGAAAACAAACACAATTTCTTTTATTGGAAACTTCTGCAATTATTTGAAGGGCAAGAGGTCAGTAAGGATTTTAAAACTTGCAATATATAGTTATAGTTTACTAATTTATACCATGTCAAACTTTTCTACTCCTACAGTAATAATGTATTATTCCAGGTTGTCAGTTTTAACACAATGAGTTCAGTTGCATGCAATTAGTTCCACATATTTGCATTTGGCTAACCTGTTTTGCTTTGGGAAAAGGTCACGCATGTAGAAATTTATTTGGTTCATTTGCATGCAATTAATTCCATTTATTTGCATTTGGCTAACTTGTTTTGCTTTGGGAAAAGGTTACGCATGTAGAAATTTATTTGGTTCATTTGCATGCAATTAATTCCATTTATTTACATTTGGCCAACCTATTGTTAATTTGGGAAAAAGTCACGCATGTAGGGATAATTTGATTCATTTGCATGCAATTAATTCCATTCATTTGCATTTAGCCAACCTATCGTTTCCTTGATTTTTTTTGCATTCAGTGATTAAATTCGATTCATTTGTCTGCATTTAATTCAATTCATTCATTTGCGTTCGGCCTACCTGGTGTTGCCTTGCACTAAAAGAGATCAAGCATGCATAATTCAATTTGTCTTATTGGCATGTCAATTGTACCTTACTTAATTTGAACAAATATTTGCTATGCATTGTGAACCTTGGTTTTGTCTGACTGAGTTCAATGGAATGGTATATATAGGAGAAGACATACCACCATTTTTGCCATTGCTGTAGCAATTTCCTTTCTATGCTTCTCTTTGATATTGGTTGTTGTTCACGCATGCAGCCACATCCACATGTTTCTTTGCTATGATTATTCGGCAGTTCACTAATTATCTTTCTCGAACCAAATTAATAAATAGTTGGGATTAAATTGACTATATTATGTGCTTGAAATAAGTTTAAGACCCCTAGTGTTGCAGATGCAAAGATTCATTTAGAAAGGAGAGGTACGAGAAGACGCATGTGTGCGCAAAGCTCGGCGAAACTTGTAAACTTTATTCATTAAAATTTATGTATATTTATTCTTTTTCGTTGTGCAAAACATTGAAAAATCTAATATTTGAATAAAATTTTAATTTCGCTGCAGTTATTGTATTCTGTGATTCTGTGTGAATTCTGTTTAAACCCCGCAAGCCAATAACAATCCGTCGTTTTGAACGCTCTGAGTTGATTTGATCACCGATTTGGGGCGGTCAAAATGGCGGGCTGTTACAATAATCCTAGGCAATAACCTCGTGGTCATGAATCATAGGTGATTAGCCATAATTATCCTTGTCATAGTCATAGGCAATAGTCTTATGTTCACAGTCATAGGCATAGTCTTATGTTCACAGTCATAGGCATAGGCATAGTCTTGTGTTCACAGTCATAGGCATATGCATAGGTATAGTCTTATGTTCACAGTCATAGTCTTTAGCCATTAACAATAGTTTCAACGTCATAGGCATAATAATGTTATGGACATGAGAGAGTCTGATTTACAACATGAATAGGTCCAAGCTGATTTCATAGTAATATTCCCAAAAGTCAAGATCCAAGATGAACAAGAATACATATGAATCATACATAAATCCAATTCCAATTTATAACATGTCCATATTAAGGTTATAGTTTTTATCTAAAAGTAACTTGAACTTACAGATGGTGGTCTAAGAAATTTAGATGCAGAAGTCAAGTCTAGAAATTTGTCGTTGAATTGTTGAATCGTTGAATCTTGCTTTGATTGTAGAAGCAAATCCCCAATATGAAATTCCTACCTGTAGTCTTCAAGAAATAATCTTCGCGGTTTAATTTAATTTAATTTAGAGGAAGAAGAAGAAGCCATGTCTATCAAGAATTTATGAAGCATAAGGTTAGAGAAGAATGGTCTAAATAAAATGAGGCTAGGAGGCTGTTTATATAGGGTTAGGCGGATGAATCTGGTCATGAAACGAGTCTAAATACATCAGAATTCATCAGGTTCAAAAACTGGGTTCGGGAGGCAGGTCGACCCCCCAGGTCGACCTGGTCCCTGGGAGGTTGACACTATGGTAGACCCCCAGGTCGACCTGGTCCTGGGCGGGAAATTTCCCGCCCAGCCTGTTCTGGGTTTCGAATTCGAATTTTCGAGCTGTTTTCGATTCTGAAAATTTCTGAAACTTCGGAGGGTCATATCTCCCTCATACGGACTCCGATTTTCGAAAACTCGGACTCGTTTCCAAGCAGAATTTTAAGATGAAAGGAATGGCGCAACCCGTTTCCCTTGATTCTTGTTTTAAAAATTAATTATACCTTGATTTGTGGTTTAACATGTTATTAAAATTCGGGTTGTTACATTCTCCCATCCTTAAAGGATTTCGTCCTCGAAATATTCAAGTTAGGAAGAATGTATCCTATCATCCAATCAACCATCTACTCAACCATCATCTACAAGCAACCATTGTCCTTAAAAGATTTCTAATGCTTTATGAAAATATGCAGAAAGTGTGTGTATATGTTCCTTATCTAATGCAAATGATCAGGCCTGATTGATCTTCTTAATGCAATATATGTTTAGTGCCATGAATCCAACTTGTATGCAAATAGTCCTAGTCACATAAACACTATATGTGTGCACAAACATCCATCCATATGCAACATCCACATGATAACACATTCAATTTCATCCATAAACAAGTATAAACACTCATGCATATGCAATATGAAAATGTGTCTAAGCCGATCTAGTGCCTAATGTGTGTTATGCAACCACGAGCAACCACTTGCAACCATTTGCAAACATCAACCATAACATGTTTCAATCACATGTTTACATCCAAAAGGGTTCTACCTAAGGTTCTCAAGATAGGATTGAGAAGATAAGCAAGATAAAACAAAGCATCAAGAGGAAGAAGTTAAAGATATACCCCCAGAAGGTCCTGCCTGCGGGCCTTGCCCTTGCTTCTTAGGGCAGTTCTTGCTGATATGTCCAGTATCACCACACTGAAAGCATGCTCCCATCTTCATCTTCTTCTTTCTACAATCCTGGACTATATGCCCATCAATACCACAGAAGTGGCATTTTCTTTTCTCACGTGTCTTGTTATCATTATTGTTGTTGTTGTTCTTGCCTCCTTTCTTGGAGTCTACCTTCTTGTTTGGAGACTCATTCGCCTTGGCTTCCTTCTTGCCATTCTTGTCTTCCTCATTTAAGAGCGCCATGTCTACTAGCTTTTCGTAAGTAGCCCCCATAGGTACGTGGGTCATAGCCAAGCTGTGAAGTGGCTCATTCAATCCTTTGACAAACGGAGAGCCTTCTTATGAGGGGTATTCACTAAGTCTAGTCCAAACCGAGCCAGCTGATTGAAATAATTGACGTACTCCTTGACCGTCATACTTCCTTGCTTAAGAGATAAGAATTCTTCCAGCTGTAAACTTCGTTTAGCTTGCGAGAGGAATTTCATCTCAAACTGTAACACCCCGTAATTTTATAACATTAAAATTCACAAATTAAAGTATACTTAATTTTTAGAAAAGAATTAAGTGAAATGGGTTGCGCAGAGAAATATATATATATATATTGATATATATATATAATTAAAAATTAAATAAATAAATATGCGAAAAAGTTCAAAACAACGAACTGGGAGGGAGAATAACCGAACCGACCCATTTTTGAGGTCGACCCAAGCCTTGCTGGGTCGACTAGGGGTTAATCCAGGGTGTTTGGCTGTCAACCCGTGGGCCGATTAGCTCAAATGCAGATTTTGCATTTGATTGGTTCTCATGGTTCAGGGTTAATCTAATGGTCCCAAATAACTTCCTACACCTATAAATACATCCTAATGCTAACCCTAAACCTAATTAAAATAGAATAGTTACCGTCATACCATCGCCATGGAAATCAATGGAGCCGCCGCCAACTAAGAAAGAAGAAAAGCAAATTCAATTCTAATTCTCTCAACCCTAAAGCAAAGCAAAACCCTCTCTTTTCTTCTCTAAATTGTGAGTATGATGATCTTAACAAGATTATTATCACTTTAATTAGGTTGAGTTATGAATGGATTATGAGTAGATGATGTGAATTATCATATATGTTGTTGTAAACCCCTTTTTGCTATCATGTATATTGTAAATCCAATGTTATGTGATGATGATATCTTACATGTTGTAAATCATGCTATGATGATGTTATGTATGTTGAAAGTTTCTATGCTAAGTTGTGATGAATCATACATGTTAAAAAGGCCATGATGTTACCATCTATGCTAGTTAGTTCATATTAATTAAATCATCATGTTTGGGTTATGTTGATCTATATGACAAGTCACATATGCAAGTTAGATTGATTAGAAAAGTTATGAACATATACCAAAACATCTATTATGACATCTAGAATTATGCTATGACATATGTGATATCCTATGCTAGTTCACACCATCATTATGTTGCCTAAAAACCCCATATGCAAGTTTATGTATAGATTTGGGCTATGATCATATCATATAAATTGATACATTTAACAAGTTGACACCTTTTGATCCTTAACATGTGTAGTTTATGCAAGTTTCACCCCTATTATGATTAGATTTATTTTAATTGTCTATATGTTGTGATAATTTATCTTTGTGCTAGGTGTTAAACTATACAAGTCTAGCCTATATTATGCGTTGAATAAGCGAACGTATAAACGTGGGGTAGGGGTAATATTAAGGATTTAATATTAAAAAGTTGGGGTGCAATTGATATGATTTTGCATGCCATAAGTGGATGGCCATAATTGAGTCAATTATGGACATCATTAAAAGTTGACTTAATAAATAATTTGAATAGGGAATTATTAAAACTGGGGTAAAAGATTTTAAGTGTTAATCAATGCTTAGGACACGAGGTTGGACTCGTTTGTGACGTAAACCTGCCCGGACCCGCCCGGCAAATCCAGTGGTCACAAATGTCAGCTCAATGTGAGAGGTCCTAGGCCTAAACTAAAGCATAACGGTTGTAAAGGCACGAGGTTAGACTCTTTTATGGTGTAAGACTGCCCGGACCCGCCCGGCAAATCCAGCTGTCATAAATGCCAGTCTAATGTGAGAGGTCTTTATGAGGTTATGGCCTGAATGAATTAAGAAATACTTAACCAGATAAACATGTAAGGTAGGACATGGGGGTTAAGTAGGTGCCTTGGGTGGCATGAGGAATCTAGGGGATGCCCTTAGTGGCATGTGAAATATGATTAGTAAGACTTAACCAAACACACATGTAAATGAACATGACTAAGAGGGTTAAGTGGGATATACTAGTGACAAGCTTAGGTGGGTAGCTTGTGGGGGGCCCATTTCGACCAGTATCCCAAACGTATCTTTGTGGGCTCGACCTAAGTCGAGGACGGGACACGCATGCTGGGTTCGACTGTAAGAGGCCAAAACGGGGAGCGGTGGCAACGCAAGTCCAACGGGTTTCGTATGCGTGTGTGGACCCGGGCTGGTAGGTAAGACGTTGTTGCATCGTGTAGATATAGGCCGTGCATTCTCAAGTTGTATCGGGTTGCCACTTTAGGGGAGTGATACACCCCACTGTGGGGCCAACACGGGTATCTACGAGTAGGGAGCCGATCGAAAGTGGGTAGTGGGGTACACCTAGTGGAGATAGGGGCAGACGACACCTATGTAGTCAGCTAGGGGTACATAAGGCTATTTATAAAGTTTCTATGTGAAGCAAGTGGGATCAAACAATAGGGTGATTGGTGTGGTGCAGTGTAGTAATGTGCGGTGCAGTGTAGTAATGTGCGGTGCAGTATAGTAATTATTCGTTAGTAATTAGGTATGCCTTTACCGTTATCTTCAACGTTATCTTAAACGCTATCTTTATCTTCCTAATAGTTCATAGACATTTACTTGTCTTCCAGCTTATGCCTTAGTCTAGTTAACTTGATAATAGTATTGTTAGAATTGTCATACTCGCCAGACTTTATGTCCGAGCCCCTCCATTTCTATCCTTTTCCCCCTCCAGGTCCTCGGGTTGGGCCCAGTTCTAGTGGAGTTTGATTGGATTGCTCATCTCTCTTTGGAAAGCTTGGACCGTTGAAGTAAAGTCTAGCTTGTTCTCTTCTTTAATGGCTTTTTGTGTAATGGGATTATGTATTTTGTTTTATGAAGATGGATAATGTACTTGACTCTGATTAATGGTTTTGTGATGTAACAAACATGTTTAATTTCCGCTGCAATAAAATGAAGATTTAGATTTTTCAAGTACTACTTATTATCTGTCTTGTTGTAATTTTTCTGTTCTATATTCACTTATAACCTCCATGTAAGTTAATGCATTCCCTTTATGAGTGACATTAATGGACGTGGGGTGTTACACGTGGTATCAGAGCTTAAGGTTACCAGAACAGATAAAAATACCTTAGAAAAATAGTTGTTTTTGGAAGAAATGTTTTCAAAAACATGTTTTAATGAGAAATTTAAAGAGGAAGTTTTTATGAAAAACTTAATCCCCAATAGCCCATATCTTTATCTTTCGAATTCTCCATTCTGAATCTTTCCTTTTTCGTTTCAGCATGGCTGAAGATCTTAATCTACCCGACGGTAATGATACCAGGATGGTATATGAGGTTATTAGAGGCTAGGGCCGCTGCAGGTCCAGCCAATGTTCCTCCACCACCAGTTGCACCCATTCCTCCTCCTCCTCCTCCTCCTCGCGTAGATACTTTTGCAAAGACGTGTAAGGAATTCAAGGCTATGGGTGGAAAACCATTTCAAGGGTCAGAAACGTTTGTGGAAGCTAGAGATTGGCTTAAGGAGGTGGAAGAATTGCTAGAAATCTTTGAAGTAGAAGAAGGGAGGAGAGTTCGTTTAGCAGCTTGGTTGATGAAGGGAGAGGCCTCGTTTTGGTGGGAGGTCACTAATGGGGAGCGTCCTGTTGACTCTTGGGCGGATTTTAGACGTAGGTTCGAGGCGAAGTTTCTCTATAGGGCGGAAGAAAATCTATATATGGAAAGGTTCTTGACATTGAAGCAAGGAAGCTCATCAGTGAAAGAATATGTCAACAAATTTAATCAATTAGCAAGGTTTGGCTTGGACTTAGTAAACACGCCGGAGAAGAAGGCGCTGAGGTTCGTTAATGGATTGAATGAACCGTTGCAAGGGTTGGCCATGACCCACATCCCTATGGGGGCCACCTTTGAGAAGCTAGTAGAAATGGCGCTCATGCATGAGGAGAAAAACACTAAAGTTGATAAGGCACCCGAGAAGAAAGGGGATCAGAAGAAACCCCAACAGCAAAACAAGAAGGGTGGTAAGGACAATAAAGGCAAGGGAAAGAAGAAATGTTTTAATTGTGGGACCCCAGGCCATCTCAGCAAGGACTGCCGAAAGAAAAAGAAGACTGGCTGTTTTCATTGTGGCGATGCAGGACATTTAGTGAAGGACTGCCCAAGGAAGGGGCAGAGGGCAGGGGCTACCTCGGGAGGACAGGTGCAGGCTCTTCTGGCACCAGGGCAGGCAAGGGGACAAGTTCAGGCTCTCGCGGTCCCACCGCTGCAAGAACGAGGTAGAATCATTTCTGTTGAAAGCTTAGTTTTTCTATTTGATCATCCTGTCCGTACCTTATTCGATTCGGGCGCATCGCATTCGTTTATCTCTACATCATTAGTTGAAACACTGCACCTAGATACTAGTATTGTTACTGATCCCTTAGTAGTCTCAAATCCTATTGGTGGTTCGGCTCATCTTTCTATGATTTGTCGGGATTTGAGAGTGTTTATCTTGGGCGTTGAGTTTGAATGCAACGCCTTTGTCCTTGGTTTCACGGGCTGTAGTTTGATTCTAGGGGTGGATTGGCTAGCCAAGCGAGGTGCCATCCTAGACTGTGAAAGGAGTGTAGTTAGACTATTGATTCGTTATAGAAAAACCCTCTTATTTCTTGCGACCCTAGGGGTTCAGTGATGCTTAGCTGCCTAAAATCTTATGACGCATCTAACGATGATTAGGAACCTGTTTGTGTGGTCCGTGAGTATGGAGACGTCGTTGATAAAGCGCGGGGTTTACCCATAGGCGCGGAATAAGTTTTCGTATGTGCTTAATAAATTAAGCAAAGCCCGTTATGTAATCAGCGGTAGTTTTGGAGCAAGACCGGCAAGGACAGCCAGAGTCGGTCAAAGTGCTCAATTGATTGACCATCTTACTAGTATCATCTCACGTAGGTCGTCTGAATTCGAAGGAGGTATCCCTTGGGTGTTTGTCTGATATTGGTTTAGGCCTTTGGGGCTTGCACTTTGGGGATGTCGAATTCGACTAGGATGGTCTGTGTGAGAGATGGATAGTTGTGACGATTTTACATGGGATAATATCCTGGTTTTCTCTAGAAGCAGAGAAGATCATGCCCTATGTCTTAGGGAAAGCTTAGGGACCCTACAAGTGCACTAGCTTAAAGCTAAGTTCTCCATGATACCATTTTTGGAGGAAGGAAGTGAGGAATTTAGGGCATGTGGTCTCTAGGGAAGGGAGATATGTTAAGGTGGATGGAGTTCTTAGTATCCTACGACTTCGAGATAGCATATACCCCTGGCAAGGGTAACGTGGTGGCGGATGCCTTAAGTAGAAAAAGGTTATCCTTAAGTCCTTTTTTTGTGAATCGGCGAAGCTTAGAATTTATTTTGATGTTTGACTTTAGACCTTCCGTTGACTTTGTACCCGGTTTGCTAGCATCCTTGGAGGTCAAACCTACGCTTTTGCGATGGATTGGCGAGGCACAGCGAGACGACCTGCAGTTGGTTGAGTTAGTATAAAAACTCAAAGGAGGGGAGTAATCAAGCCATCTCCGTAGGTATACCCTAGACGATAAGGGTTGGTTACGTAGGGACGGTAGACTTTGTGTACCAAAAGACGATGACCTAAGGAAGACTATTCTTGACGAAGCACATCGTTCGAAGATGACCATTCATCCCGGCGGGGACAAGATGTACAAAGACATGAAGAGAGTTTACTTTTGGGCCGGCATGAAGAAAGATGTGGCCGAGTATGTCGCTAGATGCTTGGTGTGCCAACAAGTAAAAGCGGAGCAAAAGAAACCCGGTGGTTTGCTTCACCCATTGGAGGTTCCACTATGGAAGTGGGAAAGTGTCTCGATGGATTTTGTGGATGGGTTACCGCGATCAAGGAAGGGTAATACGGGAATTTGGGTTATAGTAGATAGACTTACTAAAAGCGCCCATTTCATTCCCGTAAAGAGTAAGAGGACTGCTCCATGGTTAGCCTCCGTATACGTTCGAGAAATAGTTCGTTTGCACGGTGTTCCTTCTAGCATAGTGAGCGACCGCGATCCTATTTTCACTAGCGAATTTTGGAGAAGCTTACAAGAGGCGGTAGGGACTCAGTTATGTTTGGACACCACATATCATCCTCAGAGGGACGACCAGACTGAGAGGGTGAATCGCATTCTAGAGGATCTGTTGAGGCTATGTATCCTAGACTTTGGGGGTACATGGGAAGAGCATCTTCCATTGGTTGAGTTCGCATATAATAATAGCTTTCAGTCCTGCATTGGTATGGCACCATTCGAAGCTCTATATGGACGACCTTGTCGTTCACCTACATGTTGGTGGGAATATACGGATAAGATCTTACTTGGGCCCGATATGATTAGGGAGACTTCAGAGAAGATCGACTTGATTCGAAGGAGGATGAAAGCAGCACAGGATAGGCAGAAATCTTATGCGGATAAGAGGAGGACAGATCTCGAGTTTGAAGTTGGAGACATGGTCTTTGTCAAAGTGTCTCCATTACGGAACGTTGTTCGCTTTGGGTCCGTTGGGAAATTAGCACCAAGGTTTGTAGGGCCGTTTCCTATTAAGGAAAAAATTGGACAAATGGCGTATAGAGTGGAGTTGCCCGAGAGACTTAGTGGTGTACACGACGTATTCCATGTGTCACATTTGAGGAAGTGCTTGCACGAGACCGCGGAAGTGGTAGAGCCGAGCTTTCTTAGAGAGGTGGAGAAAGAGCGTGATGCGACAATTCGACGAGCTCCTACGCGCATTCTTGGGTCGGAGATCAAGAGGTTGAGGAATCGAGAGGTCATACTAGTCAAAGTGCAATGGGGAGATGATGAGAGCAACGCTACTTGGGAGACAGAAGAGAAGATGCGTTCACGATACCCTTTTCTTTTCAAGGGTATGTCCTTCAATTTCTCCTTTATCGCTTATCTTGTACTTATCTTACCTTTAGAGTATCCTCTCGTTAGTATTCTTGACCTTTAGATAGGATAATCCTATGGTTGAAACATGTGTTTGAGACATGTTATGTATGATGGATGCAAAGTGGATGCAAGTGTTTGCTAGTGGTTGCTCGTGGATGTATATACACACACTATTAGGCACTAGATTGGCTCAGTCACTTCATACTGCATATTGCATATAAATGGTTGTATTTAGTAAAATGGATGTATAATGATTGTGCTATCATATGGATAATGCATTTTGTTGAATGGTTGTGCACGCATGTAGAAATAATATGTATCGATAGGGAACTTTTGCATACATAATGGATGCATGGCACTATCATGATTTGCATTAAGGAGGTCAACTGGATCAGTGGACCGCTTAATTTTGCATTAGATATGGACATATACACACACTGTGCATATAAACATTAAAGCATTAGAAGTCTTTTAAGGACAATGGATGCTGGTGTTTGATGGTTGAGTAGATGGACGATTAGATGGTAGGATATACATTCTTCTTGACTTGGAGATTTCGGGGACGAAATCCTTTAAGGAGGGGAGAATGTAACACCCCGTAATTTTATAACATTAAAATTCACAAATTAAAGTATACTTAATTTTTAGAAAAGAATTAAGTGAAATGGGTTGCGCAGAGAAATATATATATCGATATATATATTTATATAATTAAATAAATAAATATGCCAAAAAGTTCAAAACAGTGAATCGGGAGGGGGAATAACCGAACCGGCCCATTTTTGAGGTCGACCCGAGCCCTGCTGGGTCGACTAGGGGTTAATCCAGGGTGTTTGGCTGTCAACCCGTGGGCCGATTCGCTCAAATGCAGATTTTGCATTTGATTGGTTCTCATGGTTCAGGGTTAATCTAATGGTCCTAAATAACTTCCTACACCTATAAATACATCCTAATGCTAACCCTAAACCTAATTAAAATAGAATAGTTACCGTCATACCATCGCCAAGGAAATCAATGGAGCCGCCGCCAACTAAAAAAGAAGAAAAGCAAATTCAATTCTAATTCTCTCAACCCTAAAGCAAAGCAAAACTCTCTCTTTTCTTCTATAAATTGTGAGTATGATGATCTTAACAAGATTATTATCATTTTAATTAGGTTGAGTTATGAATGAATTATGAGTAAATGATGGGAATTATCATATATGTTGTTGTAAACCCCTTTTTGCTATCATGTATATTGTAAATCCAATGTTATGTGATGATGATATCTTACATGTTGTAAATCATGCTATGATGATGTTATGTATGTTGAAAGTTTCTATGCTAAGTTGTGATGAATCATACATGTTAAAAAGGCCATGATGTTACCATCTATGCTAGTTAGTTCATATTAATTAAATCATCATGTTTGAGTTATGTTGATCTATATGACAAGTCACATATGCAAGTTAGATTGATTAGAAAAGTTATGAACATATACCAAGACATCTATTATGACATCTAGAATTATGCTATGACATATGTGATATCCTATGCTAGTTTACACCATCATTATGTTGCCTAAAAACCCCATATGCAAGTTTATGTATAGATTTGGGCTATGATCATATCATATAAATTGAGACATTTAACAAGTTGACACCTTTTGATCCTTAACATGTGTAGTTTATGCAAGTTTCACCCCTATTATGATTAGATTTATTTTAATTGTCTATATGTTGTGATAATTTATCTTTGTGCTAGGTGTTAGACTATACAAGGCTAGCCTATATTATGCGCTGAATAAGCGAACGTATAAACGTGGGGTAGGGGTAATATTAAGGATTTAATATTAATAAGTTGGGGTCCAATTGATATGATTTTGCATGCCATAAGTGGATGGCCATAATTGAGTCAATTATGGACATCATTAAAAGTTGACTTAATTAATAATTTGAATAGGGAACTATTAAAACTGGGGTAAAAGATTTTAAGTGTTAATCAATGCTTAGGACACGAGGTTGGACTCGTTTGTGACGTAAACCTGCCCGGACCCGCCCGGCAAATCCAGTGGTCACAAATGTCAGCCCAATGTGAGAGGTCCTAGGCCTAAATTAAAGCATAACGGTTGTAAAGACACGAGGTTAGACTCTTTTATGGTGTAAGACTGCCCGGACCCGCCCGGCAAATCCAGCTGCCATAAATGCCAGTCTAATGTGAGAGGTCTTTATGAGGTTATGGCCTGAATGAATTAAGAAATACTTAACCAGATAAACATGTAAGGTGGGACATGGGGGTTAAGTAGGTGCCTTGGGTGGCATAAGGAATCTAGGGGGTGCCCTTAGTGGCATGTGAAATACGATTAGTAAGACTTAACCAAACACACATGTAAATGAACATGACTAAGAGGGTTAAGTGAATATACTAGTGACAAGCTTAGGTGGGTAGCTTGTGGGGGGCCCATTTCAACCAGTATCCCAAACGTATCTTTGTGGGCTCGACCCAAGTCGAGGACGGGACACGCATGCTGGGTTCGACTGTAAGAGGCCAAAACGGGGAGCGGTGGCAACGCAAGTCCAATGGGTTTCGTATGCGTGTGTGGACCCGGGCTGGTAGGTAAGACGTTGTTGCATCGTGTAGGTATAAGCCGTGCATTCTCAAGTTGTATCGGGTTGCCACTTTAGGGGAGTGATACACCCCACTATGGGGCCAACACGGGTATCAACGAGTAGGGAGCCGATCGAAAGTAGGTAGTGGGGTACACCTAGTGGAGATAGGGGCAGACGGCACCTATGTAGTCAGCTAGGGGTACGTAAGGCTATTTATAAAGTTTCTGTGTGAAGCAAGTGGGATCAAACAATAGGGTGACTGGTGTGGTAAAGTGTAGTAATGTGCGGTGTAGTGTAGTAATGCGCGGTGCAGTATAGTAATTATTCGTTAGTAATTAGGTATGCCTTTACCGTTATCTTAAACGCTATCTTTATCTTCCTAATAGTTCATAGACATTTACTTGTCTTCCAGCTTATGCCTTAGTCTAGTTAACTTGATAATAGTATTGTTAGAATTGTCATACTCGCCAGACTTTATGTCTGACCCCCTCCATTTCTATCCTTTTCCCCCTCCAGGTCCTCGGGTTGGGCCCAGTTCTAGTGGAGTTTGATTGGATTGCTCATCTCTCTTTGGAAAGCTTGGACCGTTGAAGTAAAGTCCAGCTTGTTATCTTCTTTAATGGCTATTTGTGTAATGGAATTATGTATTTTGTTTTATGAAGATGGATAATGTACTTGACTCTGATTAATGGTTTTGTGATGTAACAAACATGTTTAATTTCCGCTGCAATAAAATGAAGTTTTAGAATTTTCAAGTACTACTTATTATCTGTCTTGTTGTAATTTTTCTGTTCTATAGTCACTTATAACCTCCATGGAAGTTAATGCATTCCCTTTGTGAGTGACATTAATGGACGTGGGGTGTTACACAAACCTTACTCGGAAATCCATCCATGTTTCAACCGGCCTCTCGGCGTTAGTGCCTTCCCACTAATAGGAAGCTTCGTCTTTGAGCAACCATACCGCCAACTGTACCTTCTTCCTATCGTCCACCTCGAAGATAACGAACAGATCCTCAGTTTCTTTGACCAGTTCCTCGCTTCTACGAATGATTTAGTTCCCTTGAAATCCTTTCCACCCATGGCCCTAAAATCTTTACAAATCTTTGAGAAAGCAATTGCATGAGGAGGGGGAGGAGGAGGAATCGCTGCTGCTGGAGGAGGTATATCTGCTGGGCCTGCATCGTTGGCCCTAGCCTCTAAGTACCTCCCGAACCAGCCAGGTATTGGCACGCCCTCTAGAAAGTTAAGATTCCCAGACATGCTGAAATTAAAAAGAAGAGATTCAAACGAGGAAACAAAGGATAGTGCTAATGGCTTTTAGGGAATATCCTTTAAATAAAACAAGACTTTTCTTGAAAAATGCTTCTTTGTAAATGGTTTTGAAAATAATTTCATAAGGTTTTAAAAACTTTTTCCCAGTCTGGTAACCTTCTGCTCTGATACCAAGTGTAACACCCCACCTCCGCTAGGGTCACCCACAAAGGGAATGCACTAGTTTTGGAGGAGCGTTATCGAGGTAAACAAACACAGAAATATTACAAGACAGAACATAGATAAAACAACGGAGGAATCAAAAGATAAATTTCATTCTTTCAAAAAGAATCAAAACCTTTTACATCAAATAGCCAAGGTCATTATTTTCCATTACAACAAATTCTGTCTTGTATAAATAAAGAAGCATAATCTTAAAACAACAAAAGTAGCTTAATTCCCCAAATGTAGCAGAAATGCAGCCATAGCATAACTTAAGATCAAACCGTACATGAGCTGAACTGAAAGCAAGCGAAATCCATGCTAAGTGCTAGAGTTTCCTCCCTGAGAACTTGGGGGAGGGGGGGAACGAAAGGAAAAGAGGCGAAAAAATGGGTCAGTCATAAAGACTGGTAAGTCCTAGTGACTTTCAGCATAAAAACAGGTAAAGGTAACATGACATGTACAAACTGAAAGTAAACATAAGGATGATGACAAGATGGGCAAGATAGACTAAGATAACATGATAAATCATTTATAGCATCACATATTCAAGGTTCTCTACATCAACTGTACTAGAATCCCAAACCCATGTCTCATATTAATCATGAAATGATCCCTTGGCCCAATATCATGAAATGACCCATTACTAGGTCCAACGGAATGATCCACTAATCGATCGGCTCCCTACAAGTTCTAGCTCGTTGTGTGTCTGTGTCATACGGCCCTATCACGAATGTAGTCACCTGTGCTAGGTCCACCATAAGGTGTATCAAGCCCTAGGGTGTCAACCACCGACACGAATCAAGCATGCACAGATAAACCTACTGATGTCCAATGCCTGCTTTTTCAACTCCGAACCACGTGCACGACCATAGTCCGCCTGAACCTACACTGGTGCACCAACACAGCCGTCGTTTTGGTCGCTTACAATCAGCCCAGTAATCGTGCCCCACACTGCCTAGTTCCAGGGTACCATGATACATCTAGTGGGTTACTGCTGAAATGGACCGCATAACTAGGGTTTTCGTCCAATAGGTTAAGTGTTGTCATTTAAATTCGTGACTTAACCCTTATCAGTCTAGTATGTCAAGTTGGTTAAGTGTTGTCATTCAAGTTCGTGACTTAACCCGCCTACGAATCATGTATCAAGTTGGTTAAGTGTTGTCTTTCATGTTCATGACTTAACCCTATCACGTGGCATTAATTCATTAATGCACCCCAAACTCTCACATCAGACCTGTTGTTGTGGTCACTGGATATGCCGGGCAGTTCGGGCATATTTACGCTACAACTCAGCCTGACCTCGGGTTTCAAGCGCGATATGACCAACTACCCACATTGGATCCTATTGTTTGCAGTAACTGGATTTGTCGGGCGGTTCCGGGCAGAATTACACTGCAAACTCAACCCAACCTCGAGTTGGCCATTTTCAAGTTCATTCTAGTGTCATGTCCATGTTCAAGATTCATGTCAAGTTCGTGTCAAGTTTCATGGCGAGTTTCATGCCAAGTTTCCTATAATTACCAATTTTTCCCAACGTTACCGCGTCTAAATATTAGGCTAACAATCTTAGCCTAATTTTCCATCCGTATGATTTTTGACATATAGTATTAGGCTAAAACTTAGCCTAATTTAACATACACAAAATTTGCATAAAGAAATTCATTAACATAAACTTGACATAGGTGTAAACTTGGCATTCTCGGCATAGTCAATATGAACATTAGAGGTGTGTTCTTGCAAAATAATCAACATGAATATCATAGGTGTGATCTTGCAACGTAGACTAAATCAACATACATATATGTGAATTTGCAACATAGACTAAATCAACTTACATATATGTGAACTTGCAAATCAATCACGAGCATATGAGTAAGTGTGATCTTGAAATATGACATAGGTTTAACATATACACATAAACATGTAGATTAACATGTAGTCACATATGTGATATGACTTTACAACCTAAAATTTCCATAACATGATAAACTACACAACTTGTCATAACAGGTTATACTCCAATATACATATGAATAGACTTATTCATTAATTCCCAATTCAACATGATAATAAATTAGAATATCATTCAATTTCGCATATAACATAATAAACGTTGTTCTATTATCAATTTATTTCCAAGGCATAACATAACTGAATAAATTGAGTAAAACATCTCAGGCATATAGATCTGATAACATTATGAACATGAAAAGGTTTGAATAATAATATAGGTTTAAGAACATGGATAGATCTAACTTAAATAGAAAAATCTCCAAAATCAAGATCCAAGGAAAAATAAAGAAAATAGGTCTGAATTGAAAATCAAGCTTAGATCCAATTTCATAGTCATAATCCTAGGCAATAACCTCATGGTCATGAATCATGGGTGATTAGCCACAATTATCCTTGTCATAGTCATAGGCAATAGTCTTATGTTCACAGTCATAGGCATAGGCATAGTCTTATGTTCACAGTCATAGCATAGTCTTGTGTTCACAGTCATAGGCATAGGCATAGTCTTATGTTCACAGTCATAGTCTTCGGCCATTAACAATAGTTTCAACGTCATAGGCATAATAATGTTATGGACATGAGAGAGTCTAATTTACAACATGAATAGGTCCAAGCTGATTTCATAGTAATATTCCCAAAAGTCAAGATCCAAGATGAACAAGAATATATATGAATCATACATAAATCCAATTCCAATTTATAACATGTCCATATTAAGTTTATAGTTTTTATCTAAAAGTAACTTGAACTTACAGATCGTGGTCAAAGAAATTTAGATGCAGAAGTCAAGTCTAGAAATTTGTCGTTGAATTGTTGAATCGTTGAATCTTGCTTTGATTGTAGAAGCAAATCCCCAATATGAAATTCCTAGCCGTAGTCTTTAAGAAATAATCTTCGCGTTTTAATTTAATTTAATTTAGAGGAAGAAGAAGAAGCCATGTCTATCAAGAATTTGTGTAGCATAAGGTTAGAGAAGAATGGTGTAAATAGAATGAGGCTAGGAGGCTATTTATATAGGGTTAGGCGGATGAATCTGGTCACGAAACGAGTCTAAATACATCAGAATGCATCAGGTTCCAAAACTGGGTTCGGGAGGCAGGTCGACCCCCCAGGTTGACACTATGGTCGACCTGGTCCCTGGGAGGTCGACACTATGGTCGACCCCCAGGTCGACCTGGTCCTGGGCGGGAAATTTCCCGCCCAGCCTGTTCTGGGTTTTGAATTCGAATTTGAATTCGAATTTTCGAGCTGTTTTCGATTCTGAAAATTTCTGAAACTTCGGAGGGTCATATCTCCCTCATACGGACTCCGATTTTTGAAAACTCGGACTCGTTTCCAAGCATAATTTCGAGACGAACACAATGGCACAACCCATTTCCCTTGATTCTTGTTTTAAAAATTAATTATGCCTTGATTTATGGTTTTAACATGTTATTAAAATTCGGGTTGTTACAGTTCGCTAGCGTCCGAACCCTGAGGCATTTGCTAGAGTGTCTCGAAGCCGGCGAGGATGTTCCCTTGCCTCGACTCATGATGGAAATCCAATTTCCAATATGTGACATTTCGGTTTTGATTGTAGAGCCTAGTATGGCGACTTGATATATGGTACCCATGCCGTCTATGATTGATACATTTATATTTGAAGTTGTTTTATACACTACGCACTTATAATAGTATCAAATGATTTGTTTTAAACGTACCAAGCTTATTTGGCTATTATAAGGGAAAACTCTATCCTTTGGCTTGTGTTGCATTGTGTGATGGGACCTGAGTCTTATAATACCTTCATTTTTCCAAAAAGCATTGCGTTGTTTATTCTATGCACTGGTATTCTTGGGAGGAAACCCGATCCGTGTTATACGGTGTGGTCCCTTGATTTACTTTATTTTCAAATTAAAGTTTTAAATTACAGTTTTAGTTCTCATACTAGTCCCATTACTGACCTGGAGTTTATTGTTTTAACCTAAACTTTGGGTGCCCCTATTTTCCACAGGGGCAAATAGTAGTTTTGGTTTTGCAGATATTATATTCACAGGATCCTGGATTTACAACTGGAACTATATTCAGAATGTTCTATATCCATGTATTTCTTACAGTTGTGTTATGTATTATTTTTCCGCTGCTATGTAATGTATTTTAATCTCTGATTTTTTCCTGATGTATATTATTTAATCATACCTTGTATATTATTGTACTCTGATGTAAATTGTTGTAATAAGCAATGAAATGTTCTGCCGTTTGTGTTCTGATTTGTCGTGTTCTCAACTCAATCCGGGCTTTCCCGTAAGGGCGAGTTTGGGTTGTTTCAAAAGTGAAGCCCCATAAGAAAAGTAAAAGAAAAGAAATAAAAAAGGCCAAAAAGCGTGTACCAATCTAGTCTAGAGGGAATGCATTTAAGGTTGGTGGAAGAAGAATAAGGGAGACGCTGGTCTAGGTGTTTGACATGGGTGGATGAGCCGAAGTGGATAAAAAGGGTGAGGCCCGATATTTATTTTAATAAAGTTTAAATTAAAAATGTAATAAGCATGTTAACCTATAACGTTCATATCTGGCTCATACGTTAATGAAATTTAACAAAACAACATTTGTTGGTATCGTAAGATCGTAGGTTACACAATGGTCTAGTCTGGCGTGATTTGGAGCTCGTTTGAATTTTAGGCAGAATAAAATGATCGATTGAATCAATCGACATAAATCGTTATTTAACGGTTAATGACCAAGGTGAGTAAATTCACTAAATCCATCCAATTTTATAATTTTATAAACGTTATTTAATATTGATAAATAATGATTGAATGTTGTGTGATGGTTGTTTAGATGGTTACAAATAAATTGGTTGATAGTTACATATATGAAGTCGTTGGTTAAATACTGATTTAATAATTTCATATTGATATGAAATTAGTGTTATTTATGTTGATTAACATTTGTGGATGCAGGAAACAGGTTGGAGGGATCCAACTGGATTCCTCAACAATTATATTATTGTTTTTCATATCTATTGCATTATATGATGTGACAAATAATCTGTGATTGATTATTGTGTGTTTGGGATGTTTAAATAATATTGACCCTAAAATAATTGGTATTTAAATACCATAAAATATATTCGAATTTTGGGAAAAGAATTTGGGGTTTTAAAAAGGGAAAATCTATTATTAATTGGAGGTTGAATTTCGATTTGGATTGGGAAGTAATAACTTGTTTTAATCATAATGATATAAGTAGTTTGATTTATTAACGATATTTATAAATGGAATAAAATAATTATTGTTAAATTATTATTATTAATTAATCTGTGAATATTAATTCAAAAACGAATAATGAAAAGGGGATTTGTTGAATTTATTTCGATATTCGAAATGTGAATATGAATTGAATAAAATTATAAGGATTTGTAATTATAATTCAACGATGTTGAATATTATCAAATAATCTATTTTTAGAAATTATATACTATATAAAATTTGGAAGTCGACAAGATAATAAATATTTGGTTTGAAATCGATGATTTATAATCCAACGTGTATTCTGGATATAGTTGTAAATTTGATATACAGTTAACAACAAGTGGATTTACAGATGGAGTTTATAAAGTGAAATGTGAATACGCATTTATAAAATAACTCGGCAAACAACATTTGAACTTGAAACGGTATTTATAAATGGAAGTTAAGTCTTGACTAATATAACGAGTCCAGTTTTCTATGAAGGGATAGTATCCACGTTTTAAAATGAATAATGATTTAAAAGGAAACGTTTTGCAAATAAAATGGTTATAAAAGGAAAATTTTAAATAGGAAATGATAAATTCAAAAATGAATTCAAAAATCAAGTTAACCTGAAACAGTGAGTTTATTCTGACATTCGGAAAGTTGATCGAATACAGATTATTCGAAAGAGAGTTATACGGTGTAATTCGATTATATCGAATTCAGGAATATGCCATTTACCTTCCGTTTTACTCATGATTATTTATTTAATAAATTAATTTAATATTATTTATTTATTTATTCGAATAAAGATTCAAAGTTATATTTTTAATATTTTGGAAGCAGGTTATATAACGCTATCGTTATAACCAATGTCTTATACAATATTCGTTGAATCTATATAAATTCTTTTGGAAATGTTTTTTTCCCAAATATAACTAGTGATGTTTTCAAAGTATAGAATTTGAAATCATTTTGAAGTTATGAAGTAGAATTAATGAAATTAATGAAATTAGAAGTAGAATGGAAATTAGATAAGTTGAATATCTTTCTGAATATCGATTTGATGTTGGTTTCGGCTTTCGGGGTTGATGTTTTGGGGAGTTGTTCTCTTATTAGTTTACGGTTAGAGACTAATGGATAGTGATGCATGAATAAGGTATGAAAATGTTTTCCAATGTTAATAATGTATATTTTCAAAATACGAGATATAAAGATTTGTGAATATATGGAAACGTTTTCCATGTAATCGCGAGAGGCTAAGCGAGTTGAGAAAATATTTGGATAAAGATGATTAAAGGAAATTGGAAAATGAAATGGTTATTGATAAATCTATTAAAAAGGGGATCAGTGTTGATTATGGTCGATCGGTAATATTTCCATTTGTAAATATGACCGTTGTTTGTATGTATGTTTTCCTTTGATAGTTAAATCACTGGCTATCAAAATTTTGACCATTTTCCGTTGTCAATACGGAGAGACCGGGATCAGATTTATTATATGAATACCACTCCGTATGGGCATTAGCGTTGCGAATCAAATATGCCTAAGATAAACTGAAGTCGGAGTTTATGCAAGGGCTGTTCTGGAAAATCCTAGGTAAAAATTGCCTAAGTTGGATTTACAGAATAGTGCCTTTGGTTTGTCCAGTCCTAGGGCAACGTGTATGGATATATGTTAGACAGAGTATATCTAATAAATCGCTTAGGTTGATCTCTTCAAATGTATTCACGTTTGGAGGAAGAGGAATTCGTTTCTCTTAGCTTTATACCCATGGTAACTTTGGGTAAATCAATTTGTGATTTGGCGGGTAAGACAATGTGGCATTCAAAGTGAATGATGGTGTGATATGTCAAAAGATACGTTATGACCTCAAGCCTCATCAACCGGGAAATGACAAAAATCGGGAAGACATCATGGCTACGTGGGTCGCACCCAATTAGGGTATATTGTCACCATCTAAAGAATATTCATATTTGTTGCTTCTTTTCATTTCAGTATCTCCCGGGAACGGTTATGTTGGTATACCAACCGTAAGGTGACAATATATTCGGAATATTCAAGCGAAATGAATGGCCGGTCATGTGTGGCTGAGTTGTAAGATATTATCGTTGAACTCCAGTGTGTCCCCTCTAGAGTACACTGATCGGAAGGTGGTTCCATACCTTGTCATAGTTGGAAATCCATTACCCAATATGCGCCCGCAGTTTTTGATTGTATATTATATATGTGGAGCGTAAGATGCAAGCGTTCTGCTAGATTGTTATTTACTTGTACTAGACACTATTATAATATCAGAATAGTATTGTTTTAAAAATGTTTTGTTTATTGTAAGGTAAAAACCGTCTGTGTTTATGTGTGGATTGGTCTTACGATTATCATTCCTTTGAAAAGGATTTTGAAAAGTTGAACCGAAATGATTGCAGTTTACTTACACAAATCACATGACTGAGCCAGAGTTTATTTTGTTTTGTTTTTCCTTAAATTCTTGGGTGCTCAAGTTTGTACGAGCAGTCATATGGTCGGTGTTTGCTCCAAATTTGGGATCAAACACCAAAGATGTAAAAGTTACACTTCACCAATTCGGTAAGAATATGGAACCGCATAATCACAAAATAAACGAATAAAGAACAAGTAAAAACACAAAGGAGTTTTTATAGTGGTTCGATTCGATATGAATCTACGTCCACTTGTCAATCTCTTCTCATTATGATATTCAAGCTTACAACATATGAAATTTCCCTAATTACAATCATTCCTCTCTTTTAACTTTCGTTTCCCTCTCTTTATGGTTTGATTTCACTTGAATTCGGCGAAGAAAAATGAAGTGGCCTCTAGTTTTGCAATAAATGTCCAATCACTTGAGTGCTTTCATCCATCTTCATGATCTTCATCGATTTCTTAGTGGATTAACAATCGATTTAATCTTCGGAAAGGATTAGAGAAGATAAAAGATCATTGGAATGGTGCTTGAGAGATTCATCTTGTAGTTTGAATGAGATCCAAGGCCCTTAAATTCGATTGGAGAAAGCTTTTATGATTGTTGACATAGATTTGATCTTCATGTAGTTAGAAAAGTGTTGATGATTCCATAGAGGCCATTAGAGAAGTTGTAGATGAGCTTTGAATTTGGCGGAATGTCCTTGTAGGAATGAATTTTCGCTCCCCCTCAAATGAATTATGAGGGGTATTTATAGTGGTGTTCAATGGGTAGTGGCAAAGTGGTAAATACTCGGATAGAGCTGGAACGCGACATGACTCCAACGCCATGACTATGCTCGCGACATGAATCATCCTTGGTCCTGCGACATGCTTTATGGATGGTATACGACATGGAATCAACGATTTGTTTCTTCTAATGCGATGACAGCTAGCTGATGCCTCTTTCTATAAGAAAAGCGGGACTGCCTTTAAATATTTAACCCCATGTGTTGATGGTTGATCTTCTTACGGCTGGCTTAATTCACTGATACCCGACATAATGGTTCAGAAGCGACATGACTCTTTATGTCGTTCAAATGATATATGGTGTGGATTAATTTCAATGGCCTACGTATGGCTTTCTTTATCCGATGGCATGGACTAAAGGAGCGGCTTGTTTTATACCATTAAATTGCTTTACGTGATAACAGCTTGTCACTTTCTTCGATGAATGCCATGTGTCCTTTCTTAAACCCATGCTTCGCGTGATAAGAGACCCATGTTTCCATTTCTTTGTTCAGCATGGTTTGTTTTACGGTATGGAGACTCGCTGACTGAAACATACCCAACGTCTTGACAAAATCTGCGGTATGAGTTGGGAGAGCCAACGCCATGCATCTCATACCACATGGGGAGCGGTGTCATACCCGTGCAAACGACATGGGAGGAGTAATTTCATAACGTGAACTGTTGACGCCTTGGTTCATGTATTGGTTCGTTCTAGTCTTTGTCGTGTGACCCATTGTCAGCCGCATCTTTACCACGTGGATATCTAGTTGCATGCGAACAGTCTTCATATCATCACCATATATGTATTCCCATTCTTCATTACAAACCGGACCAGGCTTATTCACTAATTGCTACGTATCCATTCTGGTACGACATGCTTCATGTGACGCCATGCGATATTAACATGTTGGTGACCTTAAAGCACTCAACGACACGGGTTAAGTCATGTCGATGACTTGGTTACAGTTGTTTGCAATATGGGCTCAGCGGTATGATTTGAGTTGTGTGCGGAACGACATGAGATGGGATACATGCAATGCTAAATAAAAAGCGACATGAGGTTCAGTTTCATGCCATTAGAACGTCATGATGTACTGAATGAAACGGACGACATGGTCCGGGTAGACGACCTGACTTCTAGAGGTCCAGCACCATGGTTTTTATTCTGTGTGAGCGACTTGTACCATATCGTCTGAACGACTTGACCAAGGCGACATACGCCATGAGTAGTATGCGGCATGAGGACTCAACGACATGGAGGCCCAATGACATGAATGGACATGGTGACATGGTCGGCTTCGCATCACGACTTTGAACGACTCGTCTTGGGCCGTTCCAATGACTTGATGTGTATGAACGACTTAGTTCCATGTCGTATAAACGACTTGACCTGCTTAACATAATTTCATGTCGTGTTATGGACGGTCTCGACGCACTACTCTTTGAATCGCGTTTTAACGGGGTTAACATTTGCCCCTCGAAGCTTGTGTTTTCTTATAGGAAATTCGGGCTTCGAAATGAACATCGTTGTTGATATATTCTTCTTGCTTACTTTGATCTCGCATGATGTTGGGTTGTACATAATATGATTTGATTTGCGTTATCAATCTCTCGTGCGATCATGAAATGGATTTGCAGTAGGCCTTGGACTTGCTTAAATGTCCATCTCGATCTCAGACTACTGGAACGTTTTAAGGTTCCAAGTCGTTATGTCAACTTGACTTATCAAATTATAGCATCAATCTAAGAATCAATCCATTTGAGACGACACGTTGTCCGAATGACCTTAATTCCCAAGTTGATAGAACGACTTGAAATTTTGAGGGTGTTCCAATGACTTGGCTTTCCGACGACTTGAATCCACTGAATCAATGACTCGACTCGGTTACCCTAAGCTTCCTTCGACTTAAGTAACCAATGACTTGAGTCTTTTACGACATGAGCCATTCAACAACCTAAATCATATTGCGACCTGATCTCTGAACGACTTAAGTCCTTCTACGACTTAAATATTAATCGGATTAAGGATTAAGTCGGCATGAGCTTTTAAAGATTAGATGGTTATCCAATCCTTTGAGCACCGTAGAACGTAAGTAATTCATGGCTCTTCCTTTGAAATTGAGCACCTTCGTGGGCTGTTTCCTGCCTTATGAAAGCAATAAACATTTGTGTATTTTGGACTTATACATCGCCATCGACCGTCCATATCGATAGCAGATTAAATAATCATGAAAAATGAGCTATAGCGGGTTTTATCTCAAATTGAATGAAGCATCTACGGATGTCCACTAGGTTAAAGCTCAGGGAATATGTTGACACGGGGAAGTTCAGAACGTATAAAAAGATACGACTGAATCTCAATGCAACAAACACATGATTGCCCGATCTAAAGCAACTCAACATCAAAGAACACTACAAAGTCCAAAGCACATATTGCAGATTGATAGTTCAACAAGGCTTGAGGATGCATATTAAAATCATGATCAGTACATCAAAAATCACCTAGTTTGACCACTACAAGTTATCAAAAGACTCAACTACTTCAAATTGGAAGCGTGCAGCTTTTGAGTACATATTATGGGTGCTCGGTTACATTAAAAATAAATAAATTATACATAAAACTGTTGTGCAAAGTCGCCAGAAAACCTGGATTCAGGTGCTTGTTACAATTCGATCAGGCCTAGTTTTGAACTATTACTCAGTGTTCAAGCTATGAAAAATCAAACTCGGCCCTGTTATCGCAAATTAACATTTTCCAGCATAAAAAGCTTTAAGCATGGACCATTAAAGTACACTGACTATTTGAGCCGAAATCAAACCTCAAGTAGAAACTATGGAGTCGAATCGAACAAAGTTTGGTAATACAGAAAATTCAATGACAAACAGAGACCCTAGCACAGGAAACTCTTCGGATAATGTGCATGCTCAAACCAGTATTTGTTCAAACATACTCGAACCCAATTCGGGCCGAGCATGCTTAAATCCACATAGCGATCGAGCATGACTGAATGATATGGTCAAGCACGAGTGATTGTAACAGTTCAAGCAGACAAGTTAGGAAATTTCTAGTCCATGATAGCAGGCTTTCAGATAGTCAAGTTTTCATGATCATTTGAATACTATTTAATTCAACTCGAAGTTTGCACATCGTAAAAGACAAACTTGGGCATCCAATAGAGCGTCCTATGTCAAAACTTGCCTACCAAGCAGGCAAAAAAACCGGGTCATAAAAGTCTATCCGGTAATAAAGGATAAATTCCTCCCAGGTAAAGGTGCGAATATTTGGGGCTCCTCCATGAAGATCTGGAACTTCTTCAAGAAGAAGCGGATAGTAAATCACAGATACGTGTTTTCCAGTATTGTATATCGTTATATAAGTTGTTAAAACAATGATGTTCGAAATCCACAGTCGACTTCAGTCAACTAGTTGATTTTAATAATGTGGTTTCGAACTAGAATATCGTATTTGTGCAGACAATATTTGACGAGTGATGAACCGCGTGCTGAAATTCCAAGTTGCCTTAGAGTCTGGATTTGTCAATTCTGAGCTACTTTGACTTTTGACTTGACGGTTGAGCTTATATGCTTTGCGCCGTCAGATAGAAGACTAGTCGTCATTCCGGAAGATAGATCACTTCTGCTTGGACTAAATTTTTACATGAGTTCCCGAGGTTAGAACATTTATAGCTTTCTGGATTGCAAGCGAATCAAAATTTCTTTATCCCGTATCCTCTTAACAATTTGTCGGAGGGGCGCTGTTTGATTGTTCATCCTTTGGCCTTACTTCAGTGGCTCAGTTGAACTTAGAAATCTCAGTTTGAATTCACGCATAACTTCTGAACAAGACATTGATACATGTTATGTTTGCTTGCGTCTTTTGCTTTATTTCGATGGCCAGTGGTTTAACACTGGCCTAATTCTCGTTGGAGGGTTTTCCTTAGCATGGGTCCCTTTTTAGAGAATCTGTAATGAAGAGCTTTTGTGCGCATTTGGCGGCAAATTCGTTGTTGATTGCTCAAGGCGACAATGGGTTAGTACAATAAAAAGAGATAAATCATGAGAAATACTCATAGTTTTAAATGTGTTATCAATGTGAAGTTACTTTTTATTTAGGAATTTATGATTCGGTAGGCATAGTTCACACTGATAATATACTAAATTCGTTTATTGACAATACTCGAAATTCGCCAGTCTTGATTTTAGATTGTGAATTCTAAGTATTGTTCTTCAAATTATCATTTTGTTAGATTCAATACTTGTAAATTGCGTGCACCTGACAATTTGTCTGATGACCTTATTCAATTACTAGTGACGCCCCAGTCCGCTTGACTTGTGTTCTTAGCCAATCTTCCTTAGTGGTTATGACCGTAGGATTTTTGGTAAACCAAGTTGCTTGTGTGCATCACTTAATACGTTGTGCCAGGTCAGCATTTTATACAATGCTTCTGCGGTACCCATCCTGAGGACCTTGAGCCTTAAGTTTTTGGAATTTGTTCTTTGATGAATCGCTTCTCGCATTATTCCCGCATTTGTTCATGTTGGCTTTTCTCGTATTTCGGGACGCTTTGTTGTATACTGCAGCCTTGCGATACCATTTTCTCTTCCAACCGAGTTTGATATTATAGATCATCCCGGGCTAGACAAAACTTTGAATCTTTGCTTCACAACTGTTTGCCCCAACGCATGATTATCGCTTAACCTTTTTTATAACTTATACTGATATCGTTGATGAATGCTAGCTTCACTTCCTATAGAAATGATATCGCTCTATGGGGCTATGCCATATCAGCATACTTGCCTTTTAAGCATTATTTATTATCGGATATGAAGCAGAGTATCATCAAGTTCTTTGAGTTACATACAACTGGGAGTTCGTAGGCGAGGAAGCTTTTGTGTTGAAAGGTTCTTAATTCGTTTATGGTGAAGAAATTCCTTTTCACAAGATATTCTTGTGATCTATCTTGGCTGATATTTCAACCTTCTCTTTTTAATAAGGTTTGCAACTGGTCATTGTTACCTGGCCGAATTTCCAAAGTTGAGTTTTATCGGCACAATGGATTTTGTCGACATATCGAGTCATATCGATTTTGTCAGATTTTCCTTAATTCAGATTGTTACACTAACTGCTTATAGTTTGTTGGCAAAATCTTTTTGCTTTTATCGGCTTATTAAGAGATTTTTAGCATGCCAATATATTTAGGAACCTGGCTTTAATAGCTGGTTATATACTTAAATTGTTTGAGGATAAAATAGGTCCAGGATACTTCTTATCACAGAAAGATTCCTTTCTGAATTTGGGCTACTTGTGTGCACTCAAACTTTTCCTTCTAGAGGAATTCCTTTGGCTTCCCACTCTATGCTTAAAGTACCAGATTCTCCGGTCTCTAACGGAGAGGTCGTATTGGAAAATTCCACCAAGGAATTCTTATTTGAGAAAATTTTCGGATCCTTCTATACCCTTGGTTGCTATTTTCCTTTTATAAGTGGAAAAAGGTCACGTTGATTGACCAAATTAAATGTGCTCGATGAGCTCAAAGGGCTGCTGAGAATAGATTAGTCGCGGAGCAGTGAGCCAGTGCTGGTTTGCGAGAACGAACTGCTTCTCATGAGTTAGAAAATTTCTTTTTGAAAGCTATGCTCAAGATTAACCCAACGCTGAAGCTACTTTGTTTAGGTTTTAAAAACTCATTGTCATGGGACAAGGCAGTTTAACATTTTTTTTATGAAGTAGCTTCTTCATCACTCTAGCTGAGGCTTGGAAGCCAATTATTGTGGTTTTTCAGATGCGGGAAGAGGAGCTAAAGCTTTTCCGATTGCTCTTTTATACCTTATGCAGCTTTTTGCTTATGATTTCTTTCGGGTGGATATTGTATGATGGTCAACCTTCGCTTCTGGACAGTACATACAACTCATTTGATGATATAAAATACTTTTGTTTTGCTATAATTTAGCCTGTGCATTTCCATATGTTCTATTCTTTGCTGAGTATACATCTTTTGGTTTCCGCAGTGTTGTGACGAGCTTGTGGTATATTTTCCAAGCATTGATTTTTTGTTAATGCGGCAGTGTTGCCCCCACACTAAAGTTCGTCACTAGCTTAAGGTCAGCCATGACTGGCTATATTTGGAATCTCTTGATCATGTGCTCTTGCCGTTATATTTGGGACTTCCTGGCTTACTCACGATCCAAGGGTTCCTGGCAATTCAGGCCTCTCAGAGATTAGATTCGAATATATGCTCTCAAGGAGGTCTTGGTTTTCGTGCCTCCGAAGAGATCTTTGTGAATATGTTTTCGTTGTGACTGAATAATTCAACCACTTGTAGAATTTGTCGGACGCCTTCGAGAAGGTCTATGGATCCGTCACTAACCGAATTTGGATGACCCGGCTTATCATCGGACACCCCCGGAGAGGTTTTTGAATCCGTCACTAACTGGATTTGGAAGACCCAGCATATGGTCGGACACCCCCGAAAAGTTTTTTGAATACGCCACTAACTGGATTTGGAAGACCCAGCATATGGTCGGACATCCCCGAGGAGGTTTTTGAATCCGCCACTAACTGGATTTGGAAGACCCAGCATATGATCGGACACCCCCGAAGAGGTTTTTGAATCCACCACTAACTGGATTTGGAAGACCTAGCATATGGTCGGACACCCCCGAAGAGGTTTTTGAATATGCTACTAACTGGATTTGGAAGACCCAGCATATGGTCGGACACCCCCGAAGAGGTTTTTGAATCCGCCACTAACTGGATTTGGAAGACCAAGCATATGGTCAGACACCCCCGAAGAGGTTTTTGAATCCGCCACTAACTGGATTTGGAAGACCCAACATATGGTCGGACACCCCCAAAGAGGTTTTTGACCCGTTGTTCGGTGAGTCTGAATAATTCAGACGCTTGTCGAACTTGTCGGATGCCCCCGAAGAGGTCTTTAATCCGTTGTTTGTTGAGTCTAAATAACTCAGACGCTTGTCGAACTTGTAGGATGCCCCCAAAGAGGTCTTTAAAAACCCTGAGCTTATGTCGCTATCCGGCCATGTATTAATGGGGTCGATAATCAATCGGGTGCCCCTCGGGGAGGTCTTTGGTTTGAAAGCCTGGTGTTTATATTACTATCCGGCCATGTATTAATGGCGTCGGTGATAAACCAGGTGCCCCTCAGGGAGGTCTTTGGCTTAGGGTTGTATTGTTTCACGGGGAAGACGCTATTTCATTTATCGGGTTCTGCCACGATTTGTTAAAACTAGGGCCAGGGACCTTGCAATTACGAATGTGCCCCTTTGGTGAAGCTTGCAACTTATTTTGTAACCAGAACGCTACATCATTTAACTGTTCAGCTCCTGATTTCCCTTATTTGCCAGGCTGTGCTCCACACTTTCGTATTTGCCTTGAATAATGTTTCAAGTGCTAAGCAGTGAGAATTTGAGTTATGCCATTCGGGATGCGCTTTAATGGTTACCAAGTTCTGCTAGAATACAGATATGTTAACATTCTTTTCAGAAGACAGTTGCTTCAACTGCTCCTTCTTCCTTTCTTCCTTGTCAGTGAACTTTAGCGATGATACCGGCTAAAGCCTATCAATTTATAGTTCTTCGAGGATGGTAAGTGATGTAATATTGGCTAAGCTCAATATTCTACTTTAATTATCCTTCCGAAGCTTATGAGCGGACGAGAACTTGTTTTAGCGGCTCATTGGTAAGAACTTTGATAGACTGGGCTCGATAGTGTAGCCTTCTCTTCTTTGAGGCAATGAGCCAACAATATGTTAACCTCTCCAACTTAGGATAGTTCTACTTTGCCCCGGTAAGCTTTTTGTTAATGTAATATGCTGACCATGGTACTTTTCCTCGGATAAATGTCCTTTGAGTGAAACTCATAACCCTTTAATCCGTTTACTATGAAAATTGCTCATTGCTCGACCCTTCACAATCCCTTCCTTCTACTTTTCAAGGCAGTGCTTTATACCTTTATACTTAGGCATATTTGTCACTTGGATTGGTGTTTTTAGGGATCATGAAGTATCGTCGATTCTCAATGGAATAAGTGCTCGTCAAGCGACATTTTTCGTAATCAAGTCGAGTGAGCTCGGTTTTGGCGATCTTATTTAGTACACTGCTTGACTTCCCTTTTCGATCTTCCAGATGGTGCATTACATTTTCTTTTACATGTGGAATGATGCTCGTTGCTCCCGACGCTTGGAATATCATTGTCGTGGTGTGTTATGAATATCACTAAGACTTGTGGAATTACAAGGAAGTAAACATTCCTTGAACCGCATGGTGTTTAACTTGGCAAGTAACCTGCAGTTGGAGATTTGATGTTTCCAACTTCCTACTTTAAGTAGTACTCCTTTAATGGAATATGCAACTTTATGACACAGTGTCCATTTACCACACTTTTCATTGTTTGACTCTGGATAAATCTCCCACTCGACTGGTCAAGTGACACTTCACATCACCGGGTTTACTCCATACGATGCTCTCGGTACCCAACACTTGGAATGTCTAAATGGGGTATGCTAACAAAGGGTCGCCAGAATTTACCAAACCGCGAGCCAGTAAGCGTCCTGCAGTATTAAATCAATTTTAGTGACTTTTGATATAATGGGATAATCGAATTAAAGCAGATGCAGACTTATCATTATATGAAAATCGTTATAGTAATTGCTCAATTACAATTCCCCTTTTTGCCATAGGAGGTTAATATTTGTAAAGGAAAGCATAACAATTTTTCAAAAAGACTAAGTAATGTTTTTATGTAGAATGTTGACACAAGCAGTCGTTATTCTGGATTCCCAGTATTGAAACTTCATCAAAGGTCGACAGTTTGTTGATGCCATTCAGGCGCTCTTGGCTGATAACATATGACCCTTGCCGGTTAGACTCAAATATTTCAACACCGGCTTTTACTGAGCTTCGGTATGGAAGTGTCAGGCGATCATTGGATGAACAGGAGCTTGTAACTCCATTGGGATCATTGCCTCCGTCGGGCTATACTCTTGAGGGCTTGCATAGCTTTGCATCTTCCCCAAACTTTTATTGTCTGAACGAGAACTATTCGTCATAGTATCGGACATTGGCTTCGCACGGTTTCTTGTTGGAGCCTTTCCACCTAGGCTTGATTGTTTGATGAATATGATTCGCTTTTGAGGAGTTGAAAGAGGATTTGTCGTATGCGACTTCCTAACATATTTTTGCAACTTGTTCTTCCTAACCAACATCTCGATTGAGCTTTTTAGATGTCTGCAATCATTAGTATCATGACCAGGCTGGTTGTGATAATGGCAGAAACTTCCAGACGTCGCTGCTTTATTTGAGATCTTTAATATTGGTGGTGGCTCTGGAAAGAATCCCGCGCCTTTGGTGGAAAAGAAGATGTTCTCCGAGGTATCATTTAATGGAGATAATTCTTTAGACTTGAAAAAGTGAAATCTCTTGTTCGCCTTTTCCTCTTTGTCTCCATATGTTCTTTTTCGCCCTCTGACATCCTTCTAATGGCTTACTGGATAGGCAGGGGAGAAAGGTTGCTTGGACTTATTTACTTTATTATGACCATGACTCTCTATGTGAGAATCTGGAACAGTAAGGTACATGCTCCTTTCCACAACACGTTGTTCTACACGGTTTATGAGGCTGGCTAGAGTGGCTTCAAGCGCCCGTATTCGATTCAGCAACATCTCATTTGAAGCATCTATTTTCTAGTGCAAATGGGTTGTAGTAGCTACAAACTCGTTTGGAATTACATAATCCCTTGGAATCTCATTTACGGTTAGGTTGTTGGATTGGGAAGCGACGGAAGTGTCCATAACAACATTGTTAAAGGTTCCTGCAAGCTTAATGATGTTTCTTGAGATAGGCTCGTTGTTTTCATGTTGTCCCATGAGGCTGACATCGACCCTTTTCTTTGACATTTATTCGGGCAGGCAATGGCAGCTAGCAAGATGAGGGTCTGTACTTCTGGTCTGAAGAAATGCCCCTTCATTAGGATTTGCAACCTTCTAGGAAACGTACTTGCTTTCGTGTCTTTTGCTTGACGGGACTTGTTTGAACACTTCGAGATCTGTTTTGAAATCTTCAATGATGGTTTCATCTCCAATGTTCGACTATACATCAACTTCCTTTATGTCGTGGTTATGGTCTAACACCAACGAGGGTCCATTTCTATTTAGGTCGATTTCAATTTTACGAGGTACCGGATTGGCTTGAGCAATAAGGAGAGTTTCCGCCTTACCCACCAATGTTCCATTTTTCTTATCGGAATCGGTGTCAACAGCTTTAAACCTGCCATGAGTTATTCTAGCTTTCATAGTTTCAGCGATAATCGGGTCATTGGTTTGTGGAATGGCGGAGACATTTTTTATGGCTTTGTCACATCTTTGCGAGTCAACTTTTACAGATATGAGATCTGTTTGAGTGGCCAGAAACATATCAAGCTGATCCCTTAAAGCTTTGCTTGAAATCTCCATTTGTTGATTTAAGTCGCCCACAACCGTATCTAGTTGATCTTGAATTATGCCAACTCCACTTCCCAAAGATCGATTCATATTCGAAAGATTAACTCGTAGGGTGGTGATAACTTTGCGATCGACACTTCTTGAACTTCTGGCGGACTTATGGTCGTACATTGTCGGTAGTGGTATAACTTCGTGCAACTCTTCTAATTTTGGTAGAAACCTTTTGAATTTGAAAGAGAATTGGTCGATTAGTCCGGATCAAGGATTTATAGAATCTACGGTAGAAGTAGGCTTAGAACTTCAATGGTAGGCTCTTAAGATTGAGAGAAGTGCGAACGCGGCCCCACGGTGGGCGCCAAATGTTTGCTCCAAATTTGGGATCAAACACCAATGATATAAAAGTTACACTTCACCGATTCGGTAAGAATATGGAACCGCATAATCACAAATAAAAAAATAAAGAACAAGTAAAAATACAAAGGAGTTTTAATAGTGGTTCGATTCGATATGAATCTACGTCCACTTGTTAAGCTCTTCTCATTATGATATTCAAGCTTACAACATATGAAATTTCCCTATTTACAATCATTCCTCTCTTTTAACTTTCGTTTCCCTCTCTTTATGGTTTGATTTCACTTGAATTCGGCGAAGAAAAATGAAGAGGCCTCTAGTTTTGCGATAAATGTCCAATCACTTGAGTGCTTTCATCCATCTTCATGATCTTCATCGATTTCTTAGTGGATTAACAATCGATTTAATCTTCGGAAAGGATTAGAGAAGATAAAAGATCATTGGAATGGTGCTCAAGAGATTCATCTTGTAGTTTGAATGAGATCCAAGGCCCTTAAATTCGATTGGAGAAAGCTTTTATGATTATTGACATAGATTTGATCTTCGTGTAGTTAGAAAAGCGTTGATGAATCCATAAAGGCCATTAGAGAAGTTGTAGATGAGCTTTGAATTTGGCGGAGTCTCCTTGTAGGAATGAATTTTCGGTCCCCACTCAAATGAATTATGAGGGGTATTTATAGTGGTGTTCAATGGGTAGTGGCAAAGTGGTAAATACTCGGATAGAGCTGAACCGCGACATGACTCCAACGCCGTGACTATGCTCGCGACATGAATCATCCTTGGTCCTTGCGACATGCTTTATGGATGGTATACGACATGGAAGCAACGATTTGTTTCTTCTAATGCGATGACAGCTAGCTGATGCCTCTTTCTATAAGAAAAGCGGGGCTGCCTTTAAATATTTAACCCCATGTGTTGATGGTTGATCTTCTTACAGCTGGCTTAATTCACTGATACCCGACATAATGGTTCAGATGCGACATGACTCTTCATGTCGTTCAAATGATATACGGTGTGGATTAATTTCAATGGCCTACGTACGGCTTGCTTTATCCGATGGCATGGACTAAAGGAGCAGCTTGTTTTATACCATTAAATTGCTTTACGTGATAACAACTTGTCACTTTCTTCGATGAGTGCCATGTGTCCTTTCTTAAACCCATGCTTCACATGATAAGAGACCCATGTCGCCATTTCTTTGTTCAGCATGGTTTGTTTTACGGTATGGAGACTCGCTGACAGAAACATACCCAACGTCTTGACAGAATATACGGTATGAGTTGGGAGAGCCAACGCCATGCATCTCAGACGACATGGGGAGCGGTGTCATACCCGTGCAAATGACATGGGAGGAGTAATTTCATAACGTGAACTTTTGCTGCCTTGGTTCATGTATTGGTTCCTTCTAGTCTTTGTCGTGTGACCCCTTGTCAGCCGCATCTTTACCACATGGATATCGATTTGCATGCGAACAGTCTTCATATCATCACCATATATGTATTCCCATTCTTCATTACAAACCGGACCAGGCTTATTCACTAATTGCTACGTATCCATTCTGGTACGACATGCTTCATGTAACACCATGCGATATTAACATGTTGGTGACCTTAAAGCACTCAACGACACGGGTTAAGTCGTGTCGATGACTTGGTTACAGTTGTTTGCAATATGGGCTCAGCGGTATGATTTGAGTTGTGTGCGGAACGACATGAGATGGGCTACACGCAATGCTAAATAAAAAGCGACATGAGGTTCACTTTCATGCCATTAGAACGTCATGATGTACTGAATGAAACGGACGACATGGTTCGGGAAGACGACCTGACTTCTAGAGGTCCAGCGTCACGGTTTTTATTCTGTGTAAGCGACTTGTACCATATCGTCTGAACAAGTTGATCAAGGCGACATACGCCATGAGTAGTATGCGGCATGAGGACTCAACGACATGGAGGCCCAATGACATGAATGGACATGGTGACATGGTCGGCTTCGTAGCACGACTTTAACCGACTCATCTTCGGCCGTGCCAATGACTTGATGTGTATGAACGACTTAGTTCCATGTCGTATAAACGACTTGACCCGCTTAACATAATTTCATGTCGTGTTATGGACGGTCTCGACGCACTACACTTTGAATCGCGTATTAACGGGGTTAACATACGGGATTTTTCAGATATACTTGGAGGAGCTCGGAGCAGAAGGCTTCACAGTTAGATACGTATAGAATTTATTTCCATTGTGATGTTATGTGATATGGTATGTATATATAATTACCAGTTTGTATTTCCAAAGTTATTATATAATATATTTTATTCGTTTAGCTATGAGATTCGTGTTACTCTGATTTTGTTCAGTGGTGATCTTCTTCTTCTTCTTCTATTCTAATTTTCTTTCTTTCTATTTCTCACCCTCTAACTTCTTTCTGTTAATGATCTGGTATTTACGATGCCTGGATAGTCAACATGGGTTTTGTGTTGATTTTCAGGGTCGAAAAATCCATGTTCATTACAGTGGTATCAGAACTGAAGGTTGAGCAATTACCTTGGCTCTGTGGCGTAACTTAATAGATATGGGGTCAGTAATACCCTAGATTGAGTTTAAGTGCATATACATATACATATATATAAGCATGTATTTGTAAGTTGTTATAAAAACTATTTTATATTGTGTTGATTGGTTTGTCGAGTGGTATAAAAATTCTGGTCGATATGGTAGCGCACATTATATCGAAAAGTTTTTCTAAACTTTTGAATAAAGTAGTTCAACATAGTATTGTTTTGAAAGAGGGTAAATGAAATAATTTTACCCGAAATATATTTTGAAATAAAAAAAGTATATATATTGGAATTATTATAGTATATGGATGTGTTGGTTGTTATTATAATCGAATAAGATTGTAATTAAAATGGTTATAAATAGCCAATATGAATTCGTATAAGTATAATATATAAAATCAGATGAACTAAATCTGGAATTAAGTCAACATTTGGGATTAAAATCCCAGAAACTGATAAAGGTGCTTGAAATTAAATTTTGGATTATATATGGAAAGTTTAAGATCCTGGGAAAATTTTAAATGTTTTCCATGCAATGCGAAGTATATTTTGAAGTGATTTCAAAATGGAAACATTTAAAAACAAGTTTTAAAGATTATATAGTATTAAACTCACTTCGATAACTAGAAAGATAACTCTGATGATAATGGCCACATTATCAGTATTCATTTTCGAGTTTCTAAGTGGTGGATTACTACTAAATTTTTTGTTTTGAATTGTTTTTCCAATGTTATGAATTGCTATTATTATATGTAAATATATATGATTTCAAGTTGATTTGAAATAAACCCAAGAATTTAAAATATGAAATTTAAATTTAATTTATGAAGTTAAATAAATTGAAATGGTGGAGGTGCATAAATAAATTAGAATTTTACTAAAACTAAGTTAAATAAAATTTAATTGGATCAGAGATAATATGGAATAGAATTGGATTGTTGAGTAGGATTTTGAGATTTGAAATTGGAGTTGAAATGGAATTTGGCTTGGACATAAGATAATGTTTGGATTGGATGATAAACCGATTTGAGATTGATTGGAATGCATTGGTATATGCTGGAACGGGTAGCAAAAGGAAAAGATAGAGTGATATGTCCGACAAAAAGGTACAAGTTTATATTTTATCTGAGTATGAGATTTATGAGCCTATTTGGTAAGCCGCTTGGGTGTTTTATTTTCTTTGGATTGGAGAAGGCCTAGAAAGGCAAGTTGTAGTTGTATCGATGGAGCTGTGCAAAGGAGCCGCTGGCGAAATTTTTCAGAAATTTATAGTGTTAGAAAATTTTCGTTAATAAAAATAAATTAATGTTTAAATTAAAATTTAATTGGTTCATTTGAAACTGAAATTAAAAAGTAAAATAAGATATTTTTAGCGTGTTATAATATGGTTCATAGCATTTTTCTACCTTAGTAATTTCGGGGACGAAATTCATTTAAGGGGGAGGGAATGTAACTTTCCGAATTTTTAGCGGTTAAATAATTAATTTATTTAACTGTTTAAGATTTGGTAATTCAAATGGTTCAGATTTAAATAATTTTGATTATTTAATTATTTTAAATAGTTGTATAATAAATTTGATTTCCGAGATAGTCGGAAATAGTTAAATTGATGATGTTGTGTGAATTGGGTAATTTATGATATTCAATTCAATTTAGAATTAAATTCTTATAGCAAAATTATTTATTTAAATGACGATTGAGCGTAATATTTGTAATATAATTGTAATCGATCTCGTATTTTTGCGGTAGTTCGTAATATTATGTTTTTAACTTTAGGTGAACATACCAGATTCGTTATAAGTCGGATTTCTTCGAAACAAGAAACGTTGGAATCTAATTAACTGTATTTTTCTAATGGAGGAGAAAAATGGAGATTTTGTTGTATAGATTGTAAGTTATGTCCAATTCAAATTTTCAGAAGGTCATTATGGATTCGTATATAAGCCATAACGATTTATTTAATATAATTACATACGGGTTTCGAATATGGATAAGATTTTCAAGACATATTCTTAATTTAATTTGTAGAATTTTTTTGAAAATTTTATTTTGGAAAATAATCAACTTTTTATTTAACGTATTTTACACCTTATATCAGCATTTCTGGAGCTTCACAGAATAAGTTAAATTGTCTGTTTGATTATACTTTTGGGATCATGGCATATCGCTCGACACGATTGCGTTTTTATTTTTGTCCATAGCAGCTCGTATGCAAATGAAGTTTTATATTATAAGGTATGTGCAACTTTATAGCTCAAAACAAAGTTTACTTTTGTTTATATACATATACACTCCCCAGAACCAAGTGATGACATGTTCATGGTTAAAGTCAATTCGCTGGTATGTGATTTATCATTTCTAAAACAAGCAGTAAATTCCAAATGTCATTAGCCTTCCTTGCACAAAACAAAAGAAGTATTCTAGGAGCCATTTTTATATTAGTACCAACAAAACACAAAGTGTAGCAGTACCAAGAACCATAACAATAAAAAAAGTTAATACGACTGCAAGCCCGGGCTTTTTTCATCGTTTTCATGTGCATTTGTATAGATCCACCGAAACAAATGGCACGACTTTTTAGCCATCCGTCAGTCTGTCTTCTACCTCCCGGTATCATAAGCACTATCAAGTTAATCTGCCATTAATTTCGTATGTGTATAGATACACATATATGAGCACTAGCATATGCTTTAGCTGGTATGAGCAAAATCATGTTCTGTGTTAATATTAAAATCTTTGAATACTACGTGTTTGAGATGCAGACAAGAGAAATGTACCCGGATTGACCTCTTGCGTGTATCTTCTCTTTTTAGAGATCAAACTTCGACCCGTCACTGTAATCTTCGAGACTGAGTATATATTTTCCTTTGCAACTAAGAAATCTTACAGCTATCTTTTTCATCCTAAAATTGCAGGCAACTTATCATGCGTACTCATTTTATACTCACTCATTTCCTTGCTATATTTATTCTCAACAACTTCTGTAGAACATAACTTTGAACGATATTTTTGGATTGTTATGGGATTATAACCACTGACAGGCTTGGTACAGGCAACATATATAGAGTAAACTAAACCAAAACTATATACAGATATCTTTTCCTTGCCGGTGAAGGAATTGCACCCTCCAACCTACTCCTACGCAGCTACCATGTCCCTTCTTTCTTTAGTCAAAAGCCTATACAAACACACAGCCTAATGTTGGAATTGGAACCTACCTAAAACTAATGTACATGCCTATGAAACGATATTAATCCTATCACTTTCATTCCTCTATTTATACACGTCCATAGTTCCTTGGCTTCAAGAAAAAATGGTAATACCCGAAACCTTCAATGGCTTTCAAAAATTAAAACAAAATTTAACTCCACACTAAAAATCTTGAAAAATTATGTTCGAACTCGTGTGCTAATTCTCTTTGATCTGGTGTATATTTTGAGGTATGCGGTGATACTTTTGGTCACCTCAAACTAGTACAGTCGACCATCGGTAAGGAAGTGCTGCCGATTGGGGAAGTTTTGGGTGGAACCAGGTTGGGCGTCGCGATCCAGGAGTTGTGGTGCACCCTTGTGCGAAGTTTGGGAAAAAATGGTGGAAAAATTGTCGCCACTTATACTATTCAAGCAAGGAAGGGCCGTAGAATGTGTTTCAGTTGGTGAGTTCGAGTTCCTCATTTCTGGCATGATGTTATAGAGGGTAGGAAGAGGAGATTAATGATGATTTTTGTTTAATTTTTCATGGAGTAAACAAAGCCTTCGAACTGTAGCAATGGTGTTCGCGTACAAGAAGCTTACGGTGAAAAAAATAAGATTCTACAGAAGGAGAAGATAAGAGCTGCGGGTCTGGGTTTGTACTAAGGAGGATGAGCTGAGCATTTTAAAGTTGTAACAACCCAGATTTTAAGAACCAATTTAAAATTTTTATTTTAGCTATTTTAATGAATTTTGAATATTTAAAATGATTTATTTTAAATAATAACGACTAAAATTTTTATTTTAAATCGACGTTAGAACGTATAAATTTATTTTAATTATAAAATGAGCTTGAAATGGCGCGGTAGTTTGAAAATTCGATTTCTAATTTCAACTGAGTATACAGAATTCAAAATAAGTCAGAATTGGACAAAAATGAAAATGTTAGAATCTGTTTAATTATATGTTTCAAACGAATGTGAAAAACTGAGATTTCATAATATAAATTGAAAGTTATGTCCAGTTTAAAATTTGAAATAATCGCTATGGAATATATATATATTAATATAATATATAGCCCTTATAAATAGTCATTTTGCAAACGATCTCCATATTCGACGAAACCACTTTTGTTGGATCCAGGATGTGAAATTATTGCTAGATTCCAATTTTCATAATTTTTGGAATTAATATGTGAGCGTGGTGAATTAAAACATGTTTAGTAAATTCAGTTTGAATTTAATCGACCAGAAAATGACCGTTTTTCGAACGGTCTCCAAATTGGACGAAATTAATTTTGTTAGAACCGTATCGTCAAAACATAGCTAGATTTATTTTTCTGGAATTTTTGGAGGTAGTATGTGGCCCCGGTAAATTAAAATGTACGTTGAAATCAATTTTGAACATTATATTACTTTATATTTAATTTTAAAGGAAAATAAATCGAAATGATCGAACTAGCTTACGGGACATATCCCATTGTGTTCGAAATGGGAGTATTTAGCTAGGGGTGTTACTCGTTAGGTTTAAGTTGGAGTTCGTAGCAATAAAAAGATATTTTTAGAATTATAAATAGCAAGGGCCAATCAGAAATTTTATTAAAAAAATAAAATAAAAAGCTGACGCCCTCTCTCTCTTTCGTTCACGATTAACTGCGGAAAGGGGTTCAAACCTTTCCCCTTTGATTCCTCTCAATCCATGCAAAATTAGACCCCAGTTCTTTTGGGAATTTTGTAGAGCTTTCCTTCATCATAAAATCCATACCAGTTGGACTAACTTTCATGGAGTGGTTCGCTCGATTTTCGAGCCCAAAAGTGCGCCGCTCGCACTGGAAATCTGCTCGCTGGGGCCCACCGAGTTGCGCCACCTTCCAGGTGTGGGTGCGGTTCTCGAAGGCAGAGGGCGAGGCGTGATCTTATCGGGATTCAGGTGGTCATGGGAGGTGCTAGGTCGAACCCTAGGTTTGAACGTGGGGGGTGGGGTGTCGGCCTAAAGAACAGAAGGAGGAATGAGATAATTTATTAATTAATTAAATTTTAATTATCTCGAATTCTTATCCAATGTTTAAAATAGCGTAACTTTTACATACGAGGTACAAATCACGCAAAAATGGATCTGTTGCAATCGTGGGGACAAGGGCTTCACGACAAGACTAATCGGACCCAATTTGGAGGAAGTTAGAATTTCAGGAAAATTCAAATCCAAACTATTTAGAAATTCAGAAATTAAACTGGAGGAGTGGAAACCAACTGTGAGAACTCCTTCTCACTTAAATTGTTTTACAGTTAAATATATATTAGGATGCAAACGGGGATTAGAAGCCCCCGACACTATTTATTGTACAAACCATGATTGTTTGTTTGGGTTGTATTATGGAAATTTGGTTGTTTTGGAAATGAATTGTATTGTGGTTTTGTAGATTGATTAGGATTGATATGTATGGCGCAAGCCAGTATTAGGAGAGGGGTATTGCAAGAAATTACTCCGGTTTTAATATCACGCCATTATAATGCCGAAATTTTCTAAAATAAATATTTATTCATTAAAAATATAATTTTTAATGTGTATATGAACTGTATAAAATATTCATGTAATGAATAAAATATTTGAACAACAAAAATTTCATTTTTATTGAAAGTATGAGCTATAAAAAATATTTATGTGTTGAAATAAATATTTTATCATTGAAAATATATTTTTTAACGTATATGTCAATGGCATAAAATTCTCCTGAAATGAAAATAAATATTCATTTACAAATCGGACAATTTGTTTATGTACACCAATTTGATTGACATTGATTGGGACGATAAATTTTACACATCGTCGTACCGCACAAATAAAATCTGTGTTTGTTGATTGAATCCCCACACGGGTATTGGGATGATATTTGACACACACTAATCCCAATTGTTTAGTTGTATGTCAATCGATTGGTTGACTGACTGTTGTAAACATTAATTATTTATATTTAACGCTTATGCAGTTGTGTAATGCACTCTGGATGATGGATGATTGGTTATTATTGTTGTTATATACATGTGTTGTATGAAATCCATATAAATAAATTATATGGTAATTGGTTGGGTCTGATTCCAATTCAGAAATAACGAATATTTTAAAATAACGAATATTTTAAAATAAGGAAATATTTTAAAATAATGAATATTTTAAAATAATATTCAGTAAAGGATTAAAATGTGATTTTGATGTCCGATTTTGGGATGGACACGAAAATATTGAAATATATGAAGCCATGTTGTTTAGATTTGCGCCATTTTAACGCGAACGATATTTATATCGATTTTATTCATTTTTATAATGAATATAAAAAGGAAATGATTTCAAAACCTGATATTTTGTAAATATTATCATTTATATATTATAATGATAAGGAGTATTCAACTTCGATTTAAAATTAAAATGAAGTTAAAATCTTTTTAAAACGAATTTATAAATGATTTATAAAATACGTTTTAAATATAAATTGATGAAATATATAATATATATATATTATATTTAATGGCATGAATAGAATGCGCCGCGCTTCGACCGTTCGCGAGTTTCGACCATTGACTTCGAATTGATATTACGGGAGATTCGATCGTCAGATTCTCCTAAAACCGGAACCTTGGGTTCATATCGAAAAGGGATTTCCAACGAATATAAGTGATTTGAAATCTAACGGTTGGATTTGGAATTATGTCCAAATCAAATTTGGAAAAGGTCGTTGTAAGTGTAGTTCGACGACCGTTTATGGAAATTGACTGAAAGGGCATTAATAAAATTATTATAATATTAATAATTTGTGTAAAATCATAGTAAATGATTTGAAAAGAATTTGGATGAAAAATTCAACGTTTGTAAAGATAAAAATATATTTTTATCAAAATGAACTAGTTCTTAACTAGATTAAAAATCCAATAATTTTTAAAGAAATAAATTGGCTTTGAAATGGTTTTAAAAATAACCATAATTATCCAATGAATAAGTTGGAATGGAAATAATCTTCTAAATATTTCGATGTTGGATTCCGTGGTTATACGGATATCATTATGGGAATTTGGAAGATACAGATATCATTATTCCCAATACGACATCCGTTAGTCTTGAATTTGATATTGAATATAAGCCGATATAATTTCTAATTAGACCCTTGTATTTAATATTAAATTGGATTTTGAGTTTGTCGTGAATGGTGTCTAAAATAACACTATTCTTTAACCCATTTGACAAAAGAATAAATCTTTCAATTAAGGTTTGGTGAAGTTTTCGAATTAATTAATATTTAATTGGAATTGAATAAAAGAATTGGATCTTGGGTTTGTCGTGAATGGTGTCTTAAATAACACTGTTCTAAAACCCCATGTGAAAAGGATAAATCTTTTAATTAAGATTATTAAAGTATCCAATTATATTCAATAATTGGAATAAAATGGAATGTGAATTGTTTATTGTGAACTGTATTTTTAACGACATTCGTTCTTTAACCCGATTTACAATGAAATGTGATTTGGAATTTATAAATCTTTTTATTAAGATTTAATGGAAATTTTCCAAAGTAAAGTTTTCCAATTTAATATATTAAATTGGAATTGAATGGAATTCGATTTGGTAATAATCGAAGTGAGCTTCTGTGGAGGAAGACAGTTAATATACATGGAATTTAAAAGGCTTCGTCGTTATTTCGTTTATATTATTAGTCGGATACAGAAATTGATATAGATTATATATATTGATCTGTTTTCCATGAAGATTCCATAATTATTGGAATGTGATTTCTGGTTTATCGTGAACTATGTTTTAAATGACATTCGTTCTTTAACCCAGTTAAAGACAGGATTACATGTCTAACATTGAATTTCGAACTGTATTGTTGATCTCTACTAAATATATATCCGTTTGGTGGCAGAGAATTTATTCTCTTTCTTAACACCCTTCTCTAAGACGTACGTGCTTAGAGGTTATATATCGACATAAATCAATGGTACGGTGTAGATTGTCGATGCGACATGTTTGATTTCCCAAAGTTAAATAATCATTAATTTTGATTTTTGGGAAGATTAAAACTAAGTGGAGTTTTAATTAATCTTTAATTAGATTGAAATGAGAATGTGATTATTTAAATTATCAAATTCGGGAAATGATCGTGAACGGAGTTCCACCAAGTTTACTCCAAGCGATAGTTAAATCTTTGATTAGATTTGAACGTGAAATGGTAATTAATTTTACCGATAACACCATGGTGTTAGATATAGAGTATTACAAGTTTTACTCCATGGGGTGAATAGGTAGGGATTGGGATAAGAAAAGAAAGGATTACTTCGGTATGGTTTGATAATCCCGACGAGTTTATATACCTTAATTTGGTTTGAATTAATATCCAAAGGAAGATTAAAGAATAAATTTAAACAATTTATCTTTGATAGAATTAATGGGAACCTTTCCCAAAGGATATGAATATTTAAATAAAAAATATTCAAAATTGGAATGAGGCGTACGTTGTGTTTTTATAGCACTTGATTATAAGATACGTGAATTATTCAGAAAGGCTGGGTTTATACCCATTCTGAATAATTGATTCGACGATGAAGACGATGGTTGAAGATCGGAAGTCTACACATCGTTTGGATGATTACTGATGTCTTGATTGGGCTGTACACCTAAGATAAGGTAATAAGTGGTGATCGTCCAGATGTACTTGGGGATCGACCGGATATGCGAGGACCTCTCTCCTTTATTGGATATATGGAAGGAGGAATAAGGTGCCTCCGGTTTCGTTTAGTCCCAGAACGAACTCGTAAATGGATGTGTTCCGGTATTGGATTTTATTCTGTGTTGACTGATCTCTATTAAATATATATATATATATATCTGTTTGGTGGTGGAGAATTTATTTTCTTGCTTAACACCCTTCTCTAAGACGTACGAGATTAGAGGTTATATATCGATAAATATCAGTAGCATGGCGTGAATTGCCTATGTGGCATGCTGAGATGCAAATGATCAAGGTTTCTTGTTGAAAAGCAGAGTCTTGTGGTTGATGATCAAAGCATGGATTTAAATAGCATAGCTTTGTGTATAGCGTTAATTTGTGAGCCTCATACCTCGGTATGGGTCAAAAACGGGATCGTGACTGCAGGGAGTGGACGACGTTTCCTTCTAGCTATAAGTGGTGTCATGGTATGGAGCCCAGAAATTTATATTTCTTTTACCTATGTGGATGATGGATAGCGAGGCGCCTCAGATATATCGGTTACTATGGTGCCAATGGATAGGTCCTATAGGACCGGGAAACGTGTGTTCAGGTATAATTAATCCGCTAAGTGTGGACCGACCCTGAAGATCTAAGGGTTCGCCAGCGTCCGAACCCTGAGGCATTTGCTAGAGTGTCTCGAAGCCAGCGAGGATGATCCCTTGCCTCGACTGATGATGGAAATCAAATTTCCAATACGTGACATTTCAGTTTTGATTGTAGATCCTAATATGGCGACATGATACATGGTATCCATGATGTCTATGATTGATACATTTATATTTGAAGTTGTTTTATACACTACACACTTATAATAGTATCAAATGATTTGTTTTAAACGTAACAAGCATATTTGGCTATTATAAGGGAAAACCCTATCCTTCGGCTTGCGTTGCATTGTGTGATGGGGCCTGAGTCTTATAATAGCTTCATTTTTCCGAAAAGCATTGCGCTGTTTGTTTTATGCATTGATATTCTTGGGAGGAAACTCGTTCCGTGTTTTATGACGTGGTCCCTTGATTTACTTTATTTTTAAAGTAAAGTTTTAAATAACTGTTTTACTTCTCACACCAGTCACATGGCTGACCTGGAGTTTAATTTTTTAACCTAAACTTTGGGTGCCCCTATTTTCCACACGGTCAGCTAGCAGTTTTTGATTTGCAGATATTATATTCACAGGATCTTGAATTTACAGCTGGAGCTATATTCGGAATGCTCTGTATCCGTGTATTTCTTACAGTTGTGTTATGTATTATTTTTCCGCTGCTATGTAATGTATTTTAATCTCTGATATTTTCCTGATGTATATTATCTACTCATACTCTGTATATTCTTGTACTCTGATGTAAATTTTTGTAATAAGCAATGAAATGTTCTGTCATTTGTGTTCTGATTTGTCGTGTTCTCAACTAAATCCGAGCTTTCCCGTAAGGGCGAGTTTAGATCTTTTCAACGTGGTATCGGAGCTTGGGTTTACAGAGCTCGAGAACAAGACATATTAGAATCGAACGAAAGAATTCATCAAAGATTGGATTAGTAATATCCAATGGGAATGACTCGTTAGAGATGGGTTCAGTAGTATTGTAACAACCCAAAACCCAGAACCAATTTAAAATTTTATTTTGTTAGAAAATGCATCAGAATTTAAAATTTTCATTATTAAATTTAATTATTAAAAAAAAGAGTTAACAATAAAAATTTACATTTTTATTGTTTATAAGAAATGATTTAAAATGACCATGGTTTGAATAGAAAAGTTTAACAATAACAATTTACATTTTTATTGCATGTGAGCAATGGTGATTTAATTATGTCACATTAAAATTTTACCTTTTTATTATAAGAATGGTTCAATAAAGAAAATACATTTGTTAATGTTAGGTGAATCATTAAAACCATAGAAACGGACTAAAATTGTATTAGATAATATACATAAGGGGTTAAAATAATTAAATTGAACATAATTAAATATACAAGGGTTAAAATAAAAAAATTCCTCACCTCTATATAATATCCTAAACTCTCATAACCCTAACCCCAATCCTAACCCCCTTCTTCTTCCTTTCCATGGCGGTAGCTCTCTTCCTCTCTCTCTCCTTCTCTTTCCCTCTTTCAATTAACAAACCTATGTCCAAAATCACCACCACCTGCCACCACGGAACCCACCGCGGCACCACCACCCTCACCTCAGACCTGACCGCCATCTGCGCCGCCACCCCAGCCACAACCAGCCCGGCCATGGCCTTTTTGCACAAAAACCCCTCTTTTTCGAAATCCAATTTTTTTTGCAAATAACCTCCTGTCACTGTTTTGCCTATATCTTTCAATCCATACATTTCTGGCCAAAACTTCTCAAGAATAAAGTTGTAGATCTAATTTTTCCACACAATTTTGACATATCACAATCGAAATTTGGAGTTCGGAGCTGCTCGGAAACCGCGATATAAGATGCAGAATCTGTTGCTGTATTTCTCGATTTCCGACGAATTGGATCGTTTTTAGAAGAAAGTTCAGTAGGCGAAAGTTGCTCAGAATGACGAGTTTGTGCTAGTTAAAGAGTTCGGTGAAGATTGAAGTTCATTTGCAGAAGTTAGAGCCAAAACATCGAAACCGGGTGCGAAAAACGACAAAATGACGAGTGCGACGAAAATTAAAAAAAATGATGGAATGGAAAGCTTTTGGTGAGAATTCTGATTTAATAATTAAATTTAAATTTTAATTATTTTTATGCTTTTAAAATCATTGTATGTATGCTAATAATTCAGATCTGCGATGCTATGAAATTTAGAATTTTTTGATTTGTTGTTTTGTGGTGTATTGAGATGTTCATGATTGATTAGATCTACGATTAATTTTTTTCCTTTTTGTTGAATCTCTAGTTGCAGTTAAATACAGATCTAAAATAAAATCATCCATCCATTATTATTGATGTGATTTATACATAAAAATATAGTTTTTATTGAATACATAAAACTGGGAATTGAGAGTTAGAATAAAGATCTCATTTTTATGTAATGTAAAAAGAATAAAAAGATCTCATTTTTTTTTGTAATGTGAAAAGAATCATTTATGTTTTGTCTAATCTAAACATTATCATTTACCTGTTAGTAGAAAATAATCATTTGTCATTGTATGTTTTGTTTATTCAAAACATTATGTAGTAGAAAAAGAACCATTATATGTTTTGTTTACTCAAAGCATTATTATTTATATATGTTAGTGAATTAGAAATGTCATTATATTAGAAATGCCATTATTTAAGAAGTAACATTTTATTTAAAATTGTCATGTTTATTTAAAATATCATTTTTTAGAATTATATCCTTTTTTGTTGAATTAGAATCAGCAAATAAAATTGTCCTTTTTTTGTTGAATTAGAATCAGCAAATAAAATTGTCCTCTTTTTTTTGTTGAATTAGAATCAACAAATAAAATTGTCCTTTTTGTTGTATTCGAGTCAACAAAGTAAGAATGTCATTTTGTGTTGAACTATAATTGTTAAAAATAAAAATATCATTTTTATTGTTATGTTAAAAGTAGGATTTGAATATACATAAAAACATTAATTTTATTTGTTATGGTAATGTATAAATTGTAGTCACAAAAATACCATTTATGTTAGAAAACATGTCATGTGAATTAAAATGTCATTTATATTGAAATGTCATGTTAATATAAAAATGTTCATTTATTTGAAATGAAAATATGTTAGCGATAAAATTCACATTTTTATTGTATATATAGAACAGACTAAAAATGTTCATTTGTTTGAATTGAAAACATGTTAACGATAAAATTCACATTTTTATCGTATATGTAGAAAATATAAAAATGTTCATGTTTAATATAAAAACATGAAACATTAAAAATCTTATTCTTAATGTAAAGAATTATTCACATGAAAATTGTTCATGTTGAAATAAAAGTGTTGAAACATTAAAAATCACATTTTTAATGTAAAGAATGATTCATATGAAAATTGTCCATGATAGAATTGTCGACAAAAACAAGGTTATCCTTTTTATTTGTTTTTGTTGAAATGTTAGAAATGATTTAACATAAAAATATTCTTTTTATGTTGATATGAAATGTTAGAAATGATGTAACGTAAAAATGTTCTTTTTATGTTAATATGAATTGTTAGAATTGTTAAACATTAAAAATATTCCTTTTATTGTTTGCATGTAATGTTAGCAATGTTTTATATGTTGAAAACATTAATTTCAACATGCTTACAAGGAAAGAAAAGAAAATATGTTAGGAAAGAATAAAATGTTAAAAACATTATTGTTAACATGCTAGAATACATATGTTAGAAAAGAATAAAATATTCTTTTTATTTGTCATTAGAAACATATAATTGTTGATTCAATAAAATTCTCCTTTTATTGAATATATGAAATGTAGAAATTTGTATGCAAATAAAATATCCCTTTTATTTTGTCATTAGAAATGTAAAACTCGTTATGACAAATAAATTCCCTTTTATTTTGTCATTAGAAATGTAAAACTTGTTATGACAAATAAATTCTCTTTTTATTGTATGCATATGAAATGTAAAAATGTGTGGACAATGAAAATTCCTGTTTTTATTGTATATGTAGAATATGAAATGTGATTGAACCAAATATACTTGGTTATTGATATGTGTTGGATCTAGATTAACCTTAGAGGGGGGGGTTGAATAGGGTTTATTGAAATTTATCGTAGAGTTCAAATATTACGGGATATTAAAAAATTATTCACAGATCACAGAATATAGCAGAAACAGAAATACAGAAAGTAAATGACACAAGATATACGCAGCTTCGGCAAAATCCTGCCTACTGCTGCATTCCTAAGGTTTCTACTAGGTGATAGAACAGATCCCGCATACAAGACCATGTACACTCACAATCCTTGCTCCTATTCTAACCCTACGCTCAAAACCCTAGACTGACCAATATCCCCTCGATCAGATTTTCCCTGATTACGACCCCGTAACTAGTAACCCAGATTTTACAAACTCTGTCAACTGTCAGTCAACACCCTGACTGAAACCTCCCTAGATTTTACAGACTCTAGAACTGATTGTTTGAATTTACAACTTGAATTAAAAACAAAAATAAAAACAAACTAAAAAGAAATTGAAACCCCAAGGAGTTAAATAAAAGGGGTTATCCCCTTTTTTAGCCCTTAAGCAAAATGTTGGCCGGCCCGTTTGTTTTTGTGTTAAACCCTATTTTTCTTTGACCCGATAGCTTTCCTCTGGAAACAAAAATGGCGGTGCGATTTTCTAGGGTTTCCGAAATCCTTCCCAAATCTGCAATCGATTGTTGTAGTGAAACTCCAGTGCTCGAATTTGTCTTCCTCTCAGCTTGGTGCTTCGATTTGGGCTAGCTCTAACTCGATCGAAACCTTCTGAAACGTTGTGAGTGAATCTGAATTTTAATTGCTCTGCGTTTTGAATTATTGATGCTTGGGTTTTCGATCTCTCTACATTTGCCAGTGATGAATAGGTGTGATTAAATAGGGTTATTGAAAACCCTTAACTACCTCTCTGATTTCATTTAATTGGCTCAATTGGATTTGAAGAATTTGTGTTTCCTCTTTTGCTTTTCCTTGAATTGCTCGACATTTAAAAAAAATCCAGTCATGATTTAGTCTTGCCAAGTTTGTAAAAATGGTTTAAGCGACCCTTGAATGTTTTTCTATGTAAATGAATGTGCACCTGAAACCATGCTCTTAATTTCTTCGGCTAAATTGATCACTGATGATTTGTTTAAAACTGGAAATTAAATTTCCATATATTGCCATAAAATCCAAGCAGTAAATCTGGAAAGTCAGAAATAATTTCTTGGCTCCTTGTGTGATTAAAATACTTGATTTGCATAAGTATTATCTTGCTATGTATGAATTTCCTGCTATCACTCTGATTTTGCATGAAATCTGAAAAACAAGAAATCATCCTTGCCTTGAATAACAAGAGCAAAATTGATATTCTTTGCATGCAGTTCATTTGTGTATTTAATTCTTGCTCGAAATACTTCTTGCCACTGAAAATTTTTGATTGAATCTGCCCAGAACTTTCTGACTTGAAACATGCTATTTAAAACTTCACACATCATTTCAGTTCTACCATTCTTCCATTCATATTCTGGCATCTCGATTTATTTATATATATATGCTTTGAAATGTTTTGCACCTTCCATGTATACTGCCATGTACCCGTGAACTTGCTTGAGAGTTGAACTGAAATTGTGTTTGCACCATTCAAATTTCTGAATCATGAACAATTCTTGAGTTGCTGCTGAATCATGTTGAGCTTGAGTATGCTGTTGTCATTACTATTCTACATGCACACTTGAATTCTCCATATTTAGCTGCTGAATTCATTGCTGCTGCACCCTTTGACTTTGAGCTCCCTCGACCAATGGTTGAACTGTCATTCATACCAATTTAGCTTGACCAATTCAGTTCACTGTCCATATTTTGTAAACATGTTATTATGTTTGTCGAGCCATTCATATATAAAACTTCTGCTATGAACCATTCATGCATATACTGCCTTGTCCCTTGGATTTGATCACCAAGCTGTGATAGTCCTGTTGCATATTCATCTATTTATTCATTGATCACAACTGCATAGCTCAACTGCAATCTCTTCACCATGTTACTTGTGTTGACACCATGAATTCTGCTGTTTGTGTGGGCATTGACTCTTGCCACATTTACATTGCTTTGTTGACTCATTGTCATATGTATCTTCCACCATTTTAAAAACTGAACTGCCATGCTTATGTTGATTTCCTTCACATATTTTGTTGCATATGACATTGGTTTGGTGCTATTTGATTTGTCCCTGAACTCGTCTTGTACATGTCTATATTTTTGCTGATTTCTCCTTGAATCAGCTGCTTTGATATATATGCTTGGCCATTGTTGAGCTGCCACGACTATTTTGATTATTGGTGCACTGAGTCGAGATGGTCCACGTGCCTACTCCTCAGTTGCACGCTGATTGGCGAGGCAGTGCACACGTGTATATATATATATGCACGTGTGTATATGCAGCCATTCAGAAAATTTTCCTGTCCCTGTACATATAGAAACTGGCTGGCTTGTGGTATTTACAGTGAATCACTGTGAATATCACAAGCTGTCTAGACACAGTCGGAAAAAAATCAGATCGAGTCATGAAAATGATGAGAAAACACACCAGAAAACTGAGGCAAATAAAATTTAAAAATAAATTCAAATTTGCATGAATTCAGTTTTATTTCTCTTGCAGTGTATTGAGTGTTTGTTTCATGTGACAGGTAAGCAGATGGTGACTGGACTGACTATGCTGTGAAGGCAGAAGTTGAAAGAATAAAGACAGAAAATGAGTATGTACTAGAGAGAGTCTGAATGAAAATGTACAGTTAATGTAGAATGTTGTAGTGTATATGAAAACGGAAATGAAATGTAATTTGTATCAGTGATGTATTCAAATAGTGGAGTTAATTTTTTTTTACTGTTTGATATTGAAATAAAATATCCTATTTAAACAAAATACTGATTGCATTTCTAATGCAATACTATTCCATTTAAATATTAATATTATATTTCTGTCTGAGATGTATATATAGAACAGTACAGTAACAAACGCATTTAAACTAATATTTATTTGGTTGTTATCATCATACAAAAATCATATAATTGTGTATACAACACCGTTATGTACAACAATCTCCCCCTTTTGATGATGACAAACAAATAAAAGATTTTGAGGACAAAAAATGTGTTTGACTGTGAAAATTGAACTCCCCCTATTTGAATGCTCCCCCTACAATAGAAACTCCCCCTATAACTGTGCATGAGTGTAATGAATGATATGAATAATAATTAATTTTCAAAATTAATAATATTTATAAAATATTCACTCATAAATCAAAATCTCAACCCATTCTCCCCTTTTTGTTATCATCAAAAAGATTCAGAATTTAAAATATAGATGAACAATGACTATAATATCAGCTTAAAAGGAAGAATGGTCATCATAGATTTCAATCAGTCAAACAAAAATCATAATAATCTAGGAACAAGTGGCATATTTCACATTGTAAAAATGACGATTTGCGATGAATTTATTAATATGGAGTGAGTTTCAAAAATGATTTCCAATTATTTTTCAAAGAATTTTTATAAAAAATGAAGCACAAAACAGTGACGGATTCGGACTATAATTATAAATTCAATTTAAGTGTCAAAATCGTATAATCTCAAATCGCAATAGCTATCAATCAACAAATCATAATACGTCATAAAATATTAACACATTTCACAAAATAGAACATGGAATAATAGGCTGGTTTTTTCACACCAAGAAGAATTTTGTATAAATTTTATTTATAGCCAATAATTTTCTTTTCTTTTTCTCTTGATTTAAGAGCACACTGACCACACATAACCAGATCTTGGATTTTTAAATGAGATCAGTTGCAGCTTAAATATAAGTAACCTCATAACCATGCATAACCAGAGCTTGGATTTTTAAATGAGGTTAGAGAAACACTTATGAAAATTTTATTATTTTCAGTTTCAAAAAGAAAAACTCCTCAGTATATAAAACAAAAAATGGATGACAGAAATGCGATAGGTACAGAAATGGTTTGTGAAATAAATTTCTAAATTAATTATATTATGAAATATGCTCGACTGTACCGGGATTGTTGAAATTTTTTCAATTATCACTAATTTTGAATAATAACATAGTCCATTTCTATCACAGATAATTTCCACTGTTTTAAAATAAGATAATTTTTTTAAAAAAAATTAACTCTCCACATTAATATAAAATCATGATGGATGGCAGAATAATGATAGAAAAAGGAGATGGTCGTGAAATAATTGCCAATTCAAGGATATTATAATAAATGTTCAATCATCATGAAAATCTAAATAAAAACTCCTCTTGTCACAATTCATCACAATTTCAAAAACTGATAATAATTTTGATGAATTATAAATACAGTTCAATTTGGATATTGATTTCAATTTCTAGATGAATAATAAATAAATAATTTTAATATTGAAAATCAATTACAAGAGGAAATTGAAAAGTTCTATACAAAGCAAGAGGGAATAAAAAAATATACAAAAAAAATCAGCACTTCTGATACCAATTGGTGTCTTAATGAGGATTGTAAGAAGACACAAGAGACAAGCTAGGGTATCACATATAAAAGAAATTTATTTACATGGCCCAAGCAGACAACTCAACAAATTAAAACATATATCAGAGCAGCAGACCGATTAAAGTAAGCAGCTATCTGAAACAGAATCAGAGCAGCACAGAAATCAATATCACGCAGACTTGTCAGAGGATGGTCACATAAGATCATTCATGATCCAAGATTAGAACTACCGTTTATTTGAAATCATTTGAGGAATATGAAAAACTCTAGATTCAGTGAATCGATTACACCAAATTATTAGTTTCACATTCAAGATATGTGTGTGATTCAGTAAATCAATAATTTCAAATGATTTTAAACAAACAAATATTTAAATCAGAACATCGTGAAATAACAGTGATTTTCAAAGACCATTTTTCAAAAGAAATTTTCAAGATATTTCTGACAAGTATAAGAGAAATTTCTGATCATTTACAACTAGTTTGAGAGATATTCATGATCCAGAAATTTAAAAAATAATTTATTTGAAATCACTTGAATCAATGTCATATTTTGAGATATAATGAATCAGTCACACAAGATTGATATTTTCAAATTTTAGAGGCGTGTGATGTTCAGAATATCAAGAATTTTAGAAGATTTCAAACAAATAAATTTCAACAATAATGATCATGAATAAAGATGAGATTTAGGATGTAACACTGTAATTCAAGACAACTCAAGTCAATCTGATTTTTTTTTTTGAAATTATCACAACTGATAAATAATAGAGTGCTGTAATGAGTATAACATTTTAAGCTTTTCTAAGATGAATTAGAAGAAACTCAAAACAACATAAGTGTGTGAAATTTCATTAATTATTCAGATCTTCAAAAGTTTAGAATTCAGAATAACAGTGTTCGAGATATGATATTAATGTTTCACCACAGTTAAGAATTCAAAAATAAAAAAATAGACTTCAAGACAATTGCAGATAATTACAGATTTAAATTCAAGATTTGGAAAAGATTAAAACATCAGAGTTCTATTTAAATAAAGTGAATTTCCATACAAATATGAATTCTACAATTTGAATTTAATGAAGCTCAGAGAAAAAAAAATATGGCAGTGTCAAATCAAAATAGTAGAAATAAAGTAAATAAACAGAGGGGGTAGAAGGAGGAGTAAACAAAAATGAAAATAGAGAATATTTACAAAGATGAGTTTAGAGATCATACCAGATTTGCAGTAGATGATGTGGATCTCCAACCCAATAAACTTGGCTAAGGAACTCTAAATAAATCAAAGATGTGGAATACCTTGAAATCAAATTTTCTTTTCCAAAGCAGTTCCTCAGCCATCACCGGTACCTAGCAGTTGAGAGGGTTAAGTGGTCTAACAAAATTTGTAAAACCATTTTGAAATGTGTTTACCACTTTTGGTACCCAAACCTGTTTGTATGAAAAACCATCTGAATTTACCTTTGTACCCTTTGGAACACAAATCTGTTTGAATTTAACGAAGTTTGTTTTATTTCTTTTTGGGATCCAAGATTGTTTTGATGGATCATTATAAAACAAATTTACATCATGTTTATGGTTCAAAAATCCTTTGGGATTATCAGAGTTTGAATTTTCAATTAGATTCTTACCAAAGCAGTTTGAAGGATTTTTAGAATCCTTTGAATTTTGTTTTCCAAAAACATCATTTTTCCCAAAACCAAGACCAAGTTTATTTCCAACAGAAAATTGGTTTTTCAACAACATATTCAAAGATTTTTCATCGATTGAAAAACGTTTCAAACTCAATTCAAGATTACTGATTTTGGATTTAAGATCAGAATTTTCTTTAATCAGATTTGAACAATGATTAATGTTGATCTTCCTCCTTTCAGTATCATTCTGTTTCAAAATCAAATTTTCGTTTTCAAGCATTTTAATTTTGGTCTTGGATTCAAAGATCTCTGATTCAAATTTAATTATTTTTTTTCAAATTCAAGTTTTTTGAGATTTTCAATCTCTTCTTCAAACTCACTCAAATCAGATCCGTTTTCAACAAACTATCATTTTCAGCAATTTCGTGTTTGGAATTTTTGATAGTCTTAAAATTTTTAAATTGCTTTTGTAAAGAATTGTTTGCATTTTTCAGCTCAATCTCGTTATCTTTTAGAATCAGAATTTCTTCTTCAAGTCTTTGGATGTTATTAATTAGATGAACGAGATCAGAGTTTAATTTCAAGCAATTTTCACAATCAGAATTTTCTAATTTTATGACATTTGTAGATTCTGATTCCAAACAGTTAATTTTGCTATTCAACTTGTGATTTTTAGATTTTAAAGATTTATTTTTACGACGGAGATTATCAATGATTTTTGTTAAATCAGTACACATATAAACCAAATCTTCATATGAGAAGCTTTTAATTTCATTGTCTGTTGAGTCTCGATCGCCTGATCTACTTCAATTTTCATCTGTTTCTTCTTCCGAGCATAGATCTGAACCCAAGTTGATCTTCTTGGGTTTTGAGCTGATGTTGTCAATTCTTCCATACCTCGTATCGAGAGTATTCTATATTTCCTGCGCAGTTAAACAATGGGAGATAAGGCTATACTGAACATCATCAATATAAGAATATAAAATATGAATAGCATGAGAATTAAACCCAATATCATTTCTACTAATCATATCATATCCATTAATAACAGTATCCCAACATTTAACATCAACAGATTTTAAATATAACTCCATTTCTAATTTCCAATTAAAAAAAATTGTACCATTAAAAATAGATGGAATACGACTAGACTGAAAACTAGGATGACCCATTACTCTAGAGTTAACAGAAAACCTGCTCTGATACCACTTGTTGGATCTAGATTAACTCTAGAGGGGGGGTGAATAGGGTTTATTGAAATTTATCGCAGAGTTCAAATATTACGAGATATTAAAAAATTATTCACATATCACAGTATATAGCAGAATCAGAAATGCAGAAAGTAAATGACACAAATATACCCAGCTTCGGCAAAATCCTGCCTACTGCTGCATTCCTAAGGTTTCTACTAGGTGATAGAACAGATCCCACATACAAGACCATGTACACTCAGAATCCCTGCTCCTATTCTAAGCCTACGCTCAAAACCCTAGACTGACCAATATCCCCTCGATCAGATTTTCCCTGATTACAACCCCGTAACCAGTAACCCAGATTTTACAGACTCTGTCAACTATCAGTCAACATCTTGACTGAAACATCCCTAGATTTTATAGACTCTAGAACTGATTGTTTGAATTTACAACTCGAATTAAAAACAGAAATAAAAACAAACTAAAAAGAAATTGAAACCCCAAGGAGTTAAATAAAAGGGTTATCCCTATTTTTAGCCCTTAAGCAAAATGTTGGCCGGCCCGTTTGTTTTTGTGTTAAACCCTATTTTTCTTTGATCCAATAGCTTTTGCTCTGGAAACAAAAATGGCGGTGCGATTTCTTAGGGTTTATGGAATCCTTCCCAAATCTGCAATCGATTGTTGTAGTGAAACTCCAGTGCTTGAATTTGCCTTCCTCTCAGCTTGGTGCTTCGATTTGGGCTTGCTCTAACTCGATCGAAACCTTCTGAAACGTTGTGAGTGAATCTGAATTTTAATTGCTCTGCGTTTTGAATTATTGATGCTTGGGTTTTCGAACTCTCTACATTTGCCAGTGATGAATAGGTGTGATTAAATAGGGTTATTGAAAACCCTTAACTACCTCTCTGATTTCATTTAATTGGCTCGATTTGATTTGAAGAATTTGTGTTTCCTCTTTTGCTTTTCCTTGAATTGCTCGACATTTAAAAAAATATATCCAGTCATGATTTAGTCTTCCCAAGTTTGTAAAAATGGTTTAAGAGACCCTTGAATGTTTTTCTCTGGAAATGAATGTACACCTGAAACCATGCTCTTAATTTCTTCGGCTAAATTGATCGCTGATGATTTGTTTAAAACTGGAAATTAAATTTCCATATATTGCCATAAAATCCAAGCAATAAATCTGAAAAGTCAAAAATAATTTCTTGGCTCCTTGTGTGATTAAAAAACTTGATTTGCACAAGTAATATCTTGCTCTGTATGAATTTCCTGCTATCACTCTGATTTTGCATGAAATCTGAAAAACAAGAAATCATCCTTGCCTTGAATAACAAGAGCAAAATTTATATTCTTTGCATGCAGTTCATTTGTGTATTTAATTCTTGCTTGAAATACTTCTTGCCTCTGAAAATTCTTGATTGAATCTGCCCAGAACTTTCTGACTTGAAACATGTTATTTAAAACTGAACACATCATTTCAGTTCTTCCATTCTTCCATGCATATGCTGGCATCTCGATTTGTTTATATATATATATATATATATGCTTTGAAATGTTTTGCACCTTCCATGTATACTGCCATGTACCCTTGAACTTGCTTGAGAGTTGAACTGAAATTGTGTTTGCACCATTCAAATTTCTGAATCATGAACAATTCTTGAGTTGCTGCTGAATCATGTTGAGCTTTCGTATGTTGTTATCATTACTATTCTACATGCACACTTGAATTCTCCATATTTAGCTGCTGAAGTCATTGCTGTTGCACCCTTTGACTTTGAGCTCCCTCGACCAATGGTTGACCTGTCATTCATACCAATTTAGCTTGACCAATTCAGTTCACTGTCCATACTTTGTAAACATGTTATTATGTTTGTCGAGCCATTCATATATAAAACTGCTGCTATGAACCATTCATGCATATACTGCCTTGTCCCTTGGATTTGATCACCAAGCTGTGACAGTCCTGTTGCATATTCATCTATGTATTCATTGATCACAACTGCATAGCTCAACTGCAATCTCTTCACCATGTTACTTGTGTTGACACCATGAATTCTGCTGTTTGTGTGGGCATTGACTCTTTCCACATTTACATTGCTTTGCTGACTCATTGTCATATGTATCTCCCACCATTTTAAAAACTGATCTGCTATGCTTGTGTTGATTTCCTTCACAAATTTTGTTGCATATGACATTGGTTTGGTGCTGTTTGATTTGTCCCTGAACTCGTCTTGTACATGTCTATATTTTTGCTGATTTCTCCTTGAATTAGCTGCTTTGATATATGCTTGGCCATTGTTGAGCTGCCACGACTTATTTGATTATTGGTGCACTAAGTCGAGATGGTCCACGTGCCTACTCCTCAGTTGCACGCTGATTGGCGAGGCAGTGCACATGTGTATATATATGCACATGTATATATGCAGCCATTCAGAAAATTTTCCTGTCCCTGTACATATAGAAATTGGCTGCCTTGTGGTATTTACAGTGAATCACTGTGAATATCACAAGCTGTCTAGACACAGTCGGAAAAAAAATCAGATCGAGTCATGAAAAATGATGAGAAAACACACCAGAAAACTGAGGCAAATAAAATTTAAAAATAAATTCAAATTTGCATGAATTCAGTTTTATTTCTCTTGTAATGTATTGTGTGTTTGTTTCATGTGACAGGTAAGCAGATGGTGACTGGACTGACTATGCTGTGAAGACAGAAGCTGAAAGAAAAAGACTGAAAATGAGTATGTATTAGAGAGAGTCTGAATGAAAATGTACAGTTAATGTAGAATGTTGTAGTGTATATGAAAACGGATATGAAATGTAATGTGTATCAGTGATGTATTCAAATAGTGGAGTTAATTTTTTCTATTGTTTGATATTGAAATAAAATATCCTATTTAAATAAAATAATGTTTGCATTTCTAATGCAATAGTATTCCATTTAAATATTAAGATTATATTTCTGTCTGAGATGTTTATATAGAACAGTATAGTAACAAACACATTTAAACTAATATTTATTTGGTTGTTATCATCAAACAAAAATCATATAATTGTGTATACAACACCGTTATATACAACAATATGGATTGTGATTGATTGATTGTTTAGATTACGCTCGACCAGTTTATGAGCTAGATATATTTCTTTTTATATTTATCATTGGGTTGGGTAAAAATATCTATGTGCTAACACCTTGTGAAACGCTTCACGATTTGACTATAAGGTGTTTAGCGATGTTGTTTGTTTCAAAATTTAATAAATTGTTTTGAAATGAGATTTATAAAGTAGAAAGAAATGTTATTCCCGATTTTGGATAGAGAATGTTTTATAAAAATATTTTATAAAACAGAAAGGATTTCGAGGGCTATACCCGATGATTTCGAAATGATTTGTAAGTAGAAATCTATATAGATTTAATTATACCTGTGATTATTATGTTGTGAAATGATTTTCCCTACTTTGGCATATAAAATGATTTAGCAATTATGTGGTTAAAAATGCGGGTGACCCAAAATTGACTAATTGTATGAGGTCGTGCATGTCTTCCCCGATTGGTGGGATGGTGCATTGTTAGTGTAGCTGCGGTTACACATATATATTGGTTCGGTTGGGGTGCGTACTGCCCGGTCCCGAGGGAAGATTACCGGTATTTGGTTCGCCTACTTGTTTTTGTATGCATTATTATGTTTTTGGAATTCATATTTTCAAATGTTTTGTTTTCAAATCCCGAAGTGAAATCTACTTTATTATAAAAGCTAGATATGTATTTCAAATGATTTGAAATAAAAGAAATCGGGAAATAAAGTCCAAAGAAATAATTTCCGTAAAGTGAATTGGACTTTGAAATCTAAGTTCAGGGATTAAGCCTAAATGGGTAGATTGGAAAATTTCATGTTGTATGATGCATTGTAGATCCATATCTTAATTTATGCTTGTAATTTATGCACTGGCAATCCAATGGAGTAAACCCGTTCCGCGTTAGCGGCGTGGTCCTGTGATTAGCCTTATTATTAGATAAGTTAAGTAAGATTTCTCTTACCAGTCCCATGACTGACTCGTAGTTTGTTTCACTTTGCAAACTCGAGTGCCCTCTTTTCGATACGGGCAGTCAAGTGATTTGCTTTGCAGATATTTGTCTTTTGAGTGGGATTCTGGATTGAAGCTTAAAGCTGTGTCCAGAGCATTTATTGTCTTCAGCTGCAATGTATTGAATTTATTGTAATTTATCTTCCGCTATATTATTATATTATTCGATGTACTCTGATATTCTGTACTCTGATGTAACATTATTATAATGTTTTATAAAAGTCTTCTGTATTTTTTCTGATGTGTTGTATTCCCAAAGTTAACGTATGCGGGATTTGAACGGTCTTGGTCGATTTAGCGATCGATTAGGTCCGGGCAAAATCCGTTTCGTTACAAGTATTCTAGAACGAGTGTAAAGAGTGTTGTTTTTAAAAATAAAAATGAAAACAAATTTTGTTTTAGAATTCAAATCTTATTATACGTATTTGAGTAATTTATTTTAAATTGATTTGGACTATCGAGTATATAGAGATTTTGAATATACGTCTGATCCACGTGTATACGAAGCCTCAAATATACTGGATGGATATAGAGTCACACACTAGTCGCCCGGAGATGATTATGATGATTGAGATCTCATCATCAGAATTTATGTTCGAGTGACAAAAGTGGGATACCTATATGTTTCCAATTGACTGGTGTGAGAACCAAAACTAAATAGGGTTAATATTTGTGATTTGACACTAAAAATTAGATTTAGACTATATATAAAGTTGTATATTTGAAAAGGTAATCAACTAACAGATTGCTAGTTGTGTTGTTTGATTATTAATCTGATTAATAAAAATATATTGGAACCATAAAACCAATAAGAGAAGTGAAGGTAAATTTAACCAATCGAATCAAAATATTGAACTGAATTGAAAATAGATTGGAATTGCGTACATGTGTGTATATATATATATATGTGTGTGTGTGTGTGTGTGTACTAGTCATAGCATGGAAGCTAAAAAGAGGAATAAAATTTTATGCCCGACAAATAGGTACATGTTTACTATTTTCTTCGGTTTTGATGATTTAATGAGCCGATTGGCTTTTTCTTTTTCTTTTGGATTGGTGAGGGCCCTTTGAGGCATGTTGCGGTTTTAAAGGTCTCCCCGTACAAAGGAGGTTATGGCAAAAAAATTCGAAAATTTAGGGTGTTAGCCAAATTTTTGAGAAACTTAAATTTCTTAGAAACTAAAAAGTTAAAGAATGACAGCCAGAATGAAAGTTGAGTTGGCTAGTTAAACAACTTTCAGCTTCGTTCCTTTTTGTGGACGAAAAGATTTTAAGTGGGGGAGATTGTAACAACCCGGGTTTTCAAACGTGTTTATTTTAAATCGACTTATTTTAAATAACAACGACTAAAAATTCATTTTAAATCGATGTTGGAATGTATAAATTTATTTTAATTATAAAACGAGCCTGAAATGCCGCAATAGTTTGAAAATTCGATTTTTAATTTCAATTGAGTATACAGAATTCAAAATAAGTCAGAATTCTCAGAAACTGAAAACGTTAGAATCTGTTTAATTATATCTTTCTAACAAATGTGAAAAACTGAGATTTCATAATACAAATTGAAAGTTATGCCCAGTTTAAAATTTGAAATATTTGCTATGGAATATATATATATATTTTAATATAGTATATAGCCCTTAAAAATAGCCATTTTGCAAACGACCTCCGTTTTTGACGAAACCACTTTTGTTGGATCCGATATGTCAAATTTTTGCTAGATTCCAATTTTCATAATTTTTGGAATTAATATGTGAACGCGGTGAATTAAAACGTGTTTGGTCAACTAAGTTTGAATTTAATCGACTGGAAAATGACCATTTTTCAAACAGTCTCCAAATTAGACGAAATTCGTTTTTTTAGGACCGTATCGTCAAAACATAGCTATATTTATTTTTATGGAATTTTTGGAGTCAGTATGTGGCCCAGGTAAATTAAAATGTACGTTGAAATCTATTTTGAACGTTATATTACTTTATATTTTAATTTTAAAGGAAAACTGATTGAAACGATCAAATTGGCTTACGAGACATATCCCACTGTGTCCTAAATAGGGGTATTTAGTTACGGGTGGCAGTCTTTGGGTTTAAGTTGGAGTTCATAGCAATAAACAGATATTTTTGGAATTATAAATAGCATGGGCCAATCAGAAATTTTATAAATAAAATAAAAAGCCGCCGCTCTCTCTCTCTCATTCGCGATTAACGGCAGAAAGGGTTTCAAACCTTTCTCCTTCGATTCCCCTCAATCCACGCAGAATTAGACCCCAGTTCTTTTGGAAATTTTGTAGAGCTGTCCTTCATCTTCAATTCCATACCAGTTGGACAAATTTTCATTGAGTGTTTAGCTCGATTTACGAGCCCAAAAGTGCGTCGCTCGCACTTGAAATCCGCCCACTGGGCCCACTGATTTTTAACAACCCGGAAAATCTGAGCCAATTAAAATTTTTTATCTTGGCAATTTTAGTGAATTTTGATTATTTAAAATGAATTATTTTAAATAATGACGACGAGAAATTTATTTTGAATAGAAATAGAACGTATATATTTGAATCATTGTTAGAATATAAATATTTTATTTATAAATATAAAAGGAATTGAAAATGGCACGGTAGTTCGAAAATTCGATTTCAAATTCAAATGACTGTACAGGATTCAAAATAAATCGGATTTTAGCGAAACCAAAAATACTAGAATCTATTTGAAAATATCTTTCCAACGAATTCGAAAAATTGAAATTTCATAGTGGGTTCAAAAGTTACGCCCAGTTGAAAATTCAGAATAGTCGCTATGGAATTCTGGCCCTTAAAAATGAAATTTTTGCAAACAACCATGGTTTTCGACGAAACCACTTTTGTTGGATCTGTGATGTCAAGTTATTTCTAGATTCCAAAATTCGTAATTTTTCGAATCAATATGTGAGCGTGGCAAAGGAAAACGCGTTTGACCAGTTTTAGTTGATTTTAATCGACTGGAAAAGGGCCATTTTTCAAATGGTCTCAGAATTTGACGAAACTTGTTTTGTTAGGACCGTATCGGCAATACGAAGCTAGAAATATTTTTTCGGGAATTTTTAGAGTCCGTATGTGGCTCAGGTAAATTGAAATCTACGGTCGAAATTGAATATATAGAGCTATATTTTGATTTTGATGAAAACTGATCGAAACGTTCGAATCAGCTTACGATACGTATCCTATTGTATTCAGAATGGGGGTAATTAGCTATGGATGACAGGCGGTGGGTTTCGTTTCGTGGTCAAAATAAAAAGGTACCTTTTTGAAATTAAATTAAATTAAATTAAATAAAACCCTTTCTCCATCCTCTCCCTTAGTCAACGGCACACCCCCTTCCTTTTTCACGATTCAAATCAGAATGAAAAAAAAGAGAAAGAAGAATGGGGAGGAGCCGCGCTCCCCCAAGCAGCGCGCTGCCGCCCCTCTGGCGCGCCGCCGCCAGAGCGAGTCCCCCCTTCTCTCGCGTCTCCGCTCCTTCCTCTCCTTCCCCTTACCCGCTCGCGAGCCCCAACCCTACCCAAAACTGCCGAGCTCCACCAGCCCACCGCGCCACCTCGATCCACCCCCCCCCCTCCTGCACCTCGCGCGACCTCCCCCTCTTCTCCCCTTGCCGTTCGAACACCCCCTCCTCCTTTGGAAATCAATGTAAGTTTTACTTTCAATTTTAAACAGTTTTTTGATGTTAAAAATATATGTTTTTTTTTTAAAATCAGTTTTTTTAGGAGTATAGAAGGGAAATTGAATTTATATATATTCGAATAGCGAAGAAAAATTGAATTTTTATTATATGTGGAGTATAAAAATATAATTTTTATACTAGCGGCATATTAAAAATATAATTTTTGTGTAAATATGATAATAAAAATATGATTTTTATTAGATGTGAAGATTAAGGATATGATTTTTATATTATAGAAAGATTAAAAATATGATTTTTATTTATGTAGAGTAATAAAAATATAATTTGTATTATATTAGTAGCAAGATAAAAATATAATTCTTATCATGGAAGTAGTGGTGTAAAGGAGTGATTTTTACATATGTAGCAGAGATATAAAAATACGATCTTTATATATAAAAATGTGATTTTTATATAGAAAATGGCGAGAGAAAAATATGATTTTTATTATATGAACACCGGTATAAAAATAGAATTTTTATCTATATAGTAGCGGTGTAAAAATAGAATTTTTATCTATATAGTAGCGGTATAAAAATAGAATTTTTATCTATATAGTAGCGGTATAAAAATAGAATTTTTATCTATATAGTAGTGGTATAAAAATAGAATTTATACATATATAGTAGCGGTATAAAAATAGGATTTTTATCCATATAGAGTAGTTATAAAAATATGATTTTTATATACATAGCAACAATATAAAAATGTGATTTTTATATATGTAGTGAATACGGGCAACGAAGTTGACAAAAGGCAAGCAGCGAAGATTTTCTACATATGAAAAGTCGCGGCGTTTGGTTTAGCTAATCGGTGAGAACTTCTCACTTTAAATCTTGTTTTCTAGTTAAAATATATACTAGGATGCAGACGGTGCTTAGCAGCACCCGACACCCGTCGTCCACAGACCATGGATGACTTGTATGCTTGTTTGATGTGTTGTGAAGTTTGTTTGTGATGTTGATGTGAAATGGATAATAAAACATTCATGTGTTGAAATAAATTAATTATCGTTAAAAATATAATTTTTAACGTGAATGTGAATAAATAAATATTCATTTACAAACCGGACGATTTGTTTATGTACACCTATTTGAAGGACGTTGATTGGGACGATAAATTTTACACGTCGCCCAACTGCACAAATAATATTCAGTGTTTGTGTATTGAAACCCCACTCGAGTGTTGGGATGATATTTGACGTACACTAATCCCAATTGTTTAGTGGTATGTCGATCGTTTGATTGACAGACTGAGCGTTAATTAGTTATATTTAATGCTTATACAGTTGTGTGGTGCACTTTGGGTGATGGTTGATTATTTATCGTTGCTATTATATACATGTGTTGTATGGAATCCATATAATTAACATTATATGGTAATTGATTGGGCCTCATTCCAATTGGGAAAATAAAGAATATTATAAAATAAAGATTCATGTGTTGAATAGAATAAATAGTCATGTGTTGACGATGCTCATGTGTTGAAACTTATCATGTGTTGAGTAAAATATTTTAACAACAAAATATACATCTTTATCATAATTTTATAAAATATATTAAATAACATAAATAGTCATTTGTTGACGATGCTCATGTGTTGAGAATATTCATGTGTTGAAAGAAAAATATATATTCATGTGTTGAATATAATAAATATTCATTTGTTGAATAGAATAACGAAGTTATTGAAATATATAAAGCCGTGTTGATTAGATTTGCGCCATTTTGACGTGAACGATATTTATATCGATTATATTCGTTTTTATAATGAATATAGAAAAAGAAGCGATTTCAAAATATAACGTTTTGAAAATATTATCATTTGTATATCGATGATGTGGAATATTCAATTTTGATTCGAAATTGAATATGAAGATGAAATCGTTCCGAAAACGAATTTAAAATGATTTATAAAATACGTTTTAAATTGAAATCAACGAAATATATATAGTATATATATTATATATATTAAATGGCCTGAATAGAAGGCGCCGCGTCGCGGCAGTTCGTGAATTTCGACCATCGACTTCGAATTGACGTTGCGGGAGATCCGACCGTCGGATTCTCCTAAAACCGGAACCGCTGGGTTCGTATAGAAAAGAGCTTTCCAATGAATATTAGAAATTTGAAATCTAACGGTTGGATTTGGAATTATGTACAAATCAAATTTGGAAAAGGTCGTTGTAAGTGCAGTTCGGTGGCCGTTATTGAAAACCGACTGTACGGGCAATGATAAAATTATTAAAAATATTAATAATTTGTGTAAAATCATAATATATGAATTGGAAAGAACTGGGATAAAAAATTCCACATTTGAAAGGATAAAAATATATTTTTATCGAAATGAACTAGTTTTGAACTAGATTTGAAGTGATTTTAAAAATAATCAGAATTTCCAATATACGAGTTGGAATGGATTTGAATCGAAATTATCTTCGGAATATTTCGATGTTGGATTTCGTGGTTATACAGATATAGTTGTGGAAATTTGAAAGATATATTTATATCGTTATTTTCAATACGATATTTGTTGGTTTCAGAATTTGATATTGAATATAAGCCGATATATTTTTTATTCAGAGCCTTGTATTTAATATCAAATGGGATTTTGGGTTCGTCGCGAATGGTGTCTTAAATATCACTGTTCTTGAACCCAGTTTAGAAAAGAATAAATCTTTTAATTAAGATTTAGTGAAATTGTCTAGTTAATTAGTATTTAATTGGAATTGAATTTAAATTGGTTTTTGGGTTTATCATGAGCGGTGTTTTGAATAACACCTGTTCTTTAACCCGATTAACAATGGAAAGTGATTTTGGGTTTATCATGAACCGTGTTTTAGATGACGTTGGTTCTTTAACCCAGTTAAAGACAGGATATTGATTTTTGAGAAGATTAAAACTAAGTGGAGTTTTAATGAATCTTTAATTAGATTAAAGTGAACGAGGATGGAGTATCACCAGTTTTGCTCCAAAGCGATAGTTAAATCTTTAATTAGATTTGAACGTGAAATGGTAATTAATATTTACCAATAACACTGTGGTGTTAGATATGGAGTATTACCAGTTTTGCTCCATGGGATGAATAAGTGGGGATTGGGAAATAAAATAAATAATTACTTCGGTGTGGTTCACTAGTCCCGACTAGTTTGGAAAACCATAATATGGTTTGAAGTGATATCCAAAGGAAGATTAAAGAATAAATATAGAAGAATTTATCTTTGATAAAATTAATGGGAACCTTTCCCTTAGAATGTGAATATTGGAATAAAAGAATATTCTGAATTGGAATGAGGTGTATGTTGTGTTTGTGTAACACTTGTTTATTTTATACGCGGGTTATTCGGGAAGGGCGGGTTTATACCCATTCTGAATAACCGATTCGACGATAAGTCGAAGATGAAGACGGTGGTTGAAGACCGGAAGTCTTCACATCGTTTGGATGATTGTTGATGATCTTGATTGGGTTGTACACCCAAGAGGAGGGAATCAGTTGGTGATCGTCCAGACGTACTTGGAGATCGATGGATATGCGACGAAGGTCCCTTCGGTTTCGTTCAGACCCAGAACGAACTTGCAAATGGACTGTGTGTCTGATTTTGGATTTTATCCTGTGTTGATTGATCTCTATTAAATATACATCTGTTTGGTGGCGGAGAATTTAATCTCTTGCTTAACGCCCTTCTCTGAGACGTACGAGCTCAGAGGTTGTATATCGATGGACATCAGTCGCATGGAGTGAATTGCCTGTGTGGCATGCCTAAGTGGCAAATGATCAAGGCTTCTGTTGAAAAGCAAAATCTTGTGGTTGATGATCAAAGCACAGCCTGTGTGGCATAGCTTTGTGTATAGCGTTAATTCGCGAGCCTCACACCTCGGTATGAGTCAAAAATGGGATAGTGACTGCAGGGAGAGCACGACGTTTCTTTCTAGCTATGGGTGATGTCAGTGACCTCCCAGCCCTGACATTTATATACTTTTTACCTGTGTGGTTGTTGGAATGCGAGGCGCCTTGAATATATTGTCGATAACTGGCACTATGTGAGCCGTCGTACAGACCATTATATAGGTCCTATAGGACCGGGAAATGTGTGTTCAGGAATTGCCAATCCTTTAAAGTAAGAGAGGACCGGCCCTGAAGATCCAAGGATCGCTGTGTGTGGTCCTGAGACATTTGCTAGAGTGTCTTGAACGGAGAGGAGCTTGCCCCTTGCCTCGACCCATGATGGAATCCAATTTCCAATACGTGATATTTCGGTTTTATTTCTAGAGCCTAGTATTGGCGACATAGTGGTATGGGACACTTATGCCGTCTATGATTGATACTTATGATTTAAATTGTTTTGAAACTATACACTTATAGTAATATCAAAATAATTTGTTTTTAAATGTATCAAGCATTCTTTGGCTATTATAAGGTAAAAACTCTATCCTCCGGCTTGCGTTGCATTGTGTGATGGGAACTGGGTCTTATAATAGCTTCATTTTTCTTTATTTAGCATTGCGCTGTTTGTTTTATGCACTAGTATTCTTGGGAGGAAACCCTTTCCGTGTTATACGGCGTGGTCCCTTGATTTACCAAACTTTAAAATAAAGATTAATAACTGTTTTAGTTCTCACACCAGTCACATGACTGACCTGGAGTTTATTGTTTAAACCTAAACTCTGGGTGCCCCTATTTTCCGCACGGGCAGCTAGTAGTTTTGGTTTTGCAGATTTATATTCACAGGATCCTGGTTTACAGCTGAAACGATACTCGGAAAGCTCTGTATCCGTGTATTTCTTTCAGTTGTGTGTTGTATTGTTTTTCCGCTGTTATGTAATTTATTGTAATCTCTGATATTTTTCAAATGTGTAATATTTATTCATACTCTGTATATTCTTGTATTCTGATGGAATTGTTGTAATAAGCAATGAAATGTTCTTCTGTTTTTGTTCTGATTGGTCTTGTCCTCAAAGTAATTCGTTCTTTCTCTTCTCTTCAGAGATCGGGGAAGTTCGGGTCGCTACATTTGGTATCAGAGCTTTGGTTTACAGAGCTTGAGAGCAAGACACATTAGAACCATGCGAAGAATTCATCAGATATTAGATTAGTAATATCCAATTAGAATGACTCGTTAGAGATGGGATCAGTAGTGTCCTAGAACAAGTGTGAAGAGTATATTTTTCAAATGAAAACAATTTTGTTTTGAAATTTAAATCATTTTATACGTATTTGAATATTTTATTTGTATTAAATTTGGACAATCGAGTATATAAAGTTTTTGCCTATATGCGTCATTAACGTATATTCGAAGTTTTAATATACTGGATAGATATAGAATCACACTCTAGTCGCTCGGAGATGATTTTGATGACGGAGCTCCATCACCAATATTTATGTTTGGGTTTCGAAAGTGGGATTTCTATATGATTCCAATTGACTGGTGTGAGAACCAAAACTAGATAGGATATACTGTTGTGATTTGGCATCAAAAAGGTGATTTTCGGTATATATATCAAAATTATGAATTTGAAAAGCTAATCAACTAATTGATTGATGGTTGTGTTGTTTGATTATTGGTTTGATAATTTTGAACCATTTAGCCTAATTAAACCGAATATTGAACTGTATTGGAAAACGATTACAAATGCATTCATATACTTGTACTTACATTGAACAGGTCATAGCAAGGAGGCTAGAGCAGAAGAATAAAATTGTTTGCACGACAAATAGGTACATGTTTACTAATTTCTTGGGTTTTGGATGATTTTATGAGCCGATTGGCTAGCCGCTTGGCTGTTTCCTTTTTGGATTGATGAGGGCCATGGGAGGATATTTGAAATATCCTGAAGTCCCCGGTGCTGGGGAGGTTATGGCAAAAAATTTCGAAAATTAGGGTGTTAGCCAAATTTTTGAAAAATTTGAAAAGTTCTTAGAAACTGAAAAGTGAAGAACTTAAGCCGTAAAGAAAATAATGAAAGTTGAGTTGGTTTGTTAAACAACTTTCAGCTTCGTTCCTTTTCGAGGACGAAAAGTTTTAAGTGGGGGAGATTGTGACAACCCGGAAAATCTGAGCCAATTTAAATTTTTTATCTTGGCAATTTTAGTGAATTTTGATTATTTAAAATGAATTATTTTAAATAATGACGACGAGAAATTTATTTTGAATAGAAATAGAACGTATATATTTATTTGAATCATCGTTAGAATATAAATATTTTATTTATAAATATAAAAGGAATTGAAAATTGCGCGGTAGTTCGAAAATTCGATTTCAAAATTCAAATGACTGTACAGGATTGAAAATAAATCGGATTTTAGCGAAACCAAAAATATTATAATTTATTTGAAAATATCTTTCTAACGAATTCGAAAAATTGAAATTTCATAGCGGGAATCAAAAGTAACGCCCAGTTGAAAATTCAGAATAGTCGCTATGGAATTCTGGCCCTTAAAAATTGAAATTTTGCAAACAACCTCGGTTTTCGACGAAACCACTTTTGTTGGATCCGTGATGTCAAGTTATTGCTAGATTCCAAAATTCATAATTTTTCGAATCAATATGTGAGCGTGGAAAAGGAAAACGCGTTTGACCAGTTTCAGTTGATTTTAATCGACTGGAAAAGGGCCATTTTTCAAACGGTCTCAGAATTTGACGAAACTGGTTTCGTTAGGACCGTATCGGCAATACGAAGCTAGAAATATTTTTTCGGGAATTTTTAGAGTCCGTATATGGCCCCGGTAAATTGAAATGTGCGTTAGAAATTGAATATATAGAGCTATATTTTGATTTTGACAAAAACTGATCGAAACGATCGAATCAGCTTACGATACGTATCCCATTGTGTTCGGAATGAGGGTAATTAGCTATGGACGACAGGTGGTGGGTTTCATTTCGTGGTCAAAATAAAAAGGTACCTTTTTGAAATAAAATAAAATAAAATAAAACCCTTTCTCCATCCTCTCCCTTAGTTAACGATACCCCCCTTCCTTTTTCACGATTCAAATCAGAATGAAAAAAAAAGAACGGGGAGGAACCGCGCTCCCCCCAGCAGCACGCCGCCGCCCCTCTGGCGCGCCGCCGTCAAAGCAAGGCCCCCCTTCTCTCGCGTCTCCGCTCCTTCCTCTCCTTCCCCTTACCCGCTCGCGAGCCCCAACCCTACCCAAAACCGCCGAGCTCCCCCAGCCCACCGCGCCACCTCGACCCCCCTCCTGCACCTCGCGCGACCTCCTCCTCTTCTCCCCTTGCCGTTCGAACACCCCCTGGAAATCAATGTAAGTTTTACTTTCAATTTTAAACATTTTTTAGATGTTAGAAATATTTATTTTTTTTAAAATCAGTTTTTTTAGGAGTATATAAGGGAAACTGAATTTATATATATTCGAATAGCGAAGAATAATTGAATTTTTATTATATGTGGAGTATAAAAATATAATTTTTATACTAGCGGCATATTAAAAATATAATTTTTATGTAAATATGATAATAAAAATATGATTTTTATTAGATGTGAAGATTAAGGATATGGTTTTTATATTATAGAAAGATTAAAAATATGATTTTTATTTATGTAGAGTAATAAAAATATAATTTGTATTATATTAGTAGCAAGATAAAAATATAATTCTTATCATGGAAGTAGTGGTATAAAGGAGTGATTTTTACATATATAGCAGAGATATAAATATACGATCTTTATATATAAAAATGTGATTTTTATATAGAGAATGGCGAGAGAAAAATATGATTTTTATTATATGAACACCGGTATAAAAATAGAATTTTTATCTATATAGTAGCGGTATAAAAATAGAATTTTTATCTATATAGTAGCGGTATAAAAATAGAATTTTTTTCTATATAGTAGCGGTATAAAAATAGAATTTTTATCAATATAGTAGTGGTATAAAAATAGAATTTATACATATATAGTAGCGGTATAAAAATAGGATTTTTTATCCATATAGAGTAGTTATAAAAATATGATTTTTATATACATAGCAACAATATAAAAATGTGATTTTATATATGTAGTGAATACGGGCAATGAAGTTGACAAAAGGCAAGCGGCAAAGATTTTCTACATATGAAGAGTCGCGGCGTTTGGTTTAGCTAATCGGTGAGAACTTCTCACTTTAAATCTTGTTTTCTAGTTAAAATATATACTAGGATGCAGACGGCGCTTAGCAGCACCCGACACCCGTCGTCCACAGACCATGGACGACTTGTATGCTTGTTTGATGTGCTGTGAAGTTTGTTTGTGATGTTGATGTGAAATGGATAATAAAACATTCATGTGTTGAAATAAATTAATTATCGTTAAAAATATAATTTTTAACGTGAATGTGAATAAATAAATATTCATTTACAAACCGGACGATTTGTTTATGTACACCTATTTGAAGGACGTTGATTGGGACGATAAATTTTACACGTCGCCCAACTGCACAAATAATATTCAGTGTTTGTGGATTGAAACCCCACACGGGTGTTGGGATGATATTTGACGTACACTAATCCCAATTGTTTAGTGGTATGTTGATCGTTTGATTGACAGACTGAGCGTTAATTAGTTATATTTAATGCTTATACAGTTGTGTGGTGCACTTTGAGTGATGGTTGATTATTTATCGTTGCTATTATATACATGTATTGTATGGAATCCATATAATTAGCATTATATGGTAATTGATTGGGCCTCATTCCAATTGGGAAAATAAAGAATATTATAAAATAAAGATTCATGTGTTGAATAGAATAAATAGTCATGTGTTGACGATGCTCATGTGTTGAGAATATTCATGTGTTGAAACTTATCATGTGTTGAGTAAAATATTTTAACAACAAAATTTACATCTTTATCATAATTTTATAAAATATATTAAATAACATAAATAGTCATGTGTTGACGATGCTCATGTGTTGAGAATATTCATGTGTTGAAAGAAAAATAAATATTCATGTGTTGAAAGAAAAAAAAATATTCATGTGTTGAATAGAATAAATATTCATTTGTTGAATAGAATAACGAAGTTATTGAAATATATAAAGCCGTGTTGATTAGATTTGCGCCATTTTGACGTGAACGATATTTATATCGATTATATTCGTTTTTATAATGAATATATAAAAAGAAGTGATTTCAAAATATAACATTTTGAAAATATTATCATTTGTATATCGATGATGTGGAATATTCAATTTTGATTCGAAATTGAATATGAAGATGAAATCATTTCGAAAACGAATTTAAAACGATTTATAAAATACGTTTTGAATTGAAATCAATGAAATATATATAATATATATTATATATATTAAATGGCCTGAATAGAACGCGCCGCGTCGCAGCAGTTCGCGAATTTCGACCATTAACTTCGAATTGACGTTGCGGGAGATACGACCTTCGGATTCTCCTGAAACTGGAACCGTTGCGTTTGTACCGAAAAGGGCTTTCCAATGAATATTAGAAATTTGAAATCTAATGGTTGAATTTGGAATTATGTCCAAATCAAATTTGGAAAAGGTCGCTGTAAGTGCAGTTCGGTGGCCGTTATTGAAAACCGACTGTACGGGCCTTGATAAAATTATTAAAAATATTAATAATTTGTGTAAAATCATAATATATGAATTGGTTCCACATTTGAAAGGATAAAAATATATTTTTATCAAAATGAACTAGTTTTGAACTAGATTTGAAGTGGTTTTAAAAATAATCAGTATTTCCAATATACGAATTGGAATGGATTTGAATCGAAATTATCTTCGGAATATTTCGATGCCGGATTTCGTGATTATACAGATATAGTAGTGGAAATTTGAAAGATATATTTATATCGTTATTTCCAATACAATATTTGTTGGTTTTAGAATTTGATATTGAATATAAGCCAATATATTTTCTATTTAGAGCCTTGTATTTAATATCAAATGGGATTTTGGGTTCGTCGCGAATGATGTCTTAAATAACACTGTTCTTGTACCCAGTTTAGAAAAGAATAAATCTTTTAGTTAAGATTTAGTGAAATTGTCTAGTTAATTAGTATTTAATTGGAATTGAATTTAAATTGGTTTTTGGGTTTATCGTGAGCGGTGTTGTGAATAACACATGTTCTTTAACCCGATTAACAATGGAAAGTGATTTTGGGTTTATCGTGAACCGTGTTTTAGATGACGTTGGTTCTTTAACCCAGTTAAAGACAGGATATTGATTTTTGAGAAGATTAAAACTAAGTGGAGTTTTAATGAATCTTTAATTAGATTAAAGTGAACGAGGATGGAGTATCACCAGTTTTGTTCCAAAGCGATAGTTAAATCTTTAATTAGATTTGAACGTGAAATGGTAATTAATATTTACCGATAACACCGTGGTGTTAGATATGGAGTATTACCAGTTTTGCTCCATGGGATGAATAGGTGGGGATTGGGAAATAAAATAAATAATTACTTCGGTGTGGTTCGCTAATCCCGACTAGTTTGGAAAACCATAATATAGTTTGAAGTGATATCCAAAGGAAGATTAAAGATTAAATTTAGAAGAATTTATCTTTGATAAAATTAATGGGAACCTTTCCCTTAGAATGTGAATATTGGAATAAAAGAATATTTTGAATTGGAATGAGGCGTATGTTGTGTTTGTGTAACACTTGTTTATTTTATACGCGGGTTATTTGGAAAGGCCGGGTTTATACCCATTTTGAATAACCGATTCGACGATAAGTCGAAGATGAAGACGGTGGTTGAAGACCGGAAGTCTTCACATCGTTTGGGTGATTATTAATGATCTTGATTGGGCTGTACACCCAAGAGGAGGGAATCAGTTGGTGATCGTCCAGATGTACTTGGAGATCGATGGATATGCGAGGAAAGTGCCTCTGGTTTCATTCAGACCCAGAACGAACTTGTAAATGGATTGTGTGTCTGACATTGGATTTTATTCTGTGTTAATTGATCTCTATTAAATATACATCTGTTTGGCGGCAGAGAATTTATTATCTTGCTTAATGCCCTTATCTGAGACGTACGAGCTCAGAGGTTATATATCGATGGACATCAGTCGCATGGAGTAAATTGCCTGTGTGGCATGCCTAAGTGGAAAATGATCAAGGCTTCCGTTGAAAAGCAAAGTCTTGTGGTTGATGATCAAAGCACAGCCTGTAAGGCATAGCTTTGTGTATAGCATTAATTCGCGAGCCTCACACCTTGGTATGAGTCAAAAACGGGATAGCGACTGCAGGGAGAGCATGATGTTTCTTTCTAGCTATGGGTGATGTCAGTGACCTACCAGCCCTGACATTTATATACTTTTTACCTGTGTGGTTGTTGGAATGCGAGGCGCCTCGAATATATGGTCGATAACTGGCACTATTGGAGCCGATGTACAGACCATTATATAGGTCCTATAGGACCGGGAAATGTGTGTTCAGGAATTGCCAATCCTCAAAAGTAAGAGAGGACCAACCCTGAAGATCCAAGGATCGCTGTGTGTGGTCCTGAGACAATTGCTAGAGTGTCTCGAACGGAGAGGAGCTTGCCCCTTGCCTCGACTCATGATGGAATCCAATTTCCAATACATGATATTTCGGTTTTATTTGTAGAGCCTAGTATTGGCGACATAGTGGTATGGGACACTTATGCCGTCTATGATTGATACTTATGATTGAAATTGTTTTGAAACTATACACTTATAGTAATATCAAAATAATCTGTTTTTAAACGTATCAAGCATTCTTTGGCTATTATAAGGTAAAAACCCTATCCTCCGGCTTGCGTTGCATTGTGTGATGGGACCTGGGTCTTATGATAGCTTCATTTTTCTTTATTTAACATTGCGCTGTTTGTTTTATGTACTGGTATTCTTGGGAGGAAACCCGTCCCGTGTTATACGGCGTGGTCCCTTGATTTACCTAACTTTAAAATAAAGATTAATAACTGTTTTAGGACTCACACCAGTCACATGACTGAACTGGAGTTTATTGTTTTAACCTAAACTCTGGGTTCCCCTATTTTCCGCACGGGCAGCTAGTAGTTTTGGTTTTGCAGATTTATATTCATAGGATCCTGGTTTACAGCTGGAACGATACTCGGAAAGCTCTGTATACGTTTATTTCTTTCAATTGTGTGTTGTATTGTTTTTCTACTACTATGTAATTTATTGTAATCTCTGATATTTGTCAAATGTGTAATATTTATTCATACTCTGTGTATTCTTGTATTCTGATGGAATTGTTGTAATAAGCAATGAAATGTTCTTCTGTTTGTGTTCTGATTGGTCTTGTCCTCAATGTAATTCGTTCTTTCTCTTCTCTTCGGAGATCGGGGAAGTTCGGGTCGCTACAGATTTGTGCCACCTTCCAAGCGTGGGTGCGATTCTCGGAGGCGGAAGGTGGGGGATGATCTGATCGGGGTTTATGTGGCCGCGGGAGGTGCCAGGTCGAACCCAGGTTTGAACGTGGGGGGGGGGGGGGGTGTCGGCCTGAAGAACAGAGGGTGGAAGGAGATTAATTTATTAATTAATTAAGTTTTAATTTTCTCGAATTTTTGTCCAATGTTAAAAATAGCGTAACTTTTACATACGAGGTCCAAATCGAGTGAAACTTGATCCGTTGCGATCGTGGGGACGAGAACAAGACTAACCGTGCTCATTTTGGAGCAAGTTAGAATTTCGGGCAAATTCAAATCCAAACTGTTCAGAAATTCAGAAATAAAACTGGCGGTATGGAAACCGACTGTGAGAACTCCTTCTCACTTAAATTATTTTACAACTGAATATGAACTAGGATGCAGACGGGGCTTAGAAGCCCCTAACACTATTTATTGTACAAACCATGATTGTTTGTTTGGGTTGTATTATGGAAAATTGGTTGTGTTGGAAATGAATTGTATTATGGTTTTGTATATCGATTGCGATTGATATGTATGGCGCGAGCCAGTATCAGGAGAGGGGTAGTGCTAGACATTACTCCGGTTTTAATATTGCGCCATTATAATGCCAAAATTTTCTGAAATAAATATTTATTCATTAAAAATATAATTTTTAATATGCATATGAACTGTATAAAATATTCATGTATTGAATAAAATATTTGAACAATAAAAATATCACTTTTATTGAATATATGAGCAATAAAAAAATATTCATGTGTTGAAATATATATTTTACCGTTAAAAATATATTTTTTAACGTATATGTGAATGGCATAAAATTCTCCTGAAATGAAAATAAATATTCATTTACAAATCAGATGACTTGTTTATGTACACCAATTTGATTGACATTGATTGGGACGATAAATTTTACACATCGCCCAACCGCACAAATAAACTCTTGTTTGTTGATTGAAAACCCACACGGGTATTGGGATGATATTTGACACACACTAATCCCAATTGTTTAGTTGTATGTCAATCGATTGGTTGACAGACCGTTGTAAGTGATAATTATTTATATTTAACGCTTATGCAGTTGTGTAATGCACTCTGGATGATGGATGATTGGTTATTATTTTTGTTATATACTTGTGTTGTATGAAATCCCTATAAATAAATTATATGGTAATTGGTTGGGTCTGATTCCAATTCAGAAATAATGAATATTTTAAAATAACGAATATTTAAAAATAAGGAAATATTTTAAAATAACGAATATTTTAAAATAATATTCAGTAAAGGATTAAAATGTGATTTTGATGTCCGATTTTGGGATGGACACGAAAATATTGAAATATATGAAGTCGTATTGATTAGATTTGCACCATTTTAGCGCGAACGATATTTTTATCGATTTTATTCATTTTTATAATGAATATAAAAAAGGAAATGATTTTAAAACCTGATATTTTGAAAATATTATCATTTATATACTATAATGGTAAGGAGCATTCAATTTTGACTTAAAATTGAAATGAAGTTAAAACCGTTTTAAAACGAATTTATAAACGATTTATAATATAAGTTTTAAATGGAAATCGATGAAATATATATATTTAATGGCCTAAATAGAACGCGCCGCGCTGCGACCGCTCGCGAATTTCGACCATTGACTTCGAATTGATATTACGGGAGATCCGACCGTCGGATTCTCCTAAAATCGGAACTTTTGGGTTCGTATCGAAAAGAGCTTTCCAACGAATATAAGGGATTTGAAATCTAACGGTTGGATTTGGAATTATGTCCAAATCAAATTTGGAAAAGGTCGCTGTAAGTGCAGTTCGATGACCGCTTGTGGAAATCGACTGAAATGGCCTTAATAAAATTATTAAAAATATTAGTAATTTTTGTAAAATCATAATAAATGATTTGAAAAGAATTTGGATGAAAAATTCCATGTTTGTAAAGATAAAAATATATTTTTATCAAAATGAACTAGTTATTAACTAGTTTTGAAATCCAATAATTTTTAAAGAAGTAAATTGGATTTGAAATGGTTTTATAAATAACCAGAATTTTCCAATGAATAAATTATAATGGAAATAATCTTCGAAATATTTCGATGTTGGATTCCGTGGTTATACGGTTATCGTTATGGGAATTTGGAAGATACACATATTGTTATTCCCAAAACGATATCCGTTAGTTTCATAATTTGATATTGAATATAAGCTGATATAATTTATATTCAGAGCCTTGTATTTAATTTTAAATTGAATTTTGGGTTTGTCGTGAACGGTGTCTTAAATAACACTGTTCTTAAACCCAGTTGAGAAAATAATAAATCTTTCAATTAAGATTTAGTGAAGTTTACCAATTAATTAATATTTAATTCGAACTGAATAAAAGAATTGGATTTTGGGTTTGTCATGAATGATGTCTTCAATAACACTTTTCTTAAACCCCGTGTGAAAAGAATAAATCTTTTAATTAAGGTTATTAAAGTTTCCAATTATATTCAATAATTGGAAAAAAATGGAATGTGAATTGGGTTTATCGTGAACTGTGTTTTTAACGACATTCGTTCTTTAACCTGATTTATAGTGAAATATGATTTGGAATTTATAAATCTTTTTATTAAGATTTAGTGGAAAATTTCCAAAGTAAAGTTTTTCGATTTAATATATTAAATTGGAATTAAATGGAATTTGATTTGGTAATAATCGAAGTGAGCTTCAATGGAGGAAGATTGTTAATATATATGGAATTTAAAAGGCTTCGTCGTTATTCCATTTATATTATTAGTCAGATACGGAAATAGATATCGATTATATATATTGATCTGTTTTCCGTGAAGATTCCATAATTAATGGAATGTGATTTTAGGTTTATCATGAACTGTGTTTTAAATGACATTGGTTCTTTAACCCAGTTAAAGACAGGATTACATATCTAACATTGAATTTCGAACTGTATTGTTGATCTCTACTAAATATATATCTATTTGGTGGCAGAGACTTTATTCTCTTGCTTAACACCCTTCTCTAAGACATACGTGATTAGAGGTTATATATCGCAGAAATCAATGGTACGGTGTAGATTGTTGATGCGACTTGTTTGATTTTGCAAAGTTAAATAATCATTAATATTGATTTTTGGGAAGATTAAAACTAAATGGAGTTTTAATGAATCTTTAATTAGATTGAAATGAGAATGTTATAATCTAAATTATCAAATTCGGGAAATGATCGAGAAAGGAGTACCACATGGTTTACGCCAGGCAATAGTTAAATCTTTGATTAGATATGAATGTGAAATGATAATTAATTTTACCGATAACACCGTGGTGTTAGATATGGAGTATTACTTGTTTTGCTCCATGGGATTAATAGGTTAGGATTGGGATAATAAAAGGAATGATTACTTCGGTATGGTTCGATAATCCCGACTAGTTTATAAACCTTAATTTGGTTTGAATTGATATCCAAAGGAGGATTAAAGAATAAATTTAAAGAATTTATCTTTGATAAAATTAATGGGAACCTTTCCAAAAGGATATGAATATTTAAATAAAAGAATATTCATAATTGGAATGAGGCGTATGTTGTGTTTTTATAGCACTTGATTATAAGATACGTGAATTATTCGGAAAGGCCCGGTTTATATCCATTCTAAATAATTGACTCGACGATAAGTCGACGATGAAGACGGTGGTTGAAGACCGGAGGTCTTCACATCGTTTGGATGATTACTGATGTGACGGCCCGCTCTATACTAGCCGACATTTCCTCCAAAAGTGCGCCGTACACATGTCTAACTAGCACGGAACGGTCGTCGGAAAGAAAGAAAGAAGGTGAAGAACTAACATAGAACCTGTAGAATGTCTCACAGCGCATGGAATAAAATATAATAATCACATAACTTTGACATAAAACAGGCGAGACAGAGCATAAGCTGAAAAACTAAATCATGTCTAACATGGCAGCGGAAATCCAAAATACAGCTTATGATCCAACATCCTTATTACAACTTCAAAAATACTGTCTCTAAACAAAAGAAAGGAAAAGGTACACTACTAATGCCCAAGCAGTGACCATCGATAACACAGGGAGATAATACATAAATATCATACGTGGAAGCCTCCTGCTCGTCTCCAGTACAGCTACCCGTGCATCCACCTAACCTGTCTCTAGTCTGCTCGTGTGAGCACCCAGAGTAATAAGAAGAGACATAAAACTCTGGGTCAAACATAAAGCCTGGTGTGAGCGATAAGCATCTAAACAAAATAATAACAGGTATAATCCAATCATACCTGAACCTGGACCTGCAACCAAAGAGTTAGCACTACATACTGTACAACACTCTAAGGTGCCCTTTTCAAATGGTGTAAAGATACGGGGGTGGGGGTGTGCATGTCATAGTGATGTCAAACAATCAAGCATAGCAATCATCCTCACATCCCTCACTCAGTGCGTAAAGCATACGATATCCACTACTTTGGTCACCTAATACTTTGGGCCATGACGGAATCCAATCCCGTGCAACTATCACTACAAGCCCACTATCCATCTCTCAGTGGTGAACCAAAGTTATGAATACCGACAACTCCTTAGCACACGTCCCGCAGCAAAGCCCAACCATGAAGTGAACTCATTGGTTCCCAACTGGATCCTAAGCTCTAACTTCCCATATTGGACTACCTTTGCATCTCGGGTTATTGGTCAATACTGGGTCGGGTCGGGTTCCTTCTCAAACCATCGGTTCGGGTCGGGTGTCCTTCATCTGTTCGGGTCGGGTCTTCTCCTGGTGCGGTTCGGTCGGGCCTTCTCCTAGTGCGGTTCGGGTCGGTTGTCCTCCATCGGTTCGGGTGTTTTACCTTGGGTCGGGTCGGGTGTCATCTCCCCTCCAGCTCGTGCCTCCATTCCGATCCGTGCCCTCGTCCTTCACATGCTCCTATCCGATCCATCCTCATGCCTTCACTCCGATCCGTCCTCCTCGATCCGATCCGTCCTCCTCGATCCGATCCGTCCTCCTCGATCCGATCCGATCCCAGTTCAGCTAGCGTGGCCTTCCTTTTTGCCATTTTTCCCCAAGTGTTGGGTTCCGATCCGATCGGATTCTTTGCTCAGTTCAACATATCCGATCCGAGCCCTATGTCCGATCCGATCCGAACCCTGCACTGTTTTCTGAGACTGTTCCAGCAAGTGTTTACGCCATTCGACGACGTTTTCGACCATTCTAACTATTGAAATCAATCACAAAGCATATCATACAGTCATAGCAACACAGCAAACTAACCTCAAACACCAAAACAATGAATTCATATGTCAAAATGGATCAAACGTGCCCAAAACCACTTATTTTCCCCTTAATCACATTTAAGCATAACTAATGATAGAATTAGTAAAACATATCCAAATTAACCCAATTTTCTGTCATAGGCCTGAAATAATATTCTAGAATTTCTGCATATTTTTTCATATTTTTATGGTGCATAATTTCGCTAATTACCCCCTAATTACCCCTTAATCCCCTAAATTCCGGGATTAACAAAATTAGTCGAAATCAACCCAAATTCATATCAGAGGCATAAAATGGTGTTTTAGAATTTTAGGAATTTTTCTAGATTTTTCTGAGTTATAATTTCGCTAATCTTTGCTAATTACCCTAATTAGCCGTAATTAGTGTAAAACTATGCAAATCACTCACCTTTGGCACAATTAAACTTTCAGAACTGAAACTCCTCTGATATAGATCCAATCTCTATGTGTTCCAGCAACTCTCTCTGATTTGGTGCTAATCCCCTTTGGTTTGATGTAGTTTTGCTTAATCTTTGATTAGAAAGTGATTAGAGGTGATTTGGAGTGAAATTAGAAGGTGGAGGCCATGGCTATACTTGAAGGAATGTCTTAGGCGGCTGGAAAATGAAGTAAAAACCGAAATCATAACCCTAGCAGCCCCTAAGTACCACTAATCCCGAAATTCCCCAATGGGCCTAATTACTAACTACCCGGTTAAGCCCAATTAGCTGAAAATAACCCTTTAAACCTTAATTCAGCCATATCTCCCAAACGGTAAGTCCGTTTGACTATTATGACCACTCTACGGAAAGAGAAACCATCATCTGGAGCTAATGGAAGTGGTCTTAAGTCAAAATTCCAAACCAATCAAAAGTTATGGACGAAACAAGATCAACTAGGGGCAAAACGGTCATTCAAAAATCGGCAAAAATCATGAATATGGGAAATGACCTTACTAGTCGTTTCCCAAAGTTACATGACCATACGACTTCGTATCAAAGAGAAATAAATATTCTACGATCCTAGATGCGTAGAATGTGGGTTGTTACATTCTCCCCCCCTTAAGAAATTTCGCCCCCGAAATTCCTTAACTAAGAAACAAACAATGGGTCTCGCATGCGTATCAACCAATTTCAAACAATTAAAAATACATGATAGCACAACAAGCATATCCTAGCATGCGGTTTACTAACAAGGGAAGAACCATCGCCCCTTGGACTTTCACTAATTTCGCCGTCTCCCTTCGTAATTTCTTCGTATCGTCCTCGACAATGCGAATCGGTCTCACGGTTCCCAACCGCCTTGGGTTATATTTTGATATCGTCCAACCGGTTTGGCGAAATAACTAAATCAAAATCATGCGTAAACTTTCTTAACTGAGAAACATGAAATATGTCATGTACTCCTGGCATCTTTTTAGGTAAGCCAACCCCATTCGTCAAATTACCAACTACATTCCAAATGTCCTTTCAAGTCTGACCCGAATCTTGCCTACATCCATACTACACGTCCAACGTATATTCACTTCCTAGAGGCAAACTAGATCCATCCAATGACCCTAGGCACTACATCCATATCCTTACTGTACGTCTAACGCACATTCACCTTCTCAAGGTGAACTAGATCCATCCAATGAATCTTGGTACCCTACCCATATTCGTACTGCACGTCCAACGTACATTCACCTTCCAAAGGTGAACTAGACTCATCCAATGAATCTAGGTACTCTACCTATATCTGTACTGCACGTCCAACGTACATCCACCTTCCAAAGGTGAACTAGACTCATCCAATGAATCTAGGTACCCTACCTATGAGTCCAAGTCCAACTTGAAGCTGCTATATCCGCTGAACCTCCAAAATCAACGGACACTCCACAATGCCCAAACATACTTCAAGTCTAACGTAAAGTATCTTACACCCGTCATATCACCATGATCAATGAACTTATCCTATTTCTCATTCAACGTGATCCTACAGGTGATAGTCTACCTAAGGAAAGAAAGATAGGAACAAACATAGCAACCATAGCATCCATCAAACAAATCTTACCCATCACCTGCTAAAGCCATGAATACGTCTGTACCTGTATGCCTGGTCTAACCAACATCAATAACTAATGGAAGCCCAGCCTCCAAATGGACTACCGTACGTCCAACGTACGTTTATCCTCCAAGGATAACTAGATCACGTCCAACGGATCCAAGGTAATGGGCGTCCCCATATACCCCTGCTTTTAGTCCTCCTAAAATACTTGAGTCCAACCCAAGTCTACCCATTATCTTGCTGCCCTCTCGAGTCCAACTCGAGCCAAATCCAATTCCTTGCAGCCTTCTCGAGTCTAACTCGAGCCAATCTATAATTCAGACCCAGTCTTGAGTATCCATTACCGACAAACTCTAGTCTAACGTGAGTCGTCTCCCTATTTATTGCATCTCTAAGATCAATCAAACATCTATCTTCTTTTACGAGTTCAAGTCCAACTTGAATC